>CM055116.1:571728689-572344721 GCA_029206835.1 Rana muscosa | reverse complement strand
GTGCCCATGCCTTTTACTACTTTACTCTTGTAAATACCTATAACCGTTTGTGTATTAAATTTACTTATACTGCACTTAGAGTGGTGCCTGTGTTTTATCCTCAGCTGTTCCAGAAGTTGCTTCTTACCTTCCACTGGCTGGCTTCCAGGTGCTATCACATGAACTACATGGACTTGTATTAGTCATTCTTTAAATTCCCCTTGACCATACCCATCCCCAAGATGTCAAACAGGCTGGCATGCTAATACTTAGCTTGTCGCAAGTGCCAACTTATTTCTATGTGTGCTTCTATATTTCCAAGTCAGCCTAAGGGTGGACTATTGGCCAAAATCCAGCACAGAAAACTGATTAAACCACAGTAGATTCCCCTAGATTGTCACCTTGCCTTGCTGCAAAAAAAAAAAGGAGAGAGTGTAATCAATGGTAAAAATGAAGTAAGCAGACCCAAAAGCCTTGGGAATGCACAAGTGTAACATAAATGTAAAAAAGAGTTAACAGGTTGCAGGTTCTGCTTAACTTGCAGCTGCTGGCATCCTGCGCTGCAGCTTCTGCCTCCAACTTGCCACACTAATGGTGGACAGAAACAAAAAGCACATTCACCCTACACTTGTAAGAGGCACGCAAACACTCATAGCAACCAACACCCAAAGAGAGGACCTCCTCTCAAGAGTACACCACACTGTGCCTCCCCACAGTATAGGTATAATAGGAAGGAGAGCTATAAAACAAAAAGCTCCAACCAACCTACCTTGGAACCATCTGCCTGATTTGTAGCACAACTCATGCCAGATTCAGACTGCATGGTGTAGGCTGCGAGAAAGCAGGCTGGATTCCACCTGATGCTAAACAGGGGAGGACTTACAGCCTGACCAAATGTGAGTATGGGTGGGCTCCACTAGAGCCTCTGCAATGATGGGGATAGTTGTTTCTTCTCCAGTGGAGAAGGAAACTTGGGAAACACAAACACTGAGAAGGTGATGAGGAGGGAAGGTCCCATAACTAGGATACAAATAAAAGTAGCCTACAAAACACCCCAGATATGCAACCCCTCACAAGTTCACTGTCCCTGTAATCATAGGGAAGCATATACTAGGAGGCCCTGCAACTAATCATAGATACATTAACAAACTAGTGATGCTCCTATGTGGCCGGAGGAAACACAAAAAAAGAGGTTCATTGGTATGTTGATAAAGAGATGTATAGAAAGAATGGACTTTATAGGCACTACTATAGAAAAATATATTACATTTTTAATGTTACATGTAAAATACAATACAAATATGAAAGACAAAAAAAGGGGGGAACCGTGGGTCATAACCACAGGGGAGCACTCAAAGGTAAGTATCACTTGGTGCGGGGATATACATGCTGAAATGCCCACGCTGGACAGAAGAAAGAGTTTCCCGGGTAAGTATCCACCGGGTTCCTGAAGAATTTAAAAGATGCTCAACATGTTTCGCGATTTTGGAAGAATCGCTTCTTCAGGAGCTTCTAATTTTTAATAGAAAACATGGTTTTAATACACAAAAGAGTAATAATACAGTACAGATTTATACAGTACATATGGATGTCAATGACTGTAGACAATGACTCTCACCAAAGAAAGTGTTATTGCGAAATGTCGGATGCGATTGCTCCACCCCCCCAGCACCTCAACTGGAAAATCTGCCTACCAAGAGGTGGCGGAATGTCACCACCAATCCCTGGCTGTTGAACCCGATCAAGGAAGGTGAGTATAGCGGGGGATACGGGGATGCACCAGGAAACTAGAATACACCAAACATACATGGGTAATTAAGCTAATAAAAAGATAAATAGAATTGCCTTCAATTGAAGGTAATACTTAATTAGCTGGAAACTTACATATGTAAAGGGTTGAAAGGTAAGCAATAACAGGGGAATGTTGTAATTATCTGGATGTGGAGTTACTAAACAGGTGTTGTAATGTATTTCTACAAAATATAAAAAATAAAATTTTTAGGAAATTTTTTGCCTATTTGACTGCAGAATTGCTGACATTGCTGTGGTTGAATAAAGAATTAACAGGCTAGGACAGCTTAGCATATGGCTAACACAGGACAGAAACGTATCGCTGATGTTTCAAAGATGTCTGAATAGGGGAGTCATCTCACTGCAATCAGAGGCATGAGAATGGTAGAAAAACATATCAAGTTAGGGAGCCCATCAAAGAGGTTCTTAAACAAAAAGGTAATTTATACTTTGAAAACAAAGTTGTTTCAAACAAGTGAGCTTTGATACCTTACAAAATACTGCTCCCTGAGTAACCCAAGCCGTTAAAAATTCAAAAAGCTGCTGGTCTGCTGTTGATGCCAGTGTAAAGCAGATCTAAAACAGAGGCATAAGGAGACTAGTGAATTGCTAGATAGCCGTATGGTATACTGGTAACTGCTATTAAAAAAGCAGAGAAGGCGAATAGATTTTGCCCAACATACCTTGAAGAGTATACATCCGCATCCAGATTTACTCCCGCTGTTGTGCTGCAAGGTACCGCGAGCGACCGCACTCCCCAATGAACAGCTGGGGAGTGAGAGGTTCACCTCGCTTTGTGTGCATCCCGCTCACGTGTTGGTCACAGGCGTCTGACGTCACGTGGGTCGGCCAATGACGCACTCCACGTCCGTGCCTGGATCGGCGCCTGCGCACTGCTGGACTGCTGGCAAGTCCCGGGCGCAGGTGAAGGCGGAAGTGCGACTACGACACATCAGAAGATGTGTTTTGGTTGCCATTTGATGATGAGGAACACCTCCCCGCCTACGGTGCAGGAGGAGGAGGGAACCAATCCCCAACGGCTTGGGTGGCCACGTATTCCCCACACCTTCCCCAATACGGAAACAGACATGGGTGGGTGAATGGATGGAACAGTGGAGCAGTGAATGGGGGATAGAGCAGACGAACCAGATATAGTAAAATTGCATGTGATTAACATGCTTAACCACTTAACAACCACCTGCCGCCGAATAACGGCGACAAGGTGGTTGCTTAACTCTGGGAGGACGTTATATAACGTCCTCCCTTAGAATCGTTCCTGCGCGCGCCCGCGGGCGCGCACACGCAAACGACTGGGCTCGCCGGGTCCACCGGACCCGTAGCAACACAGATCGCGGTAAATGGCCAATGACAGCGGCCTTTTACCACGTGATCGCGCCGTCCAATGATGGCGCGATCACAATGTAAACAAACCAGGGTCAGGACAAGTTCATCTCTCTCCTCACCTCACACCGATGCAGCGTGAGAGGAGAGGAGAGACATCAGTGCCACACAGTGAGTTACTATTGCTTTTTCCTGTGCCCAGCTGTGCCCAACAGTGCCAAACAGTGCCAAACAGTGCCCAAAAGTGCCCCAAAAGTGCCCCAAAGTGCCATCTGTGCCACATCTGTGCCACATCTGTGCCACCAGTGCCACACCAGTGCCACCAGAGCCACACCAGTACCACACCAGGGCCACACCAGTGCCACCTGTGCCCATCAGTGCCACCTGTGCTCATCTGCGCCACTGCAGTGCCACATCAGTGCCGCCTGTGCCCACCAGTGCCACCAGTGCCGCCTGTGCCCACCAGTGCCGCCTTTCCCACCAGTGCCGCCTGTGCCACACCAGTGCACACCAGAGCCACACCAGTGCACACCAGAGCCACATCTGTGCCCATCAGTGCCACCTGTGCCCAGTGCCACCTGTGCCCATCAGCACCACTGCAGTGCCACATCAGTGCCGCCTGTGCCCACCAGTGCCGCCTGTCCCCACCAGTGCCACCTGTGCCCACCAGTGCCGCCTGTGTGCTAATCAGTGCCACCAGAGCCACACCAGTGCTACCTGTGCCACATCAGTGCCGCCTGTGCCCACCAGTGTCCACCAGTGCCACCACAGTGCTCTGCAGTGCAGCCTCACCAGCCAGGCAAAAAAATTCTTTACTTGTGAGGAGGCCTACCAGCGTCTAATCATGACCGATGAGAGCAGCGAGGAGTCTCAGTCCGATTCGGATTCGGCCTATGAACCCGTTACAGACAGTGGGTCTGATACAGAATCAGAAGAGGAATGTGTGCCCGTGAAAACAAGGGGTTCTGGCGTGGGGAAGCGGCCTACTACCAGCAGCACAGTGCCGTCCATCTCAAGCGCAGTGCCGTCCACCTCAAGCGCAGTGCCGTCCACCCCAAGTGCAGTGCCGTCCACCCCAAGTGCAGTGCCGTCCACCCCAAGCGCAGTGCCATCCACCCCAAGCGCAGTGCCACTGCAACAAAGGCCAGGCACCAGTAGGGTGTCATCTCAGCCCCAAAGGGATAGGGGCCATGCCAGCCTTCCCTATGGCCTTCAAAACCCCCTGTGGCTTCCCCCTAATTCCGGAGCAGCAAATATCCCCCCTTTCACCACCCAGCCAGGTGTCCAGGTGAACACTGATGGTTTTTCCATGCTCGATTTTTTTCATTTAGTATTCACCGAAGACTTTCTATCCTCCATTGTGGCCCAGTGCAACCTCTACGCACAGCAGTACATCGTAAGCAACCCTGGGTCTAGTTACGCCTGTCCCTTTGAGTGGAGAGAACTTATCGTAGGGTGTAATTCTTGGTATGTACATGCTGTGTTAGAAATATGAAGGGCCTTCAAAAATGTGATAGATTGTAAGGAAATTGGATGTGTAATTTATGTCCCTAGAACACCTGATGGTGCTTCTTGGATGTTGGGCCTCTATGTGGCCAGGCTGTTAAAAAAGCTCACACATGTGGTATCGCCATACTCAGGAGGAGTAGCAGAATATATTTTGGGGTGTCATTTTTGCTATGTACATGCTATGTGTTGAAAATATCTTATAAATGGACAACTTTGTGTAAAAAAAAACTGCGTTTTCATTTTTTTTCCACATTTTCGAAAAACTTCTGGAAAAAAATTAACCTTTCAAAAGACTCATTATGCCTCATAGATTATACGTTGGGGTGTTAGCTTTCCAAAATGGGGTCACTTTGTGGGCGTTTCCATTGTCCTGGTGCTCCAGGGCCTTCAAAAGTGTAATAGGTGGTTGAGAGATTAGATGTGTAATTTATGCTCCTAGAACGCCTGAAGTTGCTACTTCAGTGTTGGACCTCTGTATGTGGCCAGGCTGTATAAAAGTCTCACACATGTGGTATCGTCATACTCAGGAGGAACAGCAGAATATATTTTGGGGTGTAATTTTTGCTGTGTACATGCTATGTGTTGGAAATATCCTATAAGTGGACAACTTTGTGTAAAAAGAAATTGCGTTTTAATTTTTTTTTCCACATATTCCAAAAACTTCTGGAAAAAAATGATCCATTCAAAAGATTCATTATGCCTCATAGATTATACGCTGGGGTGTTAGCTTTCCAAAATGGGGTCACTTTGTGGGGGTTTCCATTGTCCTGGTGCTCCAGGGCCTTCAAAATTGTAATAGGTGGTTGAGAGATTAGATATGTAATTTATGCTCCTAGAACGCCTGAAGTTGCTACTTCAGTGTTGGGCCTCTGTATGTGGCCAGGATGTATAAAAGTCTCACACATGTGGTATCGCCATACTCAGGAGGAGCAGCAGAATATATTTTGGGGTGTCATTTTTGCTGTGTACATGCTATGTGTTGGAAATATCCTATAAATGGACAACTTTGTGTAAAAAAATTGTGTTTTAATTTTTTTTCCACATTTTCCAAAAACTTCTGGAAAAAAATGATCCATTCAAAAGATTCATTATGCCTCATAGATTATACGTTGGGGTGTTAGCTTTCCAAAATGGGGTCACTTTGTGGGCGTTTCCATTGTCCTGGTGCTCCAGGGCCTTCAAAAGTGTAATAGGTGGTTGAGAGATTAGATGTGTAATTTATGCTCCTAGAACGCCTGAAGTTGCTACTTCAGTGTTGGGCCTCTGTATGTGGACAGGCTGTATAAAAGTCTCACACATGTGGTATCGCCATACTCAGGAGGAGCAGCAGAATATATTTTGGGGTGTCATTTGTGGAATGTACATGCCATGTGAGAGAAATAACCTGTTATAATGACAATTTGGTGTGAAAATTTTAAAAAAAAATAAAATAATAATAATAATAATAATCTTAATTTTGCAAAGAATTGTGGGAAAAAATGACAACTTCAAAAAACTAACTATGCCTCTTACTAACTACCTTGGAATGTCTACTTTCCAAAAAGGGGTCATTTGATGGGTATTTGTACTTTACTGGCTTGTTAGGGTCTCAAGAAATGAGATAGGCCGCCAGTACATCAGGTGTGATCAAATTGATACATTTTCAGTAATTAGCACCATAGCTTGTAGACCCTATAACTTTCACCCAGACTAAATAATATCCACTAATTTGGGTTATTTTTACCAAATATATGTAGCAGTATAAATTTTTGGCCAAATTTATGAGGAAAAATTACTTATTTGCAAAATTTTATAATAGAAATGAAGAAAAATTCATTTTTTTACAAAATTTTCGGTCTTTTTTCATTTATAGCGAAAAAAATAAAAACCGCAGAGGTGATCAAATACCACCAAATAAAAGCTCTATTTGTGTGAAAAAAGGACGGAAATTTCATATGGGTACAGTGTTGCATGACTGAGTAATTGTCATTCAAAATGTGAGAGCACCAAAAGCTGAAAATTGGTCTGGTTATTAAGGGGATTTAAGTGCCCAGTTGTCAAGTGGTTAAAGAGCCAATAGTTATGGCTATACCTAAAAAATATATATTGAATGTTAACTAATAATTTAACAGTTGTAACGAAAATAACAAAAAATGCATGGTCACAGGACTCATGAGGTAATCCGTTTTAAAGCCAAGCGAACGCTAAAAGATCTATAATATCTGCCAAGTATTGGAACATAAATTGTAAATTCCAGAAAAAAGATTGAAAAATGTATCTGACCAGCGGGTCAGACACATTTTGTAAAAAAGCGCAACCATTTTTATCAAAACAGAAAAAAATAGATGGACATAAAATCAGCAGGAATCATGGGTAACTGCCACACGGTCCTTACAAGAAGGGCCGATATGACAGAACCTCATTGATTCCCTGTGACTTTGTCACTGCAAGGTGTTTAATCCAGAATCTCTGTAATGGAAATCCCCTATTCAGCCGCCGCAGCCCTGCGCGCATGCGTGGTGGAATGGCGCTTCGGCGCACGCGCGTGCGCGAACGGCGCACGGGCGTGCGCAATGGTGCGCGAATTGCACACGCACATGCGCAATGGCGCACCAATCAGAACTCTGACAGGCCTATTTAAAGAAGCCTAGTGGCGCTGACAGGTTGCTGGTTTGTCGTCGGCTTCCTGCCTTGTACCTGGTTTCCTGTATACACGTCTGAACCTTTGTTGTGACCCGGATCGACCTGACTACGCTGCTTCTCTCCTGGACCTGACCTTTGGCTTGCCTCTCGGACCTCTTCTGCCTGCCCGCTGTGTTTGACCCTCGGCCTGTGACTCGGACTTTCTACCAATCTCCAATCCCTGATCTCCTGCTTGTATTCCGGATTTGCTACTTGCCTCCAGCTCTGATTACCTGCTTCGTATTCCTGGACTGATCACTTGTCTACTGTGTTAGACCCTCGGCCTGCACCCTCAGTACCTGTTTCTACAGCCAGTATCTGGACTCAGTCTACCCGCTTGGCCCCTGTAGTGCCCTGGATTTGTGTCTTTGTTTGGATCTTGTGAGAGCCCTCATCAGCCTGGTGTTAGGCCCTCAGCCTGTTCCTGGTCACCCGATCCTCTACCAAGACTTCCTCACCTGCTGGTAGCCAGTGCATCTTCGCGCCATCCTCTCCCTGTTCCACCTCCACGGGGCGGAGTGCGCCAAGTCGCAAGGGTGAACCACTCTCGGCATCTCGGCCTCGGTAAGTACACCCGTGACAGTCTCTTTCTGGAGAATGCGTTTGTCCCAGTTTCCCCCACATGGGTCTTGGGGTATAACCTCCAAAATTATAAATTTGACCATTGAGGTATCAAACTTGTGGTATAGACCCAGGTGGCGGCTCACTGGTGTGATCATCTTCATATATTGTGAATAGTAGATGTGATCATATATATACGTTGTTTAAACTGACAAATGGTTTTACCCATGTAAAAAGCCTCACACATGCAAGTCATGAGGTATACTACCCCTTCTGTATTGCAGGTGGCATGAAATTGTGGACGGAGGTTCTCACCATTAGGCAATCAGAAATGTGTTCCTGTTTGTACCCAGGGATAGTAGGAGCATTGCCCACAAGTAAACAGGCCGCGCTCTGTGACATTCCTGTCATGATTTGGTTTGTATTCACTTACAGTTAATTTGTTGGCAATAGATGAGGCCCTTCAATACACAATCTCAGGTGTTTCTCTGACATACTTGCCCAGTGTGGTGTCCTCACTGAGCAAGTGCCAGTGTCGTTCAAAACAGTTTTTTAAGGAGTTGTGTTGTGCAGAGTATTTTGTTCTGAATTTGGTGGTTTGTAGATTAATGTTGGTTTTGGGTCTGGAGTATAGTAGGGACGTTCTTTCTTTACCCTTAGCTTTATTGAAGGCTTTTCTCAAAAGGTTTTTGCTATAGCCTCGGTTTAGTAAGCGAGTGCGCAGCTCATTCGCCTGCTGCTGGAAATCTGCATCGTAGGTGCAGTTTCTGCGCAGACGGATGTACTGCGCATACGGTATGCTATGAACTAAAGACCTGGGGTGTCCAATATTGGCGTGTAACAGAGTGTTACCAGCCGTGTTCTTCCGATATAATTTAGTGACTATATTATCACAGGGATCCCTGTAGATAAGTAAGTCAAGGAATGATATGGAGTTCAAATGCCAGTCAAAGGTGAATTTTAAATTGAACCTATTGACATTAAGTTGTTGTAGAAATTCATTTAGAGACGTTAATATGCCAGTCCAGATGACAAAAATGTCATCAATGTACCTGAACCAGCACAGAGTCTGGTTCAGGTACTGACAGTAAAGCTCACTGGAAAATATTTCTCTCTCCCACCCCCCCAGGTACAGGTTGGCGTATGCCGGTGCGCAACAAATGCCCATGGCAACGCCCTGCACCTGGAGGTAGTGGGAGCCGAGAAATGAAAAGTGATTGTGTTTAAGTATAAATGACAATAGTTGAATGATAAAGGACTGAAATTTCCATTGTCAATGGTCCTCTTCCATTAAGAAAGTTTCAATTGTTTTCAGGCCCAGTTCATGCGGTATGCTTGAATAGAGAGCCTCCACATCTATTTTAACGAAATATGCATTGGGAGGAATGGTGAGGCCGTCTAGTTTTCTCAAAAGGTCAGATGTGTCTCTCACATATGAAGGTAATCTTGTGACATGGGGCATTAGGAAAAAGTCTATGAACCTACTGGCGTTTTCTGTCATAGATCCTATGCCAGAGATAATAGGTCTTCCTGGTGGCTTGGTTTGATTCTTGTGAATTTTGGGAATAGCGTAAACAATTGCTTGTCTAGGAAAAGCTATATTAAAGTATTCATAGGTGGGTTTGTTGATCAACACCGCTGTATAGGCTGTATAGATCAAGAACTTGAACTCCAATTTGAATTGTGCTGTAATCTCAGGTGTGATTGGTTTGTACCATTCAGAGTTATTGAGTATATCGAAACACATGGTTTCGTATTGCCTGTAGGTTTGTAGGAGGATATTGCCACCCTTATCTGATGTTTTTATGACAGTATCTTCCCTGATTTGTAAGCTTCTCAAGGCTTCCTGCTGTTGCCTAGGTAAATTTGATGTAATAGATGAAAATGGCATATTTTTGATCTCTCAAACCATAGCTATCAAAAATGCTGCCACTTGCGGGTTGGTATTTAGATCAGGAAATTGATCAGATTTGTTTTTAAAAGGGGGTTTTTGATTTCAATAGAGGATTCCTGGCTCAAATTGGTTTGAGTACTGGCTGAATCTGAGTTTTCATCCAACAGAAGCATTAGATCCCTCAATGCTCTGAAGTCTCTCATCGTAATTTTCTTTATCTGTTCAGAGAGGTCCTTTTCCTCTCGGAGTCTCCTCCTATCAGGATCAAATATATGTTTGTATGTTAATTTCCTTGCAAAAAGATATAGGTCCTTGATAACCTCATAATTATCCAAGATTGCACTAGGACAAAAACTAAGACCTAATTTGAGGACTGTTAGTTCGTCATCTGAGCGAGGATAAGGGGTCAAATTAATGACCCTTAATTCCTCATTGTTGGTTGATTGAGGGAATTCCCCCCTAAAGGGGTCGGGGTAGCAGTAGGTCTTGTTTGATGTGTGGGGGTTCTAGAGGGGCCTGCATTGCCACCTTCTGCCCCACGGGGCATTGTTAAAGAGGTTGTGTTTGGTTGTATATTCTGTGATGCAGTTTGTGCATGTAATTGTTGTACTGCCTGTGTTGCAATGGGACCCATATTGAGAGATCGTAGTTAGGTGCTTTCCCTTCACCTCTATTCTGACCACCTTGTGCACGTGCTTGTGAAGGTGTAAAGCCTGCTACATTGACTGTCTTTTTTTTGGTGTTGGGCGTGATAGGGTACCCACCACTATGATGACCCCGCTTACGTGATCCATTAGGGGGATAAGGGTTGTTCGTCGATTGTGTTCGCTGTGCCTGTGAAGATAAAGAAGAATCAGATTCAGTATCCTCCTCTGAGACACATATATTAGAGCGGTTTGTTTGTGATTGGTTTTTGAAGCCTGATCCTCTTCCCCTGATGGGGTTATCCCATCTATAGGCATACCCTTCTGCAAACGCCATCCTATCTTTAGTGATTTTAGATTGTTTTTTAGAGACGATACTTTTATTTAATCTGTCTAGAAATACTGTAAGTTCGTGACTTTTAGCTGCAAATTTGGCACGTGTTGTGATAGATTCATATTTGGTGTGCTACAGTGGCTGTTCTTAATTTAGCATATTCGTGTCCAAAGCATATTGGGACAACAGAAGTTGCATGCAATCTTGGCTACATTTATTTGGAACACATTGGTATGTTGCCCTTTTTTATAAAGGTGGATGACATGTTTCCTGTTTCTAGGTGGGAGGAGCCTTTTCTCAATGCTGCCCTGGAAGATGGCTTGAGAATTATTATTTTTTACCAATTACACAGCTTGTAACATGATCGTAAATGAGGAAGAGAATGATGTGACTGATCAGACTCTCCATAATCACATATTGCATTACAAACAAAATGCAAAAGGTAAATGCTGTATGAATATTTATAAAAAATAAATAAATTATGGGTTACTGCTTAGGAAATCACAACTAAAACAACCTTGGATTTTGGTGGTTTAGGGTGAGTGCAGAAATGTTTGTATTTGCTTTCTGACAAGTTAATTAACAACTTGCCGACCACAATAGGTATTTATACACTCCGGTTTGCAAGTGGTTTACCTGGATTATGGCTGAAGAGATCAGCCATAACCCCGGTACCGTTATATGTAGCCCGCGGCTGGCTTTCTCATGAAAGCATTCTGATTGACTCATGAACCGCTGGAATGCTTTCCGAAGCGGCGGGCAGGTGTTTCAAGGGCTTACCGTTTCCGCCAGTACGCCCAAGATCACTTTTATTCCTATTACAAGAAATTTAAACATCCCTTGTAATAGCCATAAGGATGACAGGTCCTCCTTTATGAAAAGATCTGGTGTCAAAAATACCCCAAATCTCTTCTTTACCTTTAAAAGCAAAAGATCAAAAAAATATAAATTTTTTAAATTTTGCTTTAAACTGACCCTTCCGCCGGTGTTTCTCAGGCTTACCGTCTCTGCTGTTTCGCCCGAGAAACGATCCGTGGATGCAGCCGGATGCTCCCATAGGCGATCAAAGAGTCTCTCCTCTCAAGCCTCCCCAGTGTGAAAGCCCAAGTGCTTTCACACTGGAGCGCTGCGCTTCCAGGACGGGAAAAAACATCCTGCAAGCAGCATCTTTGAGGTGGTTTGGGAGCGGTGTATATACCGCTCCCAAAACGCCCTGCTTATTGAAATGAATCGGCAGCGCCGCAACACGGGTGCTTTTAACCCGTTCTACGGCCGCTAGCAGGGGGGTTAAAAGCGCCCCGCTAGCGGCTGTAAATCTTCTGCTTTTAAAGGTAAAGAAGAGATTTTTGACCCCAGATCTTCCATAAAGAGGACCTGCCATCCTTATTTATATGATATGGGATGTTTACATTCCTTGTAATAGAAATAAAAGTGATCAAAATAAAAAATAAATTAAAGGGACAGTGAAAAAAATAAAACATAAAATAAATAAGAAAAAAAATAAAAGCGTCCTCATCCGTCCATGCTCGCGCACAGAAGCGAACGCATACGTAATTCACGCACGCATATGTAAATGGTGTTCGCACCACACATGAGTGTAGAGCGACAGCAATAATTCTAGCGCTAGACCTCCTCTGTAACTCTAAATAGGTAACCTGTAAAGGTGTTTAAAGCGTCACCTATGAAGATAGGTGATCCACGTGAGTGCAATTTTAAAGTGTGACATGTTAGGTATCTATTTACTCGGCATAACATCATCTTTCATATTTTACAAAAAAATTGGGGTAAATATAGTATTTTTTTTTTATTCATTGAAGTGTATTTTTTCCAAAAAATTGCATTTGCAAAACCGCTGCACAAATGTCGTGTGACATAAAAAAAAGTGCAATGATCGCCATTTTATTCCCTAGGATCTCTGCTAAAAAAAAAAAGCATAAAAGCATGTCTGGGGGTTCTGAGTAATTTTTTTAGCAAAAAAATACAGATTTAAAGTTGTAAACAAAAGTGCCAGAAAAAGCCTGGTCATCAAGTGGTTAATATGGATGATGTGAATCTTTTTTTTTTAGCTACCACCACCTTGAGATGCTGTTAGGTAGTCTAGTACAACAAGAGCTAAAATTAAAACCTCATAAATGCCATCTGTTCAATCTGTCTATTTAAAATTCCACCCATTAAGAATGTGCGCTGAATACCTTTGGCATTTAGTTACAATATTAGTAGAAGCCAGACTGAACCCAAATTAAACATAGCCACACAGCAATGGGCAAATCAAGGGGAGTTAGGGGCATTTCTGGCATGAGAAAGGTATTACTGGCAGTTCATACATGGATTTGGTCATTGTAAATGTGGTGGAGACTGTGCTTGCCAAAATCATTGTAGACCAAGTTTAACCTCTTATTATGGTAAAATGGTAACAAGGGAAACCTGAATGGCTCTCACTAAAACAAGTCTGGGGTGGAGAATGACAATTTGAAATAAGGTTACAATCTCCCAGTTAGAGCATATAGCAAAAGAGAACTCATCCTGCAGAATTACATCTAGCCCATATTATATCATCTGTTGCAGATGCTACCTAGACATCATACAGAAAAATAATAATAGTTTGTTACAATATCTTTTAGGAATAGAGTTAACAGATTTTTCAGAATGAGGGACAAATGAGGGAATAAGTGAGGTGCGGCACGCGTAATGGCAAAATGTGGATGTGACCAAAGTCTTAATGGTGGGAGGGGCTTAAGGGGTGTAGTTAAACAAAACCCAGCTCTCACACAAATGCCCCCCTAGCTTTCTCAGCAAATGCTCCCCTTCCTCTCTTACTAATACCCCCCAGCTCTCTCACCAATGCTCCCCCTACTCTCTTATTAATTCCCCCCCTAGCTCTCTCACCAATGCCCACCTCCTCTCTTACTAATGCCCCCCAGCTCTCACCAATGCCCCCCCTCGCTTTATTAATGCCCCCCAGCTTTCACCAATTCCCCCTGTAGCACTGAACCAAGGAGGAGTTTAACAGCATTAACAGGCTCCATACTACAGTCCTGACAGATGGGTAAAGACACATCCGGCATCCCCAATGTGAGCAGTTGTGGCACCGGGACCCAGGGCACCCATCAGCAAATGTGGAGCGCTTCTGTGTGAGAGAGTTCCGCTTACCTTCACAAGCAATATTGCTGTTGGCACACAGGATCGGGGGCGCTGGCACACAGGACCGGGGTCAGGATCGGACCGCCAAGGAGAAGTTCTCCTCTCCCCCTCCCTCCTTGCAATATTCTGGGACATATCACAGGTCCCAGAAGATTGCCCCCACTATTAAGGAGGTGCAGCGTGACTCGTGCATGTGCAGTGCGCACCCGGCTATAAAGCCGCTAGCTGTCACAGCTGGGTGCCTACAGTTGTAATTCCGGCGTCGGGGAGAGGAGAGGGAGAGAATCAAGGGTTTGGGTGGCCACATCGCTGGATCGTGGGACAGGTGAGTGTGTGTTTATTAACCGCTTACCGACCAGCTGCCGTCATTATACTGCGGCAGGTCGGCTTATTCCCGCAGACCGTCGTAGCTGTACGTCGGTCCCTTTAGGCGGGATAGCGGACGCGATGAACGCCGGCCACGAGTGATCGCGGGCACGAGAGGAAGAACATGGACGTGTGTGTGTAAACACACATCCCTGTTCTGAGAGGAGATACAGATCGTGAGTTCCTACAAGCTGGGAACCACGATTTGCAATCTCCTATATTGATTCCCATCCCCCTTCAGTTAGAACACACATTAGGGAACACAGTTAACCCCTTGATCGCCCCCTAGTGTTAACCCCTTCCCTGCCAGTGACATTTACACAGTAATCAGTGCATTTTTATAGCACTAATCGCTGTATAAATGCCAATGGTCCCAAAAATGTGTCAAGTGTCCGATATGTCCGCCATAATGTCGCAGTCCCGATAAAAAATGCAGATCGCCTCCATTACTAGTAAAAAAATAAATGCCATAAATCTATTCCCTATTTTGTTGACGCTATAACTTTTGCGCAAACCAATCACTATACGCTTTTTGCGATTTTTATTACCAAAGATATGTCGGCCTAAACTGAGGAAAAAATTTGCTTTTTAAAAAAGAAAATTGGGGCTATTTATTACAGCAAAAGTACAAAATATTGTGTTTTTTTCAAAATTCTGTCTCTTTTTTGGTTTATAGCGCAAAAAATAAAAACCGCAGAGGTGATCAAATACCACCAAAAGAAAGTCTTAATGCTGGGAGGGGCTTAAGGGGTGTAGTTAAACAAAACCCAGCTCTCTCACAATTGCCCCCTTAGCGTTCACAGCAATCCCCCCAGCTCTCTGAGCAATGCTCCCCTTCCTCTCTTACTAATACCCCCCAGCTCTCTCACCAATGCTCCCCCTACTCTCTTATTAATTCTCCCCTAGCTCTCTCACCAATGCCCACCTACTCTCTTACTAATGCCCCCCAGCTCTCACCAATGCCCTCCCTCGCTTAGTAATGCCCTCCAGCTCTCACCAATGCCCCCTGTAGCACTGAACCGAGGAGGAGTTTAACAGCATTAACGGGCTCCATACTACAGTCCTGACAGATGGGTAAAGACACCTCCGGCATCCCCAATGTGAGCAGTTGTGGCACGGGGACCCAGGGCACCCATCAGCAAATGTGGAGCGCTTCTGTGTGAGAAAGAGTTCCGCTTACCTTCCACAAGCATTATTGCTGTTGGCACACAGGATCGGGGCCGCTGGCACACAGGACCGGGGCCAGGATCGGACCGCCAAGGAGAAGTTCTCCTCTCCTTCTCCCTCCCTGCAATATTCTGGGACATATCACAGGTCCCAGAAGATTGCCCCCACTATTAAGGAGGTGCAGCGCGACTCGTGCATGTGCAGTGTGCACCCGGCTATAAAGCCGCTAGCTGTCACAGCTGTCACAGCTGGGTGCCTACAGTTGTAATGCCGGCGTCGGGGAGAGGAGAGGGAGAGGATCAAGGGTTTGGGTGGCCACATCGCTGGATTGTGGGACAGGTGAGTGTGTGTTTATAAACCGCTTGCCGACCAGCTGCCGTCATTATACTGCGGCAGGTCGGCTTATTCCCGCAGACCATCGTAGATGTACGTTGGTCCCTTTAGGCGGCATAGCGGGCGCGATGACCGCCGGCCACGAGTGATCGCGGGCACGAGAGGAAGAACATGGACGTGTGTGTGTAAACACACATCCCTGTTCTGAGAGGAGATACAGATCGTAAGTTCCTACAAGCTGGGAACCACGATTTGCAATCTCCTATAGTGAGTCCAATCCCCCTTCAGTTAGAACACACATTAGGAAACACAGTTAACCCCTTCCCTGCCAGTGACATTTACACAGTAATCAGTGCATTTTTATAGCACTAATCGCTGTATAAATGCCAGTGGGCCCAAAAATGTGTCAAGTGTCCGATATGTCCGCCATAATGTCGCAGTCCTAATAAAAAACGCAGATCGCCTCCATTACTAGTAAAAAAAAAAAAAAATGCCATAAATCTATTCCCTATTTTGTAAACGCTATAACTTTTGCGCAAACCAATCACTATACGCTTTTTGCGATTTTTATCACCAAAAATGTGGAAAAAATTAGGAAAAAATTTGCTTTTTAAAAAAGAAAATTGGGGCTATTTATTACAGCAAAAAGTACAAAATATTGTGTTTTTTTAACAATTCTGGCTCTTTTTTGGTTTATAGCGCAAAAAATAAAACCGCAGAGGTGATAAAATACCACCAAAAGAAAGCTCTATTTGTGGGAAAAAAATTACGTAAATTTTGTTTGGGTACAACATTGCACGACCGCGCAATTGGCAGTAAAATCAACGCAGTGCCAAATCGCAAAAAATGCTCTGGTCATTGAGCAGCTAATTCTTCCGGGGCTGAAGTGGTTAAAAGTCAGCAGCTACACTTTTTGTAGCTGCTGACTTTTAATAAACACAAAAAAGACTGGAACTCTGCTTTAAGAGGTGCTGTTTCAGAAACCGGCTGTTCCAGTAGCACTGTTGCAAGGCTGTGCAGTTGGTAACTGAGTACAAGAGTACTGTGTTGAAAAAAAAAGTAACTGTGTGTGGATTAGGGATGAGCTTCGCATTTGACTCGAACATCGTCTGTTCGACGAATTGCGAACATTATGGGCGGTTTGCGCCAAATTCGAGTGGCGCGTCACGGCCCATAATTCACTGCGGCATTGCAGTGCATTGCTGGCTGATGATTGGCCAAGCATGCACTATGACCCACATGCTTGCACAGGCCAATCACAGCGCGCAAAAAACGGAGAGCCATAATTGGCCAAATCCAGGGTAGCTTTGGCCAATTAGGTCTCAGGGGGTTTAGTACACGCCCCACCCTATATAAGGCCGCCTCCGTGGCGGCCTTGTGTAGTGTGTTGCGGTGTTGGTTAAAGAGAGAGCTTACAGAGAGAGAGAGAGAGACAGTGTCATTTATATTGAGTTAGATAGAGCCGGCAGGCGAGTCAGTTAGCTGCAGTTACAGTGTGTAGAGCATATATATGCATCCTAGGTGTTGTATATATATTTATACACTGTATTCAGTTTAGCTAGATCCGTTCCTGTTCTTCTCTATACTGTGACAGGGAGGCAGGTGATTGTGCTAGCTGCAGTCAGTGTTTCACTTAGTGTACTGTGTGCTTTGCATAGCGTTCACCTAAAGCTTACCTGAATACAGTTAGTGGTGTTCTCATAATAAAACCACAGGCAGGGATCTGCATTAATTTCATGTAGTGTACTTCTGTCCTTTGCACAGCGTTCACTTAAAGGAACCTGAATACAATTTGTGGTGTTCTCATAATAAAACCACATGCAGAGAGCTGCAAGTATTTAGTGTACTGTGTCCTCTGCACAGTGTCCACCTAAAACTAACTGAAGACAATTGCTGCTTTTCTCATACTAATACCACAGCAGGCAATTGATTCTGATAGCTGCATTATCAGTACAGAGATATATATGTAGCGGGGTATTGTTTATTTTAAACCCCAAGAGACTACAGTTCCCGGCACGCCTTGAGGCACCCAGGGTGCATTGCCCCGCGCAAGGACAGTAGTATAGGACATTGCTGGGCGCCATATTGTCCACGAGGGAGGATAGCTGCAGCGGGGTCTGTTAAACTGTCTATCATATTGCTGAACGCTTGATGTTTTAATAAGTCTACCCATATTGCAGGGCTCTGCATGTGACATTGCATACTGTTTATCATTCTAACCTTTACCAACAGTAAAATATTAGAGTTAAGTATATTGGTTGTCCGTGTCATTTACTGTGCTATACCATACTGTGTGCCTTACTGTGGGATTGTGTCATAGAGAATATTAGAGTGATTGCAATTCTATCATCCCCTTTACTAACTGTGCCACGAGAGGTTAAAGCCGATTGCCAGGCGTTGACAGCGGTGCATTACAGGGCCCAAAACAAACAAGGCAGCCCTCTTAACTGGGGGTATCGCTATATATATATATATATATATATATATATATATATATATATATATATAGCGGGTATGTATTTTTTTAAACTGGTGAGGACACCAGTGATGCATAGTTCCCTGCAGCCCAGCAGGTGGCGCTGTCACTTTGGGCTGGGGTTGAACCATTGCTGCAGTGCCGTACCCTTTGTGACCTCTCGCAGCGGTTGTACGGCGGGGCGGGGAACCCGCCGTGCTTGCTGGGAGGGGGTATAAAGGGGCGGACATCTTCGCCACGAGGTTTCAGTCCCGGGCACCTTCAGCCTGAGGGCTCTGGTTGCGGTCGGTGTCCAGGCGGCCTAGGCCTGGACACTTGGAGTTCGTGTTCCATCACAGACACCTTCAGTCTGGGGTGAGGTACTCAGCCGGAGGCCTGGGGCCCAGTACCTTCCGCTGGGTCCCGCGAGGGAGGGATCATCCTAGGGGGCCCCGGGAGTGGGGCACCCGAATCCAGAGGCGTAAGGGACCGGAGGAGGGACTCACCCGAAGACCTGGTGCAGCAGATATCTAGTGCCTGGTGAACCTCTGGAGACCGCCCGGAGGGATATATTTCCCGAACAGGGGCCAAGTTCAAAGAGGAAGTTCAGTCCACGTTCAATGACCGGTGGCAGCGGTCCAGCTATTTCAATCAGGTCAGTGGCAGAGGCCTGCTATTAGACCTGTGGCAGGGGCCTCAACAGTTCATCCGGTCGGTGGCAGCGACCAAAACTCACGGTCGGTGGCAGAGACCGTGCGCCAGGGCTATTCGCTAGAAAAAAGGAATAGGAGAGTTCAGTTGTGCTTGGGCCTACTCGTTCCCACACCCCCATGTTCAGCTGTTATTGGAAGTTCAACTGATTGTGTTCACCGTATTGTACGAGAAATAAAGGAGTGTTGGACTTTCGATTGGTGTGGGGCTCTATTCTTGGCAGACACGTTTCCATGGAACAACAAGGCTTCGTATGCAGTGGACAGACCCGGGAGGTAAATCAACTAACTTTGCTCAACCCTCTTATACACACGAGGGGAGAGCTTGGCGTAGTGTTCCTGCACTCTCCTCTCCCAGGTACCCCTAGACACAAGCCATTCACAATAGGCAAGAGGGAGAGTGAGGTTCCGCTACACGTGGGGGCTCTGGTCCGGGATGTGCTCGTGCTACAATGGAGCTGGAGTTGTTGGAATTTGAAAGTGTCTGCCCGAAAGAGTACTGAGTAGGTCGGCCATATTGGCCACTGCGCCATCAGGCACACCCTCCCTGCTCAGTTTGTGGGTGTGACCCAGGGAAGGAGAAAGCCCGCGAACTGGAGTGCAAGAAGGGAGGAGTCCAATCGTGTGAAGGATTACACGTGGGGACTTTGGCGCCAACAATGCAGTGCGCAATGGATCAGCAGAGAGTCGCCATGTTCACTAATGCATCGTGGATTCCTATTCATCCCACTATCACGAGTCTGACTACCGCTGCTCCAATAACGGATACGGGGATTCGGCTAAAGCCCCGGGGACGATTCGCCCTGTACTCATGCATGGACGTTGAGGCCCTGGGTTTGATTTGTCCCGGATGTTCGGGACTGGTGTGTCAGCTGAAGCCATTCGGGCGCTGCGAGGCCTGCGGAGAGTTCTTATTTGAGGTGGAACCAACCATTGAAAAACCCATAACCATCCACCTCAACCGCGCTACAGGCCACACCATTAATGAAGAAGGAATCGCTGCTTTTACAGCCATCCCTGTGCGCACTGCAGTGACCGCAGGGGAGGTCGCAATCACTGAGGTACGGGAGAAATCCGAGGATGCTGACTCGGTCGCCACTGCTTCCCAGCGTCCACCGCCAAAGAGGAAGACCGGCTTGGTTGCCCCGTCCAGCGGTCGCGGTGGATCACCCTGCTTGCCTACGCCCGCCCCGGATGGATCCGGTAGGAAGAGTCCCGGACATCCCTTCTCAACTTTGGGCCGAGGTAAGCCGGACAAAGGGACTTGGTGTTGGGACGGAGGTGTTGGGGAGTCACAGCCCTGTGTGCCCACGGGAGGTAGCAATTCAGCCTCCACTACAGGCTACTTGCCCGCGGAGGAGTGTGACACCTCCGACCTAGAATCGCTCTCCGATCCGGGAGACGATGTCATCATAGATGAACTTTTCGCTAAGAAGGGCTGGGACAAGATGCCTCTCTCCTCGTCCCGCAAAGTTAGGGATCCACCCATGTCTACAGGGAATAGTACACCCCGGGTGGAGGCACCAGCGCCTGAGGAGGGATCCCGTCCCCAGTCTGCCCTTCTACCTCCGGTGCCTCCTGCATCTGGCACCGGGGAAAAGAGACTGTTGTTGCGGCCGCCTATGCCTAGAGTGGGAGGTGGTCAAGGCACCTCGTCACCCAGACGCCATCGTCCAACCGGGTGAGGGAGACCGGGCCACTATGCCTCTGCTGGCGAGACTTCAGCGTCTTTTCGGCCAAAAAGTTGCTACCGAGTACGGGTGGGAGTACCCGTACTTACCTAAGGAGCTTCTGTATGAAGTGGAAGTCTGCCGGGACCGCTGGTACAACGAATTTGTGTGGACGCACCTTCAGGTCCCACATGCCCGCAGGTACCTTGCGTGTTCCCCCAAAGCCTCTCAGCAGTTCAAGGACTGTAAAGCAGAGTGGATGTTGGGTCGGCACATCCATGCTGACAAAGTGTTAATTCGACGGAAAGAAGGGGAGGATGTTGAATATCACATAGAGACTGTGGATAAGCATTTCAAGCCCCTTGTCTTGCCGCATCCCAGATTCTACTTGTAGGAGAAAAGACTCCTTGCCTAGTGCTTTGTTGCTGCTGAACTTTCCGGGGTTGTTTCCCGGGAAAACCCAGTGACTGTACCCTTGTTATGGGTGTTTGTGCTCTCTGGAGGAATTGAAGGACTGTTGCCGTTGTTTGTTCTTCATTCTTCCATCCCGCAAAGTGATTATGGACTTTGGGGTAGTTAGAAAAAAAAAAGAGAGAAGAGGATCTTCAAACAGTGCAGTTACCGTGACACTGTCACCAGGTGGCAGTGTTGCGCATCGATATTCACTGTTCACTCACACACTTAGAGAAGGAAAGGGTTTCTCTGCGGAGAGGTTCTTTCATTCTTACACAAACATATGTGTCAGGGATATGTGCGTTTAACGTTCTTTTCCCCTCTGCAGGAGAACATCTCATCAAGACCACTGAGAATGGGGTGGGTCTTAGTCAGGATGGGTGTAAGGGAATGTTGTTGTGAACATGTGATTCTGATAATGTGGTTATGTGTTGCTTGTTTCCTTCCTTTCCCTTTCATGTCAGGTTCAGGCACAACAGTTGGTTAGCTTTCAAAAAAAACGTTTTTATTTTTGAAATTCGTTAGTCGGTCTCTGGATCAGGCTATGATGGCCCTTTTTGGGCATGGTTTGCTCCAGACACTGGGGACCAGTGTCAAATAACAGGGGGGAGAGTGTAGCGGGTATGTATTTTTTTAAACTGGTGAGGACACCAGTGATGCATAGTTCCCTGCGGCCCAGCAGGTGGCGCTGTCACTTTGGGCCAGGGTTGAACCATCGCTGCAGTGCCGTACCCTTTGTGACCTCTCGCAACGGTTGTACGGCGGGGTGGGGAACCCGCCGTGCTTGCTGGGAGGAGGTATAAAGGGGGCGGACATCTTCGCCACGAGGTTCGAGTCCCGGTCGGTGTCCAGGCGGCCTAGGCCTGGACACTTGGAGTTCGTGTTCCATCCCAGACACCTTCAGTCTGGGGTGAGGTACTCAGCCGGAGGCCTGGGGCCCAGTACCTTCCGCTGGGTCCCGCGAGGGAGGGATCATCCTAGGGGGCCCCGGGAGTGGGGCACCCGAATCCAGAGGCGTAAGGGACCAGAGGAGGGACTCACCCGAAGACCTGGTGCAGCAGATTGCCAGTGCCGGGTGAACCTCTGGAGACCGCCCGGAGGGATATCTTTCCCGAACAGGGGCCAAGTTCAAAGAGGAAGTTCAGTCCACGTTCAATGACCAGTGGCAGCGGTCCAGCTATTTCAATCAGGTCAGGTAAATCAACTAACTTTGCTCAACCCTCTTATACACACGAGGGGAGAGATTGGCGTAGTGTTCCTCCTCTCCCAGGTACCCCTAGACACAAAGCCATTCACAATAGGCAAGAGGGAGAGTGAGGTTCCACTACATATATATATATAGCGGGGGTCTAAAATATAGGGGGAAGTGCATGGGTGGTAGCATGACCCAATGCACCCCGATTGTTGAAGAATAGGGGATTATTTGCAGTCTTGGAGGACTATGGTGGTGTGAGGTTCCCTGTGGCCTACAGGTGGCATTGTCGCCCTGGGCAGGGGTTGAACCCATATCGCAAGACTGTGCCTTTTTGTCCTTTCCTGGCGCTTGTACAGCGGGGCGGGGAACCCGCTGTGACGCAAAGGGAGAGGAGATAAAAGGGACGGACGCCCTTACCACGGGGTTCAGAGTTTGGAGTCGGAGCCTGGGTGCTGGCGTTCCGGAGCTCCGGGCCCAGGTGCCCTTGACCTGGCCGGAGCGCAAGATGGAGTCCATCTCAGGCACCTTTAGCCTGGGGTGAGGTACTATGGCGGAGGCCTGGAGCTCAGTACCTTCGACTGAGTTCCGCAAGGGTGGAGGAATCCGAGGGGGCCCTAACTCCTTGGGTGCCCGTATCTAAGACGAGGAGGCTGGTGAGCGGAACTTCTCCGGAGAGTCCAGCACAGCATTGCTGGTGACGGAGAGGCCTCCGGCAACCGTCTTGGACGGATGTCCTTCCCCTGACAGGGGCTACGTTAGCGAAGGTAATCCATGTTCTGTTCTATATAGTCAGTGGCAGTGACTATGCGCCATTGGTGACACCACAGTGGTTAGCTCTACCATAAAGGATTGTGCCTTGACCTACTCCCTACTCATACTGAACTGTTCATTGGGTCCCAACCTGTCTGTGCTAAATGACTATTTGTTGAGAAGAATAAATACGAGTTGGACCGTTTTCAGTGTGTGGAACTTCAGTTACTGGAAGCAAAGAGGGACATTTGGTAAAGGATTTGATTCTGGGACATACACACAAAGCCCAATTGTTCTGGCCTTCACCTCTACACACTGGAGGACATGGGCCGTGGTGTATCTCATCCCTCCCCCCAGTACTAACCCCTAGACAAGATAAAACAAGCTGAGCATGAGAAGGGGTGAGAGGGGTGAGGTCGCTACACGTGGGGGCATCGTGTCCGGGATGTGTGTTGTGTCTGAATTTGAACTTTGCTGTCCGGAGGAGTTCCGAGTAGGTCGGCCATATTGGCCAACGCGCCACGAGGCAAACCATAGCTGCGCAGTTCGTTTGCGGGGAGAAGAGAAAGCCAGCGAACAAGTGCAGAGTGTGGGGGGAGTCTGGCCATGTGGAAGGACACACGTGGAGATTCCGGCGCGAAGTGGTCAGTGCGCATTGGAGCAGCTAACAGTCAGGATGACTTCAAATACCCCATGGATTTCTGCTTTTTCTATCACGGAGATGACTTCTTTTGCTGCCCCGATCACGGACACAGGAATAAGGCTAAGGCCCCGGGGACGTTTGGCTCTGTACACATGCAGAGACATAGAGGCCCTCGGTGTGATCTGTCCCGGCTGTTCGGGACTGGTGGTTCATTTGAAGCCGTTCGGGCGATGTGAGGTCTGCAAAGAATTCCTCAAAAATGCCATAATTCTATCCCCTATTTTGTAGACGCTATAACTTTTGCGCAAACCAATCAATATACGCTTATTGCGTTTTTTTTTTTACCAAAAATATGTAGAAGAATACATATCGGCCTAAACTGAGAAGAAAAAATAGTTGTTTTTTTTTAAAACGTGGGATATTTATTATAGCAAAAAGTAAAAGATAGTGGGTTTTTTTTCAAAATTGTCGCTGTTCTTTTGTTTATAGAGCAAAAAAAAAAAAAAACGCAGAGGTAATCAAATACCACCAAAAGAAAGCTCTATTTGTGGGAAAAAAAGGACACAAATCTTGTTTAAATACAGCGTTGCACGACAGCGCAATTGTCAGTTAAAGCGACGCAGTGCCAAATTGTAAAAAGTGCTCTGGTCAGGAAGGGGGTAAAATCTTTCGGGGCTGAAGCGGTTAACTATGCAGTATTGGGACAATTGCCCAATTATTTTTTTTACATTGAACAAGGTGTAAAGATGCATACATAGTCAACAAAAGGATTTGCATACATAGGTTACAGTACTGTCATGCAGAGCAAACGTTACAGTCTGAACATTCACAGCAAGTTTCCTATAATAGTTTGTACTGGGATACAACCCTAAGGTGACAAATAATAAACCTTTGAGATAAGGTAAAAGTAAACAACAGGTAGTTCAACATTAATAACTGATGACAGGTCCATTATTATCCGCACGTCTCTGAGTCTCCCAGCCAGCGGTCCAAGATTTTATTGAATTTGGCTGGACATCCTCTATTAATGTACATACATTTCTTATATGGTAGAGTTACATTTACCTCTGTCTTCCACTCTGAGAAACTGGGGGGCAATGGCCTCATCAACTTCCTAGCTATGATTTTTCTGGCCGAGAATAGTGATTCGTGGACGATTGGATGAATATCTTGGTATACTTATCCACCTCTTCGGGGAATATCCCAAGAAAACATTCCTTGGGGTCAAGCGTGACGGGAGAACCCATGTCGTCATGCAAGAAGGTTATGATCTGTTTCCAGAGGTCTTGGATTTTTGGGCAGGCCCAGATGAGATGAAAAAACATGCCCGTCTCTTGGCCACACAACAAGCATAGGGTAGGCTGGTCACATTTGTATCTAGCCACACGTATAGGGGTAAGGTATGCCCTGTGTGTTATAAAGATTTGGGAAAGTCTGTCTGAGAGCCATACTGCTTTACAGCGCCTCCTCCCACTCCTCATCCTCCATTGCGCCCACCTCCCTCTTCCAGCGGGGTTTCAAAGCAAACGCCAGGTTAGTGGAAATGGGAGTGGAAAGCATGTTGTAGAATGCGGAGATCAATCTGCGTGGGTCTGTGTTCTTGACTATGGCCATGATAGGGTGTGGGGTAGGCTGCGGGTAGTTATGGGAAAATTGCGCTTGGGCCGCGTGCCTGATCTTAAAAAACCTAAAGAGCATACGATTATGTAGTGAGAATTCTTCTTTTAAGAATTTGAGAGTTCCGACCGAGAGTAGGTGATGTAAGTAATAGACACCCTGTGCTGCCCATAGTTCAGATCCCTGAGCATGGAGAAACTCTTGTAAGCCCTTGTTATGCCATAATGGCGTATAATTGTTGTACTGAGGTATCCCTAGCTTTGTAGATGCAAGATGCCAGATACGCTTATATTGGTACAGCAGGGACTTCACATCTCCCATCGGTTCGGCACCCTTCGATCCCGTCGATATTGCGTATAGCGCGTCTCCAGTGAGTTGGGCTCCCCGTGGGCAAAGCAGCAGTAGAAATCGTGCACTGTCTGTTTTATCAATGTGGAACAATTGGGACAGTTGTGATGCAACATAGTAAATATTAAAGTCAGGTAGAGCCGTACCACCCATATCCGTCGGACTTTTAAGTGCCTGCCAAGCAAGTTTGTGCCTACTGTTGCCCCATACAAAGGGCTTGAGGAGAGCTTTGCGTGATTTAAAATATTTCAGGGGTAGGTATATCGGGATTTGCCAAAGGACATACAAGATTTTGGGAAGGAGGACCATTTTTATTAGGTTTACGCGGCCCCATACCCCTAAGGGTAAACGGGCCCAAACCTGTATTTTGGTTCTAACCAGTCAAAATAGGGGTTCTATATTAAGGGCAATATAGTCAGCTGGGCTCCTAGAAATGTGTATTCCCAGGTATTTAATAATGTCTGTCCGTTGGAGTGGTGTTCCTGCCAGGGGCTCAGGCGGTGGGAAGTTATCGATCGGCAGGATCTGTGATTTTCCCCAGTTGATCTTGAGCCCGGAAAATGTTCCAAACTGTTCGATCGTCTGGAGCGCAGCTTGGAGGGAGGGACCCGAGTCAGCAAGATAGAGCAGTGTATCGTCCACATACATACTAATCTTTTCTGCTAAGGGTCCTGTCTGTAATCCTACAATCTCCGAGTTTGTGCGGATGGACGCGGCCAAGGGTTCTGCAGCAAGAGCATACAAAAAGTGGTGAGAGTGGGCAGCCTTGTCTCGTACCTCTACTGAGGTCAAACACCGGAGACGACCAGCCATTTGCCACCACTTTGGCTGTGGGAGCCTGATAAAGTAGTCTGACCCATTTACGGAATCTGGGACCAAAGCCATAGCTCTCCAGGCACCGCCACAGATATCTCCATTCCACGGAGTCAAATACCTTAGCCGTGTCCAGTGTCACAACCACCCGGTAGCCCACATTTTCGTGAGTGGCCTGTAAGTTAATGTAAAGCCTGCGCAGGTTAAAGGAGGTATTACGGCCTGGCATGAATCCTGCTTGGTCTGTATGTATCAAAGAGAGTATAACTTGATTGAGCCTATTCGCTAGGACTTTGGCAAGAATTCTAACATCTACCTGTAGGAGGGAAATGGGGCGGTAGGAGTCCTTTCCCGGTTTTGGAATGAGTACTATGGTTGCCTCTCTCATAGATGGGGGGAGCATGAATGTTTCAAACAGGTGATTGTATAAGGCCAGCAGCTTAGGGGGTCAGAACCTCACTATATTGAGAATAAAATTCAATCGGAAGACCGTCAGAGCCTGGGGATTTGGATCTGGCAAACCCGGCAATAGCTTCTGCTATCTCCTTTGTGGTGAGGGGCGCCTCGAGAAGGCCGATTTGGTCGGCAGATAAGTGGGGAAGTATAATGCCCTTGAGAAAGGAGGTCATCGGGCCTTTGTCTGCCGAACTCGTGGAAGTATACAGCTCATCAAAAAATCTCTAAACATGGAGGACGCCACTGCTGGATCCGTGATTTGTTGGCCATTAGGGCCATGCAAGGAGATGACCACTGGAGAACCAGATAAGCCAAAAGTTTGCCAGCCCTCTCCCCATGCTCAAACATCTTTTGTTTATCAAAAAACTGTTTCCGTCTAGCTTTTTCATATTGAAGTTGGTTTACTACTCTTGTCTGTAATTTAAGAGGACTCGCCTTGTCCGGTGTGGGATCTGCCGCGTACCCACAATTGCGCAATTATTAAGGCTATGTACACCTAAAACCTTTGTTGTGGACAGTACAAAAGTGTTATGTAGCCCCCACTTACCTCTGAGCAGTGATGGAGCACCCACCAAGTGGCTCAGTGGGCTAGCATTTTAGCTGTCGGGGTGTACAGCTAGGTTCACACCTTGCAGTTGATGCGTTTTCCCAGTCATTCTGAGTTTTTTGACACACATTTTTTATGCGTTTTGGGGAAATATCTGTTGTCATGCGGGAGAAACAAGCAAAATGCAGCTTTTAATTTTTGTTGCATTTCTAATGCAATTTCGCTGTGTTTCTATTAAAGACTACGGAACCAATGACACAACCTACTGTGGGAAAAAAAGTCCCTGACCCTTTCCAAAAAATGCACTGGTTGAAAGCACACAGATGTGAAACTGACCCATACGAAATTATGTTAAACGGACTGTAGTGCATTTCTAAAAAACTGAAAATGCACTTCAAAACGCATAGGTGTGAACCTAGCCTAACTCTATATGGGATGGAAGAAATTCAGTGCCAGCCACTTCAAGGTGCCTAAAAAGTTTATTGGGTACAATATACTGAGAAAAGAAGGTTAGGGCACAGGATGCTGAGAAAATCAAGCAAAATGCAACTCAAGACATTCGCTCCCTCCTCTCCCCTGCAGCTGCTGATGGCTGACACAGGGGATCATGTGACTGGAGCGGACTAAGAATAGGCAAGTATACACATCTTATTGACACAGGTTAGGCAGCATAGGTAGCAGGAAAGGGGAGGGAGCATTTTAGCAACTACTTACAAGTATGACTGTTCAAACATCTGCAGGCTATTACTGGCTGTGTGAACATTCACAAATAGCTGCCACTACCGACAGCCGGTTCTCCCTAAAACTGTGCCTCTTTTATTGTACATGTGCCATAATGAGAAACAACTAAACTGCATATCAACTTCAGGGCCCACAGGAGATGAAAACTCCATCAAAATCTTAGAGACCACAGTAAGTGTAATTTTTGGGCAAACAGAAGCATGTTTTAGATACTGCAATGTTACTTTGATAAATATATTCCTTAATTTAACCGATTCCCGAACGGCTCACTTACTTTTACTGCGGCTCAATGGCACCGCTGCGCGAAACCCCATATAGGTACGGGGTTCCCTTTAAAAAAAGCCAGAGGGCGCTGCACAGCAGGGGACGCGATGCTCGTGGCTGATGGGCATGATCGCGTGCACGAGAGCTAGCACGGGGATTTGTGTGTGTGTAAAACACACAAATTCCTGTTCTGTCAGGGGAGAGGAGACATATCTTTTGTTCCTACTAAGTAGGAACAACGATATGTCTCCTCCCCCAGTCAGTACTATCCCCATAGAGTTAGAACACACAGAGGGAACACACATTTAACCCCTTAATCGTCCCCTAGTGTTAACCCCTTCCCTACCTGTGACATTTACACAGTAATCAGTGCATATAGAAATAATAAAAATGCCATAAATCTTTCCCATAGTTTGTAGATGCTATAACGTTTACGTAAACCAATCAGTATACGCTTAGGGCTCTTTCACACGGACGTTCCGTATGTCCGTTTTTCATCCATCCGTTTTCGGATGAAAAACGGACATACATGTATCCCTATGGGATAGTGTATGTCAGCGGATGAACATCCGCTAACATCCGTCTCCGCTATGCTCCGTTTATCATGACGGAGGAAAATCCTATTTTTCCTTCCGTATGAAAAACGGAACGGACGTAAAACGGATGTCAGCGGATGATCCGTTTTACATCCGATCCGCTGACATCCGTTTTTTACCAAAATATGTATATTTTTTAATATTCGAATCAAAAAAGTGACCTATGACCCAGGTAGTGGTCTAACAGGAAGTCACATGCAGCCCAGTGTGTGGAGGGAGAGAGAGTGAGAGAGAAACAGAGAAACAGAGAAACAGAGATGGCAAAAGATGTGTCCCATGAGCGCCTCATCAACATGGTGCATGCCAGGTCAGCACTCTGGGATAAGAAATGTTGTGAATACAGTGACCGTATAACAAAATCAAGGATCTGGGAAGAAATATTCCAAGATGTCACACCGAACTGGATGACAATGAATGAAAAGCAGCGCAAAATACGTGGTAAGCAGTTTGAGTGGATGGGGGTGGGGTGGCATGGTGAGACTTGTAGTACACCCATATGTCACTTTAAGCCGCATGCAAACAGGACGTTAAAAAAAGGTCATTAGCTTTTGTAGTGATTTTTCAGCTTTTTTCAGCGTTAGGTGACGTGGCCAGGTGACAATCCACAACTTGTGGCAGGTGACGTGGCCAGGTGACAATCCACAACTTGTGGCAGGTGAAGTGGCCAGGTGATGTGGCAGGTGACGTGGCCAGGTGACAATCCACAACTTGTGGCAGGTGACGTGGCCAGGTGATGTGGCAGGTGACGTGGCCAGGTGACAATCCACAACTTGTGGCAGGTGACGTGGCCAGGTGACGTGGCAGGTGACATGGCCAGGTGACAATCCACAACTTGTGGCAGGTGACGTGGCCAGGTGACAATCCACAACTTGTGGCAGGTGACGTGGCCAGGTGATGTGGCAGGTGACGTGGCCAGGTGACAATCCACAACTTGTGGCAGGTGACGTGGCCAGGTGATGTGGCAGGTGATGTGGCAGGTGACGTGGCCAGGTGACAATCCACAACTTGTGGCAGGTGACGTGGCCAGGTGACAATCCACAACTTGTGGCAGGTGATGTGGCAGGTGATGTGGCAGGTGACGTGGCCAGGTGACAATCCACAACTTGTGGCAGGTGACATGGCCAGGTGATGTGGCAGGTGACGTGGCCAGGTGACAATCCACAACTTGTGGATGAAAAAAATAGTTCAGCAGAGTTTGCACCAGTGTCCCGTGTACATGGGACCTTACTGCACTGGCGTTTTAGTGCGTTTTGACATTTTTTTTAGCACTAGTTTTTTTTTTTTCTCACAAACATCAAAAAACGTTGATGAGCCGCGTTTATGATATTTTTTGATTATTTTATGCTTTTGAGCATTTTTACAGCTGAATACATATGGGTTACAAATAGTATACCTACTGTTAATTTTGTCTACTTGTCCTATGCATGAAAAATAATGTTAATTTTGTCTACTGTTCCTATGCAGGTAAAAAAATTATCATCCGCTGGAGATCCATCAGGGACCGTTTCAGAAGGGAACTCAATGAAGAAAATTAACAAAATAGAAGTGGTGCTGGAACGGCACCCAAAAAAAGAAGTCCTTTCTATGATATGTTGGGGTTTCTAAGATCCGTTATGGAGTTAAGAACGTAAGTAAATAACTCAATGCGTGTAATATATGTAATACAATAATATATTGTAATAAATCTATTATGCTGTCCTGTAATTCATCGATCAACATATCTTTTACAGTACAAGCACCAATGTGTCAGAGACAGAAGAGGAGGGGGATTTGGACTCTGAGAATACAGTACAGGATGCAGAGGTAGATATACCAGAAGCACATGGTGACGAACAACCCGCGTCATTCCAACCGTCACCAAGTCCAGGTTCATCTACTACAATCATAACGGAAAGACAACGTGTGCCTGTAAGAATCCCATACAAAATGACCCATTGTAAAATGTTTACATTGATATATGTTCTAAAAAATTTCTCCCTCAACAGAATCGTTCTGTTCGTGGCACAACTGCAAGACCTAGACAACGCGGAGGACAATCAAGGCCAGACATACTGTAGAGGGAGCAATGATTCAATTTATGGAAGACATGAGTAAAATGCGGAGGGCTGACACAAGGGATCCTTTCACTGACCCTTCAAATCATGATGCAAGTTATTTAAGGAGCCTGTACCACCAACTAGCTTTGGTCCCCTCACATCGAAAACTGGAGGTGCACATGTCCCTATACAATTACACCGGTATGTGTGTAAGGGCTGCAATTTCGGGTGACCCCATGCCGACGCTCATAAATGAGCAACAACGCCCCTACCAGGGTTATCAGCACCATCATTACCCTCAAAGTCTTATCCCCCATCAGCAACATCAACCAACAACCAGTGTCCACAATGTCTTGACCCCACCTCAAGTGTCGCCCCAGCCTATGTCCAGTTCATATGAGGCATCCAGGTCTCAGATGCACTCCTTTCCTACTTCCTCCCAGTCAACCAACCGGTATTCCAATTCCCCCAAAGAGCCTTATTACCAGGAACTTTAAAGTGGCACTGTTTAAACCCCTTTCACACTGGGGCGGTTTGTAGGCTCTATTACGCTAAAAATAGCGCCTGCAAACCGACCTGAAACAGCGGTTGCTGTGTCTCCAGTGTGAAAGCCCCGAGGGCTTTCACACTGGAGCGGTGCGCTAGCAGGACCGCTCCAAAAGTCCTGCTAGATGCATCTTTGGAGCGGTAAAAGAGCAGTGTGTTTACCGCTCCTTCACCGCTCCTGCCCATTGAAAACAATGGGACACAGCGGCTATACCGCCGCCAATGCGCCTCTACAGAGGCGCATTGCCAGCGGTATTAACCCTTTTTCGGCCACTAGCGGGTGGTAAAGCAGCACCGCTAGCGGCAGAATACCGCCGCAATTCCAATGGTACAGCGGCTCAATACCGTCAGCGCACCTCCTGCCCCAGTGTGAAAGGGGCCTAATTGCATGGGGGGGGTCCAAGTATTATACCCATGGTAGTGCGATGACAGCCATTGCATGTGATGTGAACAGCAATGAGCTGCGAATCACATGCAATGTCTGTCATTGCACTAGTGTGAACCAGCACATAAGGTCTGCTCTCCTCCACCTTCCGTTTGAGGATGCCCCACAGATGCTCAATAGGGTTTAGGTCTGGAGACATGCTTGGCCAGTCCATCACCTTTACCCTCAGCTTCTTTAGCAAGGCAGTGGTCATCTTGGAGGTATGTTTTGGGTCGTGTTCATGTTGGAATACTGCCCTGCGGCCCAGTCTCTGAAAGGAGTGGATTATGCTGTGCTGCTTCAGTATGTCACAGTACATGTTGTCTGTTTAAATATGTTATTTTTTAAGGTTACTATATGTTTACATAAATATTTTTGGAAATATATACTGGGGTCACTTATTTTATATGACATAAATAAAAAAAATTTGATTTCATGGAAAACTGCATTTTATTTTTGTACTCTCTATACACTGCATATACAATTTTGAGGCAAAGTAGATGATGGATTACATAGGCAGCGAATAGTAATGTTGTGTAGCGGGGTCTTCAAAGTTAGTGGGATACACCTGGGGGTAGAGTGACCCAGGTGTGTAATTATGTCAGGGTTTAGACCCCTTTTTGTTATTCATGGAGGATTGGGTGGTGCAATATTCTCCTTTGCCTGTGGGTGGCGGAGTACCTACAGGCTCGAGGTAGAATCACTACCACAGTGCTACCCTTCTTTGTCCCTTCCTGGAGATGGTACGGCTGGGGCGGGGAACCCGCCGTGGTATCGACGGGAGGAGATAAAAGGGGGAGACGCCCTCGCCACGAGGTCTGTCTTCGGGGATCATCTCTTCACGCACCCAGGCACCTTCAGCCTGGGTGCGGGCGATTCAAGGTTCCCGGCCTAGGCGCCCTAGGCCTGGCCGGGATGAAGTTGGGGTTCCATCCCAGGCACCTTCAGCCTGGGGTGAGGTACTATTGAGGAGGCCTGGGGCCCGGTGACTTCGACCGGGTCCCGCAAGGGTGAAGTGGTTCCAGGGCGCCCCTTGCGAGGGGACCCGCATCTGAGGTGAGGAGGCTGGGGAGGTCACTCGTTCGAAGACCCGGTGTAGTGTCAACCCGGTGACGGATGGGCCTTCGGTAACTCCCTTGGAGGACATCTTCCCCTGATAGGGGCCGCAACGCAACGGAGGTATTCATGTCAAGACTCCTACAACCCTTGGTCATAGCACAGGGGGTGTAGGGACCCAGATCAGTATAGTGCCTCGACCTGCTCATCCCACCGTATCATGCCATCGCATTGCCTGTATGTGGAGATACGAAATAAACCAACAGTTGGACTGTGATCGGTGTATGGACTCTGTTAATGGGAGCAAAGGGTGGTTTGGTGGTTTCTGCACAACAGACTCGGTACATGCCCAGGACACACCGGCCCGAGGAAACATCAGGTATTGGCCTTCACCTCACCCACAGTTATGGGGAGGACATGGGCCGTAGCGCACCTCACTCTGTCGCGTGACATACCCCTAGCTAAAGAGGACGGGGTGAGGCCGCTACAGTTGGCACTGCTTAAACATGAGCATACTGCCATGGAACCTCTCCATTAGGGGACATAAAATGGTCTGCAAACTGGTCACGCAGAGCAAGGACAGAATTGCTTGTGCGCAGTCCACAAAGATTCACAGAGGGCAAATGTATTTCATCTTCATCTTCCATGCTGATGCCTTCCTTCTCACGAATTATGTTGTGCAGCACACAGCATGCTTGAATAACACCTTCAGCATTGGCCAGTTTCAGTTGCAAGGCACTGTGGAATATGCGCCATTTGCTACTTAGTATGCCAAATGTACATTCGATGTACCTCATTGCTCTACTGAGTCGGTAGTTGAAGATTCTCTATTTGTTGGTTAAATTATGTTTTGCATATGGCCTTAAAAGGTGCCTTGAGAGGGAAAAAGCCTCATCAGCCACGAGGACATGAGGCATATCAGGTCCAGATGTTCCAGCAAGTGGTTTGTCTGCCGGTAAGTTCATCCTGCCCTCTAGAAGCCTTCTCCCCATTCTGGATGCCCTGAACACTTGGGAGTCAGCAGTGCTGCCATACGCACCAATATCCACTGCGACAAATTTATAGTTGCTATCACAGATTGCCATCTGCTTTCTTGTAGTTGTAATAGCTGGAGCCAGATCCAGGAGGCATTGTAATCCGAATGTGTTTGCCATCCAAGGCTCCAACGCAGTTAGGAAATTGCGTGTTCTTCAGGAATCCATCTGCGATTTCCAACCACATTTGTACATCAGGAACTGGCAATGCAAGCGGTCTTAGCTCCTCCCATATAGCCTTGCAGGTGTCATGTACAATTTCAGATATTGTTGATATACCCAGCAGAAAATAGTGGTTCAAACTGGTGAAGGTTTGACCCGTGGCAAGAAACCTAAGATGGATATAAACAAATGTTAGACTAGACTGTACAAAATGGTATACTGTATGTTCATGAGCTCTATACATCCAATACCAGGGGAGAGGGAGAGGAGCGAGGTGTCGGGCGGACGCATCGCTAGACCGTGGGACAGTTAAGTGGCTGTTTTTTAAAAGTCAGCAACTACATTTTTTGTAGCTGCTGACTTTTAATAGGGTGGAACTCTGCTTTAAGGGGGGGTTAGGTGGCAGTTGAGAGGGTCTAGGTGAGTGGCGGGGGGGAGTTATGTACATGCCTTGGTAAATATCCAGGGCTTTGACTAGTGGCTCAGGGGAGTAGGGGGGCTCATAATCTAAAATGAACAACAGCAAGGCTGGTGTACCTGAGAGTAAGTAGGAGACGCTCCTCAGGGGGTACACAACGTCTCATGTTTGTGTCCAAACAATACAGACTTGGTTGAATTTTTTCTAGGACGAAATCAAATGTGAGGATAGTCATCCTGGTAAAATTGAAGAATTTTGTTGGGTATCTTCGCAAATCAGAATAATGCAGAGCAACAAAACCCTCATAGGGCCTCTTCAGCAGCATGGGATGTGCCCAATAGGTGCGACGTTTTCGCTGCAATCTTCTCCTCCTCCGACTCTCCACTCGCCTCACATACTCCATAAGGGCAAAACATGTCACGTTGTCCCAAAATCGGGTAGAAAACATTGCTACAAAATGCTAGAAACGCACAGAGACAGGTAACAGGGCAATAAAATGTCTGCACACTATCACTGGGACCACAAAGCAGCATGGGAAACACAATGCATGCTGGGGAGGAGCAAAGTCTCATGGGAGATTAGATAAAAAAGGATGAAAACGGATGAGAAACTGAAGAGAAACTGAAGAAAAAGCAATAGAAAAAATATGTAAAACGGACGTCCATTAAAAAAAACGGACCTTGACGGATGTAAAACGGACGTTCGCGGATGTAAAACAGACGTTCGCGGATGTAAAACGGATGTCAAAATTGACATCCGCATCCGTTTTTCACTCCAAAAAATGGAACTGAACTGAACTGAACGGAAAGGAAAAAACGGAACGTCCGTGTGAAAGAGCCCTTATTGTGATTTTTTTTACCAAAAATATGTAGAAGTATATATATTGGCCTAAACTGATGAAGAAATGTGTTTTTGTTTTTTTATTTGGGGGATATTTATACAGCAAAAAGCAAAAAATATCGTTTTTTTTTTTCAAAATTGTCGCTCTTTTTTTTTTTTTATAGCGCAAAAAATAAAAACTGCAGGAGGTGATCAAATACCACCAAAAGAAAGCTGTATTTGTGGGGGAAAAAAGGACACAAATTTTGTTTGGGTACAGCATTGCATGACCGCGCAATTGTCAGTTAACCACTTAAGCCCCAGACCATTTTGTAGCTAAAGGACCAGGCCACTTTTTGCGATTCGGCACTGCGTTGGTTTAACTGACAATTGCGCAGTCGTGCGACGTGGCTCCCAAACAAAATTGGCGTCCTTTTTTTACCACAAATAGAGCTTTCTTTTGGTGGTATTTGATCACCTCTGCGGTTTTTATTTTTTGCGCTATAAACAAAAATAGAGCGACAATTTTGAAAAAAATTCAATATTTTTTACTTTTTGCTATAATAAATATCCCCCAAAAATATATAAAAAAAAATTTCTCAGTTTAGGCCGATGCGTATTCTTCTACATATCTTTGGTAAAAAAAATCGCAATAAGCGTTCATTGATTGGTTTGCGCAAACAAAATAGGGAATAGTTTTATGGCATTTTTATTAATAATAAAAAAAATTTACTAGTAATGGCGGCGATCATCGATTTTTATTGTGACTGCGACTTTATGGCGGACACATCGGACACTTTTGACACTAATTTGGGACCATTGTCATTTTTACAGCGATCAGTGCTATAAAAATGCACTGATTACTGTGAAAATGACACTCGCAGTGAAGGGGTTAACCTGTAGGGGGCGCTGAAGGGGTTAAGTGTGACCTAATGTGTGATTCTTACTGTGTGGGCGTGGCTTGGCGTGTGAAGTCACTGATCGTCGTTCCCTATGACAGGGAACAGACGATCAGTGACAGTCTCACTAGGAAGAACGGGGAGAGGTTTGTTTACACTTATCTCTCCCCATTCTTCAGCTCTGTGACCCGATCACGGGACACCGGCGGCGATCGGGTCCCCGGGTCCCGCGGGCGCGGTCACGGAGCTCAGGACCTGGTCGCTAGCGCGCCGCCGGCGACGCGTGTGCGACCCATGGCTGGGCATCTTAAAGAGGACGTACCTGTACGTGCTTGTGCCCAGCCGTGCCATTCTGCTGACGTATATGTACAGGCGGCGGTCCTTAAGTGGTTAAAGCGACGCAGTGCCAAATTGTAAAAAGTGCTGTAGCGGGTATGTACTTTCCCGGGTGTAAATTTGAACTTGGCAGAGACATTGGTGATGTGAAATTCCCTGCAGCCCAGTAGGTGGCGCTGTTGCCCTGGGCTGGGGTTGAATCATTGCTGTGTGCTGTGCCTCCTTTTTGTCTTCTCTCGGCAGCGGTATGGTGGGGCGGGGAACCCGCCGTGCTTGCTGGGAGAGGGTATAAAGGGGCCGGCCATCTTTGTCACGGGGTGGAAGTCCCAAGCACCTTCAGCTTGCGGATGGTGGTTCGTGTCGGTCCTCTGGGTGGCCTAGGCCTAGAGGACAACCGGAGGTCGTGTTCCATCCCAGGCACCCTTAGCCTGGGGTGAGGTACTCGGATGGAGGTCCGGAGCTCAGTGCCCAACACTGAGTTCCGCGAGGGAAGGAGATCCTAGGGAACCCCGGGAGTGGGTACCCGAATCCGTGAAGGCGCAATGGACCGGGGGGAGCTCCTCACTTGAAGACCCGGTGCAGCATATTGCCGGTGACAGGTGAGCCTCTCGTCGGAGACCGCCTGGAAGGAAATTCCCCCCTCGTGCGGAGACCGTAACCCACTTTCAGGAAGGAAAGTGGAGAACCACATTGTGTCTGAGCCTATTCACATCCACACCTTCTTTCCTGTTCTGTTCCTACTAAGGGAGTTCAACTGATTGTGTTCATTCAAGAAGAATAAAGGAGTGTTGGACTTTAATGGTGTGGGGCTCATTTCCTGACAGACATTGTTCAAGGTAACTCTCGGTGGAGGCTCCAGGTGCACAACACTGACCCGAAGGTAATACAAGAACGTTGCTTATACCGCACTGACACATGTGGTGGAGGCCAGGCGTGGTGTCCCCGCTCCCTCCCCTCTAAGATACCCCTAGACAAGAGAAAGAGGGGAGTGAGGAGGGCGCTACAGTGCTCTGGTCAGGAAGGGGGTAAAATCTTCCGGGGCTGAAGTGGTTAACATTTACTGGTATATAATTTGCCAACATACAATTTCTGTTTTTCAGATAGAATTACGGTAGATGACAGGTTTTCACTATGAGCAGCGCTTATATGCTGTAGCTATTAGTTCAAGGATTTTGCTGCCCTCCCCCTTATATTTTAATTAAACAAAAATCCCAATACATACCCAAATTCCAGGTCTCTCCTGGCCCATAACATGATGAGCAGGGTCATCTTCCTCTTCTTCCAGCTTCTCCTTTCCTCCAGCAGAGGGCAGCTCTGAATGCTTCTGAGAATGGTGGTGAAAAACTGAAAATTTATATCAAATACTTACCGTAATTTTCCTTTCCTGATGGACTCCATGGCAGCCTACGTGTGGGTTAATCCCGCCCCTCATACCTCATAGGACCCTTCTCCCATAAATCTTTGCTCTGGGCCAGAGGCCGTGTTCCATAATTTAGCCTACTCCAGCCACTGGGAGGGAACTCCTGCTGCCATGGAGTCCATCAGGAAAGGAAAATTACGGTAAGTATTTGATATAAATTTTCCGTTTTCCTGGCAGACTCCATGGCAGCCTACGTGTGGGAAATAACTAGCCATACACACCCGGGTGGGCAGAGTGCTGGACAAAAGAAAAAAGGTTTAATTGGCCCCATCAACAGACAAGATACGTAAACCACTACGCAGTAGTGTGCCATGAACGTGTTATGAGGAAGACTACAAGGCCACCTTGCAAATAACTTCTGGAGGCACGTGACGTGATGCCGCCCATGATGAAGACACTTCTAGTTGAGTGGGCAGTCACCGCTTCTGGAGGCGCCAAGCCCTTGGCTTTATAGGCCCACTGAATGGCCTGAACAATCCATGCTCCGATAGATCTGGAAGAGGCACGCATTCCCTTATACTTCCTGTGAAAAGAACGAGCAGGTGGTCGGTCTGACGGAAAGAAGCTGTAGCTTCAAGATACTGACTCAGAGCTTTTCCAACATCTAAGGGATAAACACTGGAATCCTCGGTAGATCTGAACGTTGGAAGAGCAATCTCCTGATTGTCATGAAACACAGATGCCACTTTGGGGTTTGAACCCAACATAGGAATTAAAAGGTTTAGAAATGGCTCCTTGCATCCCTGAGAGCTGATTTCAGAGACCCTCTTGGCCGATGTTATAGCCACCAAGAAGGCAACTATTAGAGAGAGTCATTTGACAGAAGATTGATCTTCATGTTCCAACTCTCTACCTAAGAAAAAATCCAGGACAAGGGGAAGATCCCAATTAGAAAAAACTTGGCTCTGAGGTCTGAGCCTTATTGCTCCTCTGAAAAACTACTGAGTAAGAGGGTGTCTAGCCCAGGAAACACCCATAAAAGGCAGAGATTACAGCGATTTGGACTCGCAGCGAGCTGACTGACAATGAGAGATCCAATCCTGATTGTAAGAAGCCCAGGATATCATGTATCTTTGGGTTATTGCAAGAACCTGCAGTGGAAGAGGTGTAGTCTGAAAACTTTTTCCAAATCCTCTGGTAGACCCCGTTGGTGCCTGTTCTTCTGGCATTTAATATTGTGGAGATGGCCCTACTTGGACAGCCTAGGGCCTCCAACCTTCCCCTCTCAAGAACCAGATCATCAGATGTAGATGGGCCGGGCATGGATGTAGAAATGCCCCTTGTGATAGGAGATCTGGTCTGGAGGGTAGAGGAACTGGGTCCCGGAAGCTGAGTTGCATCAGCAGTAGATACCATGGCTTGTTTGGCCAGTACGGGACTATTGCCACTATCTCTGCTTCTTCCATCCTGAGCCTCGACAAAAAACGGAGAATGACAGGAACCGGGGGAAAGGCATAGGCCCTGTGGAACCGCCAATGGTCTGTCAGAGCATCTACCCAAAAGCCTGGGGATACCAAGACCTCGTGTAGTATCTCTCTAGTCTGAAGTTGCATGGGGAGGCAAACAAGTCTACTTCCGGAATGACTCCCAGGGACAGGACCCACCTGAAGACTTCGGGGGGGGGGAAGTCCACTCGTTGTCCAGAGAAACTCTCAACAGAAAATCTGCCTGAACGTTCGGGACTCCAGGGAGATAGACAGCTGTCAGGTTGGCCAGGTTTTTCTGGGCCCAGATCATGATGGGCTCTATTTCCTTTGACAGGGAGAGTCTGCGAGTACCCCCCTGTCTCTTGATGTATGCGACTGCCGTTGTGTTGTCCAGTCTTAGGAGGACTGAGTCTCCTGCTGTTAAGTGGTGAAAAGGCCTGCAGAGCGCAGAACGCTGCCCGGAGTTCCAGAACATTGGAGACTATCCTGTGAGAGGGAAAATTCCATATGCCTTGGGCTACTTCTGTCAGCCCCTGTTGCTGGCATCTGTAGTGATGGTGACCCAAGACACAGGTGTGATGGAGTGACAATTGAGGAGGTTCCTCTGTTGTAGCCACCAAGGAAAGCTCTCCCGCATGGATGAGGTTATTTGGATAAAGTGATCCCGAAGCCCTGGATTATACTGCTGGAGGAAACCCTTCTGGAAGGGCCGCATTTTTCCACTGAGCCCACTTTACCATGGGTGTTGTTGCCACCATGGTGCCAATGATCTTTAGGCATTGAGAGGCTTGGAGATGAGGACGACATTGCAAGCCAAACTCTGTCCCGGATCACTGGGATTTTTCCAGGGGTAACAAGATGGTGCTCTTGATAGCGTTGAAGTGTGCCCCGAGGAATACCAGGGACTGCGTAGGATCCAGATGGCTCTTTTCCAGATTCAGAAGACAACCAAACTCGAGTAGAGTGGAGATGACCTGGGATCTGTGGATTAGCAACTGCTCCTTGTCCCGAGACAACAGCAGGTCGTCTAGATAGTGATACAGACGGACACCTCTGGTCCTGATCAGAGCCACGACAGCCAACAAGTTTTGAAAACACACGAGGCGATGTTGTAAGCCCGAAGGGGAGACAGGTGAACTGCAGACGGATTTGATCGACAGCAAAGCGAAGGTATTTCTGGAATTCTGACGCTATCGGAACATGGAAGAAGGCGTCCTTCAGGTCTATAGAGACAAGCCAATCGCCTGGTTGGATTGCTTGACTGATCATGAGTAGTGTCTCCATCTTGAACTTCTCCTTCTAGATAAAATAATTCAAGTGGGTTAGGTCTATAACTGGCCTCCAGGAGACGTTTTTCTTCAACACCATGAAGAGGGGCGAGTAGACCCCTTAAAACCTTTTGTCATCTGGAACTGGAATTGCAGCGCCCTGAGCCACAAGAGAGACAGGAGAATTCGCTTTTTCTCTTCCAAGAGAGGCAAGGATGCCGACTCGCTCTGTTTTAGGCAGGTGCAATATCATAAAGACTTAGGGGATTCTTGTCCACCGGAAGATGCCCCTTTTGAAAACATTCCTTGCTCGATCTGAACTTTGCCTGGGCTGTGTTCTCTTCTGGTTTAGCAGAGGGCGATCCTGGGGAAGGAACCCCGACTTGCCCCCTGTGGCACGGGTGATGGCACTGTCCGATATGTTCCCAAAGAGGGACGAACCCCCAAATAGAATCCTGCACCATGCCTGCTTGGAGGCAGGGTCAGCTACCCATGGGCACAGCCACAAGGCACGCTTAGCCGTGACAGATGTCAGCATGATCCGAGCCACTAGGCGAATTATGTCTAGGGAAGCCCCACGAGAAAAGCCAACGTCAACCTTAGCCCATAAATAGGTGAGCTCCTGGCCAGTTCTTCCGAGATGCTCCTCAGAGAAGCATCTACGTCATCTGCCCAGACTTCCATCGCTTTAGAAAGGGCTGCGAGAGCTAGAGCTGGTTTGCAGGTCATACCCGCTGTAATGTAGATCTGCTTGAGGTCGGTATAAATTTTCCACTCCAGGCAATCCCTAAAGGAAACAGTATCCTCCAATGGGAGTGTGACATGCCTCACCATCCTCATTAGGGCTGAGTCAATGAGAGGAGCCGACTCCAGGTGTTTTACATCCTTGCTTTTAAATGGGTACATTTTTGATACCTTCATTAACAGGCATTCTTCCTTTCAACACCACCCCATTTGTCGGTAATTATTGCGCTGAGTTCACCCAAAAAGGAGAAATTAGGGTGTTCTTTTTTGAGGTGTTTAAAATATTTCCTCTGTTTGGAGGGTGCCTCCACTGGCTCTTCCATCTCAAAGCTTCTTTGACAGCTTTTGACCAGCTGTGGTACTAGGGCAAATTCAAAACCTGCACCAGGGTCATCTACCTCCACCTCACTGAGGCTTCAATTGAGGAATGGCTCGGCTGTGAAGGGCCTGGAGCCTTGAGATCATCCCTAATAGGGACTGACATAGTGTCGCCAGCAGGGTTGTGGGTATGACCAGAATCCCCTTTACTCCGGGACTTATGGACCACCTTTCTGACCAGTGCTTCCACTTGTTGGTCTCCACCCTCTCTTTCTTATGCGACTTTAGAAAAGCATCGCTTGCAGAGCGATTTGCCTTCAGGAACCTGGGCCCCGCATACCCAGCAGGCTTTCCTCACAGAGCGGCTGGAGTGGCGGTGAGAGTGACGCCCAGAGGTGGTTTTAGACTCCTATCTGTGGTACCTAGATCTAAAGGAAGATCTGACGCCTGGACCTTGAAGAGGAGTGACAACGTTGAGACCTAGGACGGTCTTTGCCGTGCTTTGGTGTTCAGACCTAGAAGAGCTGAGTGAAAAAGAAAGGGTTAAGAGCTCCTGAATGAGTGAACCCAAGCATCACAGGTAGAAAATAAATAAATCCTACCTGCAGCGCAAGGGTTGGCCACAAGAGGGTGGTGACAGATCCATGGCAAGGCAGTTTGAAAGTGAAATGAATCATTAAAGCCTTATGAGAAACAGGCATGAGAGAGCACATAACAAAACATAGCCAGCACCCAGGGAGCCTGCAGCAAACAATTTACCTTGTAAACCAGAGCCCAGTGCCTGGGTAAATACCGCATAAGCCTGCAAGTCATCCCAAGTAATAGCTGCTTTGACAGCTATTTAAATCTGCCACCGTTAACGATGTCACCGCCCCATAGCGGTTGCCATCCGGTGGCAGCCAATCGCATTCGCGACCGCCGCCGCCATTTTGGCGAAACTGCGCCTGCACGAACCAAGCACAGAATCTTCGTTCGCGGCTTGCGGATGCGCAGCGACTTCCTGAAACGGCGAGCTGGAACGCAGCTGCGCTCCAGCCGCCGTGGCCACTCACTGGAGCTTGATAGAAAATAAGGAGACACACAAAACACAGAGATACGGCTGCCATATAAAAGGAATATCTTTTTACATTACCACCACCACGGCACGATCCGGACCAGAACCTGGGACTGGGGAGCTGTTCGCTCGACCCACCGCACGATCGGGCGTTTACAAAGCCTCCCGCTAATAGCTGGGACGTTTGGCCATATTGCCGCTTGCCTGCCAATGGCCAGGTTAGTAAGCTCTTCATGGCATCACATCATATCGCCCATGTCCACCTGCTAATAGCTAGGATTGCTGGACTGCAGAGAGGATCACCGCTAACCACCAACGTATCGCCGTGCACACCGCCAGGCCTGGATTACAGGAAAACTTCATGAAAAGGTAAGACTATATCTTGGTCCTAGGAGGAGGACAAAAAAAGGAACACGGCCTCTGGCCCAGAGCAAAGATTTATGGGAGAAGGGTCCTATGAGGTATGAGGGGCGGGATTAACCCACACGTAGGCTGCCATGGAGTCTGTCAGGAAAGCTGCAATTTCTACTTTCAAAATGTGAAAAAAAAAAAAAAAACAGGAGTTGGGTTTTAAACTGTTAATTGTTTACTTCCATAAAGGGCACTTAAACACCTTCCCGCCCAGACCAATTTTCAGCTTTCAGTGCTCTCACGCTTTGATTGACAATTACTCAGTCATGCTACACTGTATCCAAACAAATTTTTTCTCACAAATAGAGCTTTCTTTTGGTGGTGTTTAATCACCGCTGGGTTTTTTATATTTTGCGATATAAGCGAAAAAAGAGTGACATTTTAAAAAAAAAACACTTTTTTTTAGTTTCTATTGTAAAATTTTGCAAAGAAGTAATTTTTCTTCATAAATTTGGGCCAAAATTTATACTGCTACATATCTTTGGTATAAAATACCGTATATACTCGAGTATAAGCCAACCCGAATATAAGCCGAGGCACCTAATTTTACCACAGAAAACTGGGAAAACGTATTGACTCGAGTATAAGCCTAGGGTGTCCATCTGCATGCCTCACTGTGCCTCACTTTGCCTCACTGTGTCCATGTGCATGCCTCACTGTGTCCATGTGCATGCCTCACTGTGTCCATGCCTCACTGTGTCCATGCCTCACTGTGCCCATGCCTCACTGTGTCCATGACTAGACTGACGTTTAACATGGGAGTCTATGTAAGGGGTGCCCGGCTTTGAAAAATCGGTGCTCCCCGACCGTAGGTCCTCCAGACAAAAAACTTTGCACACTTATAGAAGAGAAATGGGGCTACATGTGTGCCAAGTTTCGGGTCCAAAGGACTTACAACCGGCCGGTACCGGGTCCCCAAATTCACCAGAGAAATTACCGTTTAACATGGGAGTCTATTAGAGGGGTGCCCGGATTTGAAAAATCAGTGCTCCCCGGCCGTAGGTCCCTTGGACAACAACCTTTGCACACTTGTAGAGGAAGAGTGGGGCTATATGTGTGCCAGGTTTGGCGTCCAGGGGACCTACAGCCGGCCGGTACCAGGTCCTCAAATTTCGGGCGATCAGGCGCAAAAAGGTGACTCGAGTATAAGTGGAGGGGGGCATTTTCAGCACAAAAAAATGTGCTGAAAAACTCGGCTTATACTCGAGTATATACGGTAACCCAAATTAGTGGATATTATTTAGTCTGTGTGAAAGTTATAGAGTCTACAAGTTAGGGTGCAAATCACTGAAAATTGATCACATCTGATCACACCTGATGTACTAAAGGCCTATCTCATTTCTTGATACAATAACAATCCAGGAAAGTAAAATACCCCCAAAATGTCCCCTTTTTGGAAAGTAGACAGTCCAAGGTATTTAGTAAGATGCATGGTGAGTTTTTTGAAGTTGTAATTTTTTCCCACAATTCTTGGGAAAATTAAGAATTAGTTTTTTTTTGTTTTTTTTACACAAACTTATTGTATTGATAGGTTATTTCTTGAACACAGCATATGCATACTTGCAACTACACCCAAAAATACATTCTGCTACTCATCCTGAGTATGGCGATACCACATGTGTGAGACTTTTACACAGCCTGGCCACATACAGAGGCCCAACATCCAAGTAGCCCCTCCAGGCATTTTAGGAGCAAAATTACACATATAATTTCATGATGACCTATCTCAATTTTTGTTTTGTTTACCAACGGTTTATTGAAAAATAAGTCTCAATACAATTGTAACTGTACATTGGTAAGAGGTACATACACAAGGAAGGGAGCAAAAAATATCAGCATCATTTTATAAGTAGCAGTGATATAAGAGGGAGGGATACAAACATTAGGATGTATGATTAAATCATTGATAAGGTCTTTATACCTCTATAATGTCTTATGGATTAGTTTAATAAGAAAAATAAAAAATGAAAATAAATTTAACAGTATCATCATGTAGTTCCATGAATTAACAGAGATATATCCCAGGGTTTCCATTTTTTATCATATGTGTCCATAGTATCGAATAAAGTGTGATGGATATGTTCTGATAGCTTGATGGCTAGCATGCAATTCATAATTTGAGACCATGGCACAGTAGAGGAACGCCAGTTAAGAGCTATAGCCCAGTGTATTGAGCTGAACAATGTGTGTATTAGCCTGGTATGTGCTATAGATGTCATGGATATGCACTAATGTCTGTCTGCCATCTTACCTTTCCTCCTCATGTGTTCATCTTAGAGGCCAGAACCCTTCACCTGGCTTCCTTTATAATCTCCTCCCAGCCTGACTCCACCCCAGGCCCTATCACAGAACACTATATTAACCTGTGCACTGCAAGCCTGCTTTGCTGATCAACGTGTTTGTTAAGCATTGTGTGTTTGGGTTCCTGCCTGCCGTGTGCTACGTCTGTCTCTCTGTTACGATATTGGCTTGTTCCTGACTATCCCTGTCTGCTTGTGTCCCTTGACCTTCGGCTTGTCCTTCGTTTATCCTTGTCTGCTTGTGACCCTTGACCTTCGGCTTGTCCTTCGCTATTCTTGTATCCTGAGCTGCTGCTTCCCCTCTTTCCTCCTTCCCTATGAGGCGTGAGCTAGGAGACTCTAGGGGTCGCGACCTGGACCTAGCTGCAGCGTAACATCCTCACCACTAGAGGCTCTGGAGAAGACTTGCTGGGTCTTAGACTCCGCGCCCTGGGGAATCTCGGCTCTAGCTTCCTGTAGGATCCCGGTTGTGCTCCTCTGGTCCCGCTTTCCACAACCACCTATCCGCAGCAGTCAGCCATAGGGTTCACTACCTTGTGGTGCACTCCTGACCCCCTACGGTGTGCATCTGTCATCTGGCCACAGGTGACCTGACAGTTTGATCAGCCATGGACCCGGCTGACATGCCGCTCCCAGCGGATGATCCATTACAGGGCATAGTCCGTAGACTTGAGACCCAGGAATCTGATCAGACTCAGGTGATGCGATTCCTCCAAGTTCTGGCTTCTCGCTTTGAGCAGCTTCAGGTCTCCTTGGGAACCCCAAATCCGCAACCTCAAGTACAACCAGCGGCTGCGCCTTTCGCACCACTCGCAGCCACACACTCACTAGAACTGCCAGCTCCATTCCGTTTCTCTGGGGACTCCAAGGCCTGCAGGGGGTTTCTCAGCCAATGTACAATTCATTTTGAGCTTCAGCCTCCAAAACTTCCTGTCTGATCGGGCTAAGGTAGCCTATATCATCTCCCTCCTCTCCTGTGAAGCTTTAGCCTGGGCTGACCCCTGTGGGAAAAGAATGATCCGGTGGTCTCCAGCCTGTCCGACTTCTTGGAGCTCTTTCATAACATCTTCGAGGAGCCGGCTCGGGCTTCTTCAGCGGCTAGTGCCCTCTTACGTCTTTGCCAAGAATCTAGTTCTGTGGGACAATATGCTCTTCAGTTCCGTATCCACACAGCTGAATTGAGCTGGAACAATGAGGCCCTGGTCGCTACCTTTTTACATGGCCTCTCTGACCGAGTGAAAGACGATTTAGCGGGAAGAGCCATCCCAGTCGGCCTGGACGATGTAATGTCTTTGTGCAATCAGATCGACATTCGTTTTCAGGAGAGGTCCCTAGAGAAAAGACGCCAGCACTCCCTGGACCCTAGTCAGTCTAAGCTCCCCTCCCTTCGTCCCGTGGAGCATCTTCTGCCTGCTGAGGAGCCTATGCAGCTGGGCCGGACCAGACTAACCCCCGAAGAACATGCTAGGCGCAGAACTTGGGGCTTGTGCCTCTATTGTGGGGGCAAGGGTCATTTTCGTGACTCCTGCTCGCTTCTGTCCGGGAAACGCTCGGACCTCATACATTTGGAAGGTGGAGTATTGGACCCAGAAACATCACCTTCTCGTCTTATCCTGCCGGTGTGCCTTCATGTAGGTACTTCTCCTCAATCAACCCTTGCATATCTGGATTCCGGGGCTGCCAGCAATTTTATGGATTGGGGAACTGCTTCTTCCATGAAGCTTACCCTTTCACCTCTCGCTACCCCATTGGTAGTCTCTGCAATTGATGGCACTGTTCTCCCAGGGGGCCCTATTCGCTTCCAAACGCTACCCATTAGGATGTCGGTAGGGATTCTCCACCAGGAGTGGATATCCTTTCTCATTCTACCCAAGGCCTCTACCCCCATTGTATTGGGCCTCCCTTGGCTACAGCTCCACTCTCCACATGTGGACTGGGTCTCTGGGCAGGTCCTGGCTTGGGGTCCTTCATGTTTCTCGTCATGTCTTCTCAAGGTGGCCCCCAAGGAAAGACTTCCAGTTGCTACCACTTCTGTTTCTTCTGATCTTCCCGCAGCATACAGCGATTACCGGGACATGTTCTGTAAGAAATCAGCTGAGGTGCTTCCTCCCCACAGGTCTTTTGACTGTGCTATTGACCTTGTCCCCGGAGCAACACTGCCCAAGGGTCGTACCTACCCTCTGTCCATCCCAGAGACCCAGGCCATGTCTGAGTATGTCGCAGAGAATCTGGAGAGAGGTTTCATCCGGAAATCTGCATCGCCTGCAGGGGCAGGGTTCTTTTTCGTTTCCAAAAAGGATGGTACCCTAAGACCCTGTATCGACTATCGAGGTTTAAACACGATTACTATTAAAAATCGATACCCCTTACCCTTAATATCTGAGTTATTCGATAGGTTGAAGGGTGCCTCCATTTTCACCAAGTTGGATCTCAGAGGCGCGTACAATCTCATTCGAATACGGGAGGGTAACGAATGGAAGACTGCATTCAACACTAGAGACGGGCATTACGAATACCTGGTGATGCCTTTTGGTTTGTGTAATGCCCCAGCCGTGTTTCAAAACTTTGTCAATGAAATCTTCAGAGATCTGCTGTACCAATTTGTTGTCATCTATCTGGATGACATCCTGATCTTTTCTGAAAATCTGCTCGTCCACAGAAACCATGTCCGCACTGTACTTCAGCGTCTTAGAGAGAACAATCTCTATGCCAAGCTGGAGAAATTTTTCTTTTGAATGTTCTGAGGTCCTGTTTCTGGGGTGCTTTGTCTCATGTTCGGGTCTTCTTATGGATCCTGGGAAGGTCTTGGCTATTACCAACTGGCCTCTTCCTGCTAGCCTCAAGGCCACACAGCGCTTTCTTGGCTTCACAAATTATTATAGGCAGTTCATAAGGTATTACTCTTCCATTGCCACGCCTATTATCGCTTTGACAAAGAAGGGTGCGAATGCCAAAGACTGGCCTCCCGAAGCTGTCTCTGCATTTCACGACCTGAAACAGGCCTTTGTTTCTGGACCACTCTTGAGGAGACCAAATCCTGGGGATGCATTTTTTATTGAAGTGGACGCTTCCTCAATGGGGGTGGGAGCTGTGCTTCTTCAATTCTTTGAGAAGAAACGTCAACCATGTGCGTTCTTCTCCAAAAAAAATTCTCAGGCAGAGAGGAATTATGCCATCGGTGATCGTGAACTTCTCGCAATTAAATTGGCGTTAGAGGAGTGGCGTCATCTCTTGGAGGGTTCCCCTCACTCCATAACGATCTTTACGGATCACAAGAATTTACAGTATCTACAGAATGCTAAACATCTGAATCCTAGACAGGCCAGGTGGAGTCTCTTCTTTGCCCGTTTTAATTTCATGATAACCTACAAACCTGGTTCCTGCAACGGTCGGGCTTATGCACTCTCTAGGTCATTTGACACTTTGGACGAGGAGTCCGCCCCTGAACCTGAGCCGATTATTCCAACCTTGTGCATCGTTGCCCACTCTACCACCCTGAAGTCAAAAATTCCGCCTGGTAAGACCTTTGTCCCCACTGAGCTAAGAGCTAAGATCCTTCGTTGGGGACATGATTCCAAGGTGGCAGGTCATTCTGGATTCCTCCGATCCTTCTTACTCATCAGTCGTCTCTACTGGTGGCCTAATCTCCGCTCAGATGTCAAAGACCACGTTAAGGCTTGCCATGTCTGTGCTCAGTCTAAATCCTCCACACAAGCTCCTGCTGGTCTCCTCATGCCCTTGCCCATTCCTAAGGAGCCCTGGGCTCATATTTTCATGGATTTTATCACCGACCTCCCACTGTCTGAGAATAATACAGTAATTTGGGTGGTAATCGATCGGTTCTCCAAGATGGCTCATTTTGTTCCTCTTCCTGGTCTTCCTTCTGCTCCTGCCTTGGTTCCCATTTTTATTCGAGAAATTTTCCACCTTCATGGGGTTAGGGGAGTCCAATTAACGTCTCGTTTTTGGAGAGCCTTTTGAAAATCCCTCAATATTGTCTTGGATTTTTCCTCTTCTTACCATCCTCAATCCAATGGACAGACTGAGAGGGTTAATCAGGAGTTAGAGGTCTTTCTTCGTACCTTTGTGTCTTCTCATCATGACGATTGGTCCTCTCTACTCCCGTGGGCAGAATTCTCCCATAACAATCATGTGAATACCAGTTCGCAGAAGACACCCTTTTTCACAGTTTATGGCAAGCACCCTCAACTTCCTCTTCCCATGATCTGTTCTCCAGATATTCCAGCTTTGGCTTCGGTTCAGGAGTCTCTCAATTCCATTTGGGGTGACGTTCATGATTCCCTCCGGGCAGCTGCTGAAAAATTCAAAGGCATTGCCGACCGCCGCAGGCGTAAACCGCCTTCTCTTCAGCCAGGGGACAAAGTCTGGCTCTCCACCAGGAACATCAAGCTCCGAGTTCCTTCTCTGAAGTTTGCTCCACGATTCATTGGTCCATACACTGTAACTGCTAAATTGAATCCGGTTTGCTTCAAACTCCAGATTCCCAAGAGCCTTAAAATCACTAACTCCTTCCATGTTTCCCTTCTAAAGCCTTTAGTCCTCAACAAATTCTCTCGTCCTCTCCCTACCAGGGCGCCTGTCTCTGAGGATAATCAGGAGTACGAGGTCAGTCAAATTCTGGACTCCCGACTCTGTAAAGGCGTTCTTCAATACCTTGTTCATTGGAAGGGGTTTGGTCCTGAGGAGAGGTCTTGGATCACTGCATCTTTGCACCTCGTCTGTTAAAGGAGTTTCATCTGAAGTTTCCCTCTAAACCTGGGCCCAGGCGGGGAAGGGGGAGGCCTCGTAAGAGGGAGGGTACTGTCATGGATATGCACTAATCTCTGGTGTGATGGATATGTTCTGATAGCTTGATGGCTAGCATGCGATTCATAATTTGAGACCATGGCACAGTAGAGGAACGCCAGTTAAGAGCTATAGCCCAGTGTATTGAGCTGAACAATGTGTGTATTAGCCTGGTATGTGCTATAGATGTCATGGATATGCACTAATGTCTGTCTGCCATCTTACCTTTCCTCCTCATGTGTTCATCTTAGAGGCCAGAACCCTTCACCTGACTTCCTTTATAATCTCCTCCCAGCCTGACTCCACCCCAGGCCCTATCACAGAACACTATATTAACCTGTGCACTGCAAGCCTGCTTTGCTGATCAACGTGTTTGTTAAGCATTGTGTGTTTGGGTTCCTGCCTGCCGTGTGCTACGTCTGTCTCTCTGTTACGATATTGGCTTGTTCCTGACTATCCTTGTCTGCTTGTGTCCCTTGACCTTTGGCTTGTCCTTCATTTATCCTTGTCTGCTTGTGACCCTTGACCTTCGGCTTGTCCTTCGCTATTCTTGTATCCTGAGCTGCTGCTTCCCCTCTTTCCTCCTTCCCTATGAGGCGTGAGCTAGGATACTCTAGGGGTCGCGACCTGGACCTAGCTGCAGCGTAACATCCTCACCACTAGAGGCTCTGGAGAAGACTTGCTGGGTCTTAGACTCTGCGCCCTGGGGAATCTCGGCTCTAGCTTCCTGTAGGATCCCGGTTGTGCTCCTCTGGTCCCGCTTTTCACAACCACCTAGTTTCCTATCCGCAGCAGTCAGCCATAGGGTTCACTACCTTGTGGTGCACTCCTGACCCCCTACGGTGTGCATCTGTCATCTGGCCACAGGTGACCTGACAATAGAGATATCAGGAATAGGATAGAAAAGGAGGCACATTTTAGATGTCAGTTCAATTCTTCTACCTATTATTTGTTCTATTTTGTTTTTAGCTTGTTGCCATGTAGTTTTTAGGTGTGTACAATCCCAGAAGGTGTGTATAAGGGAACCCTGTGCTGGGCATCCTCTAAAGCATAGGGGAGAGGTTGTTGGATAGAATGAGTTGATTCTGTCTGGGGTGAGGTACCACCTATACTGAAGTTTAATGGCGGATTCTCTGATGGAGGCTGTCTTGGTGCATTTTCGTAAATTGTTGATCATAATGCCCCATTGTTCTATAGAGAAGGATTCATTCAAGTCTGCTTCCCACTGGGACATCTGGTGTGTTGTGTTCATTTAGGTTTTTATAAATTCTGGATATTAATTCCCTATCGCAAGGTGAAGTAAGACAGATTTGTTCAATTATCGTGAAAGGGGTTTGGAGGGTGAGTGAGAAGTATTTTTGGTAGAAAAGCTTGATATTGTTGTAGTCAGAGAGTTCAGTTTCTGTAAGTTTATATTCTGTTTGCTGATCTGAGAATGTACGAAATTAAATTATTTTTTGTGAGTGATTTTAGGTTGGAAAGTTTGAGGAGTTGCCATATAGAATATTAATTTGAGTTTAAGTCGGGGGGGGGGTAAAAAGGGGGTCCCCTATGAAAGAGGCTAGGGGAGGAATCTCTGATGAGATGTTAAATTTAGGCTTTTGTCTGTGCCATAATAGTAAGTTTTGGTGTACTACTTTGTTGAGGTGGCCAATTCTTTTTGAGTTTTGATGGATTTGGACCAAGGAAGGCCCTGTAGGTGGTACGGTAGGACAGATTGTTCCTCAAATAATAACCACGGTATATGGCTGGACGGTGCATACCATTGTGCGAGTTGTGTATATCTAGCTGAGAGATAATATAACCATAGGTTGGGAATACTCAGCCCTCCCTTCGATTGAGGTTTGAACATTAATGCATATCCAAATCTTGTTTTTTTATTCTGCCATATGAACTTGTTTATCTCTCTTTGTATAGAATCTAGGGTGTTTTTAGGTACCAAGAGAGGAAGTGCTCTAAAGAGGAATAGTAGTTTTGGCAGTATAACCATTTTTGTAGCAACTATCCTACCCATAAACTAAATATGGTATGTTGACCATGATTTGAGTAATTCTCTGATGTTTTGGAATATTCTAGGGTAATTAGTGTGGTATAGGGTCTAGTAAGATGGGGTGATATGGATACCTAAATATCTAAAGCAGGGGTTGAAAATTGCACTCGCCCGCTCGCCAAATGCGAGCATAAATTACCGTTTGGCGAGTGCAGTAACGAGCGCAATGTGATCGCCAGGCCCCGGGGATTGATTTGATGTGCACCTGCGCTCCAAGCCTCTTTTTGAAGCCGACTTCCGGTTTCCGACTTCCGGTTTGCGTCTTCTTCTTCGGCAGCGCCATTAGAGGGGACAGGTGCAGGAGAGTTCCGCTCTCCACTGATGAGGGAGAAACAATGAGAGGTCCGCTCTCCACCGCCGTGGGGGACACGAGAAGAGGCCGCACATGCCTACACCCACCAGCCTGCTTAAGGTAAGATGGGGAGCCACCTGAGGACACTGATGTAAGGGGGGGCTCTCTGGGGACACTGATGTATAGGGGGGTCTCTCTGGGGACACTGATGTAAGCGGGGGCTCTCTGGGGGACACTGATGTAAGGGGGGGTGCTCTCTGGGGGACACTGATGTAAGGGGGGGTGCTCTCTGGGGACACTGATGTATGGGGGTGCTCTCTGGGGACACTGATGTATGGGGGTGCTCTCTGGGGACACTGATGTATGGGGGGTGCTCTCTGGGGACACTGATGTATGGGGGGGTGCTCTCTGGGGACACTGATGTATGGGGGGTGCTCTCTGGGGACACTGATGTATGGGGGGTGCTCTCTGGGGACACTGATGTATGGGGGGTGCTCTCTGGGGACAATGATGTAATTGAATAAAGCTATGTTATAATTGCATTTTTTTATATTTTGGATTCTTTATTCTTAAGAAAAATGTAATTTCATAAGCTTTAAGGGGGCGGGGCTTTAAGGGGTGGGGCTTTAAGTGGGGCGGGGTTGGGGGACGGACCTGGGAAAGGTTTGGTGGGGCAACTGGTGGAGAGTAAGGTTTTTGCCTGGCTAGTAGGTCTAGACTTGAAATTTTAAGCCCTGATCTAAAGGATACTGGACACCATTGAAAATGACATTTCTCTTTTAATATAGCAGTCAAATCAGGGGGGCAGTTGATTGGAAAGGCTGAACATTTAGTTAAGTTTATACTTAAACCTGTGAGGTCATGGAATGTATCCAAAGTTTTGATAAGGTTTGGTAGTGAAATTAATGGTTCCGTGAGGAACAAGAGGACGTCGTCTGCATATAGACTTAATTTTAATTCTTTCAAACCTTTTGTGTACCCTTTGATGTTAATATTATTGCGGATGGCGCATGCAAGGGGCTCAATAGCGAGAGCAAATAGGAGCGGGGATAAAGGGCAGCCCTGTCTTGTGCCTTTGCTAAGTGGGAAAAACGGAATTGTGGCCGGGGAGTTTGATACGAGTATGTGGATCATTGTATAGGGCTTTAAAGCCGTGCAGAAACTCATTCCTTATACCGTATCTGGGGAGAAGTGAGTCTAAGTAGGACCAGCTGACGCCATCGAAGGCCTTATGTATGTCTAAACTAAGTAGTAGTGTTGTTCTAGTATGTAGGTTGGAGTCCTGGATGATATTTGTTGCTAATCTTATATTGTCTGTGATTTGCCTGTTGGGGATAAAACCTGATTGATCCGGGTGGATTAGGGGTGGGATGACTGAGGCCAATCTGTCCGCTAACATCTTACCGAAAATTTTGAGGTCATTATCTATGACTGAGATCGGGCGGAAGTTCTGTGGGATGGAGTGGTCTTTGTTTGGTTTAGGTAATAGGGACATATTAGCTAGGAGCATTTCGGAAGGGAATTGGTTGCCTTGTAGGATATGGTTAAATAATTTGACAAGGTGGGGAATTAAAATTGAAGCAAATTTTTTGTAATATGATGTTGAAAAGCCATCTGGACCTGGGGCTGTGGAGGTCTTTAATGAAATTATTATCCTATTTATTTCTGTTTCTGAACAGGGTGCATTTAACGCCTGTTTGTTGGGTAGATAGAGTGGGAAAAGGAATTTCATCAAGCCATTGTTAGGGGATTGTTTTGGGGAGTTTTGAGGAGAGGATAGAAGTTTCTTATAAAAATTAAAAAAAAATTCCATGACTCCTTTAGGATGGGAGATTAAGTTGCCTGCAGCGTTTCTTAGCTTATAAGTATGGGGAGGTTTCATGGATTGGTTCAATTTTCTAGCAAACATGGTGGATGAGGAGTTACTGTATAATAAGAATCTTGCCTTGGACCATCTAAGGGCTTTTTCTGTGTCCGAAGTTAGCAATGTGTCTAGGGCCGTACGTTTTTCTTGAATTTGTTTTAGTATGTCGCCAGAGGGGGATTGGCTGTGTTTATGGTATAACTTGTCTAGATCTCTGGTTAGTGTTTTTATGTCAGTCAGTTTCATCCTATTTTTGGTAGATGCCAACTTGATTAGATGGCCTCTCATGACAGCCTTGTGGGCCATCCACCTTGATGTGGGAAGAATGTCTGGGGAAGAGTTAATTGTAAAGTACTCTTCCATGTCGCTTGTTAGCTGTTGTATATTTCGATGGTCTGTTAATAGTGCATCATTGATGCGCCATTTATGTGGTGTATTGGCAAGACCTATGTTTGAAGTGGTAAAAGATATGATCTGATGATCCGACCAGGGACAAGAGTGAATATCAGCTTTAGATGAATTAGCTACTAAGATTGGGGTGCAAAAAATGTAATCTAATCTAGCGGAGCAATCATGTGGGTGTGAGTAGAAAGTGTAATTTTTGATGCCTATGTGATGTGCTCTCCATGTGTCGTTGAGTTGGTGGTTATGTAAAGTGCGGTTTAATGATTTAGGGAAGGCTTTGGATGAGGGTACACAACTCTACTTCTATCTAACGTTGAATGTGCAGCTAAATTGAAGTCTCCTCCTACAATCAAATGGGGGTAGGAGTATTTGTCTAATGTATCAAAGAAATTAGAAAAAAAGGATGCATGAGCTTCATTAGGTGCATATACAGAGGCTATTGTAAACTTACGTCCTCCTATGGAGCCCTTTACAATCAGAAAACGACTCTCTGGGTCCTTAAAGACACTTTGGGGCTGATTTACTAATAACAGTGCGCTGCGCTGGTTCTAACCTTAATTGGTGCGCCGGATAACTCCTTCACTTGGCGCAGGAACCAGCGGCGCACAGCGGCGCACTGTTATAGTAAATACAAATGTCAGCGGCGCTCTATTGAAAATGAATGGTTCCCTATGGCAGCCCATTGATTTGAATAGAGGTCGCCCGGGAAGTCGGATGAAGCGTATCCGACTCGCGGGGCAACTTGTGTGCGGCTGACACAGGGACAGCGTGACTTTGCGAGGCAACTTGGACACGACCTGAGCATGAAACAGCCGCTCAAGTCGTGTCCTAGAGGCGACTAGCTGGCCGAGAATGTCTCCAGCGCGATGGCATAGCGCTGGTTCTCGGCAGCCTCGCTGTCCCGTGTTTGGTATGAATCATGAAGGGGAACTCCACGCCAAATTTTAATGAAAAAACCGGCATGGGTTCCCCTCCAGGAGCAAACCGGCGTGGGGGTTCCCCCAAGATCCATACCAGGCCCTTAGGTCTGGTATGGATTTAAAGGGAAACCCCCTAAGCCGAAAAAACAGCGTGGGGGTCCCCCCCAAAATCCATACCAGACCCTTATCCGAGCACGCAACCTGGCAGGCTGCAAGGGAAGAGGGGGGGGACGAGAGCGCCCCCCTCCCTCCTGAACCGTACCAGGCCGCATGCCCTCAACATGGGGCGGGTGGGTGCTTTGGGGCAGGGGGGCGATGTTGATGGGGACAAGGGCCTCTTCCCGACAACCCTGGCCGTTGGTTGTCGGGGTCTGCGGGCGGCGGGCTTTTCGGAATCCGGGAGCCCCCTTTAATAAGGGGGCCCCCAGATACCGGCCCCCACCCTATGTGAATGAGTATGGGGTACATCGTACCCCTACCCATTCACCTGGTGGCAAAAAAATTAACAAAAAACACAACACAGGTTTTTTAAAGTAATTTATTAGGCAGCTCCAGGGTTCTTCCTGCCGGGCGCCCCGCTATCTTCTTCTAGCTCTTTTGCTAGCGGGGTCCCGGGCTTCCTCGTCGTCTTCGGGGGTCTTCCTGCCGGGCGCCCCACTATCTTCTTCCAGCTCTTTTGCTAGCGGGGTCCCGGGCTTTGTCGTCGCCTTCTTCCGACTTCGGGGGTCTCTTGTTCTCCGGTGCCGTCTCCGCAATCTCCGGTTCTTCTCCCGCTCTCCGGTGCCTTCTCCACGATCTCCGGTTCTTCTCCAGCTCTCCGGTGCCTTCTCCATGATCTCCGGTTCTTTCTGCCTTCTGCCGGGCGCCCCTCTATCTTCTTCCAGCTCTTTTGCTAGCGGGGGCCGGCCTTCATCGTCGCCTTCTTCCCTCTTCTCTTTGCCCGATGTTGCCTCGTCGCTGTCCGCCGTTACAATGCTCAGGCAGCGGAGCGCGCCCACTTATATTGGCGTGGTCACCAGGTGATGCCACCGCTGACCCCGCCCCCCGTATGATGTCACAGTCCCGAGGAATGATGGGACTGTGATGTGCCACGGGGGCGGGGTCAGCGGTGGCATCACCCGGTGACCACGCCAATATAAGTGGGCGCGCTCCGCTGCCTGAGCATTGTAACGGCGGACAGCGACGAGGCAACATCGGGCGAAGACGAGAGGGAAGAAGGCGACGATGAAGACCGTCCCCCGCTAGCAAAAGAGCTGGAAGAAGATAGCGGGGCGCCCGGCAGAAGGCAGAAAGAACCGGAGATCGTGGAGAAGGCACCGGAGAGCGGGAGAAGAACCGGAGATCGTGGAGAAGGCACCGAAGAGCGGGAGAAGAACCGGAGAGAGCGGAGACAACACCGGAGAACAAGAGACCCCCGAAGTCGGAAGAAGGCGACGACGAAGCCCGGGACCCGCTAGCAAAAGAGCTGGAAGAAGATAGCGGGGCGCCCGGCAGGAAGACCCCCGAAGATGACGAGGAAGCCCGGGACCCCGCTAGCAAAAGAGCTGGAAGAAGATAGCGGGGCGCCCGGCAGGAAGACCCCTGAAGACGACGAGGAAGCCCGGGACCCCGCTAGCAAAAGAGCTGGAAGAAGATAGCGGGGCGCCCGGCAGGAAAACCCCTGGAGCTGCCTAATAAATTACTTTAAAAACCTGTGTTGTGTTTTTTATTAACTTTTTTTTGCCACCAGGTGAATGTGTACCTCATACACATTCACATAGGGTGGGGGGCCGGTATCTGGGGGCCCCCTTATTAAAGGGGGCTCCCAGATTCCGATAAGCGCCCCGCCCGCAGACCCCGACAACCAACGGCCAGGGTTGTCAGGAAGAGGCCCTTGTCCCCATCAACATGGGGACATCCTCCCCATGTTGAGGGCATGTGGCCTGGTACGGTTCAGGATGGAGGGGGGGCCGCTCTCTCATCCCCACCTCTTCCCCTGCGGCCTGCCAGGTTGCGTGCACGGATAAAGGGTCTGGTGTGGATTTTGAGGGGACCCCATGCTATTTTTTTTTTTTTATTTGGCGGGGGTTCTCCTTAAAATCCATACCAGACCTGAAGGGCCTGGTATGGATTTTGGGGGGACCCCCACGCCATTTTTTTTTTCATTTTGGTGGGGGGGTCCCCTTTGAATCCATACTAGACCCAAGGGCCTGGTATGGACTTGGGGGGGGGACCCCACGCTGTTTTTTTTTTGTTTTTTTTTAGAGTCGGCAATGTTTATTTTTTTTACATTTCCTTTAACAACCAGCTATAAGCAGGTTAAAAAAAAAATTGCCGCAAATTCGCGGTATTTGCGTTTTGGATGCGGGTCCATTGAATTCTATTACATTCAAAACACTGTTTTTGGCCTTGAAAAAAAAATCTGCAGTTGCGTTTAAACTCGTTTTTCACAAAGCCTAAAAATGCCTTCAGACGGCAAAGATTTCCACGTTTCAGACGCGGTACCGGCGTTTAGACGCATTTTAGTTTAGAAGCGTTTTTAAAGGTGACCTATTTTTTTACATTGATAAACTCAAAAATTAGGGCAAATGAGGAAAAACCATTAAAAATATATATATATACCGGTATATCAAAAAAATAAGGAAATTGCTTCCATTGCATTGTGGACAATCCACAACTTGGGGCAGGTGACATGGCAAGTGGACAATCCACAACTTGGGGCAGCTGACGTGGCAAGTGGACAATCCACAACTTGGAGCAGCTGACGTGGCAAGTGGACAATCCACAACTTGGGGCAAGTGACGTGGCAAGTGGACAATCCACAACTTGGGGCAAGTGACGTGGCAAGTGACACGCTAAATACAACTACACTGCTGCTCTCTCAGCTGCTGATACTCACTCTGGTCTCAAAAAAATTGCTGAAATCGTTAATAATACTGTTTTTGGAGCTTAGGGCGGCTCCTTATCATGTTTCCTAACTAAACGCATATAGACGCAAATCTGGTAAAACGCGGCATGCAAACGCCACAAAGCGCGCCTTTCTAAACGCCGCTTTCAAACTTAGTTCTGAACACTTTCCACCAGCGTCCCGTGTACATGGGGCCTAAAAACACCTATGCCATTTACAGCTCAAAAACGCCATGGTGGCCATGAGGCCATAGGCTAACACGGAGAGACGTTTTTAAGCTTCAAAAAACGCTCAAACAAGCGGCTTGAAAAACGTCCGTGTGCATGTAGCCTTATATTAACCACTTGCGCACTGGCCACTTAAACCCCCTTCCTGCCCAGACCAATTTTCACATTTCAGCGCTGATGCACTTTGAATGACAATTGCGCTCTCATACAACACTGTAACCCAATGAAAATGTACTATTTTTTGGCACACAAATAGAGCTTTCTTTTGGTGCTATTTGATCACCTCTGCGTTTTTTTTTTTCTATAAATACAAAAGACCGAGTTCAAAAATAAAAAAATAGATATTTTAACCACTTCAGCACTGGGCCTATTCTGGCACTTCCCTCACTCATGTAAAAATCATACATTTATGGCTATAAAATTACTTCAAAACCCCAAACATTATATATATATGTTTTTTTAGCAGACACCCTAGGGAATAAGATGGCGGTCATTGCAAATTTTTATCTCGCTCGGTATTTGGGGAAATAAATGGTTTCATGAATGTAAAAAAATTACAAAACAGTAAAGTTAGCCCAATTTTTTGGGATAATGTGAAAGATGTTGTTATGCTGAGTAAATAGATACCTAACATGTCACGCTTTAAAATTGCGCACACTCATGGAATAACACCAAACTTCAGTACTTAAAAATCTCCCTAGGCGATGCTTTAAATTTTTTTACACGTTACCATTTTGCCATTACAGAGGAGGTCTAGTGCCAGAATTGTTGCACTCGTTCTAACGCACGCAGCAATACCTCACATGTGTGGTTTGAACGCCGTTTACATATGTGGGCGGGACTTACATGTGTGTTTGCTTATGAGCGCGAGCTACCGGGGACATGGGTGTTTTTTCTTTTTTTTTTTTGATTATTTTTATTTTTGTTTTTTCCTTTTTTGTATTTCTTACTCTTTTTTTTACCTTTTTTGTTTTTTGGATCACTTTTATTCCTATTACAAGGAATATAAACATCCCTTGTAATAGGAATCTATTGTGACAGGTCCTCTTTATGGAGAGATGCAGGGTCAATAAGACCCCACATCTCTCCTCCAGGCTGGAAAGCAGGAGATCGGTCAAAAAAATTCACCAATCTCATGCTGACAGCCGAGATCACGGCTTGGATTACATACGGGAACCCGGCGTGATGTCATAACGTCACGCCCTGGCCTCCGACGGTCATAGAGATGACTGGTGACCATTTGGTCCCCATTCATCGCTATGCTTCCCATCCGGCGCCGGCCAAATCGTTCTCCGAGCCCAAGATGGCATGGGAGAGCCCGGAGAAGCACCGGATGGCGGCGGGAGGGGGGGGACGTCCCCTCCCGCTGCCTATAAGAACGATCAAGCGGCGGAACTGCCGCTATGATCATTTTTATCGTGCACAGGATTTCCGGCTGAAAACAATGATATCTGAATGATGCCTGCAATTGCAGGCATCATTCAGATGTCACCGCACAAAGCCAAGGACGTCATTTGACGGTGGGCGGTTGGAAAGTGGTTAATATTTAGAAAATTTCGACAAAAGGTAATTTTACTCCTTCATTGATGTACACTGATGAGACTGCACTGATGGGCACCGATAAGTTGGCAAGGGTGGGCACTGAGAGGTGGCATTGCTAGTTGGCACTGGTGGGCATTGAGAAGTGGCACTGCTAGGTGGCAATGATAGTTGGCAGTGATGGGCACTGATAGGCAGCACTGCTAGGTGGAACTGATTGGCAGCAGTGGTGGACATTGATAGGTGGCACTGGCAGGGGCTACTGATTGTCACAGATGACGCAGAATTGCCTCTTCCTCTTCGGGCCCGATGTCCCTTGCACATAAGCCGGTGATTGCCTTTTTTTATGCTCACGCTGTCGGCACAAGGAGAAAACAAAAACCATTACCCAGCTTTTGTTTACATCACGTAATCAGCTGTCATTGGCTGACAGCTGATCACATGGTAAAGGGCAGGGATCGGCCCCTTACTTGGATCTGTCATCACCCGAGTCTCAGTGACTCGGTGACCACAGCGCGCGCGCGAAGGGGACGACGTTTATTGACGGACTCCCAGCAATTGAGGACCGTGCTGTGGCTGGCGATCAGTTATAGCGCTGATCTCAATTGATTAAAGAGGGCCTAAATGGGCCATTGACATGCATCACAATTCAACTTAGGAATGTGTCTTTGCAAAGTTAAACTAAATGAAATCCTTTCTTATTTTTGCTTGGGGATAGAGTGCAGAGGGATTACAAGTCTAGACAGTTTTTGGGGATGTCTGCACCCCTGATAGGGTGAAGACAACTCCCAAATTTGGCCACTTTATCCTTCCAAATAATTCACTTCCTGTCACAGGAAGTGAGGGTAAATCCCTACCAATGTCTTTCCTTGGGGACACACAGGTCAATCTAAATACTTTCCCCATTATGTACATTGCACTCCAGCATTTTGCGTGTTACACCCCAAATTATTAGTTTTTTTGGACTTTGGGGTTTATTTAATAAAGGCAAATCTACTTTGCACTACAAGTGCACTTGCTGAATATCCGAAAGGGAAATGCAAGCAAACAAAAAAAACACCATCTTTGCTTTTACATGATTGGATGTTACAATCACCAGTGATCCCTCAGATTTTCAGCAGCTACACTTTTACTGCAGAGTGGATTTGTGTTTACTAAACCCCAAACTACCCAATGATTTGGGGTGTACACAACAAAGTCCTAGAGTGCAATTTGCTTAATGGGGACACTAGTTAGATTGATCTGTGTGTCCCCAAAAAAAGACATTGGTAGGGTTTTACCTTCACTTCCTGTTTATCTGTGACAGGAAGTGAAGCCAATTTTACTACAAGGGGACACAAAGCCCAACCTTTAAAGAAAAAAAAACACAAGCAGGGGTTCTAACACTTACTTTGTTTCCCTCAAAATGCCCACAATTAGAATTATATTGACTTGAGCTATTTTTGAGTGCAGTGCTCTAAATCAGTGCTTCTCAAGTACCCCCAACAGGCCATGTTTGCGGGTTTTCCTTCATCTTGCACATGTGCTTTAAATCACAGTCAATGGTTTGGTATTTTGGACAGCAATTCTCCATGAGATAAATTCACAAAACATGTCCTGTTGGGGGTACTTGAGGACTGAGGCTGAGAACCACTGCAGTAAAAAAGGAAAATTGAATACTTACCACTCTGTATTTTTCATTTCCTGGTGACTCTCCATGGTAGCACACAATTCATGCATATGCTAGCATGAAGGCACCAGGGTAGACAAATCACACCTGTTGTTTTGACATGCCAATCAGCTGTCACATTTGTTGCAAAGAAAACGCAAAACAAACCTCAAAACTTTGCATCAAATTTTATTGGTCAACAAAACAAAGAATAATAAAAATTTAAAAACAGGGTCAATTTGAAACAGTTACAGACTCACAACATCTTGAAAGATTTGGCAAAGTAATGCAGCACAGACAATTAAATCAAAGTGAACAAACGACAAACATTAACAACAGCAAAATTATTTCAGGGGAACATTTCCCCCACACAAAAAAATACAATCCACAAAATAAACCAAACACCTGTTTTGCAGACATAACAAATAAAATGCATGTGTTACAAACTCGATAAGGACACCAAAATGTACATTTTGACACATACACACACACACACACAGCAAGGGAGGGAATCCTAACTGTGAGCTTTATATAACCTGTGTTTGTGAGCTAATGAGGCAATTGAAAACATATGCACAGTCCATGAAACACCCAAAATGTAAGTTCACCCAATGTAGAGACTGAACTTCAAAGTGGCTACACCTGCTAGGCTGGGTTCACACTAGTGCGACACGACATCTGTCCTACTTTGGATCCGACTTTGCCCTGCGACATGAAGCCGACATATGTCCGACTTTCAATGAACGGGGATCCGACTTGGATCCTCGCCAATAGCAGGCACTGTGTTTGGTATGAATCTTGAGGGGGAACTCCACGCCAAATTTTAAATAAAAAAACAGCATGGGTTCCCCCTCCGGGAGCATACCAGGCCCTTGGGTCTGGTCTAGATTTGAAGGGGAACCCCTACGCCAAAAAAACGGCGTAGGGGTCCCCCCCAAAGTCCAAACCAGACCCTTATCCGAGCACGCAACCTGGCAGGCCGCAGGGGAAGAGGAGGGGACGAGAGAGCGGCCCCCCTCCCTCCTGAACCGTACCAGGCCACATGCCCTCAACATGGGGGGTTTGGTGCCCTAAGGCTGGGTTCACACTGGTACGACACGACAGTCATACAACTTTCATCCTACTTTGCTCTGCGACATCAGTCCTACATTGATCCTACATTGGCCCGACATTCATCCGACTTTCATGAACAGAATACTACTTTGATCCGACTTTGTGCTAGTCTGACTTGTCCTTTGACCAATCAAAACAATCCCAGGGTGAGATAAATTCCTTTTACTGCTGCTGTAATCACCATGTCGGATGTCAAATGTCGGATGGTTAGGACAAGCATCCTACTTTGATCCGACTTTAATGATAGTCAATGGGCTGAAGTAGGATCAAAGTTGGACCAAAGTAGTACAGGGAGCATTTTCAAAGTCGGACCGAATTGTGTCGGACCAGTTAAGACGGCTCCCATAGGGAAACATTGATTTTCACACGTTATTGCGACATGAGCTCCCAATGTCGAAGCGTTTGTCGGACCAGTGTGAACCCAGCCTCAGGATGTCCTTCAATTACTAACCCATAAAAACAATCTCTGAAATATCCAGGTGCTGTTCACACACAAAAAGCACCAAAAAAAAACTTAGTCCCTGGGCATGCACATAACAACACAAATGCAGCTATCAGAAAATAACCCTCCCCCTGTCCAAAATTAAGCACATCATCCAGCATGCTACAAAATTAGGGATGGGACAATCACCCCACCCCCCACCCCCCCTTACCCACAAATACCATTGCAGTCTATGGGAACTGACTTGTTAATTTTGCTAGTCCCCACTCTTCTAGTTATTGGCCTTAAAATGGGGGCCCAGGTCCCACCCTAAGGGACATATATCAATGTCACCAATTTGGACAACACCAAAAACAAAACAAAGAGAAGTGCCTTTAAATATGCCAAATTGCTTAAGGGCCATTTCACACCACATGCAGTCCATTGCGTTTTTATGCATCAAAAATGCATGGAAAGTTGGTTATATGGTTCTAAATGGCAGTGTTTGTGCCAGTGCGTTCCAGTTCCCCAAAAAAAGTAGAACATGCTGCATTTTACCTGCACTGGACTGTACTGGAACGCAGCAAAACGCATCATAAACGCACAGGAACACACCTAAATGCACCAAAAATGCACTGGAACACACTTGTCCTTCTCTTTGGTTAATAAAAAAGAGGGGTGAAAAAAAAGCACTGGACTGCATCAAAAACGTGCATGCAGAAAAGCACCTGGAACACATCCGGATTGCGTTTCTATGGTGTGAACTGGCCCTAGTTCACACCATAAAAACGCAGTCTGGATGCGTTCCAGGTGCTTTTCTGCATGCGCGTTTTTGACACGTTCCAGTGCATTTTTGTTACGTTTTTGATGCAGTCCAGTGCTTTTTTTTCACCCCTCTTTTTTATTAACCAAAGAGAAGGACAAGTGTGTTCCAGTGCATTTTTGATGCGTTTTTGATGCAGTCCAGTGCTTTTTTTTCACCCCTCTTTTTTATTAACCAAAGAGAAGGACAAGTGTGTTCCAGTGCATTTTTGATTCGTTTTTGATGCAGTCCAGTGTTTTTTTCCCCCTCTTTTCACTTAGGACAAGTGTGTTGCAGTGCGTCTTTGGTGCATTTAGGTGCGGTCCGGTGCATTCCAGTGCGTTTTTGGTACGTTCCGTTGCGTTTTTGATGTGTTTTACTGTGGTCCAGTACAGTTCTGTACCTAAAAAATGCAACATGACCAATTTTTTTTTTCCTTTATGAAACGCACTGGAACGGACTGCAGTGGTGTGACCTATGCCATTGGCATTAATGTGATCAACTTTCTTTGCGTTTTTTATGCATCAAAAAAACGCACTGCACTGCATCCGGTGTGAACTTGCCCTAAATATCATACCTGGGGGGTGTCTATAGTATGCCTGTAAAGTAGTGCATGTTTTCCATGTTTATAACAGTTCGAGAGCAAAATGACATTTCTAAAGTAAAATAATAGTCATTTAAAAGTCCTCGCGGCTGTAATGAATTGCTGGTTCCCATCAATACAGATAAAAGTCATTGAAAGTCTTTGATAACACAAAAAAAAAAGCGTGGGGGTCCCCCAAATTCAATTACCAGGCCCTTCAGGTCTGGAATGGATATTAAGGGGAACTCTAGCGCAAATTAAAAAAAAATGCGTGCGGTTCCCCCAAATATCCATACCAGGCCCTTCAGATCTGGTGTGGATTTTAAGGGGAACTCCACCCCAAATTTTTTTAAAAATGGCATGGATTCCCCCCAAAAATCCACACCAGACCCTTATCCGAGCACGCAACCTGGTAGGCCGCAGGAAAAGAGGGGGGGACGAGAGAGCGCCCCCCCTCCCTCCTGAACCATACCAGGCCACATGCCCTCAACATGGGGAGGATGTCCCCATGTTGTTGGGGACAAGGGCCTCATCCCCACAACCCTTTCCCGGTGGTTGTGGGGGTCTGCGGGCAGGGGGCTTATCGGAATCTGGAAGACCCCTTTAACAAAGGGGACCCCCAGATCCCGGCCCCCCCCTGTGTGAAATGGTAATGGGGTACAAATGTACCCCTACCATTTCACAAAGAAAGTGACAAAAATGTAAAAAATGACAATAGCCGGTTTTAGACAATTCCTTTATTAATGTCTTTTCCTTTCTTCCATCTTCTTCTTCCATCTTCTTCTTTTCTCCATTCGGGTTTCTTCCTCCATCTTGTTCTTCCATCTTCTTCTGTTCTCCATTCGGGTTTCTTCCTCCATCTTGTTCTTCATCTTCATCTTCATCTTCATCTTCATCTTCCTTCTTCCTTCGGTCTTCTCGTCCGCATCTTGCTCCGGCGTCTTCCCTTCTTCTTTCTTCGGCCGCTCCGTTTGAATTGGAGGTTCCCGCTGTGCGACGCTTCAGTTCTTCAGTTCTCCTCTGGGTCCGCTGCCACCCAGTGACCCCGCCCCCCTCTGACGCACATGGATTTCACGGGGACTTTCCCCGTGGTGTCAGAGGGGGGCGGCACCACCGGGTGGCAGCGGACCAGGAGGAGAACTGAAACGTCGCACAGCGGGAACCTCCAATTCAAACAGAGCGGCCGAAGAAGAAAGAAAAAGCCGGAGCAAGATGCCGGACGAGAAGACCGAAGGAAGAAGGAAGTAGGAAGATGAAAATAAAGATGAAGAGGAAGATGGAGGAAGAAACCCGAATGGAGAAAAGAAGAAGATGGAAGAAGAAGATGGAAGAAAAGAAAAGACATTAATAAAGGAATTGTCTAAAACCGGCTCTTGTCAGCTATCAGAAAATAACCCTCCCCCTGTCCAAAATTAAGCACATCATCCAGCATGCTACAAAATTAGGGATGGGACAATCACCCCACCCCCCACCCCCCCTTACCCACAAATACCATTGCAGTCTATGGGAACTGACTTGTTAATTTTGCTAGTCCCCACTCTTCTAGTTATTGGCCTTAAAATGGGGGCCCAGGTCCCACCCTAAGGGACATATATCAATGTCACCAATTTGGACAACACCAAAAACAAAACAAAGAGAAGTGCCTTTAAATATGCCAAATTGCTTAAGGGCCATTTCACACCACATGCAGTCCATTGCGTTTTTATGCATCAAAAATGCATGGAAAGTTGGTTATATGGTTCTAAATGGCAGTGTTTGTGCCAGTGCGTTCCAGTTCCCCAAAAAAAGTAGAACATGCTGCATTTTACCTGCACTGGACTGTACTGGAACGCAGCAAAACGCATCATAAACGCACAGGAACACACCTAAATGCACCAAAAATGCACTGGAACACACTTGTCCTTCTCTTTGGTTAATAAAAAAGAGGGGTGAAAAAAAAGCACTGGACTGCATCAAAAACGTGCATGCAGAAAAGCACCTGGAACACATCCGGATTGCGTTTCTATGGTGTGAACTGGCCCTAGTTCACACCATAAAAACGCAGTCTGGATGCGTTCCAGGTGCTTTTCTGCATGCGTGTTTTTGACACGTTCCAGTGCATTTTTGTTACGTTTTTGATGCAGTCCAGTGCTTTTTTTTCACCCCTCTTTTTTATTAACCAAAGAGAAGGACAAGTGTGTTCCAGTGCATTTTTGATGCGTTTTTGATGCAGTCCAGTGCTTTTTTTTCACCCCTCTTTTTTATTAACCAAAGAGAAGGACAAGTGTGTTCCAGTGCATTTTTGATTCGTTTTTGATGCAGTCCAGTGTTTTTTTCCCCCTCTTTTCACTTAGGACAAGTGTGTTGCAGTGCGTCTTTGGTGCATTTAGGTGCGGTCCGGTGCATTCCAGTGCGTTTTTGGTACGTTCCGTTGCGTTTTTGATGTGTTTTACTGTGGTCCAGTACAGTTCTGTACCTAAAAAATGCAACATGACCAATTTTTTTTTTCCTTTATGAAACGCACTGGAACGGACTGCAGTGGTGTGACCTATGCCATTGGCATTAATGTGATCAACTTTCTTTGCGTTTTTTATGCATCAAAAAAACGCACTGCACTGCATCCGGTGTGAACTTGCCCTAAATATCATACCTGGGGGGTGTCTATAGTATGCCTGTAAAGTAGTGCATGTTTTCCATGTTTATAACAGTTCGAGAGCAAAATGACATTTCTAAAGTAAAATAATAGTCATTTAAAAGTCCTCGCGGCTGTAATGAATTGCTGGTTCCCATCAATACAGATAAAAGTCATTGAAAGTCTTTGATAACACAAAAAAAAAAAGCGTGGGGGTCCCCCAAATTCAATTACCAGGCCCTTCAGGTCTGGAATGGATATTAAGGGGAACTCTAGCGCAAATTAAAAAAAAATGCGTGCGGTTCCCCCAAATATCCATACCAGGCCCTTCAGATCTGGTGTGGATTTTAAGGGGAACTCCACCCCAAATTTTTTTAAAAATGGCATGGATTCCCCCCAAAAATCCACACCAGACCCTTATCCGAGCACGCAACCTGGTAGGCCGCAGGAAAAGAGGGGGGGACGAGAGAGCGCCCCCCCTCCCTCCTGAACCATACCAGGCCACATGCCCTCAACATGGGGAGGATGTCCCCATGTTGATGGGGACAAGGGCCTCATCCCCACAACCCTTTCCCGGTGGTTGTGGGGGTCTGCGGGCAGGGGGCTTATCGGAATCTGGAAGACCCCTTTAACAAAGGGGACCCCCAGATCCCGGCCCCCCCCTGTGTGAAATGGTAATGGGGTACAAATGTACCCCTACCATTTCACAAAGAAAGTGACAAAAATGTAAAAAATGACAATAGCCGGTTTTAGACAATTCCTTTATTAATGTCTTTTCCTTTCTTCCATCTTCTTCTTCCATCTTCTTCTTTTCTCCATTCGGGTTTCTTCCTCCATCTTGTTCTTCCATCTTCTTCTGTTCTCCATTCGGGTTTCTTCCTCCATCTTGTTCTTCATCTTCATCTTCATCTTCATCTTCATCTTCCTTCTTCCTTCGGTCTTCTCGTCCGCATCTTGCTCCGGCGTCTTCCCTTCTTCTTTCTTCGGCCGCTCCGTTTGAATTGGAGGTTCCCGCTGTGCGACGCTTCAGTTCTTCAGTTCTCCTCTGGGTCCGCTGCCACCCAGTGACCCCGCCCCCCTCTGACGCACATGGATTTCACGGGGACTTTCCCCGTGGTGTCAGAGGGGGGCGGCACCACCGGGTGGCAGCGGACCAGGAGGAGAACTGAAACGTCGCACAGCGGGAACCTCCAATTCAAACAGAGCGGCCGAAGAAGAAAGAAAAAGCCGGAGCAAGATGCCGGACGAGAAGACCGAAGGAAGAAGGAAGTAGGAAGATGAAAATAAAGATGAAGAGGAAGATGGAGGAAGAAACCCGAATGGAGAAAAGAAGAAGATGGAAGAAGAAGATGGAAGAAAAGAAAAGACATTAATAAAGGAATTGTCTAAAACCGGCTCTTGTCATTTTTTACATTTTGACACTTTCTTCGTGAAATGGTAGGGGTACAATGTACCCCTTACCAATTCACATAGGGGGGCGGGATCTGGGGGTCCCCTTTGTTAAAGGGGTCTTCCAGATTCCGATAAGCCCCCGCCCGCAGACCCCCACAACCACCAGGCAAGGGTTGTGGGGATGAGGCCCTTGTCCTCATCAACATGGGGACATCCTCCCCATGTTAAGGGCATGTGGCCTGGTACAGTTCAGGAGGGAGGGGGGCGCTCTCTCGTCCCCCCCTCTTCCCCTGCGGCCGCCCAGGTTGCGTGCTCAGATAAGGGTCTGGTGTGGATTTTTGGAGGGACTCCACGCCATTTTTTTAAAAATTTGGGGTGGAGTTCCCCTTAAAATCCACACCAGATCTGAAGGGCCTGGTATGGATATTTAGGGGGAACCCCACGCATTTTTTTTTTAAAATTTGCGGCGGAGTTCCCCTTAATATCCATTCCAGACCTGAAGGGCCTGGTAATGGAATTTGGGGGGACCCCCACGCTTTTTTTTTTGTTTTTATCAAAGACTTTCAATTACTTTTCTCTATATTGCCGGGAGCCGACAATTCATTACAGCCACGGGTGCTTTTAAATGTCTTTTTTTTCCTTTAGAAATGTAATTTTGCTGGCGCACTGGGAAGTTCAGAGCTGCGCCTGTTCAACTTATGCAAATTGGTTTACGTGACTTGACATTTACTAAGATTTTGCCGGCGCAGTGTCTTGGCGCAAGAAAACAAGGAAAATTCCCGCACTGAGCACAAAAAAACCTCGGGCTGGCTTTGAAAAAGTTACTTTCTCACTCTATTTTGGGCATATTAGTTATTTGGGCAGGTGTCACTACACTTCCTCACATCACCCCATGTCACCCCCATTATATTCTCACTTCCAGCTTCTTTATATTTAGATTTTAACATGCTCTGCGCCAGGTCCATAGTGGCGCACTGAGCGCCTCCTCACGTCCGCCGACAACACTATAGTAAATGGCAAATAGGGCTGCGCTACAGGCGCTAATGTTTTGTAAATACCAAAACAGCCATTGCGCACGCAGATGTGCCGATACTCATGGCGCAAACGTTTTGTAAATCAGCCCCTTTGGGTTTCAAACACTATAGAAATTTTAATAAAAATAGCTGTTCCTCTTGTCTTGGAATTGAAAGTTGTATAATAGAATTGACCATATGCTTTATCAAAAAATTTGGGGTGCTTGGATGTAGCGTAGTGCGTTTCTTGCACGAATATTATGTCAGCCCCTAGTCTTTTATACTGGCGGAAGGCTTTTTTCCTTTTTTGGGGGGAATTTATGCCATTAGCATTGTGGGAAATTACTTTAAGTCCCATTTAGAATGTTTTAAAAGAATGCTCTGGAATTATAGATAGTGATACCAGATAGTTATTTTTGAGAAATTAATAATGAAAACTAAATATGGTGATAGATTGGCAGCATACCGAGCACCCCAATATGTGAGTGTATTGTATGTAAGTACCAAACTTGAAGGGATATATGATAGCGATGTGTTAATCTTAGGCATGAAATCTTTACCAAACCAGTATCCAATAAATCAGTTTTTTATGTGAGACTTGAGTACATTAGAACACAACAAAATAAACCGGAACAACATTATTTCAAAATTACTAGGGTAACTAAACACGTTACCTAACTTGCTGTAAAACTGGAAAGATTGAATATAAAATAACAAGGGGTCAAGCTGAAAAAAACAGTTTGACTTAAAAACAGTAACCTTTGGACAGGAATGTCCATATCTCACTACGGGAGTCTTGCCGAAATGGGCGGCTAAGAGTAGGACCAACAGCACCAAAAAATGTGCTGTAAGATCCATGTCTAGACTCCAAAAGTGAGAGGGGGGACAATCTAGCGGAGGCGGAGAGACTAAGGCCCCTTTCACACTGGGGCGGGAAGGTGCGCTGTGGTTATAGCGGCGCTATTTTTAGCGCCGCTATACCTTAGTTTTTACCGCGGTATGCGGCCGCTAGCGGGGTGAATTTAACCCCCGCTAGCGGCTGAAAAAGGGTTAATACCGTCCGCAATGCGCCTCTGCAGAGGCGCATTGCGGGCGGTATTACCGCGGTTTCCCATTGCTTTCAATGGGCAGCAGCGGTAAAGGAGCGGTGAACACACCGCTCCTTCACCGCTGTAAAGATGCGGCTAGCAGGACTTTTGGAGCGGTTCTGCTAACGCACCGCTTCAGTGTGAAAGCCTTTGGGCTTTCACACTGAAGACTGCAGGGCACGATTTTTTCAGGCGGTATAGGAAAGACTAAAAAGAAACAAAAAAACAAAAAACAAAAAAAAAAAACCAGACTAGATAGATGCGACTTTCATGGATTTGCATAGATCATGAATGGGTTGAAGAGTTTTACCTTAATTATGGATTCTATCACGGGCCAGCAAATCGTGTAGCTGAAGTGAGAGATAATGAACTTGCATGATGCGTCTTTCATTCCCTTTTTCCCTTCTCCTTTTGAGTTAGAAAATTGTAGAGAAGATATAACCACTAGAATTACCTAAGACGTCTTTCATGTGATACCAAATCGCATCTGAATGAAAAGGGCCTAAATAGGAACAAAACTTTCTTTCTCGGATCAGTGAATCACATAGATGGGGAAAAGAAGAAAAAAAAAAGGGAAAAAAACTTGTCTCAAGCAACTCTCATGGGTTGGCAAATCGCATGGATGATCTCATTCTTCTTTGATCGCGTCTTGAAGAGGGAGTGGCCCAAATGGGTGATGAGTGTGGTGTAGATTGTGATCTTGTGTTTACTTCCGGATCCAGCAATCCTAATTTGAGCAGGAGCTCTTTGCCTTCTGCGACATTTATAACAGAATATATGGTGCCATTATGAGGAGCAATTAGTCTGAAAGGAAATCCCCACCTGTATCTAATATGGGCAGATTGTAGGATTGATGTTATTTCCTTCATCTTGCGCCTTCTTTCAAGGGTGGCCTGTGAGATGTCAGGGTATATTTGAATCCTTGTTCCCTCAAACTCCATGTTGTACGAGTTTCTGGCGGCCCTTAATATATTCTCCTTTGTGATAAAGTCCTTCATACAAAGGATAATGTCACAAGGAGGCTTGTCTGCAGGAGGTTTGGGTCGCAGAGCCCTGTGGATTCTATCACATGTGAAGGACTGTGATGGGGTGTCTGGAAGGAGAGACTGGAATAGTCTTAAGATAGCAGGCATTAAATCTGTTACAGACTCAGGAACACCTCTGATTCTTAAATTGTTCCTTCGGTTTCTGTTGTCCAAATCTTCCACTTGTGTTTGGAGATAGGAATAGTTTTCAGCTAGTAGCTCAAAATCCTTTCTCAAATCATTGTGGGCTAATGACAATTCATCGTGCTTTGTCTCTAACAAGTCTGTACGCCCTCCCAGGGAAGCTATCTCCTGCTGTAATGTTCTAGTGGATGCCTTCAGTTCCGAATGGAATTTGTTTGCCAGCTTGTCATACATGATAGAGAGACTAGCATCTAGATCAGCTTTAGTGAGCTGTAAGGGGAACTCACTTACTTGTTTGGATGAGGCTGTTTTCTGAGAGGCATGTGAAATTGCTAGAGAGGCCTGTGGAGAGGGATGGGCGCTGTCCTGCGACATCTTGCCTTTCACTTTGGATCAGAGTAAAATGTTAATTGGAGAGTGTTTTGACCAGTGACCACGGGTCCTGTAGTTTCCAGGCATGCACGGATGTATCCTGCAGGGGTGATGGTGGTTATTGGGTGGATTGTCTGTGCATCAGCCTCTCGGACAAGTTATATTCCTCCTTGACCGGCGGAGTTGTTATAGAGAGTTGCCGTCCTACATCGCACCTCGCATGCGCCCCCACTTAGTTGAGGATGTGTCTTTTAGTTCATCCTGTCACCTTTAGCCTGGTAAGGAGGCCACGGGACTCCCTAACCACAGAGTGCCGTCTCCCGCTGGGCTCCCCCAACAGCCTTGGACGGAGCAGGCCGAGGGCCGGATTGTAGAGTTGGCGGCCGGCCAGGAATCACGATTCAGGCAGGGGACGACTTATGGGGAGTCCAAAAACAAGGATGGGTGGTTTGAAGGTTGAAACCCAAAACTCTGGCTCAGGACTGCTGTTGATTTAGTCAGGGTTAGTGGAGTTCAACCACAGCACATTCCTCCAGAAAGTTTCTACAGTTGATGACCTCTGGTGAAAGTCTTCCAGGCCTGGTCACTTTGATTGTGTTGTAGGGAGTAGAACATCTGCAGAGGGGTGAGGGAGAGCTCTGTAATATTAAGGCCGGGTGTAGCAAAATGTCCGACCGACGGGGCTATGGGATCTGGGCTGCAGCTGCTATCCACTGATAGGGAGGAATACCACCTCAATCCTCCATCAGAGCGCCATACTGACCGGACTTGGGGTTGCGGTGGAGGGACGGGGTCTGTATCATGCTGCAGGGGGACTAAAGGCCTCTGGTGTCTACAAAGGTGTACCAAGATGGCCGCCGTATACCATCTACACAGTCAAATACAGATCATGGCAGGCAGTATTTAATAACTCCCTCTGCTGTGGCAGGGCCCAGGAAGGGTAGTTGGGCGGATGCCGCGTGGAGACTCGCTGAGGCGGACCGGCCACGGTGCGCTCCCGCATCGCACAGCTTCAGGAAACACTGGGGATTCATGGGCCTCACTAGGCCGCACCAGTCGCGGCCTCCACGGACATCCCCGAGCCTCAGTTCTTGCTCCAGACTGCTCCAGGTGGGTGGATGGGTGACAGGGAGGGACGAGTGCAGGTCCCTTACCTCCAAAACTGCCGAGATCGTGACTCCTCCGGGAGGCCTCGGGCCTACAAGATGGCAGCGGCCTCGGGAGCTGAAGGTGGTGAATCCCGGGCGTCCTCTGGCCAAATTTCCCCAAAATAGAAGTACAGGACACTGCAGGGGACTGTGTTGAATAGGCTGGGAAGTTTTTTAGGCGTGGATGGGTGATTAGAAGTACAGATGGTGGCGGATGGTATCTAGGCTACCCAGAGCTCTTCTAAAAAACGTCCACCGCCACTCACATCCAGGCCACGCCCCCCCGACCTATCTCAATTTTGAAGGCCCATGAGCACCAGGACAATGGAAACATCCACAAAGTGACCCCATTTTGGAAAGCAAACACCCAAACGTATAATCTATGAGGCATTATGAGTCTTTTGAACGGTTCATTTTTTTCCAGAAGTTTTCGGAAAACGTGGGAAAAAAATGAACACGCATTTTTTTTTACACAAAGTTGTCCATTTATAAAATATTTCCAACACATAGCATGTACATAGCAAAAATTACACCCCAAAATACATTCTGCTACTCCTCCTGAGTAGAACAATACCACATGTGTGAGACTTTTACACAGCCTGGCCATATACAGAGGCCCAACATCCAAATAGCACCTCCAGGCATTCTAGCAGCATAAAATTACTGTCAGGGTCACCTGTGGCCAGGTGACAGATGCACACCGTAGGGGGACAGGAGTGCACCGCGAGGTAGTGAACCCTATGGCTGGCTTCTGTGGATAGGAAACTGGGTGGTTGTGGAAAGCGGGACCAGAGGAGCACAACCGGGATCCCAACGGAAGCGAGAGCCAAGATTCCCCAGGGCGCGGAGTCTAAGACCCAGCTGGTCTTCTCCAGGGCCTCTAGTGGTGAGGATGTTACGCTGCAGGCTGGGACCAGGTCGCGGCCCCTGGAGTTTCCTAGCTCACGCCCCGTAGGATAAGGGGAAGCAGCAGCACACGATAGAGAGAACCGAATAACAAGCCGAAGGTCAGGGGCCACAAGCAGACAAGGATAACGAAGAACGAGCCGAAGGTCAAGGGTCACGAGCAGACAGGGATGGTCGGGGACAAGCCAATAACGTAACAGAGAGACAGACGTAGCACACGGCAGGCAGGAACCCAAACACACAATGCCTAACAAACACGTTGATCAGCAAAGCAGGCTTGCAGTGCACAGGTTAATATAGTGTTCAGTGATAGGGCCTGGGGTGGAGTCAGGCTGGGAGGAGATTATAAAGGAAGCCAGGTGAAGGAGGTCTGGTCTCTAGATGAACACATGAGGAGGAAGGTAAGATGGCAGACAGACATTAATGCATATCCATGACAGTACCCTCCCTCTTACGAGGCCTCCCCCTTCCCCGCCTGGGCCCAGGTTTAGAGGGAAACTTCAGATGAAACTCCTTTAACAGACGAGGTGCAAAGACCTCAGATGCAGTGATCCAAGACCTCTCCTCAGGACCAAACCCTTTCCAATGAACGAGGTACTGAAGAACGCCTTTACAGAGTCGGGAGTCCAGAATTTGACTGATCTCGTACTCCTGATTATCCTCCGAGACAGGCGCCACGGTAGGAAGAGGACGAGAGAATTTATTGAGGACTAAAGGCTTTAGAAGAGCAACATGAAAGGAGTTAGTGATTTTAAGGCTCTTAGGAATCTGGAGTTTGAAACAAACCGGATTCAGTTTAGCAGTTACCGTGTATGGACCGATGAATCGTGGAGCAAACTTCAGAGAAGGAACTCGGAGCTTGATGTTCCTGGTAGAGAGCCAGACTTTGTCCCCTGGCTGAAGAGAAGGCGGTTTACGCCTGCGGCAGTCGGCAAAGCCTTTGAATTTTTCAGCAGCTAGAGGATGCTCCACGGAATGAAGGGAGGGGAGCTCAGACTGGCTAGGACCCAGAGAGTGCTGGCGTCTTTTTTCTAAGGACCTCTCTTGAAAACGAATGTCGATCTGGTTGCATAATGAAATTACATCGTCCAGACCGACGGGAATGGCTCTTCCCGCTAATTCGTCTTTCACTCGGTCAGAGAGGCCATGTAAAAAGGTAGCGACCAGGGCCTCATTATTCCAGCTCAATTCAGCTGTGTGGATACGGAACTGAAGAGCATATTGCCCCACTGAACTAGATTCTTGGCGAAGACGTAAGACAGCACTAGCCGCTGAAGAAGCCCGAGCCGGCTCTTCGAAGATATTACGAAAGAGCTTCAAGAATTCGGACAGACTGGAAACCACCGGATCGTTCCTCTCCCACAGGGGGGCAGCCCAGGCCAAAGCTTCACCGGAGAGGAGGGAAATGATATAGGCTACCTTAGCCAGGTCAGATAGGAAGCTTTGAGGCTGAAGCTCAAAATGAATAGTGCATTGGCTGAGAAACCCCCTGCAGGCCTTGGAGTCCCCAGAGAAACGGAACGGAGCTGGCAATCTTAGTGAGTGTGAGGCTGCGACTGGTGCGATAGGTACAGCCGCTGGTTGTACTTGGGGTTGCGGATTCGGGGTTCCCAAGGAGACCTGAAGCTGCTCGAATCGAGAAGCCAGATCCTGGAGGAATCGCATCACCTGGGTCTGATTTGATTCCTGGGTCTCAAGTCTGCGAACTATGCCCTGCAATGGATCATCCGCGGGAAGCGGGATGTCAGCCGGGTTCATGGCTGATCAAACTGTCAGGGTCACCTGTGGCCAGGTGACAGATGCACACCGTAGGGGGACAGGAGTGCACCGCGAGGTAGTGAACCCTATGGCTGGCTTCTGTGGATAGGAAACTGGGTGGTTGTGGAAAGCGGGACCAGAGGAGCACAACCGGGATCCCAACGGAAGCGAGAGCCAAGATTCCCCAGGGCGCGGAGTCTAAGACCCAGCTGGTCTTCTCCAGGGCCTCTAGTGGTGAGGATGTTACGCTGCAGGCTGGGACCAGGTCGCGGCCCCTGGAGTTTCCTAGCTCACGCCCCGTAGGATAAGGGGAAGCAGCAGCACACGATAGAGAGAACCGAATAACAAGCCGAAGGTCAGGGGCCACAAGCAGACAAGGATAACGAAGAACGAGCCGAAGGTCAAGGGTCACGAGCAGACAGGGATGGTCGGGGACAAGCCAATAACGTAACAGAGAGACAGACGTAGCACACGGCAGGCAGGAACCCAAACACACAATGCCTAACAAACACGTTGATCAGCAAAGCAGGCTTGCAGTGCACAGGTTAATATAGTGTTCAGTGATAGGGCCTGGGGTGGAGTCAGGCTGGGAGGAGATTATAAAGGAAGCCAGGTGAAGGAGGTCTGGTCTCTAGATGAACACATGAGGAGGAAGGTAAGATGGCAGACAGACATTAATGCATATCCATGACAATTACACATATAATTTTCTGACTACCGATCACATTTTTGAAGGCCCTTCATATTTCTAACACATAGCAGGTACATACCAAATAACAAAAGATTACCTGTGGTTTTAGTAGTGCAGTGGTCCACAGAGGAGAGCATCGGTCCAGGCAGCAGGCAGGAATAGACAGGCAGAGACACCGCACAGCCAAAGCACAGGTCCAGGCAGCAGGCAGAGATGTCTAGGCAGAAATACTGTCCATAGTCAGTAAAGGCAGCAGGCAGAGAAATGGTCAACACAGCCAAAGTATTGGTCCAGGCAGCAGAAAGAAACATAGTCCATAAAGTCCTGGGTCATTACAGGCAGCGATATGGTCAGCACAGCCAAAGTATTGGTCCAGGCAGCAGGAAGGACCGTCAAGCTAAGAGCCAGGGGGACAGGGGTAGAGGCTTCTCCCACCCAAATCTCTTTGAAGCCTCCGGGCAACCAGACCCTGTTCTGGGAACACAGAAAACCAAACTGATTTTCTGTACTAAGAACGCTATTCTGGAGCCCCTCACATATGTGAGACCCCTGTGTGCTAAAGTAGAAGGGCAAAGATCAGTCCAAGTGGCAGGCAAAAACATGGTCGATTAACAGGCCGAGGTTGGTACACGTGGAAGTCAGAAACGTGGTTAAAACGGCAGGCAGAGGCATCGTCGGTAAACAGGCTGAGGTTGGTGCACGTAGAAGTCAGAAAGGTGTTAAAATGGCAGGCAGAGGCATCATCGGTAAACAGGCTAAGGTTGGTGCACGTGGAAGTCAGAAAGGTGTTAAAACGGCAGGCAAAGACATTGTCAGTAAACAGGCCAGGGTCAGTAGCAGGCAGGCACAGGTATTAGAAAGGGGGAAATGGCAGTCTGTTACTAATAAGGGGAACTAGTATCTGATAGATCAGTGATAATTTTTGAAGCAATCACCGATACACAGGCCAGGTTGGGAGGGACAATCGGGACAATGATAACTTGTATCTCTTCTAACTCCTCCTCTTGAGCATACACAACATCTCTTTTGGCGTCTTCTTCAGGATTCTGCGGGGGGAATGCTATAGGGCAAATGTGGCTCATGCAGTCGACTCACACTATCGGAGCGAATGCTTCCTGGGGCGGGTCCTTGCTGGTAAATCAGGGCAGTGACAATGTCTTCCAAATATTTGAGGTAGGAGGTGGGTTGGTTTTCGGATGATTTTTGAAAGCAGACAAATTAATTGAACAGGGCCATGTGAAAGAGATGAAATGCTACTTTTTTATACCAATAATTTGACTTTCGGGTTGATAAATAGGGTTGTAGCATCTGATCATTTAAATCCACCCCCCCCCCCCCCATGTACATATTGTAGTCATGAACACATTCAGGCTTTACTACGGGGCCACGTCTTCTCTGAACCTCCACCAAGTTGTCATCGTGGATTGTAGACATCATATGAACATCCTTCTTGTCCCGCCACTTCATGGCCAACACCTCCTCATTCCTCATGAATGCGGCTTCCCCCTTTTGTAGCTGTTTTGAAAGCAAATTCTGTGGGAACCCCTTCCTATTTTTTCGGAAGGTACCGCAGGCCAGGGTTTGTTCACGATACAGGTGACCGAAAAGGGGCAAGCTGCTGTAGTAATTATCTACATATATGTGGTATCCTTTTTTGAACAAGGGGTATGCAAGGTCCCAGACAATTTTACCACTGGTTCCTATATATGTGGGGCAATCACGGGGCCGTAGCTGGGAATCTTTGCCTTCGTAAATACAAAATTTGTGCGCGTATCCAGTGGCTCGATCGCACAATTTGTTCAATTTTACCCCGTACCTGGCTCTTTTACTTGGGATGTACTGCTTGAACTGCAGCCGGCCAGTAAAGTGGATAAGGGATTCGTCTACACAAATATTTTTGTCGGGGATAAACACTTCAGAAAACCGTTGGGAAAAAGAATTTATTAGGGGGCGAAGCTTATATAATTTGTCATGGTTGGGGTGATCTCGGGGAGGGCACTGCGAATTGTCATTAAAATGAAGAAAGCTTATTATCATATCGTACCGTGTCCTGGACATGACAGCAGAAAATATGGGCATGTGGTGGATGGGGCGGGTGGACCAGTAGGCATGCAGTTCGCTTTTCCTGACACAGCATGACAGCATATACGTATGGGAAGGCTCCGCCTCCCTGCCTAATTCAGGACTGGTTATACTATAAAAGTAGGTCTCCTCCCTTCCTGCAGTATTCTCTTTTTTTTCCTCACTGCTACAGCCAGTTATGCTACTGCTAAAAAGCAGAATTTTTATTTGTCCCCTCACCTTGCCGGACGCTTCTGGCCAAGCCGCACAGGTTCAAGCCTCTCCTGTGACGAAGCTCCCCGCTGTAAAGGCAGACCTGAACGCCTATATGGGGGAGACCCCACCCCCCCTCTCAAGATCCAGGAAGATATGGGGGTGAGGGCATCTGGTCTCTAGGGAGTGCTCCTTTATCATGACGCCATGGATGGACATTCATTGGACTTTCTGTTTGGACATGAAGCATGCAGGTGGTAAGGCACCACATGGTGCACAATTCCATTCAGTTACTGCTGCAAGTATGTGGTTAAGCTTGCATTTCTGAAGGGTTGTGGTTGTGTCTGCAATACTGCTAATGATGATAGCAGGTGTGCTGTGCTGGGCTGAAGCCTTCCTACTAACTGAACAAGCCTGGCCCTACAGTCTTGACTTATTTTCTGCAGGTATGCCGTTAGTTTGCATTTCTGAAAAGCATATATCACACATGCGAATATAACTGGCTATCCATAGTGCCACTTTGTTTACTAATGTTTCACAGATTGAAGTCTGTGTCTGCAGTTTTGCTAATGCTTGAGCTGATAACAGGTGATATTGAGCCCTTTCCTTTTAATGCAGGGCCTGGCCCTGCAGGCTGGGCTCACTGTGTATTGATGCTTGGTTGTGGTATGATCCTTGGTGGTACATGTGATAGGTAGGTTTAACCTGCTGGTGCTAATTGTCAGATGACTATTAATTGCGCTGCTTGTCTGTGATTACATTAACTCGTCAGTGTGAATGACTGTGATGTGTTTATTTCTATGCATTTACATGCTGACCTTGGTTCTAAAATAAAAGTCAGGATCTGTTTAGTCACATTCCTTAGTACTTACCTGTTAGCAATAGGTAATTGCTTGTGTTTTTTGGGGTACCCCACAGAAAGATATGTGGTTGTAGTGGTTACTACTTATGGCAAATACCCCAGGCATGGCTCCAGGCTTCAGCTCATCTGTGAACCAGTAGCAATCAGCCTTCCTAGAGACCAGCAACTTTAACTAAGGTGAGGGCAGGTAGGTATATGCTATATCCTAAAAGAGTGCACATTTAGGGCATAATGAGTGTAAATCTCTCCAGCCCTCAACACCAACACCAGTCAACCTACTTCTGCAACAGGAAACAGATCCTCTTCAGCCCTGAAAGAACCACTATGTAGTTAACTGCCAGTGGAGGCAGATCAAGAAGTCTCTACAGTAATCATAGTGGTCTGGTGGTAACTGGTGTGTCTGCCAAAATGCAAAACAAGGTTGCAGGCCAAAGACAGTGACAAAGGGGCAGAGACTGAAAAGGCCTACAGTCACTAATGGTTCCATACCAAGCCTAATCAAACAGTTGTGTTTGTTTAAAGGCAACCTCTACCTCAGAGCTTGCTTCTGGGAAATTGCTATGACAAGTTGGCATATCAGAAGCAAAAGGTGGATATTTTAACCCCGTCCAAACTGACTGTGTGGAGCTCAGGGACTAAGCTATTCAAACAAAGGCCTCAAAAGCAGCCGGCCAAACAGGCTGCATCAGATTAACCAAGGGTGCCATTCTTCCAACAGAAGAGGCAATATCCTTTGCAGAGACCCTGGGACAGCAAATAGATCCAGAGATGAAGAAGGTTCATACTACTGTTAAGTAGTGTTTTGTGTCCTGCGATTGAGCTCACTTCGGTAGCCAGACTGTCGGGACCCCAGACAGGATGAAAGCAGAGCTCTGCTCAGTGATAAACTCTCTATGATGGCGGATCCTAGATTGAAAATGGAGTAGTCAATGATGCAGTTCAGACACTGTGGATACAAAACTGTATGCTGTTTCTCCAGTAATCATTGAACCCTTATGTCCCATCCCACAAGTAAACACATGCCACTTTAAGTCAGAGTGGTGACTGTTCAAGTCGGATCTGGTGATATTTAGAAGGAGGATTAATTCCTTATGTTAATCACCAATTGTCACGCCGTGTCTGGGATTTGATCCCAGGGCCTGGTGTTCATAGACTGTTTTCCTATGTCCTGAGCCACCAGTGAACTGGTTTTATGTTAGCATCGTAGTTATGTTCTTTTTCACTAGTGGGGATGTTTGCTCCACCCTGGGACCAGCTGTCAGCAGTCTTCTCATTAGTGTCCCTATATATTCCCACTTCCCCTTCCTGTCCGTGCCTTAGGATAGGTTCCTGTTTATGGATGCTCTTGCTTTTTGGTTATCTACTTGGCTCGTCTTGACTACGATTCCTGGATTTTCCCTTGAACCTGGTTAACCTTGCTGCCGACCCTCCCTGGCTTGTTCTGACTACGTTACCTGGATTGTCCTTTTCCCTCCTGGGATCCTGTCTTCTGCCTACTAACCGTGAGTTGTTGCTGGGGGTTGTGGTTAGGCTATCTGCACCTTCCTTTGTGGTTCCTTATTTCCTGTCTGTGGGAGATCTCAGCCGTCCCTCCACCTGACACCGGGATAACAAGACTACCGGTCAGGAAAGCGGAGGGACGGTTGTAGTTTCCTGGCAGACCTGACACCAATGACCAGAGGATAGCCAAAAGGCAAAGTAACAAAGAGTGAATGACCGGTTAGACCTGGAAGAACTATAGTGGAGAATCAAGAATCATCTTTATTTGCCTAAACCCAAGCCGCCCAATAGGGTCAGCTGACAGTTGTATGTAAATTTGAGCTTAGGATCCGTGGGTCCTGTGCATTAAGGAAGCCAATGGAATTTTTTCATTTCTCTCTACCAAATTCATTGCATTCCCTTCATGATGCATCAGAGCACAAGGGTTGTGATTACATGGTCGTTAGTCAAAAGTAAGACTTGAATAACAAACGGAAGGATAAGGATCCAAAAAATTGCACAGGCCATCGTTGCAATTAATCTCTCCAGCCGTCAGTAAGGCTTGACCTCCACAAATCATACCCCATGATTTCCAAGGAGTATCGTTCATAGCGGTGCGACCCCCAATTCGCTGCACCGGTAAAGTAGTCCCTACACTACTTTTGATCCCACTGTGATCTAACTTTGGGCCATAGACATCAAGAATACACAGGCATTGATTCAAGACACATAGAAATTGCAGTAAAATCTCACGATTTTAGGTTGCAATAGTGGAAACCTAGGCTAAGACTGTCGATTGGTCTTTAGACCTAGCAAGTTGTATAATTGCATGGTTGCATAGGGGGTGAGGTTGAGGATGGACACAGGTCCATCAAGTCCAACCTATGTGTGATTATATGTCGGTATTACCTTATATATCCTGTATGTTGTGGTCATCCACAAGTCTGTGTGTGTATACTGTATACACACTTCGAAATACCCATGTTTCAGCAAGTACCTTCGCTTGGCAATTAGAGTTCACTACGAGGTCATCTGGCAGACTGTGACCTTTCCACAAACTCCGGACATTTCCTGGGATATTGGGTCCAGTAAGGGCCGACTTGCGGGACCAAGGACTTCTGGTGAGCCTTGTCCGGACAACAGACTGGCGCAATGACTTCCACATTCTGGGAAAAGAGTCCCAGAACAGACTCTGATCGAGTCGGGAGGAACCATCATCGAGAGACCATCATCGAGAGACCAACTAGTCTCATCACTCATGACCTACCGGGAAGCAATTCTGAATCTCTGAAAAAATACAATAAAGTTACACTCAGAGAGAGAGAGCAACAGTATAAGTATCTCACTTGAACAAATGGCTCTTTCCCATTGGTTGCATCCCACGGTCGCAAGAGCGATTTAAAGTAGCCTGTAGTAATCCATGAGGTCCGAGGTGCCCAAGGGAAGGTTGACAACTGTATTACCTGGTTTTGTAGTAAGGAAAGACTTACTTCCTGCACTAGAAACAGTAACTCCACAGAGGAGAAAAGTCCCCTCTTGGGGAGGTAGCTAAACTAACTAAACTAACTAATCTTTCAGCGTATCAGCTATTAGGCATACCATTCATCCCAAGTGGTTACTCGTCGGGTATTCATTCCAATGGAGGACAAGGTGTCCAAAAGTCAGAGTTATAGCGGTCGCAGACTGGAGTCTTTCCGAAACGCAACAAAAAGAGCCTCAACTATGCTGAAAAGACTCAGCAAAATGGGGAAGGCCTATCTTTTGCTGTCAAGAAGGAATGCAAAACTAGTCAACTTCTGTCAGAAGTATCTCCCAGCACGTTAAGTAAGGGTTTTCTAGAACTTACGGCCAGATGGCGTAAGATACAAAAGCCGTTGGATGACAAGGGACAGTCTCCAAAACAAATGGCCGGTCAAGGGATCGGCAACAAATAAGGCTATTAAGATATTGGTCTGACAGTAACCTGGGTGGCTTCCCAGAGGTGGAAGCAGAGAAACTAATGACAGCCAACTGGGTTGGCAAATTAGCCAATATGTATATTCAACAAACCTAATAGTCGCCAGGATCCTTATCCGGATTCGCAGCCGTTCGGTGGTGATAACAATAATTGCCCTGTGGCTTGCAGGCCATAATATCCGCAGGTACAGTCTCAGATCCGAGAACCTCCTATTCTCCTTCCTGAGATCCAATACCTCATACAGCGTAGCCAACGGTATCTTCTAAATTCATACAAGTTATATCTAGATGATGGAGACCAAGAAGTAAAGGTCTCACCGTTTAGTGTTTGAAATCCTATTGTCACGGTCTGGAGTCAGGCTCAGAGGCCAGTAGCTATAGCAGCAGAGCAGGTATTCACACAGGTCACTCTGGCTGATGACACGGGTTCACCTGAGGTGCGGGGTCTAAGCACTGACCGGTATTCACCAGGGCTCCTAAAGGTGGAGATGGGCTTTGCTGCGTGTCAGTGCCAGGTCGCGGTCCTCAGATTAGCCCCACCAGGGGGTGAGCAAGCCGGGGTCCAGAAACAGATAATACAGGTAGGGATCAAGCAGAAGCGTAGTCGGGGACGAGCCAAAAGTCGGTAACAGATAGTTGCAGGTTGGGATTCAGCAGAAGCGTAGTCGGGGACGAGCCAAAAGTCGGTAGTGAGTGGTAGCAAAGATGCAGCAGTAGACAGGAGCAAGATATTGGCTGGTAAAGACACAATATTCTGGCAACCAGTAAGTGCAGGGACATGGCTTAAATCAGGAAGTTCCTGGGAGGAGCAAAGGTTTTTACATCAGAGTCCGCAGAGTTCCCCTTTTACATCAGAGTCCGCATAGTTCCCCTTTTAAATCAGAGTCCACAGAGTCTCCTTTTACATCAGAGTCCCCCTACACTGTAAGGGAGAACTCTGGGAACCCTGATTTAAGGGGAAACTTTGAGAACTCTGATGTACAGAGAGAATGCTTATGTAAGGGGGGGGACACTGTGGTCTCTGATGTGAAGGGGAACTGATATAAGGGGTGCTCTGAGAACCCTGATTTATCTTAGAGTACTCACTTAGAGCCAGGAGAGAGAAGGGGGGAGACATCAGTCACAGACAGGGATGGATGGTGAGCTCACTCACCCCTTGACAGTCAGCACCTCTCATCCAGATGTATCTGAGACTGCTGGACTTCAAATTTCCGGCCCCCACTTTCCTTTTCGAGCCCTTTCTCCTCTCCCGTCTGTATGTGGGGTCATTGTTAGGTTGTTGCTGGTTTTGAGCAGTGTGAAAGAGAGTGTAACAGACACTCTCAGCTTAGACAACTGCAGCCAGCAACCCTGCTGGGAAGCCATAGTCCAGTCTAAATAATGTGTCCGGGTTTCAAGCAGTCTGAAACCTGGACACATGATTCCAAACCCGAACTGTCCGGATGAATCCCGGACAGGTGGCAACCCTAAGCAAAAGGGTTCAAGGTTCAAGGCAAACAAGATTCAAGACAAGAAAGATCATTCAAGGAATTGTCTAATGAATTATCCAAGGAGCTGTCCAGCATTCCAGGTGGCTCAGCAAGTAGAGTCACCACCAGACACACCAGAGGTCCCAGGTTCAAGCCCAGGTCCTAACAGTACTCCCCTCCTTCCAGGATGTCCCCTGGACGTCTTAGGGCCAGGTTTCTGAGGAAACCTCTGGTGGAATTCCCTTGTTAATCTAGGGGCAGGAAACATTCTTTTCAGGCTCCCAAGAATTTTCTTCTGGCCCATATCCTTCCCATTGAACCAAATATTGCAATTTGTTCCTAGAGATCCTGGAGTCAAGAATTTTTCCCACCACATATTCTTCTTCAGGAGCAGAAGTGATCTGGACTGCCGCACTCTGGTTAAACGTATTATTTAATGAAGAAAATTAAAATGCCAAAAAAATCCAAAAAATAAATAAATAAACAATCCATCCAAAAACAATCGAAAATGAAGGGACATGCAGGGTGACAGCTAACGCGTTTCACATCAGGGTGTGATGCTTACTCATAGCTCATGAGCTATGAGTAAGCATCACACCCTGATGTGAAACGCGTTAGCTGTCACCCTGCATGTCCCTTCATTTTCAATTGAGCTATGAGTAAGCATCACACCCTGATGTGAAACGCGTTAGCTGTCACCCTGCATGTCCCTTCATTTTCGATTGTTTTTGGATGGATTGTTTATTTATTTCTTTTTTGGATTTTTTTGGCATTTTAACTTTCTTCATTAAATAATACGTTTAACCAGAGTGCGGCAGTCCAGATCTGTCACGTACCTTAGGTGTGAGCCTGACGTGCGGAGAGGGACCTCCCGTACAACCCCGGCTCGGAGACCACTGGAGTGGGGACAGTGGTGGTAAGAGCACGGTGAGGTAAGGGTGCCTGTCTGATCCTCACTGCTTGGAGTGGTGGAGCCGAGTGGAGACTGGAACGGCTGGTTCCGGAAGCAGCGGATGCAGGTCAGCAGGTTCAGCTAGCAGAGCAGAGGATGCAGGTCAGCAGGTGCCGGTTTGCAGAGCAGGGATGCAGGTCAGCAGGTGCAGGTTTGCAGAGCAGGGATGCAGGTCAGCAGGTGCAGGTTTGCAGAGCAGGGATGCAGGTCAGCAGGTGCAGGTTTGCAGAGCAGGGATGCAGGTCAGCAGGTGCAGGTTTGCAGAGCAGGGATGCAGGTCAGCAGGTGCAGGTTTGCAGAGCAGAGGATGCAGGTAAGCTGGTGCAGGTTTGCAGAGTCAGACAAGCCGGGTCATACACATCAAGGTAAACATCACAAGTGGCAGGCAGAGAGTAGTCAAAGTCCAGGCCGAATCTTGGCAACAGGCAGACTGGCAGATAACTGAGCAGGGTCAAACGAGCCGAGGTCAGGACTGGGGACAGAAGCGTGGTCAGGAAGCCGGGTCAAACACAGGAACAGGATACAAGCACAGAATCAGGAACTCAGGGAACCGAAGCAGATCAAACCGCAAGGGGCAACATCTCTGGAATGTCTTTTATAGGAAGTACATGGGAGGAGCAAGGGGTTCAGAGTTCAACAGTAATCAGACACCAAGCAGAGTAGTCTAATGGATCAGATAGGTTATCCAGCAGATCAGGCAGGGAACTGTCCAGCATCTCAGATAGCTCCGCTGGTAGAGTCAATGCCAGACACAGAAGAGGTCCCAGGTTCAAGCCCAGCACGTCCCTGACAGTGCCCCCCCCCCCCTTAAGGGCAACCTCCGGGTGCCCAATAGAGCTCTTTTCTGCGGGTGACTGCGAAAAAAAGCCTGGATTAACTCTCGGGCGTGAATGTTCTGTTGGGGTTCCCAGGAGTTCTCCTCCAGACCGTACCCCTTCCACTTGATCAGGAATTGAAGCTGGTTCCCTCTTCTTCGGCAGTCCAAGACGGCCTCCACCTCGAACTCCTCATCACCGTCAATGATTACAGGCTTTGGTGGTCCCGATCCCCTGTCTGGGAACGGGTCGGGCACTGCGGGTTTCAGCAAGGAAACGTGAAAGACTGGGTGAATCTTCAATGACTCCGGTAAGGCAAGTTCATAGGAGACCTCGTTTAATTTCCGTTTTACTGGGAAAGGACCGATGAACTTGGGTGCCAGTTTCCTTGCGGGGCAAGCCATCTTAAGGTTGGTGGTCGATAACCATACTTGGTCACCCTGTTGCAGGCATAATTCCCCTCTCCTTTTCCTGTCAAAGATCCTTTTATTGGCTGCTTGTGCCCTAGTCATGGCTTCCTGCAATATCCTGCTGTTACGGGTCAGGAAATCAACAATACTCTGGACCGCTGGGACTGTTGAATCAGGGATGAGATCAGGTAAGAAGGTCGGGTGAAACCCGTAGTTGGCAAAAAATGGCGATTGACCTGTAGCCGAATGACTGGCGTTGTTAAAGGCAAACTCTGCCAACGGTAGTAAAGCTACCCAGTCGTCTTGAACGAAGGTGGTGAAGCATCTGAGGTACTGTTCGAGCGTCTGATTCGTTCTTTCGGTTTGCCCGTTAGTTTGGGGGTGATAGGCCGAGGACATGGACAACTCAATCTTCAGGACCTTGCACAAAGCCTTCCAAAAGCGAGAGGTGAACTGCACCCCTCTATCCGAAACGATGTCCGCAGGGACCCCATGTAGCCTTACTACTTCCCTAATGAAGACCTGGGCAGTTTCCATGGCAGAGGGCGTGCCTTTGAGAGGCACGAAGTGGGCCATCTTGGATAGACGGTCAACCACTACAAAGATGGCTGTGCAACCTTCAGACGGGGGGAGTTCCACTATGAAGTCCATGGCAATCATTTTCCAGGGACGGTCAGGGACTGGTAAGGGTCTGAGCAGACCCCAGGCCTTGCTTCTAGTGGTCTTGCTACGGATACAGGTGGCACATGAACCTACATATTCCCTGCAGTCTTTTTCAAGATCCGGCCACCAAAACGTGCGTTGAATCAGTTCAAGGGTTTTATGCATTCCGAAATGGCCTGCCAGGGGATGATCATGACACAAGTTTAACACTGTGACTCGAACTTCTTCTGGCACAAAGATTTTGTCATTCTTCCAAAGTAACCCGTCCTTGGGTACCAGAGTGATTTCAGAGGGACCAGACACACCTGTAGAAGCTTGCTTCAAGACAGACATCAGGCTAGTTTGTAAAAGTAAGAAGTTGCCTTCCGATAGAATGGTATCTGGAGCTGACACCTCTTTTGGATCATCAAACATGCGGGAAAGAGCGTCTGGTTTGGTGTTCTTGGAGCCTGGCCGGTAAGTTATGTGGAACGAGAATCTAGAGAAAAATAGTGCCCAACGTGCCTGGCGTGGTCTCAGACGTTTGGCAGCTCTCAGATACTCTAGGTTCTTGTGGTCTGTGTAAATGAGTATAGGATGCGCTGCTCCCTCCAACAAGTACCTCCACTCCTCAAGGGCAGATTTAATGGCCAGGAGCTCCCGGTCTCCAACATCATAATTCCTCTCGGATGGGGTAAGCTTACGGGAGAAGAAGGCTACCGGGTGTATCAAGTCCTTGAGACCTTGGCGCTGGGAGATAAAAGCTCCAACCGCTGTCTCTGAGGCATCTACCTCAAGTAGATACGGTAGGGCAGGATCGGGATGACTTAGGATAGGAGCAGACGTAAAAAGTATTTTTAGGTTTGTGAAAGCAGCCTGTGCTTCAGATGTCCACTGGAATCGAGCATTTTGCTTCGTTAGCTGCGTAATCGGGGAAATAATAGCAGAGAATCCCTTGATAAACCCCCGATAAAAATTGGCAAAGCCAACGAAGCGCTGCACCCCCTTTTTATCTGAAGGTGCAGGCCAATCCAGAATGGCTGAAACCTTCTGTGGGTCCATCTTGAATCCCTCTGTAGAGATCACTAGGCCAAGGAACTGGATACTCTGTCGCTCGAATTCACACTTTTCTGGTTTTGCGTACAGTCCATGCTGGCGGAGACGACAGAGTACACTCTTGACGTGTTTCCGGTGCTGCTCAAGAGAGGAGGAAAAAATCAAAATATCATCAAGATAGACAACTACATAAATGTCCAGACAGTCTCTGAAAACATCATTGACTAGATGCTGAAAGGTGGCAGGGGCGTTACATAGGCCGAAGGGCATTACTAGGTATTCGTAATGGCCGAACCTGGTACGAAAGGCAGTCTTCCATTCATCCCCTGCTCGGATGCGTACCAGGTTGTATGCCCCCCGCAGGTCTAATTTGGTAAACACAGAGGAAGTCCTGAGTCTTTGAAAAAGTTCAGGTACCAGAGGCAGAGGGTACCGGTTCTTGACCGTGATTTTATTTAATTCCCGGTAATCTACACAGGGCCGAAGAGAATGGTCTTTTTTCTCCACAAAGAAGATTCCTGCCCCTGCTGGAGAAGTGGAAGGACGGATGAAACCCCTCTTAAGGTTCTCATCAACGTATTCTTTCAGTACCTCAAGCTCCCGTTCAGATAGGGGGAAGATCCATCCGAAAGGAATCTCAGCACCGGGAAGAAGCTCGATTGGACAATCGTAAGGACGATGAGGCGGGAGGACTTCGGCCCCTCGTTTGCTGAAGACGTCCAGGAACTCATGATATTGTTTGGGTACAGAAGCTCGTATCTCTGGATCTGAATCCAGGCATAACAGAGGCCCCAAGGTGCTGAGACATGGAAGCATGCAGTGGCGTTGACAGTATGGTGACTGGAACTTAATACACTTCCGGTTCCCCAATCAATCTGTGGATTGTGTGCCTGAAGCCAGGGTAGACCCAGGATAACTGGAAACATGGGAGATGCAATAGCATCCAAAGTCAATAGTTCCTTATGGTCCATGGAGGTGATCACAGGCAAAGGAGGGGTCTCCTGGGTCACTACTCCAGACTTGATGCGAGACCCATCTGCCAGGAAAATGGAAAGTCCCTGAGTCTTAGGTTGGAGTGGGATGTGTTGTTGTGCTGCAAAGTCTAGATCGACAAAACAACTACATGCCCCTGAGTCGATTATTGCAGTTACTGGTATTGTCCTCCCTGGTAGTTGGAAAGAGATAGGAAGAGCCAGGTGAGTAGCATTGGTAGATGGAGGTGAGTAGTTGGGAGAAGAGGTAGCCAGGACCTTGCGCAGCTTAGCAGGACAAGAAGAGACATAATGACCGGGTTCACCGCAATACAGGCATAGATAATTCTGCAGCCGACGAAGTCGTTCCTTGGCCGATAGGGAATGTTTCATTAGTCCAAGCTGCCCTGGTTTGATGGTCTGGTTGAGGGGTGAGGGTTCAGTTGGAACCGTACTGGCACTGGCAGGGTACACAGGGGCTCGTATCCGGGGTAGCATCCAAGCTGGGCGGAGCTGTTGGGTAGACCTTTCTGCTCTGCGCTCCCGGAGTCGTCGGTCTATCTGGATAGACAAATTAAAGTCTCTAGAACATCAGGAACACCGACTCGTGCTAACTCATCCTTCAGGCTTTCAGAGAGACCAAGACGGAACTGATGCCGCAGGGCCGCCTCATTCCACTGGGTATCCGCGCTCCAGCGTCTGAAATCAGTCACATAGTCCTCGACCGCTCGGCGGCCTTGCTGGAGCGCATGGAGAGCAGCCTCGGCAGTAGAAGTCCGCTGTGGATCGTCATAAAGTCGGGCCATGGCATCAAGAAAAGAGGGCAGAGAGTCTAGAACTACATGGTGGACTTCAAGTAGGTGATGGGCCCAAGCTTGAGGTTCCCCCTGCAGCAAAGCGATAACGAAGCCCACCTTGGTGGCTTCAGATGAAAAAGTCAGAGGTAGCAACGAAAAGTAAAGTTCACATGCGTTGCGAAACGCACGGAATTTACTCCGATCCCCGAAAAACTTCTCAGGAACAGGGACCCTGGGCTCAGGAGATGGTAACATTCCAATAGAGGAAGTTGGGGTTGGAGGTGAATCTGCAGAGGTGGCTTGAGTTTGTGTCTGCTTATCCATTCGGACATGGCTGCCCTGCAGAGACTTCACGATCTGAGTGAGAGCTGTAAGGTGTTGATAGACATTGTCCATAGGCAAGGTATCTCCTGCAGGCTCAGGCATGGCGGTTTGATACTGTCACGTACCTTAGGTGTGAGCCTGACGTGCGGAGAGGGACCTCCCGTACAACCCCGGCTCGGAGACCACTGGAGTGGGGACAGTGGTGGTAAGAGCACGGTGAGGTAAGGGTGCCTGTCTGATCCTCACTGCTTGGAGTGGTGGAGCCGAGTGGAGACTGGAACGGCTGGTTCCGGAAGCAGCGGATGCAGGTCAGCAGGTTCAGCTAGCAGAGCAGAGGATGCAGGTCAGCAGGTGCCGGTTTGCAGAGCAGGGATGCAGGTCAGCAGGTGCAGGTTTGCAGAGCAGGGATGCAGGTCAGCAGAGCAGGGATGCAGGTCAGCAGGTGCAGGTTTGCAGAGCAGAGGATGCAGGTAAGCTGGTGCAGGTTTGCAGAGTCAGACAAGCCGGGTCATACACATCAAGGTAAACATCACAAGTGGCAGGCAGAGAGTAGTCAAAGTCCAGGCCGAATCTTGGCAACAGGCAGACTGGCAGATAACTGAGCAGGGTCAAACGAGCCGAGGTCAGGACTGGGGACAGAAGCGTGGTCAGGAAGCCGGGTCAAACACAGGAACAGGATACAAGCACAGAATCAGGAACTCAGGGAACAGAAGCAGATCAAACCGCAAGGGGCAACATCTCTGGAATGTCTTTTATAGGAAGTACATGGGAGGAGCAAGGGGTTCAGAGTTCAACAGTAATCAGACACCAAGCAGAGTAGTCTAATGGATCAGATAGGTTATCCAGCAGATCAGGCAGGGAACTGTCCAGCATCTCAGATAGCTCTGCTGGTAGAGTCAATGCCAGACACAGAAGAGGTCCCAGGTTCAAGCCCAGCACGTCCCTGACAAGATCACTTCTTCTCCTCAAGCATCAGAGCATAGCCAGCACCTGGAAGTGGAGCAGGGCGGGAGCTAATTGAAGGAACCTGGAACCTTCGAGCGGTACACTTTTCCTACATATTCTTCTTCACCCTGTACCTCAACAGGTGGAGGAGGAGGATGAATTCTTCCAGAAAAAGTATTTTCATGAAACTGCTTGAGTAGCGATATATGAAAAACAGGGTGAATCTTCATATTGTCAGGAAGTTTTAGCCGAAAAGTGACCGGGTTGATTTGAGCAGAAATCTCAAAAGATCCCATAAACTTTTGACCCAACTTAGCACATGGAACCTGAACCTTTAAATTTTTGGTAGATAACCAAACTTTGTCACCTACCTGAAAGGTGGGAATAGACCTACGGTGTCTGTCAGCGGCCTTCTTGTAATATTCCTGCGCCTCCTTCAATGTATCAGTCAATCTCTCCTGGATCTCATGTAATGAAGTTAGTCTGTTGGTAACAGCAGGAATTGAAGTTGAGATAGGGAGATCAGGAATAAAAACTGATACCCGGTGTTTAAGAAAAATGGGCTTTGGGAAGTGGAGCTATGTTAAGAGTTATTATAAGCAAACTCTGCCATAGGAAGGTAGTCCACCCAGTCATCCTGGAGATAACTCACAAAACATTGAAGGTATTGCTCCAGAGTTTGTTTGGTCCTCTCGGTCTGACCATTAGACTGTGGATGAAAAGCTGAGGACAGATAAATTGTTACACCCAAAGCTGAGCAAAAACTCCAAAATTTTGAGGTAAACTGTACCCCTCTGTCAGACACCACATCATCAGGAATTCCATGAAGTTTAAAAACGTCTCTAACCATTACCTCAGCATTATGTTCGGCGGAGGGTACCCCCTTAACTGGAATAAAATGAGCCATCTTAGTGAGACGGTCAACGACTAGCAGAATGGTTGTCATCCCTTTTGAAAGAGGAAGGTCGACCACAAAGTCCATAGAAATTGACCCCCATGGCCTAGATGGAACAGGCAGTGGTAGAAGTAACCCCAGAGGAGAAGATCGGGGTGTCTTATTGCGAGCACAGGTTAGACATGAAGTCACATATCTCTTTACATCTTTATTGTACCCATGCCACCAAAAGGAACGTGATAAGAGTTCTTCTGTCTTAGAAACCCCAAAATGACCAGCAAGTTTAGAGTCGTGTACCAACCTGAGGGCTTCTACTCGAACTGATTCAGGTACATAGAGGCAATGCGCTTGAGTCCAAAAACCATTATTGTACTTGAGGTTTATGTCTTTAGGAGGGTTATTAAGAAGCGGGTCATTCTCATACCCCTCCTTGAGGAGATTAAGAAATGTCTTTGAACTCGTGGCCCCTAGAAAGTTCTTTGGAGACAGGATTGTACATTCAGAGTTGCTTTCCTGGAGAGGCCCAGGCAACATCCGTGATAGGGCATCAGCCTTACCATTCCTTGACCCCGGGCGGTATGAGATAACCAAATTGAACCTGGAGAAGAAAAGGGTCCAACGTGCTTGTCTAGATGACAACCTTTTAGCAGACCTAATAAATTCTAAATTTCTATGATTGGTGAGAACGGTTACAGGGTGCTTAGCCCCTTCCAGCAGATGCCTCCACTCAGAAAATGCTTCCTTAATTGCCAGCAGTTCCTTGTTTCCAATGTCATAATTCTTCTCGGCTGGAGACATCATTCGAGAGAAATAAGCGCAAGGATGAAGCTGCATTTTTTCTCCAATTCGCTGAGAAAGGATAGCTCCCACAGCAGAATTAGAAGCATCAACTTCTAGGATGAAAGGTAGTTCTGGATCTGGATGTACTAGTATTGGTGCAGAAGTGAAGAGTGTTTTCAGTTTACTAAAGGCAGTATCCCTTTCTTTGTCAGCTGTGTAATTGGAGCAATTACCTTGGAGAAATTCCTTATAAATCTTCTGTAAAAGTTGGCAAGACCAACAAATCGCTGTATCTCCTTAACAGTCCTAGGGACAGGCCAATCCACCACTGCTTTGATCTTATCAGGATCCATGCTTACCCCTTCAGAAGAGATTATGTATCCCAAGAACTGGATCTGAGTTTGTTCAAACTCGCATTTCTCTAGTTTGATGTAAAGTTGATTCCGCCTTAGTCTCTCGAAAACAATACAGACATGCTTGCGGTGTTCTTCCAAAGTATCAGAGAAAATGAGAATGTCATCCAAATATGCTATTACAAACTGATCAAGCAAATCTCGAAAAACATCATTAATAAAATGTTGAAAAGTTGCAGGAGCATTGCAGAGCCCAAAGGGCATGACCAAAGACTCAAAATGTTCATATCTGTGTCAGGGTCACCTGTGGCCAGGTGACAGATGCACACCGTAGGGGGACAGGAGTGCACCGCGAGGTAGTGAACCCTATGGCTGGCTTCTGTGGATAGGAAACTGGGTGGTTGTGGAAAGCGGGACCAGAGGAGCACAACCGGGATCCCAACGGAAGCGAGAGCCAAGATTCCCCAGGGCGCGGAGTCTAAGACCCAGCTGGTCTTCTCCAGGGCCTCTAGTGGTGAGGATGTTACGCTGCAGGCTGGGACCAGGTCGCGGCCCCTGGAGTTTCCTAGCTCACGCCCCGTAGGATAAGGGGAAGCAGCAGCACACGATAGAGAGAACCGAATAACAAGCCGAAGGTCAGGGGTCACGAGCAGACAGGGATGGTCGGGGACAAGCCAATAACGTAACAGAGAGACAGACGTAGCACACGGCAGGCAGGAACCCAAACACACAATGCCTAACAAACACGTTGATCAGCAAAGCAGGCTTGCAGTGCACAGGTTAATATAGTGTTCAGTGATAGGGCCTGGGGTGGAGTCAGGCTGGGAGGAGATTATAAAGGAAGCCAGGTGAAGGAGGTCTGGTCTCTAGATGAACACATGAGGAGGAAGGTAAGATGGCAGACAGACATTAATGCATATCCATGACAATCTGGTTCTGAAAGCAGTTTTCCATTCATCTCCAGGACGAATGCGGACAAGGTTGTATGCCCCCCGTAAATCTAATTTAGTAAAGAGCTTGGCGGAGCGGAGTCTCTCAAGCATTTCTGGAATCAGTGGGAGTGGATAGCGATTCTTAATTGTGATCCTATTTAAATCTCTGTAGTCAATACACGGACGCAGGGTGAAGTCCTTTTTCACCACAAAGAATAAGGCTGCCCCAGCAGAAGAGGTTGAGTGTCTGATAAAACCCTTCTCTAGATTCTCATTAATCCACTCCCTGAGCACCTTCAGTTCAGGTTCTGATAAAGAATAGGCGCCCAAATGGTATTTCTGCCCCTGGAAGTAATTCAATGGGACAATCATAAGGGCGATGAGGAGGCAGCTGATCTGCGTTCTTTTTATCACAAACGTCACGAAACTCAAGATATTGTGGAGGTAGCTTGTCGTATGGCTTGGTAGTTGCCAAAACTGCTTGTAAATCTTGGGTTGGTGGAGGGCTTATTTGATAAGATTCTTTGCAATGTCTTTTGCAATGGTCAGATGTAAAGCTTAAAGAACGTGTTTCCCAGTTGATGAAGGGATTATGGATAGAGAACCAAGGGATGCCCAGGATAATAGGGAACTTGGGTGATGTGATCAGCTCAAAGCTGATAGTCTCCTGATGGTCAGTCTCGATTAGGAGTTTAAGCGGGAGGGTCTCGTGGGTAACTGGACCTGAAGACAAAGGTGAGCCATCCACAGTTTCCATATCAATAGGGGCAAGCTTATTTGAAGGTTATTACTTTGGGCAAATTCGATGTCCATGAAGTTTCCCCCGGCCCCTGAGTCCAGCATAGCAGCGCAAGATATTTCATTGCTTTCCACAATAAGCCTTATTGGGATAACAAAGTGAGTTGATAAAGAATTAACTTTATTTGCTTCCTGAATCAAAGGAGAGACGGACTGAGAAATTGAGTTTATTTGTTCAGATACTGTAACATCCATTGCTGCAATTGTTCTTTTAAATTTATTGGGACAATTAACTGCATAATGTCCAGAGTCTCCACAATAAAGACACAAGTTCTCTGAACGTCGTCTTTCTTTCTCCTGAGTGGTATTAGATCTTTTAATAGCATCCACCTGCATAGGTTCAGGAGTGTCAGAATCAGGAAAAACTCTTGGACCCTTAGGAGGATACTGAGTAGTAGAAAAACGCATGCCACCATTACTACCTAGGATTCCCAGTCTCTCCTTTCTCCTTTCAGTAAGTCTCTAATCAATTTGAATACATAATTTAATAAAAGCCTCAAGGTCGTCAGGACTTTCTACTCTGGCAAGCTCATCCTTTACTTGCTCTGAGAGGCCTTGACGGAACTGACTTTTTTTGTGCTGCTGGATTCCAATTGGTATCTGAGATCCAACGTCGAAATTCAGTTGTGTACTGTGCAACCGAGCGTCTACCCTGCCGTAAATTGTGCAATTTTGCCTCAGCAGTAGCACAGCGGTTAGGATCATCGAAAACTTGGTTCATCGCAGCCACAAAAGAATCTAAATCATCCAGGATGACATCATCTTTCTCCACATAAGGGGAGGCCCAGGCTAAAGCTTCCTCAGTCAGGAGGTTGATAATAAACAGCACCTTTTTCCTGTCAGAAGTAAATGCAGCAGGTTGCATCTGAAAGTATATACGACATTGATTAAGGAACCCTCTATAATGGCGGTGGTGTCCATTAAACTTAAGTGGTAGGGGCATTCGTGCATTAGTATCTACGGCAGCGGTATCTCGGGCACGAAAATCCCGCAATTGTTTATTCAGATCAAGGATTTCCTCTTGTAGTGCTTTCACTTCAATCTGTAACTCAGAAAATTTTTCCTGGTAGTTAACACCAAATGTCTGCAACTCAGCGATTTGCACCCTGAGAGGAGCTACAGCAGCTGCTACAACGGCCTCCATGTTTTGGGCCAGAATATTCTGTCATGGTCTGGAGTCAGGCTCAGAGGCCAGTAGCTATAGCAGCAGAGCAGGTATTCACACAGGTCACTCTGGCTGATGACACGGGTTCACCTGAGGTGCGGGGTCTAAGCACTGACCGGTATTCACCAGGGCTCCTAAAGGTGGAGATGGGCTTTGCTGCGTGTCAGTGCCAGGTCGCGGTCCTCAGATTAGCCCCACCAGGGGGTGAGCAAGCCGGGGTCCAGAAACAGATAATACAGGTAGGGATCAAGCAGAAGCATAGTCGGGGACGAGCCAAAAGTCGGTAACAGATAGTTGCAGGTTGGGATTCAGCAGAAGCGTAGTCGGGGACGAGCCAAAAGTCGGTAGTGAGTGGTAGCAAAGATGCGGTCGGCAGCAGTAGACAGGAGCAAGATATTGGCTGGTGAAGACACAATATTCTGGCAACCAGGAAGTGCAGGGACATGGCTTAAATCAGGAAGTTCCTGGGAGGAGCAAAGGGTTCAAGGTTCAAGGCAAACAAGATTCAAGACAAGAAAGATCATTCAAGGAATTGTCTAATGAATTATCCAAGGAGCTGTCCAGCATTCCAGGTGGCTCAGCAAGTAGAGTCACCACCAGACACACCAGAGGTCCCAGGTTCAAACCCAGGTCCTAACACCTATCGAGGTCAGAGCGCCTACTCCAGACTTCGAGTACATTAGATACGAGAAAAACCTACAGAATTTAAAGGATGGAATTCTCTGTTCCTTACTGTAAGGATTGCATTGTATACAAGTAAGCCTAGAGATGGCATTAAAGGATACATGAAACTCGGTCATGTCCTCACTGTCTGGGATCCAGTAACGGTGGGATCCAGAAACAGTTGCATATCTTAGCAACCAATTCCAAATGACCTGGGCAAGTTATTCTTTCCCCCATGGGGTCTTCCAAATAGTGAGACAGATTATCTCACGCTCCATTTAGAGGGATAAGACATCCTAAATATGGCCAGTAACATGGAATAAGTATTCCCTTTGGCAAATAGGTCTAGTAGGATCTCATAAACTACCTTGTTGCTGAAATTATCAGGCAAAATTGCTCTAGTCTCTTCCTCAACACAAAGGTTGGTGCCTTTGCAATCTGGGTTAGAACATCATCCTTCTGGCATATCCAAACTAAAGTGTTTGAAGTACCACGAACATTGAAAATAGTCAAGGTTGAAGAGAGACATAGAATTGGCCCTTCTGCTAGGAGAAAAACTATAGACTCATCAGGCCTAACGGCATCGGAAAAAGACAATCACTGTCTAACGAAGACAATCGCAGTGGTGCGGATCAAGGTAGTCAAAGCTTAGATGACTAGGACAAACCCATCAGATGAGGGCAGAGACCGCTCTTCCAGACTGATTGTGCATCCATTGATGGAACTCCAAAATAGTTCCTCCAGAATTAATATGTAAAACTACGACCTGGTCTACATTCAACACGTTGGGGGTCCATTCTTGTGGACCCAGCAGTCTTAACTACAATACATCTCAGTCGTTAGTGGGGATAGATCTAATCCTCTTAAACACTTCAGCAGTACCCACCCTTGTTGTCTGGTGATTTGGTAAATCCTATACGTATATGCTGTCATGCTGTGTCAGGAAAAGGGAAAATTTTATACTTGACGGTAATTTTACTTTCCTGATGCAAGCATGACAGCATATAGGTCCCCTCCCAAAAAAAATAAAAAATCACGAAAATATAATAAAGGCCTTCGCAGTGATACTAAGTTATGGGAATACTGCAGGAAGGGAGGAGACCTACTTTTATAGTATAACCGGTCCTGAATTAGGCAGGGAGGCGGAGCCTTCCCATACATATATGCTGTCATGCTTGCATCAGGAAAGGAAAATTACCGTCAGGTAAGTATAAAATTTTCCCTTTTCTTTCTAAGCCCCATATTAAAACTAAGGCCCAAAAACAATTTGAATTCCTCTAGTGTGAGACGTCGCCAATTAAACATACAAGGGTAGGACGAATTGGGGTTGGCAGCAATAAATTGCTCTGCGTAAAGATTTGTTTGGTCCGACATGTACTGCAACAAGTCTTCGGGGAAAAACAAATAAAAATAGTCCAATTGGGAAAAATTTGACGCGTTGGGCTGCACACCTGGCTATGCGGTGAAAGGGGGGATTGTAGCGGACCCTGAGTTGGCAGACAACCATAAGGGGTTTGCCAGGGCATCAGGAAGGTAGGACTGGGCCCGGATTCTTTGGGCTGGATGAGTAATTCCAGTACTGGTATTCGGCTCCTCTTCCTGGGGTCTGGCACTGCTGGTGGTAGGCAGGTCTTCTGATCTAGGTCCTGATCTCCTTACTCTTTTAGGAGGGGCGGTTTCCTCCGCTGACTCGGACTCCGATCCACTACCCTCCACTGGCTCGTATTTCGAACCAGAATCGGATAATGGGAGCTCCCCGTTGCTCTCATCATCCGACATGGCGAGTATTTTATATACCTCCTCAGGTGTGTACATTCTTTGAAACATGGCGGTACTGGTGGTGCTACTGACAGCTCACTGATGGCGGGCCTGTGTGAGGGTAATGACAGGTTACTGATGACCTGTGTGATGGTACTTATGGCGGGACTGTGCAGCGGTAGTGATAGCGGTACCGATGGCGGTACTGATGGCTACCTGTGTGACAGATGGGCTGTGACAGATGGGCTGTCAGATCCAGATGGTACCGATGGCAGTACCGATGACGGTACCGTTGGTGGCCTGTGTGACAGATGGGCTGTGACAGATGGGCTGTCAGATCCAGATGGTACCGATGGCGGTACTGATGGCGGTACCGTTGGTGGCCTGTGTGACAGATGGGCTGTGACAGATGGGCTGTCAGATCCAGATAGTACTGATGGCGGTACCGTTGGTGGCCTGTGTGACAGATGGGCTGTCAGATCCAGATGGTACTGATGGTGGGCTGTGACAGGTCCAGATGGGCTGTGACAGGTTCTCTTTATTGGGGGGGGGGGCGTGTAGTGCAGACAGTATTTTTTATATTAGAAAATCCAAAAACTCACAGATCTCTCCTTCTCTCTCCTCACACAATCGGTGTGTGAGAGAGAGAAGGAGAGATCCCTGGAAACCGCCACATTGTTTATACTTGTGACCGGCTGTGATTGGACACAGCCGATCACGTGGGTAAAAAAACAATTTTATTGGCAGTTTACCCTGATCAAGGATGGGCTATGTCCGAGGGACACGCGCCATCCCCGATCGGCGCGCCGGGCGCTCCCGGCGGTTAGCATTAGGCGCACCTCCGATTTGTTTGGACATGTGACCGGCTGTGATTTGACACAGCCGATCACATGGTAAACAGCCAATGAAATGAAAATGAAATTGGCTGTTTACCCTGATCGGGTATGCGCTGTGTCCGGGGGACAAGCGGCATTACCGATCGGTGCAGTGCGCATCCCCGGGGGCGCGCAATAACACCGAATCCTGGCGGACGTCATATGACGTCCAGTCAGGATTTTAAAACCACTTTGCCGACGTCAATCCGCTATAGGGCGGGCGGCAAGTGGTTAATATGTAATTTTGTTCTGTTTTAAGTATGCTATTCATGGTATACCATATAAGTTGTTGTGGTTTACACAATTTTTATGTTCTGCTGTGTTGGTTGTTAAATTATTACAGTATGCAGTAATTTTTCTCATCCTTTGAGCAACTTTACAGAAAGCACACAAATAATAGTTGCTCTCTTTATAGGCAGGACTCAGGAAAATACATTTGAACAACATAACTTTCCACCTGTTGTACACTTTCCACATCATAAAAATAATAACTATATCCCGACTGATTGCCACCCCCGTAACTGCTGTTACTCTGACCAATTTCTTTATTTCCTGTTAAAGGGGAGTTCCAGCCTTTTTTCATTAATCACTAGCCGCCCGCCGTACGACTATATACGGCCACAAGGTGGCTCTACAATGCCGGGAGGCCGTCTTTATACGGCCACCACTCCTCCGGCCACTGGGGGGCGCGTCACTGAGATGCCGATGTGCGTGCCTGGCGGCCGCGATGTCAGCCAGATACCCGCGATCGGCCGTTACACAGACAAGGACGTGGATCTCTGTGTGTAAACACAGAGATCCACGTCCTGTCAGGGAGAGGAGACCGATGCTGTGTCCCTTGTACATAGGGACACAGATCGGTCACCTCCCCCAGTCAGTCCCCCCCCCCTCCAAATCAGCCAGGGGGACTCGCCGGACTCTCTCCCTAAAAGGTTTGTCTTCTTGTAGATGGATCTTGTGAGTGGCACTTTTCGCACATCCTACATCAAACTCATCCTTGGAGAAGATCTTCCGCCACTTCGTCAACTGGGCCCTGGCCCTCTCCTTCCATGCCGGGGATAGGGCCGGGTTCTCCAAAGTGGGTTCCCCTCCTTCTTCCATCTCCAAGTCGGGCAAGGCAACTGGGGTAGCGGGATTCACTTGGCCCAACAGCATCTTCACAGGTGAGTCAGTGGTGTTTCTGATGCTCACTGGCACCCTGCCGTTTGCCTTCTTCAGGACTCTCAGTGGGACTACTTCGGGGATTACCTCCAGTCCTGGGTGGGTACCCAGAGGGTCTGGTTCCAGGACTACAAAGGGGCCAGGTTGTTCCCAGGTGAGCTTCACAGTGGCTCTCAAGCAGGCTACTTCACCAGGCTGCAACACTCTCTCTCTCTTCTCCAGTCTCCAAACTTTCCCCACCCCCTCTTCTTGGGCCTTCTGCTCCAAGATCAATCGCTGATAATCCAACTGCAACATGGGGTGGATTCTGGCTGTTGAGACGCCCTGCTCTTGTACTAGAGGGGCCAGTAGTCTCCTAAACAGGTCAGTGTTGGTTCCTATTATCAGAGAACTTTTGTTGGCCCCTGGTGGGTGGGGACAGACTACTGCCAGGGTGTCAAAGACCTCTGCCTCTCCTGCTACCGAGGGGTCGAAAGCCAATCTAATCGGGAGGTAACCGTCATAAGGAAAGCTCTGGGTGCCAATTCCCCATATTTCCAAGTCTTCTAACTTCTGCAAGGGCAAATGTCTCAGATGCTTTTGGTAGAAATCCCAACACAGGAGGGTTACTTGAGCCCCTGTATCCAGAATGGCCTTCGTGTAGACTCCCTCCACTTGAATGGGGACCACTGGGGAGGGTCCCACTAACTTGGCTGGAAACTTCCTCTGGGAGGCCTCTTTCCCTGGGCCCATGGATTTGGCCTTTGGTGTTTTTTTCTTTTTCCATCTTTTCCTGGATCTTAATCCCTGTTGGGCCTGGTATGCATTGATTTCTTGCGATTTTTGGGGTTTTACCTCCAGGTGAGGGATATTAAGTGCTTTTGATGGGGAATTATTCCCTTCACTTCTTGGCTTTTCTTGCTTAACTATTCCAATGGAGCTTACTGGAAATGATGGGCACTCGGTTGACTCCTTCACCGGGGCCCTCTGGAGTTTTCCGCCGGCTGGCGGTAGTTGCCTCGGGTCTTCCTTGGACTGGGGCACACTCGCCCAAAATGGCCAATTCCTCCACAATTAATGCAAACAGCTTCTCCTCTATCCCGCGGGGAGACTGGTGTTGAAACGCTCTGGTACAGCTCTTTCCTGACTTCTTCTTTTTCTCCAACTCCTGAGTTCTTGGCCATTAAAGAGGTCAGCATCTCTAATACTTGGGTCATCTGTGACTTTAAGACCGCCACCTCCGAGTCCCGTTCAGTGGCCATGGCGGATCTGACCTCAACTGAGGGGGGAGTAGTGGGTTTCTCGGTCAACTGTTGGTCTTTCAGCAGAGCCTCTTCATCCCTTATTATTCGCACAAGGTCCGGGTAGTTCTGGGACATTACCCCTCCAGTGGTTTTCAGATGGAGCCAGACTGGATCAGAACGCAATGCTCCCCTTAAAATCTGCTTCATCCTAGCCGCATCTATGGCTTGTGGTAGCATCCCCTTCTTGAGGACAATTTGGCACAGCATCTTGTTTAATCTGCGAACATATTCAGACAGTCTTTCTCCTGGAAGTTGAAGGGTATGCTCAAACTGATAGACTAAATCGACCATTTTCTCCAATTGGCTGAACTCTTCCTGCAACATAGTTAAATAGTCGTAGGCAGTACAAGCAGAATTGCTGAACCTAAGGTTCTTCACGGCTTCAGCAGCAGTACCCTTTAAACTTTCCCTTATGCGCTGCTTCTTTTGGGCTTCCGGTATTTCCCATCCTTCTACAGCCTGCATCGCTTGTTCAATCCAGGTGTCGAAATCCTCTTCCCCGAGAGGTACAGGTTGTTTAATCTAAAAAGGGTGCTAAAAAACTGGCCTACCTACAAAAACACCACTCAGCGCTTAGGAGAAAACAATAAAGGTTACAGGCAATAGATATTATCAAACGGTCCTAAAAATGAATAAATATAACAAAATATGTAACATTTAAAAGCAGCTGCTAAAATCACAAACCAAATGTTAAAACACAATAATAATAAAGTCCTCAGAAAAAAGTCCTTATATAATATTGTAGCAGCGCTTTGTCAGGTTATAAACTGACAAGATTTCATATGCTGTGTCCATATGAAAAAAGCAGGGGTGAACCAGATCAAACAATGACTTGTGCTCAGTTGATTGTTAGCAAACACCTTCCACCAGTAGATTGCACCACGTGAAGGAATCTCCCCTTTGGGGATGCACTCACCACAATTCAATAAACACGCCTTTTAATCAATTCCTGGTCCTCCACCGCTCATATATGAATTTCCACCTTGTTAGCAGGGGTACCATGTGAAGAAAATGACAATGCCCACATAGCGTAATACTGCTTTAAAATGTATTGGCCCAAACAGTAATCCCCCCTTACAAATATGCGTACAATGGATAAAAGATAAATAGGCAATGTAAAGTGCTTAATTGCAAAAAGGTTCACCGGGATGTTTCCATAGAATGGAGGAAGAGGTTGGTAATCAGCCGTCGGCTCCACTTCCTGGTTCTAGGCGTCCTGTGAACCGCATGCGTCAGTTCCGGTAAACCACGGAGGCTACGTCACTGACGCGTTTTGTCACTTCTGGACTTCGTCTGAGGGCGTAGCCTCATGACGCAGATACCGGATTAAATATGCATGGTAACGCCGCCCTTTTCTCACTGCTAGCCAATCAGCGGCTACACTTCTAGCCGCCAATGGGTAAGCTGGACTACGAAGACTGCATACTGATGTATCAGTGTTCGGTCCGGTGAGATTGCCAGCAAAACAAGCTGACATCAGGACAAATAGGATAGTAAACATTGGACAGATCACACACGCCTTCTAATGAAAAAATAGCGCTACCAATGTGTACAAAGCTTGTTTGAGAAGTGGAGTTTGGCCAATTTATATGATAACTCGCTCTCTCAGCTTAACATAAATGAGACACAATAATGATATGGCTGTCTATGACATATATAACGATCTGTGACATGTATAACAATTTATTGCGAATAATAAGGCATTTAACCTGATAAGTGTATAAACATGTAAACACAGAGTGGGTCATTCAGATGCACTCGTCTGTACCCATGTACACACATGAGGGCATATGACAACCTCCGCTCGATATGCCCGCCACACATATTCTGTATGTGCAAGCATACCGAGCATAAAAACCGTATACTGACATTGCACATACACACATATCTGGAACAATACTAAGATCATATAATAAAATAAAGCACCCCATAAGGGTGTGCATTAGACCTAAACAGCCAATACCGTGGCTGCACACATGGATATGTGTGAAGGTTGAATATGAACATAATTAAAATATATAATTAAAATATATAATAAAATATCAATAAAATCACAAAAGACTTAGAACTAATATTGGTGGAATTAAGTATCACTAATAAAACAAATGTCAAGCTCGATATTCAAGCCTCTAGGGGATAAAACATCAATTAAAAAAATCAATTTGGTTTCCCGTTTTGATAACTCACGGACTAAATTGATGCCTCTCCAATGGGGTTCTAAATGCTCTACTCCCCAAAACTGTAAACCTGATGGATCTTGATTATGTTTAATTTTAAAATGTAAGGACACGTTGTGGTCCTTATACCCTATCCTGATGTTTTGGATGTGTTCCGCTATACGCACCCTCAGCATTCTCTTAGTGCGGCCAATATAAATAAGACCGCAAGGGCATTTTAGTGCATAGACCACATGTGTACTGTTGCAGGTGATAAACTGTTGGATATCAAAGTTTCTACTATTAGACGTAGAGGTGAAGCTGTCCATACCTTGGTTTTTTCACTTCCCTACATGCCTTACATTTCCTGCAAGCAAAAAAAACATTACGATCCCAAAACGTGGGAGGTCGTGTAGGTGGATCCAGTACTTTTTTTATCACTTTATCTCCAAAGCTTGTTTCTTTCCGATAAATAATTTGAGGGTTTGGTGGTAAAAGTGGGTTCAGTTTTTTATCAAGTAATAAAATATGCCAATGTTCTTTAAAAATGTTCTCTACTTCTCTGTATTGGGCATGAAAACCTGTGATAAAACTCCATTCTTTACTGTAAACTGTAGTGGTAGTGGTGGCTTTTTCTTGTAAACACACCTCTCTTGGGAGAACACCCACTTCTTCCACGATTTTCTCTAAGGACTTTGGGTTGCATCCTTTTGCTTCAAATTTATCAGTTAGGATTTTAGACTGCACTAAGCAGTTTTCCATCTCAGAGCAGTTTCTTTTCACCCTCATAATCTGTCCTTTCGGGATATTGTTCAGCCAGAGGGGGTGATGCCCACTGCAGGTAGGCAGGTAACTATTTCTATCCGCAGGCTTAAAATAAACTTTAGTTTCCGTTTTGTTCCGACGGTAGATATTAACGTCCAGAAAGTTTATTTCTTTATCATGCCATTGCGAGGTTAGTCTTATATTGTTATTATTTACATTTAATATGTCTAAAAACAATTGTAGAGAGTCAGTGGATCCTGCCCAAATAAAAAAGAGGTAATCGATAAAACGTTTATAAAATATCAACTCTGGTTTTCTGTTCTTAAAAATAACTTTGTCCTCCCACTCTGCCATGAACAGATTGGCAATGCTTGGCGCAAATTTGGCGCCCATTGCAACTCCTCTTTGTTGTGTATAAAATTTGCTGGCATACCAAAAATAGTTGTGGGATAGACAAAATTTCAAGAGCTCGTCCAATAAAAACCTTTTGGTTGTGAGGGATATCATCTCTACGACTTAAAGCCCAATTGAGCACAAGTAGAGCATCATCATGTTGAATAATTGAATAAAGCGATGATACATCAGCCGTCACGAGTAATATCTGTTGGTGCTCAGTTAACTCAACTCCTTGCAAACAGTTAAGCCCTGTACACACGATCAGATATCCTATGGTTTCTAATCCGATGTTTTTTTTCCATCGGATTTCCGATGAGACTGTCTTCCATCAGTCTTGGCCACACACCATCAGTCAAAAAACCGATGGCAACAAAACGACGGGACGTACAACGCGTACGACGGCGCTATAAAAGGGAAGTTCAAATCTAATGGCGCCACCCCTTGGGCTGCTTTTGCTGATTTCGTGTTACCGCGTGTTAGTAAAAGTTTGGTGAGAGCCGATTCGCGCTTTTCAGTCTCCGTGCTTTTCAGATCGTTTCCTGGTGTTCAGTTTGTGCTTGTGGGTTCGTATTTGTTCTTCAGTGCGTGCAGTCAGGTCGTTACTGCTTTGCAGTGCCTTCTTGGCCGTTCGTTTACTGTTTTTCAGGTCGTTCTTCTCAGGCCTTGCTGTTCCACGGTGCGTTCTGTTTGAGTTCGTTCTGATCAGGCGACCGGTTTAAGACCATGTTTGAAGTGCGTTCTCGTTCTCGAGCTCATGCTGGCTATGGACTTGGTGTTGCGGTTAACACTGTAACCCGAGTTCAGTCCGTGAACAGGGTGAGGAGGAGTTCATGGACCAAGAATTGGTTGCTCCAGCGTGACCAATTCTCTCATATGTCTCTGCTGCGGGAAATCCATAAGAATAATCCTGATGATTTCAGGAATTATCTCAGGATGACAGACCCCGTTTTTCACCGTCTGTTGGATTTGCTGTCCCCCTATATCACGAGGCAGGACACTGTGATGCGCCAGGCAATCACTGCCGAGCAAAAGGCTTATTGCCACGTTGAGATACCTGGCAACTGGGAGAAGCTTGCAGGACCTCAAGTTCACAACAGGCATCTCCCCCCAGGCTCTCGGGATCATAATCCCTGAAACGTGTTCTGCCATTATTCAGGTCCTGCAGAAGGACTATATGAAGGTAAGTTTGCTCCTTTAACATCACATTATATGTTTGGATTGTTTGCTAATGTTTTTTATTTCTTTCCTCCTTCCCAAATTTGCCTGTTTGTAATATCCTGGGAATGTCCCCATTTTACCCATGCATGTTTTTTCCTCTAATGCCCTTTTTTGTGGCCTACATGCCTATTTCCCTTCAGTAACCTCTCCAGCATGCTATCCTGGGCCCAAACACAGCTAACCTAGTTTTTTACACCTGTTTTTTTTGGGTCAGTGCCATCGTAGTTTTCTTTTCTTTCTCCTTTAAAGCTCAGCAGAGTGGTAGAGCCTTTATTTTGTGCCCCCCAAATCACCTCAAACCCCCCCCCCCTTAGAATATTTTCTAATGTCCCCTCAGCGGGGGTGAGTCACCTGCTAAGTGGGCCTTCTTTTTTGGCCATGAAATACTCCCTTAAATAATAATGTTAGCCTGATGTTGGTCAACAATGTCTTTGTGTAATCTGTTTGCACTGTAAACTGAAAACATACTAATGTCTTTTTTTTGTTTGACTCCACAGTTTCCTTGCACACCACAAGAATGGCTGACTGTGGCTGATCAATTTGCCCAGCGGTGGGACTTCCCCAACTGTGGTGGGGCAATTGATGGCAAGCACGTTCACATAGTGCCGCCACCCCGTTCGGGGTCATTCTATTTTAACTATAAAGGTTTTAATAGTATTGTGTTAACGGCGGTGGTGTCGGCACGATATGAGTTTCTGTATGTGGACGTGGGGAAGAATGGCCGGATGTCCGATGGCGGAGTATTCGCCCAGATGGAGTTTGCTCACCGTCTGCACTCTGGGGGTCTTGCACTGCCTCCAGATGCAGACAACGTGGAAGGACTACCGTTTGTGTTCATCGCGGATGAAGCCTTTGGACTGGGACCACACCTGATGTGGCCGTTTCCCCAACGCACCCTCACCCCGGAGAGGAGGGTTTTTAATTACCGGCTGGCCAGAGCCCGGAGAGTTGTGGAGAATGCCTTCGGGATAATGGCCAGCCGGTTCCGCCTGTTTCAGACAGCAATACATATGGCGGAATACAAGCTGACCCACATTGTTTTCTGTTGCTGCATCTTGCACAATTTTCTCTGTCATTTTCCGCCAACATATGTCTCAACAGTTGGGCCTGAGGCCGGTCCTTCCGAGATGTCCATTATGACCGGCCTGGACACTGCCCGTACTGGCTTGGCCCCCCAAAGTGCCCGTGAAGTACGTGAGAAATACGTTGAGTACTTCACGGGTAGGGGGGCCATCGCAATGCCAGACCAGATCTGACCTTTTGGTTTTTTAAATAAAATATTATTATTTCAAAAAAACTTGTTTTGTCATTCTTGTTTTTTGGGTTGATGTGTCTCCCATGTTCTTGTAGTGCCAAGTGTATTTGTCCTTAGTAAATAGCCACAATTGTTGCTATAAAAAGAATTGATTTAGCTTTTTCAGAACTGCTATTGAGCATAGAAAGAACAAGCCACACCTTTTTGAGTGTCCCAGAAACTTTTTACTCTGTGCACCACATTTTTTTTAAAGGTTTTATAGAAATACAATGTAGAAAGTTTTACCTCCCCAAAAAAAACTTGTCCAAAAAAAGAAATATAAAAATTCAACGTGAAAAGGAGAAACAGGAGATGGGGTGATGTCACCCCTGATCCATACCAAATGTGAAGAACCCCACTTTATTTTTGTGTCTGAACTGGGGATTTGCCACATGATCCCATGGCTAAGGTAAACATGTGCTATCTGCCATCATGGGGGATCAATGGACGTGCTTTGGGTGTGCAAACCCTTCCTCTCACCTACTTGAGTAAGGAGGAAGAGGTTGCACCCCCAAAACAGGGACATAGATATCCTGTGACGGCAGATAGCACCTGTTGAGTCACTGTGTGCATCTTCACATTTGGGCTGGTGGGAATACCAGTGCAAAATTTTAAGGGCAAAAAAAAACACAAAAACAGGGGGGGGGTCAGACTATTCGCCCCAAAATATCTATAATGTTTTTATATTTTTGATCAATCACATTGATTCGATTTCTCATAATGTCCATTTCGCTACTACATTCCATTATTTCTTGAATAATTTGGGCACTAGCACTCGAGAATGGAGGATTTGGAGTTCCTGACACACCACCACGTTCATCCCCTAAAAAATAAATAGAAATATGCAGGCCTACATCTGTATTTACCTGGAAGTTGTGGTGAAAGACACTGACCTGTTGTGGTGATAAGCTCCACCTCTCCTTCCTCCACCTCTCCTTCCTCCACCTCCGCTTCCTCAACATGCTGATCTTGGGGTGCTTTGGGATCTTGGGGGTGATTATGTGGTCTGTGCTTCCTTGTCTCCTCAGATTGGTGTCCTCCCAGTCTCCTCTCCCCTATGGGAATGGAAAAGAAAAGGTATCCTTTAGCACACAGAGATTTGAGGGCAGAAATTGTATACATTGATTTGAGGTGGGGTGCAATTGATATTTGGGCCTGAGTTCCAAGATGAACACATGAGATCTTGAGAACTCTACTAAGCTGCATGCTTTTTTTTAGGGGCCTAAAAAACACACTTGGAGAACCACCAAGGTATCCACTGGAGCACCTGTGTGTGACATCCTTAAAAATTTGGGCATGTGGCCCACACTATAGTATATTGCTCCTGAGCAAAAAGCTCTGTAACCAACTGCTTGAGTGTCATCTCCTTTACCCAGAATCCAGTTTAGCCTTTCATTCACATTCTACTTTAGTTACAACACATCATCTAGCCAAATATGTGTAGAAACTTTGTTTTATTAAAATGAGGCATGACCACATATAGTTTACGTGGATATGTGCCAAACATGTTTTGGGGAAGACGATCAAGTGTTTACTACGAAACATTACCAAATAAGTGGTCCCTAAACTTAACATAAAAGTTGCCATTTGCAAATGTGAAACCAGTCAAGCCAAGCACATGGAGCAAACACATGCAAGAATACATATTACAATATGAAAGAACACAGTAAAAAGAAAAGCTTACTTTTTTCAATGCTTTTTTTAAGCTTCCTATACTGCTCCGGCTCCCTCAGCTTCAGCTCAGACCACCCTTTTACGGAGCTGCTCCTTGGATCTCCTGACACCATATTTCTGATAGAGAGTCCTCGCCACTTTGTCCATTATTTGCGACTTCCTGAGATTAGGGGTGTCGTATGGCCCATGCTTCCCATCATAATCTTTCCTCCGCAGGATGTCCACCATCTCCGCCATCTCAGCAAATGACATATTAGTCGCCTTGTATCTTTTATTCCTGGATCGGGACGTTCCCGCCTCCCGGGCTTTCCTCGTCTGTACTTTCTAATAAAGAAGCCACCTGTGTCACCGACATGTCGTCGTATCCCACTCGTGCGCCGAACATGAAGGGGCGGGGAAATGCAGGAAAAGACCGTCATGGGCGGGCGCCGCGGGCGGAGTTACACGCATGCGCAGGGTATAAAATGGTAACGAAGTTATTAGGGTTGCGCGGAGTAAGAACGAGCGGAAGTCCAGAAAAGACCACAACTATTATAAGGTAAGTAGGGAACTTGGGCCTGCAATGGCCTATAATGGTTCATGATTGTAAAGGCCAATATTGGGATAAGTTGAGGAGAATGGAATCTGACCTCTCATGTTTTTTTATGTGTTTTGAACTTGCAGACAGTCGGCAATGCATAAACTCCAAGAGCCGGATATCATGTTGGTTTTTATTGAAAAATATAAAGAACTCCGCAAACTATGGGAACTAAAACATCCAGATTACCACAAGAGTGGTGTATGTCGGGCAACCATTAAAAAATTGGCGGATTATATGAAGCCCTGGGTCCCAGAGGCAGACTGCAGTATGATAAACAATAAGATAAACAAAAAAAAATACACTGAATACCACGCTTCCATGAGATCAGGAGCAGCAGCAGACGAAGTAGGACAGCCCAAGCTGTGGTACTACAAGCACCTGCAATTTCTGGAAGACCAGATTGAGGCCAGGGAATCAATTTCCAGCCTTCCCTCAACCCTTCCTTCCACCCTTCCCTCCAGCGTTCCTTCCACCCTTCCCTCCAGCGTTCCTTCCACCCTTCCCCCCACCCCTGCAGAGGTGGAAGAGGAGCCACCTGTGCTTGAAGAGCTGGATCTTCGCATCTTCAGCCAGGTATAGTATTTTAGAACATAATTATTGGCCTCAAAGTACTATTGTGATGAACTTGATTTATTCTCCCAAAATGATAACACCCCCCCCCCCCAAAAAAAAGGGCACATAAATGATTGTTAAAGTATCTAAAAAGAACGGGGACAGAATTAAACTCTTTGCTAGTTTTCAAAATAGCAGATTGCACCAGTCATGAGATCAAAATTGTGTCTGATTGATTCCCCAAAATATCTAACTATGTGCCTTTTTTCTACACAGGATGAGGCCAGCCAGGAGGAAGAGGCTCAGGAATGTGGCAGGCAGGAGGAGGCAGAGGTGAGTGTCAGCCAGGAGGAGGCAGGGCCAAGTGGCATGCAGAAGGTCCCCAGGCCTAGTGGCAGCACAGTGTCACAAGTGGCTCCCCTCCATATCAGATCTAAAAAAAATCGTAGGATGACACAAGTGGAGGAGGAGTCACTCAAAATGATCTGTGACTCTGCTGCCATCATGAGGGCCCCCCTCAACCCTGTGGAGGGCTTTAGTACCTACCTGGCGGACAAATTAGTCCAAATGGAGGCGGGACAACGTGCCCTCTGCGAGCACATTATCTATACAGCCGTACACATGGGGGGGAGGGGACAGCTGACTGAGGCCACCCATCTCTCACATCAGGCCAACCTTCTCCTCCTTCTCCTCCTGCCACATTACCACCCACAGTGGCATGGCCTGCAAAGGTGCGTGGACGGGGCCGTGGAGGGAACGCTGCAGAGAGGCGTGGAGGGAACACTGCAGGGAAGCGTGGAGGGAAGTGTACAGGGAAGAGCAGGAGGTGATTCCCTGGCTTCGAGCTGCTCTTCCAGAAGTTGCAGTTTGATGGAGTACCACAGCTGGGGATGATGTATGTCTTCGGCTGCTGCTCCTGATCTCATTATGGTGTTTATCTTATTGTTCATCATACTCATGTCTGCCTTTGGGGTCCAATGACTTCATATTTTCTGCTAATTTTTGAATTGTTGTCCTTCGTTTTTTATTTTATATTTTGCCAGAATAAATGGAGATTTAATTTCAGCCAAAATACTTGCCTGATGTGGTTTTTTTGGGAGTAGCAATAACATTTCCTAAATACAATGTGGAATTAATAACAAGGGACACCAACCTCCATGAGGGAAAAATAAAAGAAACATATGTTGTTGTGAGAAATTTACACCCAAACAAAAGCAAAAAAAGGATTCTAAAACTTTGTAAAAATTTGTGAGTTCTGCCTTTAAGAATAAATCATAATTATTGAGAAGATCACAAGAAACAAGAAAGACATAAGTTTGTCAGAACTCGTGATAAAGATCAGCAACAAAAATGACATTTTAAACGCCATTCTAAAGCAAAAAACAATGCGCTGCATTAAACGAGGCAATAACTTGCAGAATGCCGAATGTGCTCTCTCCATTAGGAACGCTAGTTTTACCAGAACGAGCACTCCCGTCTCCTAATTCAGTCTGAGCATGCGTGGGTTTTTTATTCGATGGACTTACCCATAGACGATCGGTATTTTCTATCGGTTTTTGATCCATCGGACAATTTTAAAACATGTTCTATTTTTTAAAACCGATGGAAAAAAGACCGATGGGTCCCATACACGATCGGTTTGTCCGATGAAAAAAAAACATCGGACGGTTTTCATCGGTAAAACCGATCGTGTGTACAGGGCTTTAAGCAAATCCTTGGTATCACGTAAATATGAACGAGTATTAATTACGCTTTTTTGTAAGAACTGGTCTAGGTATTGGCCCATTCTTGAGGAAATTGAATCTATACTGTTTACAATGGGTCGAGCAGATGGATTAATCGGATCCTTGTGGATTTTGGGTAATGTATAAATCGTTGGGATCCGGCTACTCGTGGGAACCAAATATCGACTTTCTTTGTTTGTCAATACTCCAGATTTGGAGCCTCTATCTACTAAGACTTCCAATTGATTTCTGTATGATTGGGTGGGATCACGATCTAATGCTCTGTATGTTTCTTCATTGGATAGCATTTCTATGAGCTGTCTGTGATAAAATTCTTTAGATAGTATCACGACTCCCCCTCCTTTGTCCGCCGGTCTGATGACTATGTCTTTGCATTTTTCCAGCGCTTCTATCCCTTCTTGTATATTTCTCGGGTTTGTGTCCCTCTTAGGTTTTAGATGGTTTAGATCTCGTAGGACCAAACCTTTAAATACTTCAACCTGATGATTGGCATTATTCAGAGGGTTAAAAAGCGATTTTATTTTTAAAACCGCTATTCACCACACCTGAAGGATCCACAGTAACATTTAAATTTTGAACATTGCATCCTAAGAAATACTTCTTTAAATTGAGCTTCCTGATGTATTTGTGGATGTCTATATATACATTGAATTTGTTAACAGTTTTTTTTATGCCACATTTAAGGCCTAAGTTCAAAATATTTGTTTCTTTATGTGACAATTCAACTGGACTCAAATTAAAAATACCACCTAATCGTGTACTCTTCTTCTTCTTTTGTTGGGTCCTCTGTCCGGCCCTACATCCTCTGATTCTTCCACTCTTAGACGTTGATGCTGAAACCAGTCTTTCTCCCATTGGGGTTGCTGCTCCCACCAAATTTGATCCCTTTGTTGCGGTGTTGTTTGGGGCGGTTTTCCTCTGCGAGATGGGAACCCACGTCCCCTCCTCTGTCCTCCCCTGCCTCTCCCTAAAAAAGGACGTGGGGCAGGTGGTGCGATTTCATATGCGTCCTGATAGTCCCATAGCGGTTGGAACTTATTTTGAGTGGGTATAGGATATGGATCTTGATGGTGATTATAATCAGCATTCTGATTGTTCCTTTCCCTATTGCCTTTCATGTTGCCCCTCCCTTTTCTTATGGGAGTAGAATAGTCTGCTGGGGAATCCAGATGAATGTTTTCCCCAGCAAACTCAGAAACATGAATTAATGGTTTAGGGGGTACAGGTGCTGGATTTTGATTAATCACTGGTTGTGAGAATAGAGGTTTTTCCACCAAATTTTTATTTTCAGGCAATAATTGTTGCCATGCATAAATAGAATTGGTTTTAAAATCTTCAAGATCTCTGATACTTTTTGACTTTCTTTTTTTGTGTGTCTTTATTCACTTTTTCTAGTCTTTTGTTAACTCCAATATTAAAATCTGCAATCTGCTGAGAATCTTTAATGGGATCTAATTGCTGCTGTAGATCATTAATTCTGGATTCTAAGTTCATCATCTTACGTTTCTTTCTTTGCAAGATTAATTCCTGTAACTTGAATCCAACACCATAATTTTTTTTAGCCATTCCTGGATAGAGCCGGAATCTTCCAGCCCATCTTGGGGTGTTTCCTCCCACCTTAAACTTCTAATAATCACTTTTTCTTTAATATACTGTTCCAATGTGCAAATGTCCCACCATGTTCTCACTTGCTTTTCCAAAGCGTTACTCAGTGCTGACATTGCCCCATTGAAATTTATCTGTATGTTGGTGGGTTCATTATTAGTAAATAGACTGTTTAAATCAATATTTCTATTGCTGAGAAACCTCAATGCATCCATAGCTGAAGCCACCACTACAGTTTACAGTAAAGAATGGGGTTTTATCACAGGTTTTCATGCCCAATACAGAGAAGTAGAGAACATTTTTAAAGAACATTGGCATATTTTATTACTTGATAAAAAACTTAACCCAGTTTTACCACCAAACCCTCAATTTATTTATCGGAAAGCAACAAGCTTTGGAGATAAAGTGATAAAAAAATTACTGGATCCACCTACACGACCTCCCACGTTTTGGGATCGTAATGTTTTTTTTGCTTGCAGGAAATGTAAGGCATGTAGGGAAGTGAAAAAAACTATTAGAGGTATGGACAGCTTCACCTCTACGTCTAATAGTAGAAACTTTGATATCCAACAGTTTATCACCTGCAACAGTACACATGTGGTCTATGCACTAAAATGCCCTTGCGGTCTTATTTATATTGGCCGCACTAAGAGAATGCTGAGGGTGCGTATAGCGGAACACATCCAAAACATCAGGATAGGGTATAAGGACCACAACGTGCCCTTACATTTTAAAATTAAACATAATCAAGATCCATCAGGTTTACAGTTTTGGGGAGTAGAGCATTTAGAACCCCATTGGAGAGGCATCAATTTAGTCCGTGAGTTATCAAAACGGGAAACCAAATGGATTTTTTAAATTGATGTTTTATCCCCTAGAGGCTTGAATATCGAGCTTGACATTAATTGTTTTATTAGTGATACTTAATTCCACCAATATTAGTTCTAAGTCTTTTGTGATTTTATCGATATTTTATTATATATTTTAATATATTTTAATTGTGTTCATATTCAACCTTCACACATATCCATGTGTGCAGCCACAGTATTGGCTGTTTAGGTCTAATGCACACCCTTATGGGGTGCTTTATTTTATTATATGATCTTAGTATTGTTCCAGATATGTGTGTAATGTCAGTATACAGTTTTTATGCTCGGTATGCTTGCACATACAGAATATGTGTGGCGGGCATATCGAGCGGAGGTTGTCATATGCCCTCATGTGTGTACATGGGTACAGACGAGTGCATCTGAATGACCCACTCTGTGTATACATGTTTATACACTTATCAGGCTAAATGCCTTATTATTCGCAATAAATTGTGTGACAGCAGGAAGGTAAAGTCACCTGGTTGCATCCAGGGGGGTAGGTATATTTCTCCCAGATTCAGGCTTTATGCCGACTTATACAACTAGGGAGAGAGTTGATGAAGCCCAGCTGAGGCTAGTGGGCTCATGGATGATTCATACCTCTAGGGAGAGTGCTGGGCGTCGTGCAGGCAGGGAGTTGATGAGACCAGCTGAAGCTTGTCAGCTCGTTTAAGGCCTCTATAAAAACTCCCAGCTTCATTAGGTGTTTGCTCATGCCTGGACCCAGACCTGTGTGGACTGTCTAGGGAGAGTGAACCCCTGTGCGGTGAGGCAAAGCCTGTGTGGCTATTTGTTTGGACATTGACTAAACCAGGGACTTAGGGACTAGGACAGCACCAGGCTGATCCCAGTTGTTAGTTAGGAAACCTGCATGTTTAGTCAGGGGTCAAGCTGACCAGGATTTATTTTGTTTATGTTTCTTTTTGGCTTTGCTGTGTTTTTGTCACTGTACATAGAGAAATAAACCGCACCTTTTGATTTTGAAAACCACAACCTCCGTCTGCTGGGCCTGTTTTTGTGTGGGGAGCCCAACCAGGGGGTCACACACACCCGCTACCGAGTTAACCCCCTCACAATTGTTATACATGTCATAGATCGTTATATATGTCATAGACAGCCATATCATTATTGTTTCTCATTTATGTTAAGCTGAGAGAGCGAGTTATCATATAAATTGGCCAAACTCCACTTCTCAAACAAGCTTTGTACACATTGGTAGCGCTATTTTTTCGATAGAAGGTGTGTGTGATCTGTCCAATGTTTACTATTCTATTTGTCCTGATGTCAGCTTGTTTTGCTGGCAATCTCACCGGACCGAACACTGATGCATCAGTATGCAGTCTTCGTAGTCCAGCTTACCCATTGGCGGCTAGAAGTGTAGCTAACTCGCCAGGGCTGCCCTCTCTCCCCAGCCCTTTTTGCGATTTTCTATGGAGCCGGTGGCAGAGGTTCTACGTACTTCCCCCAATATTAGGGGATTGTGGATCGGTTGGCTGGAGGAGAGGGTAGCTGTCAGAGATTGTTAATTGACCAGACTGTGTGACCTCATAAAAGGAAACCAAACGGGTGTAGGTGAAAATATATATAATTTTATTATGGTGAGTGACCAACATACAACAACCAATAGAACGCAGTGCAATAAATCAACAGTGACTACAAACAGTATATACAAGTATGGGAAATACCAGAATCGTAGTGGAAGCCAGGCCGAGGTCATACACAAGGGAATCAAGCAGATGGGTATGGATGAGAGGAAGCAGGAACAGGGAGGGGACGGATGGATAGGCTGCAGAGCAGGGATCCGGGTAACAGAAGGGAAAGCTGTAGGATGGGCACAAGGTAGGGAACAGGTAGGATCGGGTAAAGCAGGATGCAGGTTCCAGGTAGGGATCGGGTCGAGCAGGGTGCAGGTTAGGGATCGGGTCGGATACAGGCTCAAGACAGGGTCACAGGTCCTAGGTCAGTGAGAGAGATACCAGGGCAACGAGTGTTTGCATTTGCCGGGTATATAAGGAAGACCAGTGATTGAGCTTCAGGTCACAGCTGACCACAGGAAGTGCTGCCTGCCCCATACTGCCAGAATACACCCGCTGGTGGATGCCGGTACTGCAGTCCACGTATCATGTGTTACCACCAGCAGGTGAGATCCTCCAACAGAGATATTGGCTGCAGGAGGACACCTACTGGCGGACACTAGCACTGCAGTCCAAAGGACCAACAGCACCACCAGTGGGTGAAGCCTTTCCTGACAGTACCCCCCCTCAAAGGAGCAGCCTCCGGACGCTCCAACGACCTGCTGCTGGGGGAAGTTCATAGCAACAAGCTGGGCAACAGGCAAGGTCACATCCGGGCAGACAGCGGGCACATCCGGGAAGGAAATAGTCATATCAAGCTGGGCAGCGGACAGGGGCAAACCAGGCTGGGCAGCAGACGGGAACACCTCAGGCTGGGCAGCAGACGGGAACACCTCAGGCTGGGCAGCAGACGGGAACACCTCAGGCTGGGCAGCAGACGGGATCATCTCAGGCTGGGCAGCAGACGGGATCATCTCAGGCTGGGCAGCAGACGGGATCATCTCAGGCTGGGCAGCAGACGGGATCATCTCAGGCTGGGCAGCAAGCTCCAGGTCATCGAGCTGGGCCGCAGGCTCCACAGACTGGGACGCGGGCCTCATACCCTCAAGCCGGGAAATGGCACCACAACCTCGAGCCGGGAAACGGGCACCGCAACCACAGGCCGGGAAACGGGCACCACAACCACAGGCCGGGAAACGGGCACCACAACCACAGGCCGGGAAACGGGCACCACAGGCCGGGAAACGGGCACCACAACCACAGGCCGGGAAACGGGCACCACAACCACAGGCCGGGAAACGGGCACCACAACCACAGGCCGGGAAACAGGCACCACAACCACAGGCCGGGAAACGGGCACCACAACCACAGGCCGGGAAACGGGCACCGGATCTTCCGACTGGGACACTGTCATCAGGACTTCAGTTTGGAAGGCAGGCACATGAACTGCAAGCTGGCAGGCTGGCACGGGAACTTCACGCAGGCAGGCTGGCACGGGAACTTCACGCTGACAGGCTGGCACAGGGTCTTCAGGCTGGTACAGGGTCTGCAGGCTGGCAGGCTGGCATAAGAACTTTAGGCTGGCAGGCTGGTACAGGGTCTTCAGGCTGGCAGGCTGGTACAGGGTCTTCTGGCAGGCTGGTACATGGTCTTCAGGCTGGCAGGCTGGTACAGGAACCTCCGGCTGGAAGGCTGGTTCGAGAACTGCAGGCTGGAAGGCTGACTCGAGAACTGCAGGCTGGAAGGCTGGCTCTGGGACTGCAGGCTGGAAGGCTGGCTTGAGAACTGCAGACTGGAAGGCTGGCTCGGGAATTGCAGGCTGGAAGGCTGACTCGAGAACTGCAGGCTGGAAGGCTGGCTTGGGAGCCGCAGGCTGGAAGGCTGGTTCGAGAACTGCAGGCTGGAAGGCTAGTTCGAGAACCGCAGGCTGGGAGGCTGGCTCGAGAAACGCAGGCTGGAAGGCTGGCTCGAGAACCGCAGACTGGAAGGCTGGCTTGGGAAGCGCAGGCTGGAAGGCTGGCTCGGGAACTGCAGGCTGGAAGGCTGGTTCGGGAACTGCAGGCTGGAGCAGGTTGGTGGGTGTGGAGGTAGGTTGGATTGTGTGGGTTGGGAAGTACTTCCGCTTTTTCTTAGATTTAGTCACTGCAAGTTTGCAAGTAACGGGGGGAATATATGAAAAGGTTGGGATTGGACAAATGGAAGACAATGACAGAGGTGCAGGGACAATGGCTGGAGCAGGTTCTTGTGGATTGGCTACGGATAGGAGGGAAGAAGTAGGTGGATTGAAGGCAGGGTAGGTGCAACAGGTAGAGACGGGGTAGTAGTATTTGGGGGGCTGAACACACTGGACGGTAGCTGGGGTTGCCATAGGCAATGGATGGATATATCCTTGGGAAGGCAGGTGTTTGATGGAGGGGCCGGGATGTTGTGGCTTGGCTGAATTCGGGAGGAGATCCGACCATGCCTGCAGCAAAGGCTGAACAAAAGCTGATTCGCACACACCCTGTCTAATCAGACACTGCACAGAACTAACACATTCAGATAATACCTGCTGGGAACAGAGGGAATAATGCTCATCAAAAAAAGCTGGATCATCCTCTAATAGCCAAACCAGGGACTCAACCTGATCACTGCTGAAAGGGGGAGAGAAGTCATCCCTTCCTTCGGGAACAAATGACAGGGCTGGTTCTACACATAACCGGGTCAACGGCAGTACATCCTCAGGCTGCATGTAACCCTGATCCACCCAGAAATTAGCTGATCGGATCGTTTCCCTCAGTTGGTCACTCGTCCATCCCTTTAACATCTGGCGACAATATTCACCATCCTCTGACGCCAGCAGAGAATAGTACAGGATCTCATCGTGATCCATATCAGCCAAACACACCACAGGATGGTTCCTCAATGAAGTCCCGTCTGATCAGGAATGGCCCTGGTATACTGTCAGAGATTGTTAATTGACCAGACTGTGTGACCTCATAAAAGGAAACCAAACGGGTGTAGGTGAAAATATATATAATTTATTATGGTGAGTGACCAACATACAACAACCAATAGAACGCAGTGCAATAAATCAACAGTGACTACAAACAGTATATACAAGTATGGGAAATACCAGAATCGTAGTGGAAGCCAGGCCGAGGTCATACACAAGGGAATCAAGCAGATGGGTATGGATGAGAGGAAGCAGGAACAGGGAGGGGACGGATGGATAGGCTGCAGAGCAGGGATCCGGGTAACAGAAGGGAAAGCTGTAGGATGGGCACAAGGTAGGGAACAGGTAGGATCGGGTAAAGCAGGATGCAGGTTCCAGGTAGGGATCGGGTCGAGCAGGGTGCAGGTTAGGGATCGGGTCGGATACAGGCTCAAGACAGGGTCACAGGTCCTAGGTCAGTGAGAGAGATACCAGGGCAACGAGTGTTTGCATTTGCCGGGTATATAAGGAAGTCCAGTGATTGAGCTTCAGGTCACAGCTGACCACAGGAAGTGCTGCCTGCCCCATACTGCCAGAATACACCCGCTGGTGGATGCCGGTACTGCAGTCTACGTATCATGTGTTACCACCAGCAGGTGAGATCCTCCAACAGAGATATTGGCTGCAGGAGGACACCTGCTGGCGGACACTAGCACTGCAGTTTAAAGGACCAACAGCACCACCAGCGGGTGAAGCCTTTCCTGACAGTAGCTCTGTATGCAGACGACCTCTTATTATTCTTAAATGATGCTTACAGGGCTGAAGGTAAACTGGACTAAGTCATTGTTGTTCCCAATAGATATGGAGGCTCGTAGTATGGCTATGAAGGAAACTCCACTACAGTGGGTAGATCATTTTAAGTATTTAGGAGTGATAATTTCACGTCGGTCTTCTGAATTTATGTCTCTGAATTTGACTCCAATTTTGGTAGATACTGAGTCTAAATTAAAAGTATGGAAGTCTCTACCATTGTCTCTATTGGGACGCATTAATCTTTTAAAAATGAAAATTATACCTAAATTCAGGTACTTATTTAGACATTCTCCTCAATGGCTCCCTGCATCTTTTTTCAAAAGACTAAATCAGTTGTTTTCATCTTTTCTATGGGGGAAAAAAAACCCTAGGTATAAATTAAGTACCTTGATGCGCCCTTGTGAAAAGGGAGGATTAGCTTTTCCAGACTTATACAAATATTTTTTAGCCACTCAGTTGGCTACAGCCACATGGTGGTTAAATCCAGATTTATACAATCCTTGTACCCGGCTGGAAGCAGCAGTAGTAGGTTCCGTAGAAGCTCTCAAGGTACTGTTATTTAGGGGCCGTAGGGCACTTCATCAGGTGACTATTCCTATGCTTAATACTATTCGAGCTTGGGAGGCCGGCCTAAGATGTGAGGGTTATCCAAAGGGAGCAATCTCTCCAAATGCCCCTCTATGGCTAAACCCTGCCCTCTCTCAATTCTTTAAAACACCAGACCCTATAGCATGGACCAAATACAATATTAAATTACTTGCTCAAGTGGTTACTGATCAGAGGCTATCTACCTTCTCTACATTAACCTCAATTTTTACTCTTCCTAGCTCTTATCTATTTAGATACTACCAGCTTTCACATACTTTTCATACACAGTTTCCACAAGATGGCTTAACGATGATACAATCTACTTTGGAGTTAGTACTTAGGTCTGAGTGTCTGGATAAGCCTACCTCAAGACTCTATTCTCATCTTAATTTAACTTCTATCCTGCCATTAGAGAGTCTTCGAGCTAGGTGGATTCGAGATATACCAGATTTGAGTATGGAGGATTGGAGCTGTGTGTGGCATTTCCCTTTGAGATCTCTGGTCTCCTTGAGGGATCGTGTTATCCAATTTAAACTCATACACAGAGCATATATCACGCCATATAGACTTCAAAAGATAAATCCTGCTTGTTCCTCTAAATGCTGGAGGTGCGGAGCAGCTCGAGGGGATTTCACACACATCTTCTGGACCTGTCCATATATAGTTACATTTTGGATGGAGGTAGTTAATCTATTAAATTCTATCACTTCTGCTCCTTTACCGTTTTCAATATCAGTCTGTTTGCTGGGCTTAGTAGAGGATATTACCCCTATAGAGACCGAACGAATATTTATTAATACAACATTATTCTACGCAAGAAAATCTATTGCATTATATTGGAAGAAACATCATCCTCCTTCGCTGATATACTGGAAACAATTGATTAATAATAATCTTCTATTGTATAAAGATACTTATAGGAATAGGGGTTGCCCTAGTAAGTATGATAAGGTTTGGGCAAAGTGGCTGGATAAGCCATATACGGCATCTAACATAGAGGGAGGTAACAATTTGTAAAAGGGATGTTCCCTATATGGGATATTCGTGTTTAGAATATGATTGGAAATAATAGTGATAATCATAATTTTTCTTTATTTCTTGTTTTTGCTATGCAAGGTGATGATCGTGTTATTTTACTAATATATTTTAGATTTATTGTGTATGATGTGTTGTTATGTTATGTTATGTTTTGTTTGTTTAAGAAATTAAATAAAAAGATTTATAAAAATAAAAAAAAGAAGTGTAGCCGCTGATTGGCTAGCAGTGAGAAAAGGGCGGCGTTACCATGCATATTTAATCCGGTATCTGCATCATGACGCTACGCCCTCAGACGAAGTCCGGAAGTGACGAAACGCGTCAGCAACGTAGCCTCCGTGGTTTACCGGAAGGGACGCATGCAGTTCACAGGACGCCTAGAACCAGGAAGTGGAGCCGACGGCTGATTACCAACCTCTTCCTCCATTCTATGGAAACATCCCGGTGAACCTTTTTGCAATTAAGCACTTTACATTGCCTATTTATCTTTTATCCATTGTACGCATATTTGTAAGGGGGGATTACTGTTTGGGCCAATACATTTTAAAGCAGTATTACGCTATGTGGGCATTGTCATTTTCTTCACATGGTACCCCTGCTAACAAGGTGGAAATTCATATATGAGCGGTGGAGGACCAGGAATTGATTAAAAGGCGTGTTGTTTATCGAATTGTGGTGAGTGCATCCCCAAAGGGGAGATTCCTTCACGTGGTGCAATCTACTGGTGGAAGGTGTTTGCTAACAATCAACTGAGCACAAGTCATTGTTTGATCTGGTTCACCCCTGCTTTTTTCATATGGACACAGCATATGAAATCTTGTCAGTTTATATCCTGACAAAGCGCTGCTACAATATTATATAAGGACTTTTTTCTGAGGACTTTATTATTATTGTGTTTTTACATTTTTGGTTTGTGATTTTAGCAGCTGCTTTTAAATGTTACATATTTTATTATATTTATTCATTTTTAGGACCGTTTGATAATATCTATTGCCTGTAACCTTTATTGTTTTCTCCTAAGCGCTGAGTGGTGTTTTTGTAGGTAGGCCAGTTTTTTAGCACCCTTTTTAGATTATTATCTTGGTTCCTCGGCAGCTATGGATGCATTGAGGTTTCTCAGCAAGATAAATATTGATTTAAACAGTCTATTTACTAATAATGAACCCACCAACATACAGATAAATTTCAATGGGGCAATGTCAGCACTGAGTAACGCTTTGGAAAAGCAAGTGAGAACATGGTGGGACATTTGCACATTGGAACAGTATATTAAAGAAAAAGTGATTATTAGAAGTTTAAGGTGGGAGGAAACACCCCAAGATGGGCTGGAAGATTCCGGCTCTATCCAGGAATGGCTAAAAAAAAATTATGGTGTTGGATTTAAGTTACAGGAATTAATCTTGCAAAGAAAGAAACGTAAGATGTTGAACTTGGAATCCAGAATTAATGATCTACAGCAGCAATTAGATCCCATTAAAGATTCTCAGCAGATTGCAGATTTTAATATTAGAGTTAACAAAAGACTAGAAAAAGTGGATAAAGTCACACAAAAAAAGAAAGTCAAAAAGTTTCACAGAGATCTTGAAGATTTTAAAACCAATTCTATTTATGCATGGCAACAATTATTGTCTGAAAATAAAAATTTGGTGGAAAAACCTCTATTCTCACAACCAGTGATTAATCAAAATCCAGCACCTGTACCCCCCAAAACCATTAATTTGTGTTTCTGAGTTTGCTGGGGAAAACATTCATCTGGATTCCCCAGCATACTGATCTACTCCCATAAGAAAGGGGAGGGGCAACATGAAAGGCAATAGGGGAAGGAACAATCAGAATGCTGATTATAATCACCATCAAGATCCATATCCTATACCAACTCAAAATAAGTTCCAACCGCTATGGGACTATCAGGACGCATATGAAATCGCACCACCTGCCCCACGTCCTTTTTTAGGGAGAGGCAGGGGAGGACAGAGGAGGGGACGCTGGTTCCCACCTCGCAGAGGAAAACCGGCCCAAACAACACCGCAACAAAGTAATCAAATATGGAGGGAGCAGCAACCCCAATGGGAGAAAACTGGTTTCAGCGTCAATGTCTAAGAGTGGAAGAATCAGAGGATGTAGGGCCGGACAGAGGACCCAACAAAAGAAGAAGAGTACACAATTAGGTGGTATTTTTAATTTGAATTGTCACATAAAGAAACAAATATTTTGAACTTAGGCCTTAAATGTGGCACAAAAAAAAACAGTTAACAAATTCAATGTATATATAGACATCCACAAATACATCAGGAAGCTCAATTTAAAAAAGTATTTCTTAGGATGCAATGTTCAAAATAAAAATGTTACTGTGGATCCTTCAGGTGTGGTGAATAGCGGTTTAAAAAATAAATTGCTTTTTAACCCTCTGAATAATGCCAATCATCAGGTTGAAGTATTTAAAGGTTTGGTCCTAAGAGATCTAAACCATCTAAAACCTAAGAGGGACACAAACCCGAGAAATATACAAGAAGGGATATTAGCGCTGGAAAAACGTAAAGACATAGTCATCAGACCGGCGGACAAAGTCATCAGACCGGCGGACAAATAAAGAATTTTATCACAGACAGATCATAGAAATGCTATCCGATGAAGAAACATACAGAGCATTAGATCGTGATCCCACCCAATCATACAGAAATCAATTGGAAGTCTTAGTAGATAGAGGCTCCAAATCTGGAGTATGACAAACAAAGAAAGTCGATATTTGGTTCCCACGAGTAGCCGGATCCCAACGATTTATATGTAGCGGCCTCCACTCTCTCTCTCTCCTCTTCTGGCTGGTGTCTGCTTGTCTAGGGGTACTTTTGGAGGAGAGAGTGCGGGGTCACCACGCCAAGCCTTCACCGCAGATGTTTGTGTGGTGTAAGCAAAGTTCCTTTACCTTCGGGTCGGTGTTCTGAGTTTGGAGCCTCTGCTTCTTCTGTGGAACCATGTCTGCCAGTAAATGAGCCCCACACCAATAAAAGTCCAACACTCCTTTTATTTTCCAATGTCAGGATGAAACACAATCAGTTGGACTCCCTCAAATGAACAGACAGGGGGTGTGGATATGAGTAGGCCCAGGCACAATGAGCTCTCCTATTCCTCTATCAGCGAATAGGTTTGGCACATGTTCTATGCCACTTGTTGAGAATCTTGATCTCTGACACCGACCGGATGAACGGTGAACCTTCCTCCTGACTGCACTTGGCCCCTATTTGGGAAGATACCTCTCCGGGCGGTCTCCTGAGGCTCACCCGGCACCGGCAATCTGCTGCACCAGGTCTTCGGGTGAGTAACTCCTCCGGTCCCTTACGCCTCTGGATTCAGGTACACCACTCCCGGTGTCCCCTAGGATATCCTTCCCTCGCGGAGCCCAGCGGAGGACACTGGGCCCCAGGCCTCCAACCGAGTACCTCACCCCAGGCTGAAGGTGCCCGGGGTGGAACACGAGCTCCGGGTGTCCAGGCCTAGGCCGCCTGGACACCGACCACGAACCACACAGCCCTCAGGCTGAAGGTGCCTGGGACTCGACGACCCCATGACCAAAATGGCAGACCCCTTTATACCCTCCCCCAGTAAGCCCAGCGGAGCCCCCGCCCCGCTGTACTCATGCTGCGAGAGGCCAAAAAGGGTATGCCACTGCAACGATGGCTCAACCTCGGGCCCAAAGTGACAGCGCCACCCACTGGGCCCCAGGGAACCACACATCACAGATCCCCCACCAAATTTAAACATAATAGAAAAGCATATACCCGCTACACTCTCCCCCTGGTTGTTTGACACTGGTCCCCAGTGTCTGGAATAAACCATGCCCTCAAGGGCTGACATAGTCCAATCCAGAAACCGACTGAAAATTTAAAAAATCCCCAAAAAATTGAAAAAAAACGAAACTAACTACCTAGAGCAGTTGTGCCTGATGCCGCGTACACACGATCGATTTTCATGCCATTTTTTTAAACCATCGTTTTTGTCGTCGTTTTTTTTCTTGTTTCCTCTCAAGCCTATCTTGCATACACACGATCATTAAAAAAAACGCTTGAGCAAAGCGCAGTGACGTACAACACGTATGATGGCACTATAAAGGGGAAGTTCCGTTCTAATGACGCCACCATTTGGGACGCTTTTGCTGATTTCGTGTTACCGCGTGTTAGTAAAAGTTTGGTGAGAGACGATTCGCGCTTTTCAGTCTTCGTGCTTTGAAGATCGTTTTGTGGAGTTCAATTTGTGCCTGTGGGTTCGTATCTGTCTTGCAGTGCTTGTAGTCAGTTCGTATCTGTTTATTCAGTGTGTTCTTGTCTGCTCGTTCCTGTTTTTCAGCTTGTTCTTCATAGGCCTTGCTGTTCTTCCGTGCATTTTTCTAGTTCGTTCTGAGCAGCCGACCGTTATCTAGCCATGTTGCGGCTACGTACTCGTCGTAGAGTTTGTGCTGTAGTTGGTGCAGGGGTTCATGCTGTATCCCAACTCCAGGCCATGAACAGGGTGAGGAGGAGTTCATGGACCAAGAATTGGTTGCTCCAGCGGCACCAGTTCTGTCACATGCCTTTGTTGCGGGAGATCAGGGAGAATAATCCTGTGGATTACAGTAATTTTCTCAGGATGTCTGACCCCGTATTTCAGCATCTGTTGGCTTTGGTGTCCCCCTACATTACCAGGCAGAACACCGTTATGCGGGAAGCCATCAGTGCTGAGCAGAGGCTCATCGCCACAATGCGATACCTGGCGACTGGGAGAAGCCTGCAGGACCTCAAGTTCCCCCCAGGCTCTGGGGATCATTATACCAGAGACTTGTTCTGCCATCCTTCAAGTTTTGCAGGAGGACTATATTAAGGTAAGTGTTCTAATTTAAAACATCACATTGTATGTATTTATTTATTATGTGTATTTTTTTATTTTTTATCAGTCCCTATTTCCCATGATTCTTAGCTGCAGGGAATGTCCCCTTTCTCCACATGCATGTTAATTATTTTGGATGTTTTTTTTAGGCCTACATTTAAATTGTCCTTAGCTAACCTCTCCGGCATGCTATCCTGGAGCCATACCCGCCTAGCCTAGTCATTTCCATTTCTTTTTTTCTCTGCTCCATTGTAGTGCTTTACCCTAAACGCCCCCTAAAGATTGCATAGGAATGTTACATTTTGTTAAACTTCATACAGAGTGCTACAGCCTTGATTTGTGATCTCCCCAACTCATCTTCAACCCCCCCAAGTATTTTTTTGGGGTTTGTTTTTGGTTTTTTGTTGCTTACTAATAATGTTTTCATTTGTCTTTTTATCCTAATGTTGGCCATGAATGGTTTTCTATAATCTGCTTGCAATGTTTCTGTCTCAAAGTATTAATATATTTTTTTTAATTAACTCCACAGTTCCCTTCTACGCCGCATGAATGGCAGAATGTGGCATCTGAGTTTGCCCAACGATGGAACTTTCCAAACTGTGGAGGGGCCATCGACGGCAAGCATGTTCGGGTCGTACCACCACCCCATTCGGGATCCTTTTATTACAATTATAAGGGGTTTCACAGCATCGTCATGATGGCAGTGGTGTCGGCCACCTACGAATTCATGTATGTGGACGTTGACAAAAATGGAAGAATGTCAGATGGAGGAGTGTTTGCACAGACTGAGTTTGGGGAACGGCTCCTATCGGATCAGCTGGCCTTGCCACCAGCGGAGCAGAATGTGGAGGGACTCCCATTTGTTTTTGTTGCGGATGAGGCGTTTGGCCTGGGTCCCCATTTAATGAGGCCATTCCCCCAACGGACCCTCACCCCTGAAAGGAGGGTGTTTAACCTTCGGCTGGCCAGAGCAAGAAGGGTGGTGGAAAATGCCTTTGGCATCATGGCCAGCCGATTCCGCCTGTTCCTCACCTCCATCCACCTTGCCCCCTGAAAATGGAACCATGTAGTAATGACTTGTTGCGTGCTCCATAATTTTTTGAGGGTGCATTCTTCCAATTACCACACTTTGAGTGGGCCTGAGGCCTCATTAGTTGACAATGTTAATTTAGTGGCCCTGGAAGCTGGCCATCCAGGCTTGGCCCCCCAATCCGGACGTGATGTTAGACAAAAATATGTCGATTTATTTTGTGGGTAGGGGGGCCATTGATATGCCTGAGGATGCTTAGGTTTTATTTTACAAAATAATACTTTTTTCTTTGAGAAAATATTTGTATTGTGTTTTAGATTTGTATTCTTTTATGTTTCTCGTAGGTTTACCTAGTGCACTTGTAGTGCCATGTGTATTTAGCATTCTTAAATAGCCTTGATTGTCAGTGTAAACACAAAACATTGATTCTTTCACTTTGCACAACATTTACATAATCAAGACACAAATTGTTGGTAATAAAATACATTTTAAATTTTTTTTTAAGGAAAAATCCTTTTAAATGTAGATGTATCAAAAATATTTTTGGGGGTAAAACGCATGAACAGCCATGCATAAAAACAAACTAAAAAACTTTGATGTAAATTTAAACATGTACTATTCATTAAAGCTGAAAAGAAACAAAAACCTGCCAAAACACAGCAAGTTCAAAGTTTTTTTGTGTTCAAAAATTAAACACGCCCAAGCACAGCCATGATCTTTTGTAGCCTTTCCTCCACCCGCTTGGTATTTTGCCTGATCTCTATCAAGTCTCCCTTTATTTTTTCAAGGTCATGACAGCAGACCATTAGGTATTGGATCAGGATCTGGGCACTGTGCCTTGTAAACTTTTCGGGGTCTTCAGCCCGAACAGCACCTAAATAAAATAAAAAACAAGTACTATAGAATATGTAGGCCTACATCTATTAACCTGCATCTGTCTGGTTTGACACTGACCTGTTGTGGTGCCACTTTCCACTTCCTCAACTTCACGTTCCTCTCCATCATGTGGTTCTGGGGGTCTTGTTGAAGGTGTTGGTTTTATAGGCTCATCTGACGTAGCTTTTTGAAGCCCTATGGAGATTGCAATCAAAGGTATAGTTTAATTCCAAAATAATAATTATATACAACTAAAAACCCTGAAAGGGTAGTTTGAAAGATTATTTGGAAGTGTGGTCCAATTTTAAATGACCCCCAGTGACAACCTGAACACATGATTGGATACATAGCCAAAACAAGAACATATACTTTTTAAAATAAAGTTTGTCACATTGAAACACCCCCAAGTATATACACTGGATCACCTGTGTGTGACACCCTAAAAATGTATTGGTTTTGGCCCACACTTGTACTACTGCGTTCAGATATTTAATCAGCTGCTGAGCAGTCTCTCCCTTTTAGATTTTTGACTAATTAAAAGGGTATGCATTGTAATGTTAAAGTTGTATTCTAAAAAGAATTCAACTTCTTTCAAAAATTATCTCCACCAAAAAAAATAAAAAATTTGGGTGTTCACACTGGATGATCCAAAAACATCGTATTAAGAAGTGTACGGAGAAAGAGCTTTACTACGTCTGCTTACTGTGCGGACGAACATGAAAATTGTTATCTTTCACGGTACTATCTCAAAGTCAAAAATTAACGACTTTTAATACAAGTAATAATCTTTACCTAGGAAAATGTATGAAAATTACTTCCTTTTTCCTAAAACTTTCTTGATTCTTTTGTATTGGTCGGGCTCCCGCAACTTGAGATCAGACCACCATTTTCGGAGATGTTCCTTCGTTCTGCACACCCTGAATTTTTGGTGAAGAGTTTTGATCACTTTGCCCATAATTTTTGACTTGACAAGATTAGGCCTTTTATACGGCCCATGCTTGGCATCATAATCCTCCCTCCTCAAAATGGCGACCATCTCCACCATTTCCTCGAATGGCATGTTGGATGCCTTATATCTCCGGGATCGGGATTTGGGTTCCTCAGGAATTTCCTCCTCTGTCGAGGTAATGTCAGCCACCTGTGTCTCCGCCATTTTGTTTAGCACTACGATGAGCGAGAAGGGGCAGGGAAAGTACAAGATCGAACGTAAGGGGCGGGGAAAGCGTGCAGAGTTTCACGCATGCGCAGTGTATCCATGTGTCGAAAATACGTTTATTTGCCGGGAGAGGGAGTTAGCAACGAACGTGTTCATCTAGGTACCTAACATTTTAAGGATTTGTGTTTCTTCAGAGGATGAGATTTGGGGCCTATATCTGTCCAAAATGATTATTTGATGAATGTTGACTGAAACATTTTTTAATAATTGGTTCTTGATTTTACAGACAAAATGAAGAGTTTCAAAAATCCAGATTTCATGGGGGAGTTCATCGATAGATGGAAGGAACTCCCTGTCCTGTGACAGACTAAAAATGCCTCAAATAAAAATAAAGCGGCCAGGACAGCAGCACTGGAGAGCCTGCTTGCATTTGTCCAAACCCAGATCCCCACTACAACTATCCAAGATGTTAAAACCAAACTAGCGACCATCAGGGGCACATACAGGACCCAGAGGAATATGGTCCTGAAGTCCCAGAGGTCAGGTGCTGCAGCAGATAAGGTTTATAAACCCAGTCTGTGGTACTACAGCAAGTTATCTTTTCTGGATGACCAGCTGGAAGTGAGGGAATCTCTGTCAACCCTTCCCCCCAGTGGTCTATCCAGCCTTCCTTGTAGCCAACCCTCCAGCCTTCCTTGTAGCCAACCCTCCAGCCTTCCTTGCAACCCTGCTCTGGCTTCCTCAGAGGATCAAGCCGAGGTCCTTGAGGAGGCCAATTTTGATATATGGAGCCAGGTATAGTATTGATATCTACATTTATATGTTACAAAAGTGATGATTTAAAATTGATGTTAGTATTGTTATGTATTTAATGTCAGCAAAAAAAATGGCTTTACAGAGCAATAGACAGTAGTGGTCAAATTTGATGGGGACAAGCCAAAAATATCAGGAGTATGAATCTGGGGGAATTTAATCACTTTGGCCATTCAATTTAAAAATGTCTGGAGGTGAACAATGTGTGTGACTGATGATGGCAAAAACTAAGGAATGTCCCTTTTTTATTTTACAGCCAGAGCTGAGCCAGGAAGAGTGTGATGTTGGGGACCAGGAGGAGGCAGGGCCCAGTGGCACACAGGAGGAGGCTGGGCCCAGCACAAGAGCCCAGATGCCTCCCCTGAAAATAATACAACGAGGGCCAAGGAGAGTTAGGCAGGTGGAGGAGGAAACCAGAGCCTTCCTAAGAGAGGCTACTGCGGCCCTCAGAGAGGCACCCTCTGCTGAAGAGGGCTCTGCCGCAGTCCTGCCCCATAAATTAAGCCAGATGGACTTGAGGCAATGCCTATACAGTGAGAACCTCATGCTGAAGGTCATAAACAGGGGGTTGCTAGGTGAACTGACACAGTTCACCAACATAACTGAGGTTGTCCCTCCTCCTCCACCTCCTCCTACTCCTCCTCCTGCCACAACCTCTCCTCCTGAGCCCCAGCCTCCGAGGAAGCAAGCAACAAAGGCGGCAACAAAGGCGGCAGAGAAGGCTGGAGAGAAGGCTACAAGGAAGAGGAAAAAATAAGGACTGCTGTAGTACCACAGACTGGGGACATATCTGACTTATCTGCTGCTGTTCCTGACCTCTGGGAGTTCAAGGCAAGATTGGGCTCCTTTTTTTTGTCATAATTCAAGATTTTGGTTTTCTCTTCTTGGATGGTTGTTGTGGGGTCCAAAGGATGCACAGATGCAAGCAGGCTCTCCCAGTGCTGCCTTCCCCTTTAATTTGTTATCTCCCTAAATAAAGGATTATTTTGTTTTGCTTACAATACTTGACTATGTGATTTCTATTCTAAAAGAGAGTTTGCTAGGGAGTAGGCAGGGACATTTCTAAATAATATTATTGTTAGTAACAAGGGACACAAACCTCCTTGAGGCAAAATTAGACAAATTTAGAAGGTTGGTGTGGTAACTTGACACACAAATAATATTTATGTCAAAATACAATACGATATCTACAAGGAAAAAATAAGCCAAAATATATAAAAGAAGCCAAAAAATATATAATAAATCTAACTTAAAGAAAACAAAAAATAAATTAAAAAAACCCCCCAAAAAAAAAAAAAAAAATTTTTAGGGAGATCTTTACATTTGATTATGAATTTAGGAGGGAGATCTGGCTTAACAAGAATATTTTAAAATCATTAGATCAATTAGGAATTAGTTAAACAAGTTTGCCATAACTCGGAAAATCATTAGCAAAAGAAGCTAATTATTTAAGCATTATCAAAAGAAGAAAGGAATGCGCAGCATTAAAACGATGCTATTATTTCCAGCGTGACAAATGTGCCATCTCCATTTCAAACGCTAGCTTTACTAAAACGTGCGCTCCTGTCTCATACTTGATTCTGAGCATGCGCGTTTTTTTCACCTCGTAAAAGCATACACACTATCGTTTTTCACGTCGTTAAAAAAAACGACATGAAAAACTACGTGAAAAAATAGAGCATGTTCGAAATTTTTAAAGCCCGTTTTTCACGCCGTTAAAAATGCTCTGGAGCATACACACGATCGGTTTTAATGGCCATTTTTAAAAATGGCATTTTTAACGGCATGAAAAACGATCGTGTGTACGCGGCATGAGCCTCAACAAAAAGGGAGGGGAAAGGAACAAATAACACATAACTTGAAACATATATATAAAAGCCACATCATTACATTTTCCCCCACCCACATCAATAACTAAGACCCGCCCCTCTCTCAGCAGTCTTGATGGGATGCTCTTCTGCAGAGGGGAAAATAAAATTAAACACACAAAACCCTGACACAGATGTTCGTGTGAGAACGAAAAAAACTTCTCCGCAGAGAAATCCTTTCCTTCTTAAAGTGTGTGTGTGGAAAGTGAATACCGATGCACGACACTGCCACCTGGTGACAGCGTCGCAGTAACTGCACTTGTGGAGACCTCTTCTTCTTTGGCTCTATCTACCCCAGAGTCCATGATCACTGACTGAAGAATGAAGAACAAACAGAAACAGTCCTTCCATTCCTTTGAAGAGCATAAACACCCTTAACTGGACACAGTCACTGAAGTTCCCCCCGGGTAATAAGAACAACAACCCCGGAAAGTTCAGCAGTGTAAAGAAAACAAGAACGGAGTCTCTTTTCTCCTACAGCTAGAAACGAGGGTGCGGCAGGACAAGTGGTTTCAAATGCTGGTCCATGGTTTCCAAGTGGTATTCAACGTCTTCTCCTTCCTTGCGTCGAATCAGCACCTTGTCCGCGTGGATATGCCGCCCCAGCATCCATTCTGCCTTGCAGTCTTTGAAGCGCTTAGACGCCTTGGGAGAACACGCGAGGTACCTACGAGCGTGCGGGACCTGAAGGTGGGTCCACACAAAGTCATTGTACCAACGCTCCCGGCAAACTTCCACTTCGTATAACAACTCCTTAGACAAGTATGGGTACTCCCACCCGTACTCAGCAGCAACCTTCTGGCAGAATAGGCGTTGTAGTCTCGCCAGTGGAGGCATGGTGATTTTGTCTCCTTCACCTGGCAAAACTATAGCATCTGGATGGCGAGGTGCTGTGGTCACCTCCGTTCTGGGCCTAGGTGCCCGCAGCGACAGTCTCTTATCCCCAGCTTTAGGTGCAGGTGGCACCGAGGATGCAAGAGTAGGCTGGGGACAGGGTCCCTCCTCAGGCGCTGGTGCCTCCACCCGGGGTGTACTATCCCCTGTAGACATGGGTGGGTCCCTGGTTCTGCGGAACGAGGCAAGGGGCACTTTATCCCAGCCCTTTTGAGCAAACAGCTCATCTATGGCGACATCGTCTCCCAGATCGGAGAACGACTCCAGGTCGGAGGTGTCACACTCCTCCGCGGGCAGGTAACCTGTAGTGGAGACTGAACTGCCACCTCCCACGGACACACAGGGCCGTGACTCCCCGACACCTCCGCCCATGCACCAAGTCCCTCCGCCTGGCTTACCTCGGCCTTTACTTGAGACGGGATGTCCGGAACTCCTCTCACCGGTTCCATCCGGGCCGGGCGTAAGCGGGCAGGATGGTCCACCGCGACCGCTGGACGGGGCTACCATACCGTTCTTCTTCTTCTGCGGTGGACGCTGTGAGGCCGTAGTGACCGAGTCAGCATCTTCAGATTTCTCCCGTGTTTGAGTGATAACGACCTCCTCCGTGGTCGCTGCAGTGCGCATGGGGGCGGCTACAAAAGCGGTGATTCCTCCAACTTGAGTGGTGCTGCCTGTGGTACGACCGGGGTAGATGGTTCTTGGCTTCTCGATGCTTGTATCCACCTCGAATATGAACTCCCCACAGGCTTCGCATCGCCCGAATGGCTTCAGCTGACACACCAGTCCCGAGCAGTCGGGACAAATCACACCCAGGGCCTCAACGTCCATGCATGAGTACAGGGCGAATCTTCCCCGGGGCTTCAGCCGGATCCCCATATCGGTCACCGGAGCAGCATTAGTCAGTCGCGGTAGAAGGGTGAAGTGGAATCCACAATGTATTTCCAAACATGGCGACTCGCTGCTGATCCATTGCGCACTGCAAGTTTGACGCCAAAGTCCCCACGTGTAGTCCTTCACACGGCTGGACTCCTCCCCTCTTGAACTCCAGTTCGCTGGCTTTCTCCTTCCCTGGGTCACGCCCACGAACTGAGCAGGGAGGGTGTGCCTCGTGGCGCAGTGCAATAAAAGTCCCCACGTGTAGTACCTCACACGGCTGGACTCCCCCCTCTTCTCGCTCCTCTGCATAGTCCTTCCCCTTCTTAGGGTCACACTCACGACTTTGAACAGGGTTGCACTTTGGCCAGTAATATGGCCGACCTACTCGGAACTCCTCCGGGCAGACACGTTCAAACTCCGTCCATTCTAGCTCCATAGTAACACGAACACCATCCCGGACCCGAGCCCCCACGCGTAGCGGCCTCCACTCTCTCTCTCTCCTCTTCTGGCTGGTGTCTGCTTGTCTAGGGGTACTTTGGAGGAGAGAGTGTGGGGTCACCACGCCAAGCCTTCACCGCAGATGTTTGTGTGGTGTAAGCAAAGTTCCTTTACCTTCGGATCGGTGTTCTGAGTTTGAAGCCTCTGCCTCTTCTGTGGAACCGTGTTGCCAGTAAATGAGCCCCACACCAATAAAAGTCCAACACTCCTTTTTTTTTCCAATGTCAGGATGAAACACAATCAGTTGGAGTCCCTCAAACGAACAGACAGGGGGTGTGGATACGAATAGGCCCAGGCACAATGAGCTCTCCTATTCCTCTATCAGCGAATAGGTTTGGCACATGTTCTATGCCACCTGTTGAGAATCTTGGTCGCTGCCACCGACCGGATGAACGGTGAACCTTCCTCCTGACTGCACTCGGCCCCTGTTTGGGAAGATACCCTTCCGGGCGGTCTCCTGAGGCTCACCCGGCACCGGCAATCTGCTGCACCAGGTCTTCGGGTGAGTAACTCCTCCGGTCCCTTACGCCTCTGGATTCAGGTACCCCACTCCCGGTGTCCCCTAGGATATCCTTCCCTCGCGGAGCCCAGCGGAGGACATTGGGTCCCAGGCCTCCAACCGAGTACCTCACCCCAGGCTGAAGGTGCCCGGGTGGAACACGAGCTCTGGGTGTCCAGGCCTAGGCCGCCTGGACACCGGCCATGAACCACAGCCCTCAGGCTGAAGGTGCCTGGGACACGACGACCCCGTGACCAAAATGGCCGACCCCTTTAAACCCTCCACCAGCAAGCCCAGCGGAGCCCCTGCCCCGCTGTACTCATGCTGCGAGAGGCCAAAAAGGGTATGCCACTGGAACGATGGCTGAACCACGGGCCCAAAGTGACAGCGCCACCCACTGGGCCCCAGGGAACCACACATCACAGATCCCCCACCAAATTTAAACATAATAGAAAAGCATATACCCGCTACATATACATTACCCAAAATCCACAAGGATCCGATTAATCCGCCTGCTCGACCCATTGTAAACAGATATTACTCGTGACGGCTGATGTATCATCGCTTTATTCAATTATTCAACATGATGATGCTCTACTTGCACTCAATTGGGCTTTAAGTCGTGAAGATGATATCCCTCACAACCAAAAGGTTTTTTTGGACGAGCTCTTGACTTTTGTCTATCCCACAACTATTTTTGGTATGCCAGCAAATTTTATACACAACAAAGAGGAGTTGCAATGGGCGCCAAATTCGCGCCAAGCATTGCCAATCTGTTCATGGCAGAGTGGGAGGACAAAGTTATTTTTAAGAACAGAAAACCAGAGTTGATATTTTATAAATGTTTTATCGACGACCTAATAACAATATAAGACTAACCTCGCAATGGCATGATAAAGAAATAAACTTTCTGGACGTTAATATCTACCGTCGGAACAACAAATTGGAAACTAAAGTTTATTTCAAGCCTACGGATAGAAATAGTTACCTGCCTACCTGCAGTGGGCATCACCCCCTCTGGCTGAAGAATATCCCAAAAGGACAGATTATGAGGGTGAAAAGAAACTGCTCTGAGATGGAAAACTTCTTAGTGCAGTCTAAAATCCTAACTGATAAATTTGAAACAAAAGAATACAACCCAAAGTCCTTAGAGAAAATCGTGGAAGAAGTGGGTGTTCTCCCAAGAGAGGTGTGTTTACAAGAAAAAGCCACCACTACCACTACAGTTTACAGTAAAGAATGGGGTTTTATCACAGGTTTTCATGCCCAATACAGAGAAGTAGAGAACATTTTTAAAGAACATTGGCATATTTTATTACTTGATAAAAAACTGAACCCAGTTTTACCACCAAACCCTCAATTTATTTATCGGAATGCAACAAGCTTTGGAGATAAAGTGATAAAAAAATTACCATATATACTCGAGTATAAGCCGAGATTTTCAGCCCTTTTTTTGGGCTGAAAGTCCCCCCCCCTCGGCTTATACTCGAGTCAGCGAAATTTTACATTGGAAATAGTACCTGAAAAAAAGTTGCAGCTGCGGCGTCCAACGTTCAAATCCCGCGGTCTCTTCCTGGTCCCTTCCGTGATAGGCGATTCTCATCAGACACTCTCCGCCTATCACGAACGTTCTCTCATCCTCAGTTTCCCAGCAGACGTCTGTGATTGGCGGAACACCCAACACAGGTGTCTGCTGGGAAACTGAGGATGAGAGAACTTTTGTGATAGGCGGAGAGTGTCTGATGAGAATCGCCTATCACGGAAGGAACCAGGAAGAGACCGCGGGATTTGAACGATGGACGCCGCAGCCGCAACTTTTTTTCAGGTACTATTTCCATTGTAAAATTTAAACAGTGAGGATAGGAAACAGTGAGGATAGGAAACAGTAAGGATGGGAACAGTAAGGCATTGTTGACCCTCAGCTTATACTCGAGTCAGTAAGTTTTCCCAGTTGTTTGTGGCAACATTAGGTACCTCGGCTTATACTCGGGTCGGCTTATACTCGAGTATATACGGTACTGGATCCACCTACACGACCTCCCACGTTTTGGGATCGTAATGTTTTTTTTGCTTGCAGGAAATGTAAGGCGTGTAGGGAAGTGAAAAAAACAATTAGAGGTATGGACAGCTTCACCTCTACGTCTAATAGTAGAAACTTTCATATCCAACAGTTTATCACCTGCAACAGTACACATGTGGTCTATGCACTAAAATGCCCTTGCGGTCTTATTTATATTGGCCACACTTAAGCCCCGTACACACGATCGGTTTAACTGATGAAAACCGTCCGATGGATGGTTTTCATCAGACCAACCGATCGTGTATGGTACCCATCGGTCTTTTTTCCATCGGATGGAAAAAATAGAACTTGTTTTAAAATTTTCCGATGGATAAAAAACCGATGGGAATTTCCGATCGTCTATGGGCAAGTCCATCAGTAAAAAAACCCACGCATGCTCAGACTGAATTAGGAGACGGGAGCGCTCGTTTTTGTAAAACTAGCGTTCCTAATGGAGAGAGCACATTCGTCATTCTGAAAGTTATTGCTTCGTTTAATGCAGCGCCTGTTTTTTTGCTTTCATTTCTTTAAAATGTCATTTTGGCAGCAGAACTTTCTCCTGAGTTCTGACAAATGTATGTCTTTCTTTTTTCTAGTGATCTTAGGAATAATTAGTAAAATTCTTCAAGGCCGACCTCACAAATTACACCTTTTTTTTTTGACTCTTAAAATTTGTTGTGCATTTTTTGGTGTGTCAATTTCTCAGAACAACATAATATTAAATTTTTGAAAAATCATGGAGGTTGGTGTTCCTTGTTCTTAATTACACATTGTATTTATGCAATCTTAATGCTACTTCTCAAAAAAACACATCAGGCATGTAGGTTGGCTGAAATCAAATTTCCCTTTATTTCAGAAAAAAACAAATCAAAAACCGAAGGGCAACTATTCCCAAATTAGCAGAGAATATAAAGTCATTAGATCCCAAATGCAGACCTGACTATGATCAATAATAAAATCAACAACAGCATGAAATCAGGAGCAGCAGCCAAAGACATACATCATCCCAAGCTGTGGTACTCCATCAACCTTCAATTTCTGGATGAGCAGCTCAAGGCCAGGGAATCACCTCCTGCTCTTCCTTGTAGCCTTCCTTCCACGCCTCTCTGCAGCGTTCTCTCCACGGGCCCGTCCACGCACCCTTGCAGGCTGGGCCACTGTGGGTGGTGATGTGGCAGGAGGAGGAGGAGAAGGAGGAGAGGGATTGGGCTGATGTGAGATATGGGTGGCCTCAGTCAGCTGTCCCCTCGCCCCCATGTGTACGGCCGTGTAGATAAGGTGCTCACAAAGGGCCCGTTGTCACGCCTCCATTCTCAGCAGCTTATCTGAGAGATAGGTGCTAAACCCCTCCGTAGGGTTGAGGGGGGCCCTCATAATGGCAGCAGCCTCCTGAATCATCCTCCACTTGTGTCATCCGCCGTTGTTTTGGCGGTCTGACGTGGAGGGGAGCCACTTGGGAGACGGTGCTGCCACTAGGCCTGGGGACCTGCTGAGTCCCACTGGGCCCTGCCTCCTCCTGCCTGTCACACTCCTGACCCTCTTCCTCCTGGCTTGCCTCATCCTGTTTATAAAATAAAATGTAAATTTCTATTATTTGAGGAATCAATCACACACAATTTTGATCTCATTACTGTTTTTTTGGGGGGGGGATCATTTATGGCTAATCAAAACAGTTCAACTCAATATTACTTAGTGGACAATAATTAGCATCAAAAATACTATACCTGGCTGAAGATGCGAAGATCTGGCTCTTCAAGCTCAAGAGGCTCCTCCTCCGCCTCTGCAGGGGTGGAGGGAAGGGTGGAAGGAACGCTGGAGGGAAGGGTGGAAGGAAGGGTTGAGGGAAGGCTGGAAATAGATTCCCTGGCCTCGATCTGGTCATCCAGAAATTGGAGATGTCTGTAGTACCACAGCTTGGGCTTTACTACATCGTCGGCTGCTGCTCCTGATCTCTTGGACTGGCGCACTTCCTTGAATTTTTTTTTATAAGAATTGCGCAGGTTGTTGATTTTATTATTGATCATAGTGTAGTCTGCATCTGGGATCCATGGCTTCATATCCTCGGCTAATTTGGTAATAGTTGCCCGTCGTACATCACTTTTGTGATACGCCGGGTGTTTGAGCTCCCAAAGGTTGCGCTGTTCCTTATACTTTTCAATAAAAACAAGCATCACCTCCGGCTCTCTTAGTTTATGCATCTATTAAGGATCAGCAAGTACAAAAAAAAAAGGATCAGAATTGATTCTCCTCAACTTATCACAATATTGCCCTTTACAATCATGACCCATTAATATGCCACTGCAGGCCCGAGTTCCCTTCTTACCTTAGTTCACTTCGTGGGTTCACTTCCGGTCGTCCTTACTCCGCGCATCCCTAATAACTTCTTTCCACTTTTTATACCCTGCGCATGCGTGTAACTCCGCCCTCGTCGCCCGCCCATGACGGACTTTTTCTGCATTTCCCCGCCCCTTAACGATCGGCGCACAGTGTGAGACGGCGACATGTCGCAGACACAGGTGGCTTCTTTAGTTGAAATTACCGACGAGGAAAGCCCGGAGGCGGAAACGTCCCGATCCTGTAAAAAAAGATACAAGGCGACTAATATGTCTTTTTCTGAGATGGCGGAGATGGTGGACATTCTGCGGAGGAAGGATTACGACGGCAAGCATGGCCCATACGACACCCCTAATCTCCGGAAGTCACAAATTATGGATAAAGTGGCGAAGACTCTTTATAAAAAATATGGGGTCAGGAGATCCAAGGAACAACTCCGTAAAAGGTGGTCAGACCTCAAGATCAGGGAGCCGGAGCAGTATAAGAAGCTTATAAAAAGCATAGAAAAAAGTAAGTATATTTTACTGTGTTCTTTCACATTGTAATATGTATTTCTTTCTCGTACATCACGGGACACAGAGCGACATAGTCATTACTAATGGGTTATATAGTTACCGTCAGGTGCTGGCACTGGCAACTTCCAAAACCGGAAGTACCCTCCCCTATATAAGCCCCTCCCATCCGGGAGCACCTCAGTTTTTTGCCAGTGTCTAAGGTGTTGGCCAAGAAGAAACATGTGTTTTTCACTGAGCTTGCGTACAGGTTCTTTTGGGCCTCAGTAAGCTATTCCGGATCCGACCAAAAAAGCTTCATAGCTAAACGGTCGGTACCCGGGCCTTGCAGAGAAGAGCAAGGTTCTGCCTGTAATGCTTCTCTTAGGAGAGCTGGACCCTGGGATCCAGAGCTCTGGTCATACCCACGACCAAGATGTTTTCTGTGCAGGGTGCTATACAGGTCCAGGGGAGTGGAATCCTTGGGAACCCGGTCCCTGAAGGTTTGATTACAATGCCTGCCGTGATAGGTGAAGTTTGGGCTTTTGTGGACCAAACAAAGTCCTGCGGCGGGGAACAGGTAAGTGGGGGCCCCCAGGAACTTGGTTCTATTGGGGGACCCCCAAGCCTAATTTGTCTTTCTGTCTGTTACCTAACGGTATTCCCGCTAATATCTGTGCATGCCTGTAACTACTAAAAAAAATGTAATAATTTTTAATGGTGGTCAAGAAAAAAAAAAAAAAAAGAATGTTTTTTTATATATGTTTAGTATATTAAACTGCGGTACCTGTGTTTGTCCACTAGAGGCCGCTGTGGAATGTTTTTCTTGTCATATGGACTAGTTTCTTCTCAGAGAGCAAAGTCCAGGCAGCTGGTGAGTTCTCCTACAGGAAACTGTTTCCTCTGCCATGTTGCAGTGTTCGTCTATCCCCCGGCCTGCGGCAAAGGGGGCCCTGGCTCCTGTCCCTGGTTTCCATGTTTGAAAATTAGCGCCGAGGCGCACGTGGCCGCGCGCGTGCGCGTGCACGCGCCTCTATATATAGAGGTGGCCGGAAAAAGGGGCGGGGCCTGGGGGATGACGCTCTGTGCGCGCCGCAGCGCTTCTGCGCATGTGCGGGCGTCCCAGCAGGTTTTTAAAAAGCCACATTATTGCAGTAAGCTGGCTATGAAGTACAGAGACAGAGCTGGCAACATTTAAAGGCATACAGCAAGCGGTTGATACAGGCATCCCCTAGAAAGGCACATTAGTAGACACCAACTGTGATATAGCAGCAATTGTGCTAGACTATTCTCAGTAAAAGTGGTGTATTACGGCTGGAATACCTCAGCTTTAGGCTTAGGAATATGCCGTCCAGTAGCTCCGGAACTGAATCTTCCAGGAAGCGAAGGGGGTCTCATCGGGCTCTGAGGATCTTGGGCATACTCCTGCTGCACCAGTCTCCCCTGAAGTTCAGAGGTAAGTGACCGTAGAGACCCCGCAGGGGTACTTGGTACTGTGGCTGTCCTCAGTCACCTGCTCCTGTGTATGTAACAGAGGAGGTTTTTTCCTCAGCTCTGGGAGGATTAGAGAGAGATTGTCAACATTTATCGCTGCCTCCCTGTCAGGGAAAGCACGTCCGATCTCCGTCTCCTCCTTCAGAGTGCCTGTTAGCAGAGCAACAGTCCCATACAGGGATCGACCTGCCTGAAGGGGATCAGGATGAGGTTGATTCTGTTATAGAGGAATCAACAGTGGGGGAACCTTTTCTCAGCATCTTAAGCTGAAAGATTATGGGTTCAGTCTCTGACTAACATGGTCCGATCAGCATTTAAAAATGCACCTTGCGGAACCATCAACCACTACTGTATCCTCGTTGGGGTCGCTAGAAGCCCCCAGACTGTTTGTTCTTTTCCACTTCACCCTTTACTGAAAGGGCTCATTTACCAGGATTGGGAACGTCCTGAGAAAATATTTATTCCCCCAAGAGATTTCCGGTGGTCTATCCCATGGAGGATAAGTTCATCAAAAAAAAAAAAAAAAAAAAAATGGAAGGTCCCTACAGTGGACGCAGCCATCTCTTGTATGTATAAATCACTGACATGTCCAGTGGATAATGTCCAAATGTTCAAGAACCCAATAGATAAAAGATTGGAGTCCTTATGAAAATCTGCTTGGTGATACAACCAGCAGTAGCAGCTATTGGGGTCTGCTAAGCAGTGAAGGATCAGTTGAAACAGGTCTTGAGGGACTTGACAGATCAGCAGGCTTTGCCCTAGCTGATCTACCTAGAGCCTTAGGCTTTGCGGTTGACGCCATAGAGGATTCAGTCCATCAGGCCTCCCGCCTTACGCTGTCTATAGTACATATGCGTAGGCTCCTATGGCTCAAAAACTGGTCTGCTGAAGCTCCCTGTAAAGAATGGCTGGTTAGCGTCCCATTTCATGGTGAACGCTTATTCAGGGAAAACCTGGACAAATATCCAGAAAATTTCCAGCGGTAAAAATACGCTCTTGCCGGTTAAAAGCAGAGTTAGAGGTCCCTCTTTAAGAGGCCTGCTTCTCCAGTCCCTGGGGCATCGGCTGTGTAACAGTTCCGACGGCCTCCTCGGTCAAATCCCGGGGGTAAAAAACAGGGACAGTAGCAGGGTAATGAGAAACCCTGGGTCAGGGGAGGTACAAGACCTCCCCCAAAGTTAAATTCATTGAAGCCCCCACTCAGTCGGGTGGGGGGAGGACTCCAGTTGTTCGCAAGAGACCTGGCGGGACACGATCAAGACAGATAGGTGCTCTCCGCAGTAGGTTTGGGATACAGTTTGGAGTTAAAAGACTCTCCTCCTTCCCATTTTTGAGGTCAAACGTGCCAAGGGATCCCCGGAAGAGAGAGTCCCTCCTGTTGGCACTAGAACAACTATTGCTCCAAGGAGTAATTATGGAGGTTCCCCTGGAAGAATGAGGGTTCGGGTTTTACTCAAACCTCTTTACAGTCCCGAAGCAAACGCGGACGGGAGGCCCATATTAATTCTAAAAGGGCTATACAAATTCCTGTATATCAGGACTTTCCGATGGAGTCGATCCGATCGGTGGCCACTGCCCTACAAGGGGAGGATTGGTTAGCCACGATCGACATCAAAGATGCTTATTTGCACATTCCCATCTTTCCAGTCCACCAAAAATTTCTACGCTTTGCAGTAGAAGGGCGCCATTTTCAGTTCAGAGCCTTACCCTTCGGTTTGGCCACAGCACCACGAGTGTTTACAAAAATTCTGGCCCTTTATTGGCCAATCTAAGAACACAAGGTGTAATGATAATGGCATATCTGGATGACTTGTTGCTGATAGACCACTCAGTGAAAAAACTAGACGTGGTCGTTCACAAGACGATCAAGTATCTGGAATCTCACGGTTGGATTATCAACCGAGACAAGTCAGCCCTAAAAACCAGTCAAAAGTCTGGAATACTTGGGGCTAAGGTTGGATTCAGGCCAGAGAAAAATATTCTTGCCTCGAGGAAAGGTGTTGTCTTTGAAAGATTTGATCCACTTAGTGGGTACAAAAAAGACAGCCGTCCATACGCCTGTATATGAGGCTGCTGGGAAAAATGGTGGCATCATTCGAAGCAGTACCCTACGGTCAATTCCATTCAAGGAATTTGCAAGGGGCCATACTGTCAGCCTGGAACAAAAAAGTTCAGGCCCTAGACTTACAATGTCCTTGTCCCCTTCCGTTCGCAAGAGCCTCCGTTGGTGGTTGGTTCCCCAGAATCTGGAAAAAAGGAAATCCTTCAGTCCGATTTCTTGGAAGGTGGTCACTACAGATGCCAGCCTTATAGGCTGGGGAGCAGTACTGGAGCAATAGTCTCTCCAGGGCAGATGGTCGGATGCAGAAAAGGCCCTGCCCATCAATCTCTTAGAGATACGAGCAGCCCGGTATGCCCTAGTAGCATGGACATCCAAACTCCAAGGGTCCCCTGTCAGAATTCAATCAGACAAAGCCACAGCAGTGGCATATATCAATCATCAGGGGGGCACCAGGAGTCGTGCAGCCCAGAGGGAAGTAAATTACATCCTGAAATGGGCAGGAAAAATATGTCCCAGCCATATCTGCGGTATTCATTCCAGGAGTGGAGAATTGGAAGGCGGACTTTCTAAGTCGCCAGCAATTAGGCCCAGAGGAAGGGTCCCTTCACCCCGAGGTTTTCTGGACAATATGTCAGCGGTGGGGAACATCGGATGTAGATCTTCTAGCATCCAGATTCAACGCAAAGGGGGATAGGTTTGTCTCTCGGACAAGGGATCCCCTAGCTTGCGGCTCGGATGCCCTAGTGTTCCCTGGGGATCAGTTCAAGCTGATATATGCATTCACACCGCCACAATGGTTACCTCGATTACTCCGCAGAATCAGGGTAGAAAAGAAACCAGTGATTCCGGTGGCTCCAGCGTGGCCCCGAAGAGCGTGGTACGCGGAGATTGTAAAATTTCAGTGGGGAGTCCTTGGACTCTCCCACGTCGTCCGGCTTTCGCAGGGACCGATATACCACCCTTCCTTACCAGCCCTAGGTTTGACGGCCTGGCTATTGAAGCCCACATTCTAAAAAAGAGAGGGCTCTCTAATGCTGTGGTATCTACCATGATCAATGCCAGGAAGCCGGTATCCAGGCAGATCTACTATAAAATCTGGAAGGCGTACATCGCGTGGTGTGAGGCCAAGAAATGGCATCCACATAAGTACGTAATAGGTAGGATTCTGGACTTCCTACAGTGGGCTGTAGATAGGAAGCTTGCCTTGAGTACTATCAAGGGTCAGATTTCGGCCTTGTCAATATTTTTTCAAAGGCCCTTGGCTTCGCATTCACTAGTCAAAGCCTTTATACAAGGAGTGATGCGTATTAGGCCTCCGGTTAATATTCCCATATGTTCATGGGATCTAAACTTGGTTCTGTCGGTTCTACAGAAACAACCATTTGAACCATTACAGCATATTTCCTTGGTGCTTCTCACCAGGAAATTGTTTTTTCTAGTAGCCATTTGTTCGGCTAAAAGAGTATCGGAATTAGCAGCTATGTCCTGTAAGGAGCCATATCTGGTTATCCATAAGGACAGAGTAGTGTTACGTCCTCATCCAGCCTTTCTTCCTAAGGTGGTATCGAGGTTTCATTTGAACCAAGATGTGGTTCTTCCTTCTTTTTTCCCCAAACCTACTTCGGTAGAGGAAAAGTTATTGCATTCTTTGGATGTAGTAAGAGCAGTTAAAGCTTATCTAAAAGCCACTGCTCAGATTCGCAGAACGGATACTTTGTTTATTCTGCCGGAAGGCCCCAGAAAGGGTCAGGCAGCGTCAAAGTCTACTTTAGCCAAGTGGATTCGACAGGTCATTATGCAAGCTTATGGCTTGAGAAGGAGACCGCCTCCGTTCAAAGTTAGAGCGCACTCCACGAGAGCAGTTGGAACTTCATGGGCAGTGCATCACCAGGCCTCCCTGGCTCAAATCTGTAAGGCCGCAACATGGTCTTCGGTACACACGTTTACTAGGTCCTACCAGGTGGACGTTAGAAGTCAGGAGGATGTCGCCTTTGGGCGCAGTGTGTTGCAGGCCGCAAAAGATCCTCATGTCTGATAGCGCTCAGCTTATATATGGTGTATCCCCCCCCTCATTTGGCATTGCTTTAGGACATCCCATTAGTAATGACTATGTCGCTCTGTGTCCCGTGATGTACGAGAAAGAAAATAGGATTTTTATAACAGCTTACCTGTAAAATCCTTTTCTTGGAGTACATCACGGGACACAGAGCTCCCACCCCTCTTTGGGGACACTTATTGCTTTGCTACAAAACTGAGGTGCTCCCGGATGGGAGGGGCTTATATAGGGGAGGGTACTTCCGGTTTTGGAAGTTGCCAGTGCCAGCACCTGACGGTAACTATATAACCCATTAGTAATGACTATGTCGCTCTGTGTCCCGTGATGTACTCCAAGAAAAGGATTTTACAGGTAAGCTGTTATAAAAATCCTATTTCTTCCATGTTTTGCAACATGTGCTTGGCTTGACTGGGTTCACATTTTGAAATCTCATCTTTTAGGTTAAGTGGAGAGTCCACTTATTTGCCCAATGTTTTGACCAATAACTTGCTGCTCTTCCCCCAAACATGTTTGGCACATATCCACGTAAACTACACGTGGGCATGCCTCATTTTACTTCAACAATGTTTATCTACACATTGTTGGCTAGATGATGTGTTGTAAGGAAATTTAGAATGTGACTGAAAGAATAAACTGTATTCTGGGTAAAGGAGATGACACTCCAGCAGTTGTGTACTTTTTTTTGTTCTTGATCAAGATACTATACTCTGGGCCACATGACCAAATTTATTAACGGCGTCACACACAGGTGGTCCAGTGGATACCTTGGTGGTTATCCAAGTGTATTTGTGAATGTCCTCAAAAATAACATGTTGCTTTGTGGAGTTTGCAAAATCACATATGTTCATGTTGGAACTCAGGGCCAAATATCAATTGTACACCACTTCGAAAAATTGAGGATCCCTTTTCAGGCCTTAAAAAAGTCTGTGTGCTAAAGTATACATTTTGTTGTAAATTCCCATAGGGGAGAGGAGACTGGGAGGACACCATGCTCAGGAGACGAGTAACCCAACACCACAGAAACTCCCCGAAGCTCCCAAAGCAGACCAAGATCAGCAGGTTCAGGAAGCGGAGGTGGAGGAAGCGGAGGTGGAGGAAGGGGAGGTGGAGCTTATCAGCACAACAGGTCAGTGTCTGTCACCACAACTTCAAGGTAAATACAGATGTAGGACTGCCTAGTGTAAAACCTTTCTTTTTGTTTTAGGGACTGAACGTGGGGGTGTGTCAGGAAGTCCAAATCCGCCATTCTCGAGTGCCAGCGCCAAAATAATCATTCAGGAAATCATGGAATGCAGTAGCGAAATGGACATTATGAGAAAGCGAATGATTGTGATTGAGCAAAAATATAAAAACATGATAGATATTTTGGGGAGAATAGTGTGAACCCCCCCCCCTTTTTGTGCGTTTTGTTATGCGTCTGAAATTATCTCAGGGATTTCCAACATCCCAAATGTGAAGATGCACACACTGAAGACTCAACATGTGCTATCTGCCGTCACAGGATATCTATGTCCCTGTTTTGGGGGTGCAACCTCTTCCTCCCTCCTCAAGTAGGGTAGAGGAAGGGTTTACATCCCCAAAGCACGGCCATTGATCCCCCATGATGGCAGATAGCACATGTTTACCCTAGCCATGGGATCTTGTTGAAGATACCCATTTGAGCCCCAAAAAAAAGTGTGTTTGTTAACATTTGGGATGGATCAGGGGTACCATCACCCCATCTCCAGTTGGTATTTTTAACAGTGTTATTTTATTACTTTTTCAGACTAAAAAAAATGGCTTACGACCCATGCATGTTTCTGCAAAAAAAGACGCACAGAAAAATAAAAGGCTAGTATTTCTAAAAACCCCCAAAAAATGTGTTGCAAACAATAAAAACATTTGGGAAGTCTAAAAAAGGTGTGCCAAGAGCAGTTCTGAAGATGCAAAAACCGTGTTTTTCGCTCTGAGTTTTGAGGCTATTTACTAAGGACAATTACACTTGGCACTACTAGAACCTGGGAGACACATAAACCCAAAATACAAGAATGACAACACAAGTTTGTAGGAATTCCATGATTTTTTTTTTTTTTTAAAAGGTTAAATACTTGGTCAGATGTGGTCTGGCATTGCGATGGCCCCCTACCCGTGAAGTACTCTACGTATTTCTGGCGTACTTCACGGGCACTTTGGGGGGCCAAGCCAGTACGGGCAGTGCTGAGGTCGGTCAGATTAATCAGTTCAGATGGACCGGCCTCAGGCCCAAACGATGATACATAATTGGTTGCAAATTTTCGTAGAAAATTGTGCAAGATGCAGCAGCAGTAGACGATGTGGTTCAGTTTATAATCCGCCAAATGTATCGCTGTCTGGAACAGGCGGAACCGGCTGGCCATTATCCCGAAGGCATTCTCCACAACTCTCCGGGCTCTGGCCAGCCGGTAATTAAAAACCCTCCTCTCCGGGGTGAGGGTGCGTTGGGGAAACGGCCGCATCAGGTGTGGTCCTAGTCCAAAAGCCTCATCCGCAATGAAAACGAACGGGAGCCCTTCAACGTTCTCTGCATCTGGAGGCAGTGCAAGACCCCCAGCCTGCAGACGGTGAGCGAACTCCATCTCCGCGAATGATCCGCCATCGGACATCCGGCCGTTCTTCCCCACGTCCACATACAGGAACTCGTACCGTGCCGACACCACCGCCATTAACACTATGCTATTAAAACCTTTATAGTTGAAATAGTATGACCCCAAACGGGGTGGCGGCACTATGTGGACGTGCTTCCCATCAATTGCCCCTCCGCAGTTGGGGAAATCCCACCGCTGGGCAAATTGGGAGGCCACAGTCAGCCATTCCTGTGGTGTGCTAGGGAACTGTGGAGTCAAACAAAAAGAAGACATTAGTACGGTTTATGGTTACAGTGCAAGCAGATTACACACAAAAACACTGTTGAGTATCATTATTATTTAAGGGAGTTTTTCCTACCAATAAACAAAGGCCCACTTAGCAGATGCCTCACCCCCGCTGAGTGGACATTCTAAAATAATCTAAGGGGGGGGGCCTAAGGTGATTGTGGCGGATCCCAAAAAAGGCTCTACCACTCGGCTGAGCTTGATTGAGAACTACTAATTTTTTAACATCTTTAGGGGGGGGGGGGTTGTCAAACTACGAGGGCAATGACCCCCCAAAAATGAAAAGGAAAATAGAAGGCTAGCTGGGTTTGCGCCCACGATAGCATGCTGGAGAGGTTAGTGAAGGGAAATAGGCATGTAGGGCCCAAAAAGGGATTTACAGTTTAAAAAAGGCATGGGGAAAATGGGGACATTACCAGGATATTACAAACAGGCATATTTGTGTTAGGAGGAAAAAAAAAGAAAAAAACAACAGAATCACAACTGATAATGTGAGGTTAAAGGAGCATAATTACCTTCATATAGTCCTTCTGCAGGACCTGAATGATGGCCGAACACGTCTCAGGGATAATGATCCCGAGAGCCTGGGGGGAGATGCCTGTTGAGAACTTGAGGTCCTGCAAGCTTCTCCCAGTCGCCAGGTATCTCAGCGTGGCAATAAGCCTCTGCTCGGCAGTGATGGCCTGGCGCATCACAGTGTCCTGCCTCGTTATATAGGGGGACAGCAAATCCAACAGACGGTGAAATACGGGGTCCGTCATCCTGAGATAATTCCTGAAATCATCAGGGTTATTCTCATGGATTTCCCGCAGCAGAGGCATATGAGAGAATTGGTCCCGCTGGAGCAACCAATTCTTAGTCCATGAACTCCTCCTCACCCTGTTCACAGACTGAACTCGGGTTACAGTGTTAACTGCAACACCAAGCCCAAAGCCAGCACGAGCTCGAGAACGAGAACGCACTTCAAACATGGTTTTAAACCGGTCGGCTGGTCAGAAGGCACTCAAACAGAATGCACCGTGGAACAGCAAGGCCTGAGAAGAACGATCTGAAAAACAGTAAACGAACGGCCAAAAAGGCACTGCAAGGCAGTAACGACCTGACTGCACGCACTGAATCACAAATACAAACCCACAAGCACAAACTGAACAACAGGAAACGATCTGCAAAGCACGGAGACTGAAAAGCGCGAATCGGCTCTCACCAAACTTTTACTAACACGCGGTAACACGAAATCAGCAAAAGCAGCCCAAGGGGTGGCGCCATTAGATTTGTTCGGCCCTTTTATAGCGCGTCGTACGTTTTGAACGTGCCGTCGTTTTCTTGCCGTCGGTTTTTAGACTGATGGTGTGTGGCCAAGACTGATGAAAAACAGTTTCATCGGATTTCCGATGGACAAATCCATAGGTTATCCGATCATGTGTACAGGGCTTAAGAGAATGCTGAGGGTGCGTATAACGGAACACATCCAAAACATCAGGATAGGGTATAAGGACCACAACGTGTCCTTACATTTTAAAATTAAACATAATCAAGATCCATCGGGTTTACAGTTTTGGGGAGTGGAGCATTTAGAACCCCATTGGAGAGGCATCAATTTAGTCCGTGAGTTATCAAAACGGGAAACCAAATGGATTTTTTAAATTGATGTTTTATCCCCTAGAGGCTTGAATATCGAGCTTGACAATAATTGTTTTATTAGTGATACTTAGTTCCACCAATATTAGTTCTAATGCCGCGTACACACGATCATTATTCACGGCGGTTAAAGAACCGCCGTGAATAATGACATTAAAAACGAGGGAACGGCTTGTTCCCCACACACGGTCGTTTTTCACGACATTTTTTCTCTTGTCGAGAAAAACGACCGTCTGTGGGCTCCGCGGCAGTGTTTCCCTATGGGAAACACTGCCGCAGAAAAAATGTCGGGAAAAACGACGAGAAAAATTAGAACATGTTCTAATTTTTCTCGTCGTTTTTAATGCCATTTTTCTCGTCGAGAAAAACGACAAAATGCCCACAGACGATCGTTTTTCTCGTCAAAAGGAAAAAATTTCGTTTTTCTCGACGAGAAAAACAGTCGTGTGTACACGGCATTAGTCTTTTGTGATTTTATCGATATTTTATTATATATTTTAATTATATATTTTAATTGTGTTCATATTCAACCTGCACACATATCCATGTGTGCAGCCACGGTATTGGCTGTTTAGGTCTAATGCACACCCTTATGGGGTGCTTTATTTTATTATATGATCTTAGTATTGTTCCAGATATGTGTGTATGTGCAATGTCAGTATACGGTTTTTACGCTCGGTATGCTTGCACATACAGAATATGTGTGGCGGGCATATCGAACGGAGGTTGTCATATGCCCTCATGTGTGTACATGGTCTGAGGGGGTTCACTCAGCAGCGGGTGTGTGTGACCCCCTGGATGGGTTCACCACACAAAAACAGGCACAGCAGACAGTGGTAGGAGAAAACAAAAGGGTGTGGTTTTATTTAAACTATATACAGACAAAAAAATACAGCAAAAACAAAAGAAACAGGAAAATAAATCCGGGTCAACTTGACCGCTCACTACACACGTTGGTGTCCCTAACTAACAACTGGGTATAGCCTTGTGCTGTCCCAGTCCCTAGCTCTCTGCTTTTTGAAGTTCTTAGCAATAACCACACAGGTTTTGGCTCACCGCACAGAGATCACACTCCCCAGACTATCCACACAGATCTGGTTCCAGATTGGAGCCTCTCCCTTAGCATGCTGGGAGTTCTTGTAGAGGCCCTAATGAGCCCACTTGATACAGCTGGGCTCATTAACTCTTCCCCTGCAAGACTCCCAGCACTCCCCCTAGTGGTATAAACTGGCATAAAGCCTGAATCTAGGTCTCTAGGACATATATATCTCCCATCCTGGATGCAACCTGGTGATTTTACCTGCCTGCTGTTACAATGGGTACAGACGAGTGCATCTGAATGACCCACTCTGTGTATACATGTTTATACACTTATCAGGCTAAATGCCTTATTTTTCGCAATAAATTGTTATGCATGTCACAGATCGTTATATATGTCATAGACAGCCATATCATTATTGTTTCTCATTTATGTTAAGCTGAGAGAGCGAGTTATCATATAAATTAGCCAAACTCCACTTCTCAAACAAGCTTTGTACACATTGGTAGCGCTATTTTTTCATTAGAAGGCGTGTGTGATCTGTCCAATGTTTACTATCCTATTTGTCCTGATGTCAGCTTGTTTTGCTGGCAATCTCACCGGACCGAACACTGATACATCAGTATGCAGTCTTTGTAGTCCAGCTTACCCATTGGCGGCTAGAAGTGTAGCCGCTGATTGGCTAGAAGTGAGAAAAGGGCGGCGTTACGATGCATATTTAATCCGGTATCTGCGTCATGAGGCTAGGCCCTCAGACGAAGTCAGGAAGTGACGAAACGCATCAGGGACGTAGCCTCCGTGGTTTACCGGAAGTGACGCATGCTGTTCACAGGACGCCTAGAACCGGGAAGTGGAGCCGACGGCTAATTACCAACCTCTTCCTCTGTTCTATGGAAACATCCCGGTGAACCTTTTTGCAATTAAGCACTTTACATTGCCTATTTATCTTTTATCCATTGTACGCATATTTGTAAGGGGGGATTACTGTTTGGGCCAATACATTTTAAAGCAGTATTACGCTATGTGGGCATTGTCATTTTCTTCACAGGGTACCCCTGCTAACAAGGTGGAAATTCATATATGAGCGGTGGAGGACCAGGAATTGATTAAAAGGCGTGTTGTTTATCGAATTGTGGTGAGTGCATCCCCAAAGGGGAGATTCCTTCACGTGGTGCAATCTACTGGTGGAAGGTGTTTGCTAACAATCAACTGAGCACAAGTCATTGTTTGATCTGGTTCACCCCTGCTTTTTTCATATGGACACAGCATATGAAATCTTGTCAGTTTATATCCTGACAAAGCGCTGCTACAATATTATATAAGGACTTTTTTCTGAGGACTTTATTATTATTGTGTTTTAACATTTGGTACAGGTTGTTTCCCTGAAAAGATCCTGAGCTTCCAGTACACGGCCTCTACATGTACCGTACTACTCTTCTGGCACTTCGTGACAAGGTCCCCTAAAGCATTTAAAAGTTCAGGGCCTATAGTGGTTAGAGGTGTCCCCGGGGCTGTCATCTCTTTGGAACTCTTTGGAATTTTAGGCGACTGCGGAGGTTCCTTCTTTTATAGCCTTTGTGTGCGCCAAGCGGTACGTCTTATTGCCCAGGGACTGCACACAATTCTTCCAGCATTTCATCCCTCCACTCTACCAGCACGAAGGTGCGGGAATTCTCTTCCTCTGACCTGAGGTCAATTAACCATCCTTTATGGTCCAGGGACAAGAGCTCTATGAGCTGTTCTATGTCACTCCCAGACCAATCCTCTCTGGGGAGTTCAATCACTGCAGCCATGTCCAGGGAGGCATGGGCGGATAAGCACCACTGGGTCACCGTTAATGGATCCATGCCGGTGCTTCCTGGCGGGCCTGATTGCAGCATACAGGTATCCCGGACTCTGAGCCCCCACGTGTATTGATACCCCCAGCTAAGAGAGCCGCTGGTATGATTTTCGGGCCTGTAACACACCGCTGTCAACCCCCAGCAATTGGCTCTACCCTCCCTTGGCACAGCTAGTAGGGGATGATAGGATTGTGAGGCCTGCAACTTTAGGCAACACAATCCAGCAACAAAAACACACACAGTGATATAGCGGACACTGACCGTTTCTTCTGCACAGTAATGACACCAACAACTAGTCCTGCTACTTTTACTGAAGGAAATTATTAAACAGATTAAAACAGTACACTTTAGTATACGCAGAGCCCTGCAATAAAAGGTGTTCAGCAATAGACAGATATACAATCCTGTACAAAGATAACTAACAGACCCCCCCTTGCAGCTCTCCTCCCTCGAGGGCAAGACGGTGCCCAGCAATGTCTACACTGATAAGTCAGGCCTGACTGTAACTATGTGTAAGTTCCGTAGAGAAGAATCTTCGCTAGCAAATGGTGGTGCGCTTTTGAAGACAAAATTGTAATCCACAGGAATAAAGCTTGACAAACTTGGTGAACAAGGATAAAGTCACTAATGCTACTCAATGCACTGTCCCTCCGGTGTGCGTATGCAAACTCTAACGGGTGAGTCCCGAACAACAAACACTGGGCCTAGAGATCCTGTACTAATCTCTGAGCAGGTGTTCTCTCACCCAACCGGACCAGTCCACGTCCGTATCTTCCGTTGCTGTGTCTCGGTACACAGGTTCCACGACACCCGGGTCTTCGATCCTCCTGGAAATAGTAGATGGGTAGCAGGATGCGACGTCCCTCAGGCTCCTTGGTGGAAACGGAAGGCTCTTTGGGAACACAGGGCCTAGGCTTCAGGCCCTGTCCGGAAACAACAGACTCAGCACAGAGTTCCACTTGCTGGGCGGGCGATGTCCAAAGACACCGTACTCCGGTCCGCCCCTCGGTTAAATAGCCCACCCCAGCAATCCTTGCGTGGGGCAATGCACCCTGGGTATGGTAGTCTCTGGGTTCGTCAAGCAACACCACGCTACATAAGCTTTCTCCTCACCCCTAGATCAAACGAGCAGGTGACCCATGCAGTGAGGACAGTATCGCTGCATTTTTTTTGCCTGGGGTTGGGCTTTAAAAACAATATAGTGACACTGTTTAATACTGTTAAAGAAGAACCTCACCCAAAACCTAAAAAGTGAAAAAAGGCACAGGTAAACAATGCAATAAATGTCCGTTTTCAAACACATGCATGCTTACATTATGCTGCATTCTAGTATACCTTTCAAGTCCCTTGTCTCCTCCACGCTGCCAACTTGAGTAGGGGGCATATCATGATCCGTCCACGCCAATCCTGTCCATGTGAACCCAGTGCACTAGTAAAGATAATGTAAGCACCGACAATCCTGAGACTCTTATGTTGTTGTTACAATAGCAACATTTAAACTAAATGCACCCGCTAGGGTGCACCATGAATCTCAGCATGCGCACCCAATGATCTAGCTGGGAATCATTTCATTTACACGACACCATAGTATTGGCATTGTAAGTGGATCAAATCCTGTGCATGCACAACATTTGTACTAGCCTGTGTTATTTTCGCCTAAACCAACCCTGCTCTGGGATGGCGGGTCAGCAAGCTCAGATTGCAGGCTTCCGACCCGCCATCCACAAGCATCAATGTGAAGAACAAAGCCGGCACTAGAGGTAGCAGAGCCGATGCTTTCTGTATAGCGCTGGCTCCTGTCACATGTGGAGTGATACCAAATGTACTCCGCCTGTTACACGAGCCAGCGCGAAACAGGAAGCATCGGCTCTGCTCTCTAATGCAGTCAAATGATTCCTCCAGCACTGGCTCATGTCCAGGGATGGACTGGCCATCGGGACTACGGGGAGTTTCCCGGTGGGCCGATGGCTTAGTGGGCCGTTTTAAAAAAAATATATATTTATTTTTTTGTGAGCCGTTTTTTTATACAGTTCGGCGGCAGCGGGAGCGTGGCAGCAAACAGCGGCGGGGATTCGGGGAAGGTGGCCAGCGAGGAGGGCAGTTGGATGTAAAAGCCGAGCAGGGAAAGGAGCTCCACCCCCTCCCTGACCACCGAAGAGGCGAACAGGAGCGAGCACGGCCACCCCGCCTTTCCCAGAACCTCGATTCCTTCACCTCCTCTCTGCTCAGGGAAACATGCGGCCTGGGCCGGAGGGCAGGCTGACTGGGAGCCCGGAGGAAGAGAACATGCACCGCTGTAAGGAGCAGAGCAGCGAGAGCACCCCCCGGATGAAGAGGGAGACTCGGCGCTGCCGCTGCTGACCATCAGGTACCCGGCATCCTACACAAACATGCCAGAGACAGCGGGGCGGTGAGCAGAGGAGGGACTATAGAAAGGGACAGTGCTATGTGGTCTGTCTCAGCCCTCCCCTCTGTCTCTCTGCCCCCTCTGTCTCTCAGTCTCCCCCCCTCTGTCTCTCAGTCCCGTGCCTCTCAGTCCCCCCTTTTTCAGCCCCCTCCTCTGTCTCTCAGCCCCCCACTATCTCTCTCAGCCCCCCCACTATCTCTCTCAGCCCCCCCACTATCTCTCAGCCCCCCCACTATCTCTCAGACCCCCCTCTGTCTCTCAGACCCCTCCTCTGTCTCTCAGACCCCTCCTCTGTCTTTCAGACCCCTCCTCTGTATCTCAGACCCCCCCTCTGTCTCTCAGACCCCCCCTCTGTCTCTCAGACCCCCCCTCTGTATCTCAACTCTCTCCTTCTGTCTCTCAGCTCCCCCTGTCTCTCAGCCCCCTATCTCTCAGCTCCCCCTCTGTCTCTCAGACCCCTCCTCTGTCTCTCAGACCCCTCCTCTGTCTCTCAGCCCCCTCCTCTGTCTCTCAGCCCCCTCCTCTATCTCTCAGCTCTCCTCCTCTATCTCTCAGCTCCCCTCTCTGTCTCTCAGTTCCCCCTCTGTCTCTCAGCCCCCCTATGTCTCTCAGCTCCCCCTGTCTCTCTGCCCCCTCTGTCTCTTAGTCTCCCCCCCTCTGTCTCTCAGTCCCGTGCCTCTCAGTCCCCCCTCTTTCAGCCCCCTCCTCTGTCTCTCAGCCCCCCCACTATCTCTCAGCCCCCCCCACTATCTCTCAGACCCCCCTCTGTCTCTCAGACCCCCCTCTGTCTCTCAGACCCCCCTCTGTCTCTCAGACCCCTCCTCTGTATCTCAGACCCCCTCTGTCTCTCAAACCCCCCCTCTGTCTCTCAGACCCCCCTCTGTATCTCAGCTCCCCCTGTCTCTCAGCCCCCTATCTCTCAGCCCCCCTCTGTCTCTCAGCTCCCCTCTCTGTCTTTCAGCTCCCCCTCTGTCTCTCAGCCCCCTCCTCTTTCTCTCAGCCCCCTCCTCTATCTCTCAGCTCTCCTCCTCTATCTCTCAGCTCCCCCCTCTGTCTCTCAGTTCCCCCTCTGTCTCTCAGTTCCCCCTCTGTCTCTCAGCCCCCCTATGTCTCTCAGCTCCCCCTGTCTCTCAGCTCCCCCTGTCTCTCAGCCCCCCTGTCTCTCAGCCCCCCTCTCTCTCTCAGCTCCCCCCTCGGTCTCTCAGCTCCCCCTCTGTCTCTCAGCTTCCCCCTCTGTCTCTGAACTCCCCCCTCTGTCTCTTAGCTCCCCCTCTGTCTCTCAGCAACCCCCCTCTGTCTCTCAGACCCCTTCTCTGTCTCTCAGCCCCCTCCTCTGTCTCTCAGCTCCCCCTCTATCTCTCAGCTCTCCTCCTCTATCTCTCATCTCCTCCCTCTGTCTCTCAGCTCCCCCTCTGTCTCTCAGCTCCCCCTCTGTCTCTCAGCTCCCCCTCTGTCTCTCAGCTCCCCCTCTGTCTCTCAGCTCCCCCTCTGTCTCTCAGCTCCCTCCCTCTGTCTCTTAGCTCCCTCCCTCTGTCTCTCAGCTTCCCCCTTTGTCTCTCAGCTTCCCCCTTTGTCTCTCAGCTTCCCCTTTGTCTCTCAGCACTCCCCCTCTGTCTCTCAGACCCCTCCTCTGTCTCTCAGACCCCTCCTCTGTCTCTCAGACCCCTCCTCTGTCTCTCAGCCCCCTCCTCTATCTCTCAGCTCCCCCCTCTATCTCTCAGCTCCCCCCTCTATCTCTCAGCTCCCCCCTCTATCTCTCAGCTCCCCCCTCTGTCTCTCAGCTCCCCTTGTCTCTCAGCTCCCCTTGTCTCTCAGCTCCCCTTGTCTCTCAGCCCCCTCTGTCTCTCAGCCCCCTCTGTCTCTCAGCCCCCTCTGTCTCTCAGCCCCCTCTGTCTCTCAGCCCCCTCTGTCTCTCAGCTCCCCCTCTGTCTCTCAGCTCCCCCTCTGTCTCCCAGCTCCCTCCCTATGTCTCTCAGCTCCCCCTCTATGTCTCTCAGCTCCCCCTCTGTCTCTTGGCCCCTCCTCTGTCTCTCAGCCCCCTCCTCTGTCTCTCAGCCCCTTCCTCTGTCTCTCAGCCCCTTCCTCTGTCTCTCAGCCCCCTCCTCTGTCTCTCAGCCCCCTCCTCTGTCTCTCAGCCCCCTCCTCTATCTCTCAGCTCTCCTCCTCTATCTCTCAGCTCCCCCTTTGTCTCTCAGCTCCCCCCTGTCTCTCAGCCCCCTGTCTCTCAGCCCCCCTGTCTCTCAGCCCCCCCTCGCTCCCCCTCTGTCTCTCAGCTCCCTCCTCTGTCTCTCAGCTTCCCCTGTCTCTCAGCTCCCTCCCTCTGTCTCTTAGCTCCCCCTCTGTCTCTCAGCTCCCCCCTCTGTCTCTCAGCCCCTCTGTCTCTCAGCTCCCCCCTCTGTCTCTCAGCTCCCCCCTCTGTCTCTCAGCTCCCCCTCTGTCTCTCAGCTCCCCCTCTGTCTCTCAGCTCCCTCCCTCTGTCTCTCAGCTCCCTCCCTCTGTCTCTCAGCTCCCTCCCTCTGTCTCTTAGCTACACCCTCTGTCTCTCAGATTCCCCCTCTGTCTCTCAGCTCCCCCCTCTGTCTCTCTGCCCCCTCCTCTGTCTCATTCACTTCCTGACTCTTAGGCTGCTTTCACACTGGGGCAGGCATTGACGGTAAAACACTGCTAGTTTTAGCAGCACTTTACTGTCATTTTAGCTGCGCTATTCGGCTTCTAGCAGGCGCTTTTAACCCCCGCTAGCAGCCGAATTAAAGGTTAAATGCGCCCGTGTAGTGCTGCTGCCGAAGTGCTTTGCAGGCGCTTCAGCAGCGGTGGCCATTCATTTCAATGGGCAGGAGCGGTGTGTACACCGCTTCTCCACCGCCCCAAAGATGCTGCTTGGAGGACTTTTTTTAACGCCCTGGCAGTGCTCCAGTGTGAAAGCACTCAGACTTTCACACTGGGACTGCAGCGGAGGCGTTTTTCAGGCGCTTTACAGGCGCTATTTTTAGCCCAAAAGCGCCTGAAAAATGCCTCAGTGTGAAAGGGGTCCTACACTCACCCCCTCTCTTTTACACTCACACCCTCTCTCTTACACTCACCCCCTTTCCCTCAACCCTCTCTCTCTCTCATTCCCCTCTCTCTCACCCTCTCATGATATACAATAATGGATGTAGGGGCCTTTTGGTGGGCCTGATTTTTTTGGGGGGGTGGGGGGCAGCATTTTATTGAATTAAAGTGGGCCGGTCTGGATGAAGTCCAGGGCCAAATTTTTGTCCCAGTCCAGCCCTGCTCGTGTCACACTGATGATCAGGTATGGTGGGTCGAGAACCCGCGATCTGGGACAGCAGCCACCGGGGATACACGCCAGCAGTATCCACCAGCAGTACTCCCCAGCAGTACCCCCCAGCAGTACCATCCAGCAGTACCCCCCCAGCAGTACCCGCCAGCAGTAAAGGCTGGCAGTACCCGCCAGTAGTACCAGCCAGCAGTACCCACCAGCAGCACCTGCACTGGAGGACAGCCAGCAGCAGCCACCAGCCATACAAGCCTGGGGAACAGCAGCAGCAAGCGATACATGCGGGAATCATGAGGAAAAAGTGAAGATTGAGGTCAGTTGAGGTTCAGGTAAAAAGCAGTGCAGCAGTGTGAAAGCAGCCTTAGGCCTGGTTCTATCAGGTCCACCTGTCCATTTTTTCATGCGGACCCAAACAGCCTTGCTAGTCATCTCTATAGAGCGGCAGATGTAATTGGACTTGTGTCCGTTTACACCCACCTATCTCAAATCCAATCTGCTTAAAAAAAAACAGAAGCAGATCTGTCCCCTTCTGTCTGGACGAATCGGAGGCCCCACAGAGTAAAGCGGGCTGTGTCTGTGTCTGCTATGCATATGCAGAGTGGATACAGACCTGCCATCTGCCCACTACGCTCATTGTGTCCCACGACTGGTTTCCAAGTGGCTAAAGTGGTCCTCGCTCTTCAAAAAGTTTGGCACCCCTTACCTGGATGAAAAATTAGGAAGATAACAGCAACCTGAAAGATTTTTTTTTATTATTAAAAGTAAAAAAAAAAAAAAAAACATTACCAGTTTGGTTAAACAGTTGGATTGAGCCATGCAAAAAATAAGGTTAAAGGGTAATTTCATGTTTATTCAAAATTGTTACTAGATTTTTTTTGAATAAAAGGATGGAGCATTAACCCAGCTGCCAATTATATGCCTGGCTGACAGCATATGGATTCCTGGATCCTGCTCTGACTTATATGAAGGGTCCTTGTTCTCCCTGTTTTTATTTATTTGTAGCGGGGTATTACTTTTAGGCCTCAGAGACTACCGTACCCAGAATGCCACGAGACACCCAAGGTGCATTGCCCCGCGCAAGGACTGTTGGGGTGGGCTATTTAACTGGGGGGCGGGACTGAGTTCGGCCTCTTTGGACACCGCCCGATCAGCAAGTGGAACTGTTGTTAGAGTCTGCTGTGTGACAAGGCCTGAAGATGGGACTTTTCCCCAAAGAGCCTTCCTTTCACCCAGGAGCTTGCGGGACATCATCCGACTGCAGCTGTGCTGTTGGGAGGAGGACCGAAGACCCGGGTGTCGTGGGATCTGTGTACCGAGATACAGCAACGGAAGATACGGACACGGACTGGTCCGGTTGGGTGAGAGAGCACCTGCTCAGAGACAAACACAGGATCTCCTAGGCCAGATAACTGTTGTTCGGAACTAACTTTAGTGCTTATAGACACACACCGGAGGGACAGTGCTTTGCGTGTCTAGGAGTCTCTAAGACTTTTACTGTGTTCAAGACCCTTTTCCTCTTTGTGGATTATAACTTGTTTTTTTTCTTCAAAACGTGCACCACCGTTTGCTAGCGAAGATCTTTTCCTGCAGAACTTCTACATAGTACAGTCAGGCCTGACTTAGTAGCGTAGACATTTCTGGGCGCCATTTTTACCCACGAGGTAGAATAGCAGCAGCGGGGACTGTTTCTTTTATTATATCTGTCTGTTTGCAAAAGTACCCTTTTCATTGCAGGGCTCTGCATGTGTTCACGTATACTGTTTCTATGCTTAACCAATATTCTCAGTAAAAGTGCCAGGGTTAAGTACACCCGTGTTTGTGTCATTTACTGTGCAGGAGAGACGGTTATTGATAGCTATACCTTATTGCTGTGTTTATTGCAGGATTGTGCCTCCGAGAGTTATAGGTTACACAATCCTATCATCCCCTACTGACTGTACCAGGAGAGGTTAGAGCCAATTGCTGGGGGTTGACAGAAGTGCATTGCAGGCCCAAAAAAATCATCTCAGCGGCCCTCTTAGCTGGGGGTATCGCTACATATTTATTTTACATTATGGAGAATGCAAGAGGAGGACCTGGAACTCTCAAAGTTGATGGGAACATTCAAACCTCTCAGCTGGACTTCAACAGTCAGAAAACACTGCAGAGCGATTTCACTGTTGGAGTATCTAAAATATTATAAGGACCATATCACAACCTTTTTCAGTGTTACTGCCTGCATGTTATTTCTCACATTAGGGATACATTCACACAAGGGATTACAAATGAAAAGCAGATTCCTGCACCAAGAATCCTAGATGGATGCAAACAGTTGTCACAGTGAAGACTGTACAATACAATCTGATCTTTGGTCCCTAACCACATGTGTGATTACATATGGACAGCTGTGTCTGCTGTTAGTCTGTCATTGCTTTGTACAGGCTTACTGGCTACAGTTGTTCGCATAGATCTGTGAGCCCTGCTGTAGGAATTGGGCTGTCCTTTATAACTGCTTGTGTGAATGTAGCACAATGTGCATTGTGTTAAGGCAGCTCATTCATTTGAATAAGATGCCAAAGCAAAAAAACTAAACAAAAAAGAAATAATCAGATAGGAACCTTTTCTGGCACCGCCATCTTCACTAAGGGAAACCAGCAGTGAAGCCTTACGGCTTCACAGCTGGTTTCCTATTGCAAATTCTCAAGGCGCTGTGACAAACAGAGTTCCCCCTTTTAGGTGGAGCTCTGCTTTAACACTGGCGATTTATCCTGGTGCAAATTGTAACGGCAGGGATCTTCTGCTTTTTAGTTGCGGCTCTCAGCGTGTAGGTACAGCTGCCGGCCCCATTTACTATAATGACAGGTCGCCGATGGCTGCAGCTAATTTTGGCTGACTGCACAGCCAGCAATTACCTGTCCCTGCCAGGAGAACGCAGTAATTATTGCTAGCGGCTATAGCTGCTGGCAATAATCGCATGCTAAAAATCCGAGATGCTGGTTGTACTGAAGTCGATCGATTACCCAGATAGACCTAATCTCGGATGGTCCCTGCTGAACTGGACAAATTTTTATCCCTCTATGGATGGCTTTAGTCCACCTAGAATACCACAATGAAAATGTTTCCAGGTTGGCAGTGAACTATTGCTGTGCCTAGGGAGTACAATAAATCTTTTATACTATTGGGGTAAAGACTGTTTCTTGGATGTCTGACAAACACTAATGATTGAAAGAAAGCTTTGTGCACCAGGGCACTATTTTCCGCAGCCTTTCATGTGATGTTAAACTTTTTTTTACTCTAAAAGCAGGAAGGAAACTACACCACGCATTCCTTCCTTTTTTTGCCGTTTTGCCCACATATGTTGCCAGCATTAAGTTTAAAATTACTTTGCTTTTTTAAAACAGCCAAGAAAAAAAAAAAGCTTATTTTTTTTATACCTCTGTTTTGCCCATACGAATGTAGTGAGTATTATAAACCACATTGGGGGACATTGATTAAAGTAGTTGCAATCCATTATCATGCAATTTGCATGCAAAAATATAATGCCGCGTACACACGACCGTTTTTAATGTCATTTTAAAAAACTACGTTTTTCTCGACGTGATTTTTCTTGTTTCCTCTCAAGCCTGTCTTGCATACACACGTTCATTAAAAAAAACGCTCGAGCAAAGCGCAGTGACGTACAACACGTACGACGGCACTATAGAGGGGAAGTTCCCTTCGGATGGCGCCACCCTTCATGTTAGTAAAGTTTGTTGAGCGACGATTCGCGCTTTTCAGCCTCGTGCTTTTCAGTCCGTTACAGCGTGACGAATGTGCTATCTCCATTACGAACGCTAGTTTTACCAGAACAAGCGCTCCCGTCTCATACTTGATTCTGAGCATGCGCGTTTTTTTCCCCTCTTAAAAGCATACACACGGCCGTTTTTCACAACGTTAAAAAAAACGACATGAAAAACTACGTGAAAAAATAGAGCATGTTCGAAATTTTTAATGACCGTTTTTCACGTCGTTAAAAATGCTCTGGAGCATACACACGATCGTTTTTTTTTGTTTTTTTTTATTCAATATTTTTATTTCAAAATGCATAGGTTATACATAAAGCACGGGTCAGTCATATGTAAGCAATAGTAAACGTTCAGAGGAATTGAAACTGATTATAGCTGTGATAGATAGAAGCAAGAGCAGTGGCCTATCGTCCGTCCAGAATCTATGTAGAGTAGTAACTGTCGGCATATCCGTAGGGAGATAAATTAAAGCAGGAAGCATGTTCCGCTCCCCCCAACACCTCGAATGGGAACTGACTGTGTTGGAAGGGGGATCCCAGAACCTCCCATTATTCCGATCCTCGTCAACTGGGGGAAGGCTTATACCAAAATTTTAGAATTCAGAACAGAATTAAAGTGTTGACTACTCATGCTCTACCTGAGATCTTGTGAACCTGACCTCTAATCCTAAAAAAACATTGGCCGCGATAAAAAAGGAAAAAAGTGGACAGATAAACACAGAGACTCAGAGCGAGCCGAAAGGAAAAAGAAAGAGGAATGAAGAGCTAGAACATCACCTGAAATGCTGAGGATGCACTACACCTGCTTGGAAGGAGAACCAATGAGGATTCCCATCTGTTGGGCCCATGGTTCCCATACCTTTTCGAATTTGTCCGTTGTGTTTAGTAATATACTGGAAAGCTTTTCTTGCGACATTATCCAAGATATTTTCTTTGTAGCCGCAGGAAAAGAGATCTTTGGTTGTTTCCAGGCCTTTGCCACCGTAAGCTTTGCGCCCAACAATATAAAATGAGTTAACCTTCGGGAAGATTTGGGGATCTCTGGGATTTGAGCATTCAGTAGGGCAATCGTCGGGGTCCTGGGGATCCGAGTTCCAATCAGCTTGTTAATTAAATTAAAAATGTTCTTCCAGAAGGGGCGAATTCTGGGGCATTCCCACCATATGTGGGCCATTGTGCCTATATGTTGGCAACCTCTAAAACATAGAGGATCCGCTGTGGGGTAGATCGAGGCTAGTCTGGAAGGGGTATAGTACCACCGAGAAATCACTTTAAGGCTAGCCTCCATCAATGCAGTGTTGAGGATACCTTTAAATGACCGAAAGCATGCATTCTGCCATCCCTCCAGATCCCACTGGAATTGGAAGTCAGATTCCCAGGCAGTCATAAAGGCCTCCTTAGAGGACGCAGATGCAAGCGACGAGTAGATCACCGAGATCCCCCCCCTCTGGTCCCTGGCCCGACCACACCACAACTCGTAATTGGTAAACTTTGGCGGAATGGGCCTTTCTTTCCATAGGGAATGTAGAAAGTGAGATATTTGGCCAAACCTGAATCGTTCCGAGTCTGGCAGATCTAGTGTTTTGATACAGTGGTTTAGGGTGAAGGGGCCTGCTGCTGTAAAGAATTGCCCAATTCGGTAAAGTCCCTTGTCCAGCCACCATTTGAAAGCTAAGACGTCATTCCCGGGAGGAAAGTTCGGGTTGTTGAAAAGGTGAGTTAGGGGTCTGTATGAGGATACTAATGAAGTTGACGAACGCAGCCCATCCCATAGGGCGAAAGAGTGGGAAAGGGTAGGGGATAAAATCGGGGGTCTGTCTTTCGGGGGGCTCCAGAGTAGGAAGTCTAGCGTGAAACGAGGGATGGCCTGTCTTTCTATATTCACCCAATCAGGTTTCTCAAATCGTGAATAGACTACAGATAACTGAGCTAACCTGGCTGCCTGGTAATATTTGTGAAGATGGGGCAAGCCGAGACCTCCTTTCCGTTTGTGAAGGTGTAGAGTCTTTTGAGGTAACCTAAATCCCCCCTTTCCCCAGATGAATTTCATTATTTTACTTTGGAATGATTTAATGTGATTCTTCCGTATGGGTACGGGAAGAGAGCGAAAAAGGTATAATAACCTCAGGAGTAACGTCATTTTTATAGAATGTACCCTTCCCAGCCAGGACAGATTATTTTTGGACCAAGTGAGTAGATCTGATTCTAGCTTACGATACATAGGGGGATAGTTATTCATGTAGAGGAATTCTGTCTTAGATGTCAAGTTGATCCCCAAGTACCTAAGAGAGGATTCTCTCCAGGCAAACCGGAAGGATTGTTTTAGGAGAGCCACAGTGTCGTTTGGTAGTGAGATATTCATGGCTTGGGATTTGGTGTAATTCACGTGGAGGCCAGATACCGTTGCAAAGTCATCCAGAGTTTTACATAAGTTCGGGAGGGAAGTGATGGGGGAGGTTATAAACAGCAAAATGTCGTCCGCAAAGAGACCGCATTTATGTGTTTGGGGGCCACAGGAGACACCTTGTATGTTCGGGTTTTGGCGAATTGCGATGGCGAGTGTCTCAATAGCTATCGCGAAGATGAGCGGAGATAAAGGGCAACCTTGTCTAGTCCCTTTCTTTATATGTATGGGTTTCGAGTAACAGCCCTGGAGTCGTATGTATGCTGAAGGGTTGGAGTATAAGGCACGTATCAGTCCCAAAAACCGTGTGCCGAAACCCCAGCATTCTAAGAGAGCAAAGATATAGGGCCAGGACACCGAATCAAAGGCCTTGTGGAGGTCCAGCGAAAGGAGCATTCCCGATTGCTTGGGACCTCCCACCCAGTTTGTTTGGAGAATGGAAACTATATCTATTGCCCTCCTTATCTGATCAGGGCCCTGCCTGCCGGGGATAAACCCCACTTGGTCCTTATGGATATATGTGCTTATGAAAGAAGCCAAACGGATAGCTAGTATTTTAGTTAAGATTTTTAAATCATTATTTATTAGAGAAATGGGTCGATAATTTCCAATCTCTTCCGGATTCTTGTCCGGCTTAGGGATTACTGTAATATACGCAGTATTGAGTTGAGGATCGAGTGGGTCTCCCCTTGTTTTAGCATTAAGGAAATTAGTTAGATGCGGGGCTAGGGTCTCGGCAAACGTTTTATAATAGGGGTTCGAGAGCCCATCCGGCCCTGGGGCCGATCCCGTCTTTAGGTCTTTAATCACCTCCATAACCTCTCCTTCAGTAAAGGGTGCTTCAAGCTCCCCTTTATGCTCCGGGGAGAGCGACGGTAAGGGAAGGCTATGCAGGAAGTTGCGGACGGAATGGTCATTACCGAGCGTGTGGGGACTATATAGATTTGTATAGAAAGCCTGGAAAGCGTCTAATATCTTGGATGGGTTGGCTGTAGTGCCCTGTCCAGGGATCCTAATCTGAGGCATTGCATATGTTCTGAAGCGTGGTGTTAGTCTAGCAGCCAACATGGAGCCCATCCTGTCCCCCATGGAGTAAAATCTATTTTTGCTCCATCTGATTTGTTTGTCTGCATTGGCCGTGAGAACAAGATTGAGCTCCAGTCTAGCCTTGTCTAGTTGCGCTGCCATTAAGGGGGAGGGATTTAGTTTGTGCTGGGCTCTCAGCTTTGTGTATATCCCTTCTAACCTTACTCTGTCCGCTTCCCTCTCCCTCTTTATCTGGGCTCCCATCCTAATGAATTCCCCTCTCATAAAAGTTTTGTGAGCCGCCCACAGGGTTTCGGACGTTGTCCCATCTACGTTGTTAAGAATGAAGTATTCCTTCATTGCCTTATCTAGCATGGTGACTCGGATAGGGTCGGAGAGAATGGATTCGTTCAGTCTCCAGTGTCTCTGGCCCGGCCTTAAGCTTTGCATTGTAAGGGACATGCTCACAATGGAGTGGTCCGACAAAACCGTGTCCCTGATGTGGGATTTTACAACAAGTGGGATAGTGTGGTTTGAAACTAACAGGTGGTCAATTCAAGCATAGGAGTTGTGGGGATGGGAAAAGTGTGTATAATCTCGCTTGGACGGATTTAGTTCTCTCCACACATCGGTCAGACCCTGAGCGTGGATGAGTTTGGCGATTTTCAGGCTCTCTTTGGTCGGACGTGTCAGTTGGGCCGAGGGAGGTTTAGATCTATCCAGACCCTGATCAAATGCTGCGTTGGAGTCCCCACCAAAAATGATTGTGCCCTCCAACAGAGGAGCTAGCTTGTCAAATAGTTGTTTGAAGAAGGCTGCTTGACCTTTGTTGGGCGTGTAGTAGGATATCAGGGAGTATAAGTGGCCTTCGATCGTGCCCTTTACTAAGATGTACCTGCCCTCTGGATCTTTTACATCAGAGATCCAGGTGAAGTTGCACGTTTTTGCTAATAAGACGGCCACCCCCTTTGACTTATTAACCGCACTGGCCATATAGAAGTTCGGGAAGTGGGAGTGGAGGAACTTGGGACTGTACCGGGCCGGGAAATGGGTTTCCTGTATCATTACAATGTCCAAGCTTGACGATTTGTAGGTATTAAAGAGTTTCCTACGTTTGAGGGGGGAGTTTAGGCCCTGGACATTGTGTGTAGCGACCTTTAAGGCCGTGTGAGTGTGGTCAGCCATGGACCCCGAGGGGAGAAGCACTGCAATGTCCATCGCCACTTACCGCTGGGACCTCCGGCGACTCCAGAGCGACGATTGGATCGCCGGTATCGTACTTCTGGGATCCCGCAGACTTGAGAGGCTTACCGGTGGTAGTGTCTAAAAGAAACAAAAATGTCAGGTGATGCTCAAAAGAGAAAAAAGGGGATAGAAAGAAAGTTAGAAAGGACAGAACAGGAGGAAGGTTTCCCCCCGCGCAGGAGAATGCTCCCGGCGGGAGAGAAAAGTTCCTAACTGTCATCTCACCAAAAATCGTGAGATAAAAGTAGGAAGTCCAAATCTCCTGGCTAAAAGCCTTGGAGATCCTATCCCCCGAAGACCAACTGGGGTTCAAGGGATAGGTGGAGGCACATGTGAGCCACCCCAAACCAGGGCGCCCTGTAAATTTAAACAACTATGCTCCTAAAGCAACGTGAACCAATAAACGGACAGTAGCATTGAAGCAACTACCCAGGTATAAGCGGTCAGAGGCACCCCCCACCCCACCCGCATGGGCAGGAGGGAGGGGGAGGGAACCCCCGATCCGCCGCCGCTAATGAGATGGAGTAAAGCATATTTACTTCAGGAAAGTGGCTATAGTATCGCCCTTGTCCCCCAGACGGGGGAGGCATAGTTAGGAAACCCATCTCCAGACGTAGGAGGGGAGAAACAACAAATAAAACCGTTTGTTAACATGTAAAGAGAGAACACCGGAGAAAACGATTTCCGGGGTAGTATGAGAGTCATCCTCATAGGAGAAGAGAAAAGTCCGATGCGGGTGCATCAGTATGCGTCGAACCGACACCTCGTGACAATCAAAGTCTCATGTAGGACCTGTATGCGATGATCTTCTGGCCTTGGATTTGTTCCAGAGGGGATCCGGCGGACTTGTGGGAGGCGGGCGTTTATTCGATCCTGATGACGACGTCTCCATGTCCGACTCCTGGGAAATGATCTTCAGGCTGAGAAGCAACTTTTCTCCCATGGCGAAGTTGGAGAAGGCATGATCTCGGCCTTTGTAGGTGAACTTCACGGCGAAGGGGAATGCCCATCTGTATTTGACCTCCTTCTGTGTCAAAGCAGATAGTAGCGGTTTTAGGGTACGTCTGCGCTGTATGGTGGAAGGAGAGAGATCCGCAAAAATTTGCACCGGGTGCCCCTGGCAGATCACTTGATGCATTGAGCGGGTCTGTTTCATGACCGCCTCCTTGACAGCATAGTAGTGGGGCTTTACAATAATGTCCCTGGGGGAGCCATCTTTCCTGGGGGGTCCCAGCGCTCTATGTGCTCTGTCCAGCTCCAGGCGGGGTGTAGGGATGTTTGGGATCAGGGACCTCATAAGTTCTTGCGTGGCAGATTCAACATCGATAATTGATTCCGGGAGACCTCTGATTCTGAAATTATATCTCCTGGACCTGTTCTCGAGGTCATCTATGCGGGAGAAAGCTGTGTCCAGTTGGTCATGTAAGGTCTGAATAAGATCAGAGTTCTGGTGAGAGGCAGCTGCAGTTTGATCGAGCTTAATTTCTATGGCTTCCATCCTGGACCCTATATTTTGGATGTCTGCTTTAATGTCCCCTGTGATTTTAGCAGCTGTGGAGGCTAGACCTGTCTCTAGAAGGGTAGAGAATTTGAGGAATAAGTCTGCTGCATTAAAGGATTGATCTGGGCCTGCAGCGCCATGGGGAGAGAATCCTGTGTGAGGAGATTCTGCAGGCCCAGCAGGAGAGTAAGCCTGTGCCCCAAAGGAGTGTCTCAGGAGGGATTCTGTGGAGGCTGGAGAGGGTGTCAAGGGCTGCTGATTGTGTCCCTTCATCTCCGGGGTATAGGAGAGGAGAGTGGGGGCCAGTACTTGCCTGCAATCCTGTGTCCCCTCAGTGGCTGTGTGAGGCTGTGAGGTCGCAGCAGCCGCGGCGGCCATCTTGGTATACCCGGGGAGTGTGGAGGCGGCGAATTGGCTTTCTAATTGCCGTCTGACGCCCGTTCGGCTCATACGAGGGCGTGCGCGAGTGTCGCGGGGTGTCGATTCCCCGTTCTCCGGTGTCTGAGCGTTGCGGGAGCGGGTGCTGTGGGCGCTGCTGGATCGGGATGGCGCGGAGCTCCGAGTTCAGGCAGCCATCTCGGAACTCTCGCGCATGCGCACTCCCACACGATCGTTTTTAATGCCCAATTTAAAAAAATGGCATTTTTAACGGCGTGAAAAACGATCGTGTTTACGCGGCATTAGACGTAGGAGCACTTTTTAAACTCATGAAGATATTCATATTTCAACAGTAATAAAGGTGCAGCTCCTTATTAAAGCAATAGCAAATTAAATAGTCAAGTAAATCTTAAATTTAAACATCCACTATAAATCATGTGTATAAAAACGTGAAAGTGAAAAATCACACACAAAAAATGCATACATTTTAAAAAGTAATTTAACTCCAGAAACGTCCATGTATTGCTTCCACCATCCAAAAAAGGGGGACACCACGTGCAACTGAGGGCAAGACCACATTCACCAGCTCATTTTTTGCCAAAGCAGCATGTTACGCTTTGTAAGTTAACAATCTTAGCTTCCATAAAACTGTCCTGTTTTTTTTACCCTAATACCTGCATCTGGCATAGGTGTATATGTATGTCATCAGACACTAGGGTTGCCACCTGTCCAGGATTTACCCGGACTGTTCGGGTTTGGAATCATGCGTCTGGGTTTCAGAAACCCGGACACATTATTCAGACTGGACTATGGCTTCCCATCAGGGTTGGTGGCTGCAGTTGTCTAAGCTGAGAGTGTCTGTTACACTCTTTCACACTGCCCAAAGCCAGCACGAAGAACCCCCGCCCCCCCCCCCCCCAAACACCCCTACCCCTCTGTGTCTGTCCACATTCCAATCCCTGATGCTGTGCCTCAGAAAAGGAAAGTTGAATCCGGAAATTTGAAGTCCAGCAGCCTCAGATACATCTGGATGAGAGGTGCTGACTGCCAAGGGGTGAGTGAGCTTACCATCCATCTCTGTCTGTGACTGAAGTCTCCCCCTTCTTTCTCCTGCCTCTGAGTAAGTACACTAAGGCAAATCAGGGTTCTCAGAGCACCCCTTACATCAGAGTTCCCCTTTACACCAGAAACCACAGTGTTTCTCCTTACATCTTCTCGGTACATCAGAATGCTCAGTGTTCCCTCTTGAATCAGGGTTTCCATAGCATCCCTTATGTTAGAGGCCCCAGAGTTCTCCCTTACATCAGAGTCTGCAGAGCTTCCCTTACAGTGTAAGGGAACTCTGTGAGCTCAGATGTAAAAGGGGAACTCTGCGGATTCAAATGTAAAAGGGGAACTCTGCGGATTTAGATGTAAAAGGGGAACTCTGCGGATTCAGATGTAAAAGGGGAACTCTGCGGATTTAGATGTAAAAGGGGAACTCTGCGGATTCAGATGTAAAAGGGGAACTCTGCGGATTCAGATGTACAATGGGAACTCTGTGGACTCTGATGTAAAGGGGGAACTCTGTGAACTCTGATGTAAAGGGGGACTCTTGTTATTAAAGTGGTTGTAAACCCTTACAGACCACTTTATGCTACAGGTAAGCCTATAATAAGGCTTACCTGTAGCTATCCAGGATATCTCCTAAACCTGTACAGTTTAGGCAATATACCCTGTCCCCTGCATGTGCCGATGTCATCGGCACATGCACACTGGGGCAAACTGAAGCAATGGCACGTTACTATCGGCTCCCGCGTGCATGTGCGGGAGTGACGTTATCACGGCTCCGGCCAATCACAGCGCCGGAGTCACGATACCCGGAAGTAACCCCCGGGAGAGATGTCGCCGCCAGAGGGGGGGGGGGCGAGGACCGCTGCGGGGGCTTCGATCTGAGGTAAGTAATTCATAATGAGCTAGTATGCCATTCATTTCAAAGGGCAGGGCGCTTTGGGAACAGTATATACACCGCTCCCAAACCACCCCAAAGATGCTGCTTGCAGGACTTTTTTTTCCCGTCCCGCAACCGCACAGCGCCAGTGTGAAAGCACTTAGGCCCCTTTCACACTGAGGCGTTGAAAAAACGCTCAAAAATTATAGGATTTTGTACCTCTATTTTACCGCGATTTTACCGCGTTTTTACCGCGATCACGGTAAAAATAGCGCTAACACGTATGCGTTTTTACCGCGATTTTACCGCGATTTTACCGCGTTCGCGCTAAAATTTGCGTGAACGTGGTAAAAACGCGGTAAAAACGCATAGGCGTTAGCGCTATTATTTAATATAACGCTTATGCCTATGCGTTTTTACCGCGTTTTTACCGCGAATCCCATTCATTTCAATGGGGATAGGCGTTTTTACAGCGCTATTTTATGCACCCTAAAGTTGCTCTAAAAAAGCTGTTTGCAGGATTTTTTTCAACGCCCAGCCAGCAAAACGCCTCAATGTGAAAGCCCTCAGAGATTTCACATTGAGAATGCTGGGGCAGGATTATTTCAGGCGTTATTACAGCGCTATTTTTACCGCGAAAACGCGGTAAAAACGCCTCAGTGTGAAGGCCCCTTTCACACTGATGCGTTTTTACCGCGTTTTCGCGGTAAAAATAGCGCTGTAATAACGCCTGAAATAATCCTGCCCCAGCATTCTCAATGTGAAATCTCTGAGGGCTTTCACATTGAGGCGTTTTGCTGGCTGGGCGTTGAAAAAAATCCTGCAAACAGCTTTTTTAGAGCAACTTTAGGGCGCATAAGATAGCGCTGTAAAAACGCCTATCCCCATTGAAATTAATGGGATTCGCGGTAAAAACGCGGTAAAATCGCGGTAAAAACGCGGTAAAAAATGTCATTATCTTTTAGCGTTTTTTCAACGCCTCAGTGTGAAAGGGGCCTTAGTTGCATAATAACTGTGTACACTAATAGTTGCCAAATAATTGTGCACACAGATATTCTCCTGAGAAAGCCAAAACCTCACTTTTTACTTTCTTAGGTCCCCTTTCACACTGAGGCATTTTATCGCTAAAAATAGCACCTGAAAAGCAACTCTCATGCATCCCCAGTGAGAAAGCCTAAGGCCTCATGCCCACGGGCGTTTTTTCAGCCGCGTTTTTGAGCGTTTTTTACAGCTTAAAAACGCCTGTCCATGTTAGTCTATAGCTTCATGCCCACCTAGGCGTTTTTGAGCTGTAAAGAGCATAGGCGTTTGTAAGCTGTAAAAAAAACCCAGGGCCAGTGCGTTCCTCAGCGTCAGAACTAGGCAGGAAAAAACGCGAGCGTCAAAAAACGCGCAAAAACGCGCACTAACGCGCACTAACGCGCAAAAAACGCACACTAACGCGCGGTCGCGTTTTTAGCTCCGACGTTTTTTTTTTTTTTTTTTTTTTTTTTTTTTTTTTTTTTTTTTTTTAAAAATATTTACAATAACATGGACAGGCGTTTTTAAGCTGTAAAAAACGCTCAAAAACGCAGCTGTAAAAACGCCAGTGGGCATGAGGCCTGAATGAAAAACAAAAATGTTCCCAACTCACTTGTTTATTTTCATCTGTTAAGGAAAAAATAATAAACAAACAACTCAAATTTTTGTGCAGCTGCAACTACAGCCTCCCAGACACTGTTCAGAGAGGTGTACAGGGGGTCCCAGAGTTATGAACATCCGAGTTGCGAACGACTCCTACTTACAAACGGGGTCCGAGTGACGTCACTGCCGGCCAACGATTGCGATCCCGCATAGTCGCGGCCGCCGCCATCTTCCTGGCCTGTGCCTTGCTGGAGTGAGCCATTCCTGACCTGGCTGCGAGGTAAGGGGCCCCCCTTGTCATCCTGCCTGCCCATCCACAGGCCTGGTACGGTCCGGTGGCCTACCGGGCCGCTAAAACCGTCCGTCGCGGCTGCGGCCTGGTCCAGCCTAGTGAAGCCTGCAGATCACCGCTCTTTGCTGCGCCGCTGCCCAGCAGGGGTGCACAGCGGCCGGCCTGGCCTGGACTCGGATGTGCGGACACTGCTGCTCTCACCTGCCTCACCACCCATCCATCTCCCTGCTGTGATCTGTTGAGCTGCCCGGCAGAGACTGCCTGTGTAAGCTGGTTGAGGTGTCATGGAGCCCAGCATCTTCACATCCTCCTGCCTGTCTTGCAGCGCTCTGGGCCTTCCCTGCCTGGTACTCCCAGCCAGCCACTCTCACTGGACTGCAGATGTTCTCCACGCCCCACATACAGTACAGTACATTCTATCCCTGTGTCCCAGCATGAGCTCATGTCATCTGCCTATGTGGAGCTCTCATTCAATCGTGTGTGGTACAAGTACTGTACAGGGCATATACTGTAGTAGTGGGCACAGAGAACAGTACAGTATGTAATCTCACCAGCTTTCTGGGTGCTTTCTGGGTGCTTCTGATGCAGGTAATCTCAAACCATGCAGAGCCTATTACTAATGTTCAGATAAAGGAACACCTGGGTAGCAGTGACCATAACATGATTTCATTTGATGTTAGTTGTAAGCAAAAATCACATACGGAAAAAATAAAAACACTTAATTTCAAGAGAGAACATTTTCCAAGGATGAGGGCTGCTCTCCAGGACTTAGACTGGGAGAGAATATTGGCATCAATGGGCACAGAACAGAAATGGGAATCTTCAAAAAAACTGTTTGTGAACTCACTGCAAAGTATATTCCCATGGGCAATAAATTTAAAAGGCTAAAAATAAAACCTATGTGGCTCACGGCCAAAGTTAAAAAAGCTATAAACTATAAGAAAAGAGCTTTTAAAAAATATAAAAATGAAGGAACACTAGTGTAATTTAAATGTTACCAAGAATATAACAGGATATGTAAAAAGGAAATCAAGGATGCAAAAACTCAAAACGAGCGACAGATTGCAAAAGATAGTAGGACAAACCCCAAAAAAGTCTTCAAATATATTAAAGTGGATGTAAACCCACTCTCATCCTTTCTAAACTACTGCCATAGTGCTGATCTATAAGGATATAGATGCCTCCTGCATGTATCCTTACCTGTCAAATGTCTCCCCTCTGTCTGTTATAAGAACTGAAAAACTGCAGATTCTGTGGGTGGATCTGTTGTCTGGAGCTCGGTGGGTGGAGTCATGATGTCAGTAGACTCCCCGCCCACCTCTATACTCCCCTTGTCAACATGCATTTTCTCCTGTGTATTCCTTCTGCTATGATCACTAACATCCAGTAAAAATCCAGAAAAGTAACCACATGACTTTAGAAAAGGAGTGGGGGTGGGAATTAAACAATAATGTCTAAAGCTAGTGCACGAGATATGTAAATAACCTGTCACTCAAAGCAAGGGGGCGGAACGGACAAAGGTTTTTCTCTGTTTGTCCGTTTTATCTCACTGAACAATAAAAGAGAATTGCTCAGAGCTGGATTAACTCTTTGTGGCAAAACCTGGCACAAATGATAGGAAATCTTATACTCTACATTGTGACAGCAAAAAAATAAATAAAAAAATTTCGGGTTTACAATCCACTTTAATAGTAAAAAGGTCAAGTCTGAGCATGTAGGCCCTTTACAAAATAATCTAGAGTGGGTGACTGGGGACAAAGAGAAGGCTAATTTATTAAATACTTTCTTCAGTTCTGTGTATACAAAGGAGCATGGGGGAGCTCATGTCCAATATGGGGGTGGTAGTGACACAGCCCCAAATCCACAATGGCTCAAAAGTGATATGGTCCAGAAATATTTAGATGGAATAAAGGTGGATAAAGCACCTGGACCAGATGGCATACACCCACAGATCCTAAAAAAAAACTGAGCTCTGTAATTTCAAAGCCATTGTATCCAATTTTTAGGGACTCATTAATGACAAGAATAGTACCACTGGATTGGCGCAGGGCCAATGTGGTGCCTATATTTAAAAAGGGAACAAAGTCTTTACCAAGTAACTATAGACCTGTTAGTTTAACTTCTATAGTTGGGAAGATACTGGAGAGATTAATAAAAGACCACATAGATGAGTTCTTGCTGGAAAAAAAAAATATTTTAAGCAACAGACAGCATGGATTCATGAAAGACAGAAGTTGTCAGACAAACCTGATTTCTTTTTATGAAGAGGTAAGTAAAACCTTGGACAGAGGGGTGGCGGTGTACGTGGTATACTTGGATTTTGCAAAAGCGTTCGATACAGTTCCCCACACACAGCTCATGTGTAAGGTAAAGTCTACAGGATTGGAAATATCAGTTTGTAAAGATAGAAAACTGGCTAAAAGACAGAATTCAGAGAGTAGTGGTTAATGATTCTTACTCTGAATGGTCCAAGGTTATCAGTGGTGTCCAAGGTTCAGTGTTGGGACCCTTTTTAATATCTTTATAAATGATATTGGGTCTGGGATCAAAACAAAAGTAACATTTCTGTCTTTGCAGATGACACCAAGATATGCAGTGGAATAACGTCCTTACAGGATGTCACCAATTTACAAGCCAACCTCAATGCTCTGTCTAATTGGGCAACAATGTGGCAGATGAGGGTTAATGGTGATAAATGTAAAGTTATGCACTTGGGGGCTAAGAATATGCATGCATCATACATACTAGGGGGAGTACATGCAATGCCAAGCAAGAAAAGTCCTTTCTTGTATTAAGAGAGGTATGACTCCAGAGAGAGAGATATAATTTTGCCCCTGTTCAAATCATTACACCCTGTTCCAAATTATTATGCCAATTATATTTTTCTCATTTCCCTAAATAATTGATGTAAACAACAGTCAGCATAATTCTAATGTTATCAACTATTAAGAGTACAATTCAAATTTTATTGAACAAACCTAATGATAACAGTTTTTTTTTTCAACAAAAAAAATTACAATGCACTGTTCCAAATTATTACGCACAGTAAATTTCAAAACACTTTATAGGTTGTAAAGAACTGAAAATTGTAATTTGTTGTGTTTGCAGCATATTTACTGAAATCAAGAGCTATTTCAATCAACTTTGAACAACATTTTAACTTTTTTAAGCATTTTAACAGGTCACATTACATTTTAACATAGGACCCCTTATTTGATAGCAGCTTCTGTCAGAGACCCAGCGCTGCTGACACACACTTCCGGGTGTCAGCAAGGAATGTCCGCTCTCCAGGTGCTAGTGCGCATGCGTGGACACTTAGAATGGGCCGAATAGGACTCAGACCACACGCACGCAATGTGCGCGCCCATGCGCCTGCGCGCGCCTCCTCCAATCCTGGCGCACGGCGCCCTATTTAAACCTGGATCACCTGAGTGTCAGTGCTGGATTGTCTTTCTGGCTAGTACCTGCGTCCCTGTCTGAAAACCTGCTTGTTTGACTGATCTGCTCCTGAAGACTCCTGTTTTGCTCTTGATTACCCTTCTCGGATTCCCCTTACCTGCTCTCCTGCTTGCCTGTTCCTCTGACCTCGGCCTGGACTTTGACCACGATCTTGCCTCACGATCTGTACCTCTCTGCTTACCCACTGCTGAACCTCTGCCTCCACCTGTTATTCCTCTGGATCTCCCCTGAACGGATCTGACGCCTGGTTTTCACCACACCTGTGCCTGAAGAGGGTTCCAGTGCCTTCCAGTGGCTCTACCAGTTCTAAAAAGGCACCCGCACCTTCTCGTGCCCCTGCATTCCCTGTTCCCACCTCCAGGGGGTACGGGAACCGGGATCGTGCGAGAGGCTGCCCCCACTTCCCCGGCTCCGCTGTAGGTACGTGACAGCTTCACAAGTCTTGCATCCATTGAACTTATGAGTTTTCGGACAGTTTCTGCTTGAATTTGTTTGCAAGATGACAGAATAGCCTCCCAGAGCTGCGGTTTGGATGTAAACTGCATCCCACCCTCATAGATCTTTTGCTTGAGGATGCTCCAAAGGTTCTCAATAGGATTGAGGTCAGGGGAGGATGGAGGCCACACCATGACTTTCTCTCCTTTTATCCCCATAGCAGCCATTGATGCAAAGGTATTCTTTGCAGCATAAGATGGTGCATTGTCATGCATGAAGATGATTTTATTACGGAAAGCATAGTTCTTCCTTCTGTACCAGGGAGGGAAGTGGTCAGTCAGGAACTCCACATACTTTTCAGAGGTCATCTTTACACCTGTGGGGACCCTAAAGGGGCCGACCAGCTCTCTTCCCATGATTCCGGCCCAAAACATGACTCCACCACCGCCTTGCTGACGTCACAGCCTTGTTGGAACAGGGTGGCCGTCCACTACTCCATCCATCTTGACCATCTAGGGTTGCACGGCACTCATCAGTGAACAGGACTGTTTGAAAATTAGTCTTTATGTATTTTTCTGCCTAATGCAGCCGTTTCTGCTTGTGAGCATTAGTTTGTTGGGGCTCGAATGGAAGGTTTATGCACAGTTGCAAGACTCTAGAGGACTCTACACCTTGATGTCCGTGGGACTCCAGAGGCACCAGCAGCTTCAAATATCTGTTTGCTGCTATGTAATGGTGTTTTAGCAGCTGCTCTCTTGATCCGATGCATGGATCTGGCAGAAATCTTCCTCAATGTGCCTTTATCTGCACAAAACCCGTCTGTGCTCTGAATCAGCCACAAATCTCTTAAGAGTGCGATGATCACGCTTACGTTTTCATGAAATACCTAATGTTTTTATACCTCGTCCAAGGCATTGAACTATTTCACTCTTTTCGGCAGCAGAGAGATCCTTTTTCTTCCCCATATTGCTTGAAAATGGTGTTCTGCTTAATAATGTGGACCACCCTCCTTTAGTAGTTTTTCCTTTAATTGGGCTCGCCTGGCAATCTAATTATCACAAGTGTCCAAAACGGAAAATTGTATACTTACCTTTCCGTAATTTTCCTTTCCTGGTGCCTACCCATGGCAGCATACCAATGGTTATGGCTCCGCCCCCAATCAACCCACAGGACCAATTATGTTGTAAATTATGCAATATTATATATATTAATCTATACTATATATATCTATCGCATCTATGTATTAATTGTATTTGTCCCTTGTTTGCTAGTCTTACCCTTAAGAGAATTGTTGTTTAGTAAAAGAAATTACATTTATTTCCTAAAAGTAGGAATATTACATACTAACAACATATATCTATACAGCCTATATCAACAGTAATAATGAAAATGATACTTATTCTCTCCTCGAGGCAAAGTCCTGTATGCTGAGATCCCAGATGTAATAGAGAACTAGGCTTTTGCAGGTCACATGTCTTAGGCCCAAAATGGCCATTAGAGCAAGGTCCCAGCAATATAACCTTTGGACATCCTTATGGGAGAGGTCCTTTAAGTCAAACAGGCCAAATTCTGTGTACGAACCCTTTTTACAAAGCAGTCACCATTCAAACTCTCTCCCTTGCCAACCCATTTTAATTTTGACCCAATCATTGCTCACAGGGCAGTCCTTCCTCATATTACATTACTGAGTGTACCTGGTCCCTGGGGCAGAATTGCAGTCCATGCACAGTCCATTGTTATCAAACTCTTTGAAGCTTCCAACACACCAGGGGGCCTCGAGACAAGTCTTTCTAGAACACCATGGGATTGCAAGTGTCATTTAGTTGTAAAACCAGATGTGTGGAAATTTTCGGAATACACTAGATTGTTCTCCAACAAATTACAACTCTATAAAAGACAGAGCCAGTCCCCCATACACCATTCTTGTAACTAGACTCAAACATTTAAGAACTAGAAAGGGAGGGTGTATGCTGCCATGGGTAGGCACCAGGAAAGGAAAATTACGGAAAGGTAAGTATACAATTTTCCGTTTTCCTGGTGCCTTCCATGGCAGCATACCAATGTTTAATAACTCGCTTACAGGGAGGGTAGCTGCAAAAATATTTTAATCTCGATTACAGAGTTGACGGCTGAAAAGCCTATTTTTCCCTCTTTTTTTTTTTGAAGATGCTATGAGCAAGTATAGACTTCTATGGGTCATGAATGTGGTACAGGACGACCGGCTTGTCGTATGACCTAGAGCTTCTGGACAGATTTGCGTTACCGCCACCCAGGAAGCCATTCCCCACAGAGTAAGCATTCATTGACTTTGGGACCGGAGGACCACTAGCCCGATACGTCCTCTGAATGAGACGAACAATGCAAGATGCCGAAGTTGTCTTTGATGTCGACAGTGTCCTTTCTTTCTCCTTTCTCTCCTTCTTTAAAAAGAAGCATGTTAGTGTCACGAGAAGCTTGAGCCCGACAAAGAAAAGAAAAGACTGCGAGAATCTGCTCTATCTAGTTCGTGCCGATCTGAATTGCTGGAACAATCCGCAGAAGCTGGAGACATCTCTTCCTGGCTAAGGTGGTTTTCAGAAGAAAACTCTAGGTATGAACTGGCTAAACCACCTTGCCAAAAAAAGAAAGGAACGTTATACAAGGGACCTCTTTCAGACTTGGATTTTCGACAAACCTCTGGCCAGAAGAAACGGTGTTTAGGAACAAGACAACAACTGCTTTATAGAGAAGATTCTTGTGTGTCTGCGAGTGGAGAAGCTGTGAGTGCATTGAGTGGTTGAAGGCAGACCTCCCTTGAATGTTGTGAGTAAAACCTTCTTTGCCACCATGACCCAGGCAGAAAATACTTTTTGGCCTGAAGCCAAATTCAACTCCACTTTCATATTTTCCTCTGCTCAATTATTTGTGCGACCAACTCCAGGGACTCTGAATGTAGACGGAAGAGGGTTTTCCAGGACCTGCGATTGTGCGTCACCAGAAAAGGACCGTAGGAGGGACAGTTTGATTGGCAGAGTGAACCAAGATCTTACTGATGAATCATGGCATTGTAGCTATGAAAGAAACTCACCCCACTGTCAGGTGTTAGCGTCTAGCTGGATAAGAGGGTATCCATTGAAGTCACTGGAGGAACGAGGTGCCTTAACATCTGAGAGGAGATGCACTGAAAGGGAGAGAAGACTATTAGAGGCATGTCCCATGAGAACAGCCCCCATCGGAAAAACTGCTGGGTTAAGGACCGATCTTTGCTATTGGTGCTTCCTTTGATAGACGATCCGACAGATGATAGGAAACAGGTTAAGACCGGCTTGTTGCCTACTTGTAACAAGGATGGATTTGCCTCTTCAGGAGGATGCTAAGGTGGGATCTTGCCATGTGAGGAGTAGGGATGGGCCCGGTGCTCGATTCGAACCCATGTTCGAATCGAGCATCGGGCGTTCGCTCGCTCGTCGAGCCCAGAACTATTTGGGCCGTTCGCATCACATTCGTGTGATGCGAGCGGCCCCGCAATGCATTGCGGCCGGCGCGGCCGGCGCAGTGCATTGCTGGCTGATGATTGGCCAAGCATGCACTGTGACCCCGCATGCTTGGCCAATCACAGCGCCCGAAACTCGGAGAGCAATAATTGGCTACAGGCAGGACGCCTGTAGCCAATTACAGCTCAGGGGCTTTAGTACACGCCCCACCATTTAAAAGGCCGCCACGCCATCGGCCCCGGTCACATGAGTTCCGGCTTTAGGAGAGATTAGTCTGCTGATTCTGTCTTTGCTTGATACTGAAAGATTTGCTCTTCTTTGCTAAACCATTGGCTATTTCTTTGCTAAACCATTGCTACCTAAGTCATTGATCGTTCATTGCTGCTGATTGCACAGTTAGTGTGTTATTAGCTGCTGCTGGGGATTAGTCTGGTGCGTGCTTACTGTTAGTACAGTATTGCAGTAGTACCAACCGCAGTGCTGTTAGCACAGCATTGCACCCCAACAGCACCCATAGGACTTCTAGTGTGTTAGTGGCAGCAAACAGAGCTCCTATATTTTCTTCTCAGCAGCACCCATAGGACTTCTAGTGTGTTAGTGGCATCACACAGAGCTCCTATATTTTCTTCTCAGCAGCACCCATAGGACTTCTAGTGTGTTAGTGGCAGCAAACAGAGCTCCTATATTTTCTTCTCAGCAGCACCCATAGGACTTCTAGTGTGTTAGTGGCAGCAAACAGAGCTCCTATATTTTCTTCTCAGCAGCACCCATAGGACTTCTAGTGTGTTAGTGGCAGCAAACAGAGCTCCTATATTTTCTTCTCAGCAGCACCCATAGGACTTCTAGTGTGTTAGTGGCATCACACAGAGCTCCTATATTTTCTTCTCAGCAGCACCCATAGGACTTCTAGTGTGTTAGTGGCAGCAAACAGAGCTCCTATATTTTCTTCTCAGCAGCACCCATAGGACTTCTAGTGTGTTAGTGGCAGCAAACAGAGCTCCTATATTTTCTTCTCAGCAGCACCCATAGGACTTCTAGTGTGTTAGTGGCAGCAAACAGAGCTCCTATATTTTCTTCTCAGCAGCACCCATAGGACTTCTAGTGTGTTAGTGGCATCACACAGAGCTCCTATATTTTCTTCTCAGCAGCACCCATAGGACTTCTAGTGTGTTAGTGGCAGCAAACAGAGCTCCTATATTTTCTGCTCAGCAGCACCCATAGGACTTCTAGTGTGTTAGTGGCATCACACAGAGCTCCTATATTTTCTTCTCAGCAGCACCCATAGGACTTCTAGTGTGTTAGTGGCAGCAAACAGAGCTCCTATATTTTCTTCTCAGCAGCACCCATAGGACTTCTAGTGTGTTAGTGGCATCACACAGAGCTCCTATATTTTCTTCTCAGCAGCACCCATAGGACTTCTAGTGTGTTAGTGGCAGCAAACAGAGCTCCTATATTTTCTTCTCAGCAGCACCCATAGGACTTCTAGTGTGTTAGTGGCAGCAAACAGAGCTCCTATATTTTCTTCTCAGCAGCACCCATAGGACTTCTAGTGTGTTAGTGGCATCACACAGAGCTCCTATATTTTCTTCTCAGCAGCACCCATAGGACTTCTAGTGTGTTAGTGGCAGCAAACAGAGCTCCTATATTTTCTTCTCAGCAGCACCCATAGGACTTCTAGTGTGTTAGTGGCATCACACAGAGCTCCTATATTTTCTTCTCAGCAGCACCCATAGGACTTCTAGTGTGTTAGTGGCAGCAAACAGAGCTCCTATATTTTCTTCTCAGCAGCACCCATAGGACTTCTAGTGTGTTAGTGGCAGCAAACAGAGCTCCTATATTTTCTTCTCAGCAGCACCCATAGGACTTCTAGTGTGTTAGTGGCAGCAAACAGAGCTCCTATATTTTCTTCTCAGCAGCACCCATAGGACTTCTAGTGTGTTAGTGGCAGCAAACAGAGCTCCTATATTTTCTTCTCAGCAGCACCCATAGGACTTCTAGTGTGTTAGTGGCAGCAAACAGAGCTCCTATATTTTCTTCTCAGCAGCACCCATAGGACTTCTAGTGTGTTAGTGGCAGCAAACAGAGCTCCTATATTTTCTTCTCAGCAGCACCCATAGGACTTCTAGTGTGTTAGTGGCAGCAAACAGAGCTCCTATATTTTCTTCTCAGCAGCACCCATAGGACTTCTAGTGTGTTAGTGGCATCACACAGAGCTCCTATATTTTCTTCTCAGCAGCACCCATAGGACTTCTAGTGTGTTAGTCGCAGCAAACAGAGCTCCTATATTTTCTTCTCAGCAGCACCCATAGGACTTCTAGTGTGTTAGTGGCAGCAAACAGAGCTCCTATATTTTCTTCTCAGCAGCACCCATAGGACTTCTAGTGTGTTAGTGGCATCACACAGAGCTCCTATATTTTCTTCTCAGCAGCACCCATAGGACTTCTAGTGTGTTAGTGGCAGCAAACAGAGCTCCTATATTTTCTTCTCAGCAGCACCCATAGGACTTCTAGTGTGTTAGTGGCAGCAAACAGAGCTCCTATATTTTCTTCTCAGCAGCACCCATAGGACTTCTAGTGTGTTAGTGGCAGCAAACAGAGCTCCTATATTTTCTTCTCAGCAGCACCCATAGGACTTCTAGTGTGTTAGTGGCATCACACAGAGCTCCTATATTTTCTTCTCAGCAGCACCCATAGGACTTCTAGTGTGTTAGTGGCATCACACAGAGCTCCTATATTTTCTTCTCAGCAGCACCCATAGGACTTCTAGTGTGTTAGTGGCAGCAAACAGAGCTCCTATATTTTCTTGTCAGCAGCACACATAGTACCTATAGTGTGTTAGTGTCAGCACCCATAGGACCTACAGTGTGTTGTGAGCACACATAGGAGTTCTATTTTTTATACTATATACACTACCGACTACAATGGCTGGAAGACCGCCAAGGAGAGGCAGAGCGTGCCGAGGCAAGAACACAGGGCAGGCAGGCTCTGTTTCTAGAGACAACAGTGCTGGCCGTGGACGTGGTCGTGCATCGTCATCAGCGCGTGGCCATGGGACACGCTTGTCTTTGTTTTCGGCAGCTGGACATGTGGAGCCGCATCATGCCGAAGGCTTGGTAGAATGGATGACCAAGCCCTCCTCATCCTCCTCATCCTCTCTCACCCAGGCTCAGGGTACTGGCAGAGCAGCTGCCAACGCGTACTCAATGGCATCATCAGCCACCCCTTCCCTAGACCCACCATGTCCTCCTGAGGAGTCCCCCGAACTGTTTGAGCACAGTGTTGGGTACATGCTCCAGGAGGATGCCCAACGATTCGAAGGCTCGGATGATGATACCCAGCTTGAGGAAGTCAGTAGTGTGCGCGCAGAGAAAGGGGATGCTGAAGGACAGCAATCTGGCAGTAGTGTTCCACCAGCTGCAGCTTACTGCCAGGTTTGCTCTAGTGGTGAAGAGGGAGGGGATGATGAGGTCACTGACTCCACGTGGGTGCCTGAAGGGAGAGAGGAGGAGGAGGAGGAGGATGCAGCGTCACATGTCCAACGAGGCAGGATGCCCCCTGGAGGCCAGCTAGAGGCCAGCACAGCAACTGTACCACACCGCAGAGCTCCGCCTGTGCAGGGCGCTGCCTCTGCACGTTATCACAAAAGTTCTTTGGTTTGGGCCTTTTTTGAGACGAGTGCATCAGATCGCACCACTGCTATTTGCAATATTTGTCTCAAGCGTATCTCGCGTGGCCAAAACATCAGCCGCTTGGGCACCACAAGCATGAGCAGACATATGTCGACCTGCCATGCAGCTCGTTGGCAAGCACACATAAAAGACCCACACCAAAGAACAAAGCGGGCCTCTCCTTGCTCCTCATCAGCTGGGATCTCCATCCCCACTATATCTTCAGTCCTCTCTGAAAGCTGCTCTGAGAGGACTGAAGGTGTAGAATTAGGTGTGTCACAACCAAGTACTTGCAGTACACCGACGTCCGATTGTAGCAGGCAAATTTCCCTGCCCCAGCTGCTGGACCGTCGAAAGAAGTATACTCCCAGCCATCCACATGCCCAGCGGTTGAATGCTAGCTTGGCTAAATTGCTAGCACTTCAACTGCTGCCTTTTCAGTTGATAGACTCGGCCCCCTTCCGTGAGTTTGTTCAATGTGCGGTTCCTCAGTGGCAGGTTCCCAAACGCCACTTTTTCTCACGGAAGGCAATTCCGTCTCTCTACTGGCATGTGGAAGGCAATGTCCATGCCTCGCTGGACAGGGCGGTCAGCGGTAAGGTGCATATTACCGCTGACTCATGGTCCAGCAGGCATGGACAGGGATGTTATCTTTCTTTCACGGCCCATTGGGTCACTCTATTGGTAGCTGGGAGGGATGCAGGACAAGGTGCAGTAGTGTTGGAGGTTGTTCCGCCACCACGCCTCCAAAATGCTACTACTGGTTGTGACACACCTCTCTCCTCCACCCCCTCCTCTTCTTCTTCCTCCATGTCCTCTTCGAGTGCTCTGTCCTCGGAACCAGCGGTGCTCCGTAGGCGTACAAGGGGCTACGCGAGTACGCAGGCAAAAAGATGCCATGCCGTGCTTGCGCTGGTGTGTTTGGGGGACAGGAGCCACACTGGGCCAGAGGTTCTGGCAGCTCTGCAGGGGCAGGCCGAGAGGTGGTTGACGCCACGCCAGCTTAAGCCAGGAATGGTCGTTTCTGATAATGGCACCAACCTCCTCTCCGCCCTGCGACAGGGGCAGCTCACCCATGTGCCCTGTATGGCTCACGTCCTCAACCTGGTGGTGCAGCGGTTCTTGGGCAGGTTCCCAGGCTTACAGGATGTCCTGAGGCAGGCCAGGAAAGTCTGTGTGCATTTCCGCCGATCTTATAATGCCAGTGCTCGGCTGACTGAGCTGCAAAAGGAGCTGAACCTGCCCAAGAACCGCCTAATATGTGACATGCCCACCAGGTGGAACTCAACGTTGGCCATGCTGCAGCGACTGCACACGCAGCAGAGGGCCATCAATGAGTACCTTTGCGACTACGGCACCAGGACAGGGTCAGGGGAGCTTGGCTTTTTTTCCCCACGCCAGTGGAGCATGATCAGGGATGCATGCACTGTCCCCTCACCATTTGAGGAGGCCACGAGGATGGTGAGCAGTGACAGTGCATGCATCAGTGACACTGTACCTCTTGTCCACCTGTTGGAGCATACGCTGCGTGGGATAATGGACAGGGCACTTGAGGCAGAACAGAGGCAGGAAGAGGAGGACTTCCTTGTCTCTCAAGGCCCCCTTTATCCAGACAATGTTCCTTCTGTCCCACCCATCACACAGGAAGAGGAGGAGGAGGAGGAGGAGGAGGAGGAGGATTGTGTGAGCATGGAGGTGGAGCCTGGCACTCAGCATCAGCAGCAGCAGTCTTTTAGGGATGATGTACAGTCCCAACAAACCAGTGGACTTGTACGTGGCTGGGAGGAGGTGGCTGGCGATCATGTCATCCTCAGTGACCCAGAAGACTCCGGACCGAATGCCTCAGCTAACCTACGCTGCATGGCCTCCCTGATCCTGCAAAGCCTGCGGAAGGATCCTCGTGTTCTTCGGATCAAGGAGAGTGACCATTACTGGCTGGCCACTCTCCTTGATCCACGGTACAAGGGTAAGGTTGCGGACCTTATCTTGCCGTCGCAGAGGGAGCAGAGGATGAGACATCTCAGGGAGGCCTTGCAGAAAGGTCTGTGCAACGCGTTCCCAGAAACTGGGAGGTTACAAACTCCTGGTCCTGGACGACGAGTTGCTGAGGCTTCGGTCAGTAGCAGAAGGAGCGGTGGGGAAGGTGGACGTCTGACCGATGCGTTCAGACAATTTTTTAGTCCGCAGCCCCAAGGTATGATCGGTTCCAGCAACCATCGCCAGCGTCTGATATACATGGTGCAGGAATACCTAGGGGCAAGGTCAGACTTGGACACCTTTCCCACCGAAAATCCTCTGGCTTACTGGGTCCTGAGGATGGATCACTGGCCAGAGCTTGCACAGTATGCAATTGAGCTACTGGCCTGTCCTGCATCCAGCGTTCTTTCCGAACGCACATTCAGTGCTGCTGGAGGATTTGTCACCGATCATAGGGTGCGCCTGTCCACCGACTCGGTTGATCGACTCACCTTCATAAAAATGAATCAGTCTTGGATCACCACCAGCTACCAGACACCTGAAGCGGATATAACGGAATAATTTATAATGTCACATCCCTTCAAGACTGCCTATGCTGATGCTGAGTGACTGTCCTGTTATGTTCACTGACTATCCTCTTCCTCCTCCTCAATGATCCATGCCACCACACCAGTGCCTAAGGCACAATTTTTCAGCCCCTGTATAACAGGGGCGTGTAATTACAATTTTTTAAAAAGATGCTTCGCAACAGGTGTGACTGCTGTGCTCAGAGTACAGTATCTGTGAGGGGTTGCAGTGTTGTGGCACCAGCACCAGTGCCTAAGGCACAATTTTTCAGCCCCTGTTGGGGCGTGTAATTACAATTTTTAGGCAATGCTTTGCAACAGGTCTCATTGCTGTGCTCAGAGTACAGTATCTGTGAGGGGTTGCAGTGTTGTGGCACCAGCACCAGTGCCTAAGGCACAATTTTTCAGCCCCTGTATAACAGGGGCGTGTAATTACAATTTTTTAAAAAGATGCTTCGCAACAGGTGTGACTGCTGTGCTCCAAGTACAGTATCTGTGAGGGGTTGCAGTGTTGTGGCACCAGCACCAATGCCTAAGGCACAATTTTTCAGCCCCTGTTTAACAGGGGCGTGTAATTACAAATCTTGATCTAATAGTTCACAGCAGGGCCCATTCCTGCGCCCACCAAGAGTAACTATGAGGGCCTACAGTCTTGTGGCAACACCGTCCACCACCACCACCACCACCAAAGGCCCAATTTTTCTGCCCTGTTCAACAGGTGCATGCAATTACAAATCTTGATCTAATAACTCACAGCAGGGCCCATTCCTGCACCCACCAAGAGTAAATGTGAGGGCTTACAGTCTTGTGGCAACACCGTCCACCACCACCACCACCACCACCAAAGGCCCAATTTTTCTGCCCGGTTCAACAGGTGCATGCAAGTACAAATCTTGATCTATTAACTCACAGCAGGGCCCATTCCTGTGCCCACCAGTCTTGTGGCTACACCATAATCTAATAGGGCAAATTTCTGCAGAGTATATACGGCAGGCCCCTACTTTCAAACATCCAACTTACAAACGACTCCTACTTGCAAACGGCAAGAGAAAACAGGAAGTGAGAGGAAATCTACCCCTAGGAAGGAAAATTCTATCCTGTTAGATTTAATTTGGGAAAAAGGTATCTCCTCTCTACTGATGCTTTATCACCAATCCTTGTTTCAATTAAAACCCCACTTTTCCAAAAACATTTGTCATTGGGACGGAAAGTGAGGTGACATGTTCTGAACAGATGTGCAAAGACAGCAAATGTTACAGGGGTGATAACCCCTCCCTATGTTCTCCAAAAAGCTTAAAAATTGATTTTTTTGGGATGTAGCTACACTTCATAATGTACCTGTTCAGATTCTACTTAAGAACAAACCTACAGTCCATGTCTTGTTTGCACCACCTATATACTGCTGTTCAGAGTATATAGGGTTGTAGGTATAGGGTTTTATTTTGGGTGCGGGGTCCCCCTTAGTATCCATACAAGACCCAAAGGGGCTGGGGTGGGGGGGGGGGTGGTGATGGGGTAGCCATGCCATTTTTCTCAAGGATTTTCAGCCATATGGCGGCCAGGACAAGACATGACATTGAAGCCGCAAGTGGTTTTAAATGGCTTCTTTTTTTCCTTTACAAATGTCATTTTGTGCAAGGACAGTTCTAAACACGGGAAACACATGCCACTTCACAGGCATACTTTAGACACCCCCCAGGTACCGTATTTAAAGGAAAATTTCACTTTTTTTTTTTTCACTTTATGCATCATTAAAATGACTGCTCCCGAAAAAACTTTAGTTTTTAAAATTTCTTTTTGCATTGATATATGTCCCCTGGGGCAGGACCCGGGTCCCCAAACCTGTTTTATAACATTAACATGCATATTGGCCGTTGTAATTAGCAATTTTGATTTCGAACGTTCGCGTCCATTATAACGAATAGGGTTCGAAAATTCGCGCGAACTTTCGGTCCGTTCGAAGGTTCTGGTGCGAACCGAACCCGGGGGTGTTCGGCTCATCCCTAGTGAGGAGCCCCTGACTTGTGAAAGCTGGATATTAAAGTCTCTGTATTTAATTGCCAGGTGCCCTGAGCTAATGAATTATCTAAGTTGGCGCTCTAAGCCAGATGAGCTGTATCTGATGCAGGAATAGACCAAGGGATGAGGTCCACTGGCAGTGATTTATCCAGATGAGAGGATTTGCTAAAATTCCCTGCCTCCGAGAATAGAATCTTCTGAGATCTCTCTTTAGAAAGAAAGCACCGTAAACATGTGCAGGAATGTAACCGCGCTTCACTGCACCATTGCGGTGTAGGAGGGGAATGACCCAAGATGATCCAGACATTCTGTTACCAATATGGCTCTAGGGTATATAAAAAGGTTTAGTTTTGTTTTTGGGCAATTTACTGGCCAATCGTACTACCTTAAAGGGGACCCCCATCCCCTGTAGGTGAGAATGGAGCTCTTCATTGAGATGAGTCAGGGCCAGTATATCGTCTCGTTAATGTGGACTACGCATCATCTTCTCCTAATTTGGAGCAAAAGATGCCGTTGGAACTTCTGTGAAGGGTCTGAGTCTAACGTGATTAAAAAAGTAGACTGTGACACTGTAAATCCGGTTCCCCAATGCCATGGGCGTAGAGAGCGTTGGACAACGGGAAACTACAGTAATAGTTCCAGACTTTGGAGCCGACAATCCTGACGTATCAACTTCTGTACAAGCTGGAACAGGATTTTCCCTTTTACCTTCGAATTTAAGGGTCTTGGTGGGCAAAAAAAAAAAAAAAAGGCACAGGCCTGATGCGCTAGGATCTCCAGGAGAGGCCAATAGGAATGAATTGCGCAAGGCTTTTTTTTACTAGAGCGGCAGCTCTGAACCGTGCCCTCCGCCAAGCCTAGCCTGGACGGATGGGAAGTCAAAGGGGCATTTGATTCCCGGGAGGACTAGATGTATCCTCCCGTTTCCCTTCGCTTAAGAGGGAAGCCTGGGGATCCCTTCGGCTTTCCCTATATCCTCTGGCAGATACTGAATGCAGTAGGGCCCGAGTGGAACCTTTCAATGTATCAGCGGCTGCCTTGGTCATAGCGTCTGAAGTCAACTTTAACTCCTTTAGCGACTTGATGATTTCATCTGGCTCGGCCCCCCGTTTCAAGGCTACTTCAAAATTGATAGACCATGCCTTTGTCGTCTTGGAGGCCGAGGCTAGAGCGGCTGCTGGAATACGTGCCCCATCAGCTGCCTGATAAACCCTTTTGAGGTTAAAATCCATCTTGCGAACCAGCATATCCTCCAAAAACTCTGCATCCTCTGAGGGGAGTGTCGCATTTCTTGCTAATTCACTGGCAGAGGCGACCACTGATGGTGAGGAAAATGGCTGTGCGTTTGTGTAACGGCACCCCAATCTCAAGGGGTATTAACGCCGTTTACGATGTTCCCTCTCCTAGACACACATCCACTCGCTACCGATATCCACAGCTAAACGACCCTTTCCTATAGGAGCCGACCCCTCTGGAAGAAGACGAGACGCACTCTGTCTCTTCTGTAGTAGGAATGCATTTATTATTGAGAAACATTGTAACTTTATACACAATTCAATACACAGGATTTGACATGAACAAGGGCCCAGCTCCACCCACACCTCCTAAGACTCAACACCTCATCCTGACATCTGCTAGGCTTCAAAAGATCCCACCCAATACACATCTTTTCACAAAGGGTTGGCAGCCAGTCTGTCTGGCACTTTACAATACACACAAGGGCAGACTTAAATGAACAATAGAAATGCAAAACAACTTAATTCCTCACAGCAATGATACTTAACCCCCACATACAGTATACATCCAATTTATATACAATGTATATACAGCCTTGAATATGGCTATCATAGACCATATTGGGGTTTTCATTCACCCTGTGCCCCTAATAGAGACACAGGGTGATTGACACATAAGAGCCATTGGGGAAGCTGGCGCAAGGGTATTTCATACTTCCTAAGCGATTCTGAGTCCCCCGGGCCTTCCCGTTACAGTTTGGATCAGCTGGGGGGCACAGTTTGCGAGGACGGTTATAGGCGACAAGGGCCTCCTTCCATCTTCTGTTTTAATATGGCCACAGATGGATCAGGCAACCCTGACAAAAAGGAGGGGCCTCCTTCTAACGATAGTTCCCCGGTTTCACCCGCACTGACCCCAGCGTTTGCTTGCCAGACCGGGTTTCCCACGGAACCTCCACTTGATGAAAGGACAGCAGGATCTCGGGAACAAACCAATTCATGGATTGATTCCCCTATCAACTATCAACTTTTTAAAAGTGGCTAACAATTCCTGCCCCTCTTTCTCTTCATCTCTGGCTGCTTGTAGAAAACAGGAACTGCATACCAACTTTTTGGGAAGTGCATCATTTCTGCAGACCCAGCAGGCTCTGCCTTTGGGGTGGATGGGACGATGTGGAGAGGGAGGTTTTTTAGCCAAATGCAAGGACCTGCGGCTATGAGGTGGGTGGGCTGAAGAAGAGTCCTTTGAGGCATCATGAGCCTTGGACCTCTTATCCTCCTCTTTATGTTCTGATTGATGTTGCGGGCTGTAAGAAAGGAAAGACAGAGATTCTGTTTTTCCCCCCAAACAGGATACCCGAGTGCTCTTTTATTAAACTTACCTGGCAGTTGCAGCCACTTACCTAGTGGTATGTTGAGGATCTTTTTGTAATACTGGACTTCGGGGAAGGGCTGTCAGAAAGGAGAACCAAAAAAGGGGTTAACCTTATTATGACTCCCTTTGGGGGTTTTCCATTTTTTTTAAAAAAGGTCAGAATGACAGAGAAACCCCCCCCCCCCCCCGTATACCTGAATACCTATAAGTAATCATAATATGGATACTCACAAAAAACATCTAGCAACTAAACAGATACCAATCTACAAACTGCCACTTGGATATAAAAACACTTTCTGTCAAAAATAGTTGCATTTTTTTTTTTTTAAACAGAATGACAGAAAAAAAACGTACACCTGCATACATACAGTATATGTAAGCATAACACGTAAAATACATCTATATCAAGCATGTACCAAAACTATGAATAAAATACATTTTATTCCTATCAGTAGATCACTGCATGATTTACCTTTTACTGGCTTCATTATGAGGGTGTGACCAGAAGGAAGTCTCTCCTGGGCTGAAGGAGATGTTAGCCTAAAGCCTCGTACACACGGCCGAGATTCTCGTCGAAAAAAACATGTCGTTTTTTTCGACGAGATTCTTGGACAAGAAACTTGTCCCGGCCGAGTGTACACACGCTCCTTTCAAAGAACCCGTGGTTCTTTGAATGGAGTGAACGCGGTGACGTCATCGAATATGACGAGCATGCGCTCGTCACATTCGATGCCGTCGCCGCCATCTTGGTTCACCCTACCTATGCCTAGGAAGCTACCGCGCATGCGTCAAAGTCATTTCGAGCATGCGCGGGCTTCCCGGCGAAAAGGTAAGTGTACACACACACAATTTTCTCGTCGAGAAACAGGCTGGCGAGAATCTCGACGAGAAAATAGAGAGCAGGTTCTCTATTTTCTCGTCGAGATTCTTGTCGCTTTTCTTGACGAGAAACCATACACACAAACAAATTTCTTGGCAAAAAATCTCTGCCAGCAAGTTTCTTGCTGGTTTTTGCCGAGAAACTCGTTCGTGTGTTCGAGGCTTAACTAGAGCTGCTGTCAGAATGAAGGCATTCGGTTTGCTTTATACAGATGGGCTTAGGGTGAACCAAGATGGCTGCCAATGGCTTCACGAGGCTACCGCGCATGCGCCGAATGACATCACGCCTCCGCAACACGGCTCCGCCTCCGGGAAGGATAAGCCAAACACAGAGGACGCGCGCAAAGTGCCACACATACAATCATGGTCGCAGAAGCTGCCATATCCCCGTATGACTGGGACCAGACTCAACCCCTCGGGGGGAGAAAATGAGTGATATGGCTCAGGTACCCAGAAGTGCATAAAAAGGTAGCAGGAAACAGAGCTCAGAAAACATGGGGCAAAGGTGAGTGCCTACCCTGACACAAAACACCAAACACCCCTGCAACAAACTTAATAACAGAAAGCAAGTGGGCATAGAGAAGTCCCTGTATTAACAGCCAGACCCCAGTGCTATATGATGCACAAACTCCTAGCGCTGTACACGTCTGTGGGAGGCAGTCTTTACTTGGAGCAATGTCTTTCAATAAATAGAGGAAATACCTGAACTCCATACCCAGAAAAGATCCATAGAAAAAAATGTGTTCCCATACTTTTCTGGCGCATTTAGCAGCCCAAGTTATGGGACTCCATATACAGGAGAGCATGAACCTGTAATGGTGGTGTCATATAGCGGCACGGTAAGGGCTGATTCCAGGTAATCCATTTGATCCTGTAGGTTTGAGGACAGAAAAAAGAATGGTGTATGGGGGGGACTGACTCTGTCTTTTATAGAGTTGTAATTGGTCCTGTGGGTTGATTGGGGGCGGAGCCATAACCATTGGTATGCTGCCATGGAAGGCACCAGGAAAATAGTTTTCAGTGATCAGAAAAGCGCTGAGACACAATGGCATCCATGAGTTAAACTGAAAAACAAAGTATTTAATCTTTGTGACACTGAAATAGAATTTGCATAATAATTTGGAACAGGGTGTAGTAAGACCTCATCTGGAATATGCAGTTCAGTTTTGGGCACCAGTTCTCAAAAAGGATATCGGGGAACTGGAGAAAGTGGAGAGAAGGGCAACCAAACTGATAAGAGGCATGAAGGAGCTCAGCTACGAGGAAAGATTAGAGGAACTGAATTTATTCACTCTTGAGAAGAGGAGAATAAGGGGGGATATGATTAACATGTACACTATATGGACCCCTTATATGGACCCCATATAAGGGGTCCATATAGTGAACTTGGTGTTGATTATTCACTTTAACACAAAGGACAAGGGGGCACTCTTTACGTCTGGAGGAAAAGAGATTTCACCTCCAAATACGGAAAGGTTTCTTCACAGTAAGAGCTGTGAAAATGTGGAATATACTCCCTGCAGAGGTGGTTCTGGCCAGCTCAGTAGCTTGCTTTAACCACTTAAGCCCCGGACCAATGCGCAGCATAAAGACCAGAGGTGTTTTTACAATTTGGCACTGCGCTGCTTTAACTGGAAATTGCGCGGACATGCAATGTTGTACCCAAACAAAATTTGTGTCCTTTTCTTCCCACAAATAGAGCTTTCTTTTAATGGTATTTGATTGCCTCTGCGATTTTTTTTTTTTTCTTTTTGCGATATAAATGGAAAGACAGAAAATTTGGAAAAAAAATGATATTTTCTACTTTTTGTTATAAGAAAAATTGAATAAACTCAATTTTAGTCATACATTTAGGCCAAAATTTATTCAGTCACATGTCTTTAGTGAAAAAAATGGCAATAAGCGTATATTTATTGGTTTTCGCAAAAGTTATAGCATCTACAAACTAGGGCACATTTTCTGGAATTTACACATTTTCATTTCTTGAAGTGCTAAAATGGCAGGGCAGTACAAAAAAAACCAAATGACCCCATTTTGGAAAGTAGACACCCCAAGGAAATTGCTGAGAGGCATGTTGAGCCCATTGAATATTTATTTTTGTCCCAAGTGATTGAATAATGACAAAAAAATAAAAAATTACAAAAAGTTGTAACTAAATGATATATTGCTCACACATGCCATGGTTATATGTGGAATTGCACTCCAAAATACATTTTGCTGCTTCTCCTGAGTACAAGAATACCACACGTGTGGGACTTTTTGGGAGCCTAGCCACGTACGGGATCCCGAAAACGAAGCACCGCCTTCAGGCTTTCTAAAGGCGCAAATTTTTGATTTCACTCCTCACTACCTATCACAGTTTCGAAGGCCATAAAATGCCAAAATAGCACACACCCCCCCCCCCCCAAATGACCCCATTTTGGAAAGTAGACACCTCAAGCTATTTGCTGAGAGGCATAGTGAGTATTTTACAGCTCTCATTTGTTTTTGAAAATGAAAAAAGTAAATAATTTTATAATTTTTTATTTTTTTTTCAATTTTCAAAACTTTGTGACAAAAACCGAGATCTGCAAAATACTCACCATATCTCTCAGCAAATAGCTTGGGGTGTCTACTTTCCAAAATGGGGTCATTTGGGGGGGGTTTGTGCCATCTGGGCATTCCATGGCCTCCGAAACTGTGATAGGCAGTGAGGAGTGAAATCACAAATTTACACCCTTAGAAAACCTGAAGGCGGTGCTTGGTTTTTGGGGTCCCGTACGCGGCTAGGCTCCCAAAAAGTCTCACACGTGGTATCCCCGTACTCAGGAGAAGAAACCGAATGTATTTTGGGGTGTAATTCCACATATGCCCATGGCATGTTTGAGCAATATATCATTTAGTGAAAACTTTGTGCAAAAAAAAAAAAAATTGTCTTTTTACCGCAACCTGTGTCAAAATATAAAATATTCCATGGACTCGACATGCCTCTCAGCAAATAGCTTGGGGTGTCTACCTTCCAAAATGGGGTCATTTGGGGGGGTTTTGAACTGTCCTGGCATTTTATGCACAACATTAGGAAGCTTATGTCACTCATCATCCACTCTTCTAACCACTTGAAGACAAAGCCCTTTCTGACATTTATTGTTTACATGAAAACATATTTTACTCTTTCGTCCATGGACGGACACAGCTTCTCTATTGACAAAGTGGGTATTATCCGTTAATTAGGAGTGACTAGGCAGAAAAACTTGTAAAAAGTGTTGCATCACACCTTCTACAGTACCGCCCAGGGGGCGGACCCTCTGGTATAACCTCTCAGTCTGCATCTCGCAGATCAGTTTTTTTCTGTCTAGCAAGGAGTAGGACATGACTCCCTTCGGGCCCATTGGTCCGGGGGAAAAAAAATATATTTTTTTGCTACATTTGTTGTTTCCTGCGATCTTCGATCAACTGCCGACTGGGTGACAGGCTGGATCCTCGATCCTTGTAGTCTCCCCAGTTTCGGCCATTGAGCGTGTGCCGACCCTAGCTACGCGCTGGGTTTTCCACGACATGCCCGTCGCTCCACGGGTGGCCGGTGAGCCTACGCTCCAGGGCCTGCATCGGACCGCTCAGCTTCGGCTGACCTTACGGCCGAGTCGCAGCAGCCTGGCCGGTGAGCTAATGCTCCAAGGCTTGCATCGGCCCGCTCAGCTTTGGCTGACCTTACGGCCGAGTCGCAGCAGCCTGTCCGAAGAGCGTCACGCTCCAGGGCATACATATGATCGTCCCTTTTGGGTCCAATCACAGCATGCCTGGCCAACAGTCACCTTCCGTGCGCGGACGATGATCTGTTTGGAATGTCTTCCAGCATAATATATGCAGGATAGGTAAGTAAAACTTCCCTGCCTCGGCTGGGTGATTTAGCTGGACATTCCTGGAGAGATCAAGTAAGTGGTTGTGGCCCCTTTCTTCCCTCTCTCCCTGCCTTTCCCTCCTCCCTGGGCTTCTAGCTAAAGGTTGCTGGGTGCTGGGGGTCACCTAAGGGGTTCCACTGGAGCGGGGCTGGCTGTAACTAACATTTAAAAGAAATGTCATTTCTGCTTACCTGTATGTGCTTCCTCCTCCATGCTGTCGGCGGCCATTTTGGGGTGGTCCATGCCGAGTTCGGCCTCTTGTGATTGCCCGGCGGCCATCTTCCTGTGGTTCGGCCACACCCACTGGCCCCTATCAGCTGATTGGCGGCCATGTTTGTCCACCCTGTATGTATATATTGCCGTTTGGCGGCCATCTTTTTGTGGGCTACAGCTGCTTGACCTCTATCTTCGGCTCGGCGGCCATTTTCTTAGAGCCTACATTATCTTCCATACAGACGTTTTTGGCAACCATTTTGCGAGAGCCTCCGGCCTCTAGGGTGCATTACATTGGCGCGAAAATTCACATAGGAAGTGCTGATAAAAGAAGCAGACTGTCACAGCAGCAGGGGGACAGCATCACAGGCGCAGCACACGGCAGCATAGCAGTACCGGTCCAGGGTGGTGAGTCCTCTGGGTAACCCAGCATCTCTGCAGCGCAGGAGGGTGGCCTATTGATATCTTGCCTGGAGCCCTGTGGGTGTCAGCGTGTGGTCAGCATGGCATCTGAGCCAGATGTCTTCTCCCCTGAAACATCAGATTTAGCAACTGGTGCCCCTGAGGTGTCTATGAATGCTATGACGGCAATCCTAGAGGCGTTTGCTGCCAGGGTGGAAGCAGCACCCGGGAATACAGGGGGTAGTAAACGCCCCGTCCCCTGCAAGCTTCTGGGGATAATTCTGATGCAGAACCAGGTCCAGCTACGGCTCAGGGCCCAGATTCTGACGCATCAGAGACTGCAGACCGTGACCGGACAGTGAGGATGTCTCCAAGTCCAGGTCAGTACGCGAGACGGCATTGGTATCTGACCTTATTACTGCAGTGCGGGATACGCTAAAGTTGGAAAATACTGCAGAAGCAGCAGAGACTCTGGTCCACTTGGGTTTCATAGACCTGCCCGCACTGCTAAGGTGTTCCCTTGTGTGTCTTTGATAAACTCTTATACAAGGAATGGGAGCACCCACTGAGGTTCTTTACAGCCCCAAAGAGGTTTGCGGTACGGTACCCCTTTGAGGAGAGTTTTCTGAAGAAATGGACCTCTCCCCCTATAGTGGACCCTCCGGTGTCCAGACTTAATAGAGCCACCACAATTCCTGTAGAAGGGGCTCCTGTTTTCAGGGACCCTGTGGATAAGAAGGCTGAAGCACTCGCTTGCTACCTATACTCAGTGGTAGGCTCGGCAGTACGCCCGGAATTTGGGGGGGGGGGCCCTAGTGTCTCACTGTCATGTACCTGGGTGTATTTGAACCGGGATCTTCCTGGTCCCAAAGCTGCAGCCTTACCTGTTGCGCTACTGAACAGATCTGGACTTTTGGAAATGTCCTCTCAGTGTTAAACATTACCTTGGACTCACTAGCCCCACCTGCTGCCAGCTGTGGACAATTTTCAATCAAAGCAGCCCTTAAAAAGGAAGTGATGCTATCTCTCAGCGCCCGTTTGTGTGGAATAGCTCCCTGGGTGTTGTGACTGCTTTTTGATCCTGATTTTCGTGTTGAACTTCTGCCTGAATTCCTGACTACGTTTTCGCCTGAATCCTCAGCACACAAGTTCCACTTCGGACACTACCTATCACAGGTACCTTACACTCACACACTTACTGAATGGGCAAGATTGCTACTCCAGGGGTTAAGGAGCGAGATGCTCCTCCTGATGAGATAACATTGGCCGACCAGTTGGTCCAGGGCCTTAGGTTTGTCTGCGAGTCAGACATGGATACTATTCCCCTGCTGTCTAAAGCTTTGGTTTATGCAGTAGCAATACGCCGCCTGATCTGGCTAAAAGGCTGGTCTGCAGACCAGACTTCCAAGAAAGCCCTGTTGGATCTGCCTTTTAAGGGCGACAGACTTTTTGGGGCTTCTCTGGATGACATCATCAAGGATGCCACAGGAGGTAAAAGCACTTTGCTTCCCCAAATTAGCAAGGGTAAGGGGCCACGCCAAGGGCAAGGGCCCTCCTTTACTGCACGAAAGCGTTTTTTTCGTCCCCCTAGGGCGACAGGGAAAAGACCCCAGGCCGATAAAGCACCTGCCCAAGGACAAAGGCGTCCTTGGTCCCGCATACCTAACAAGCCTGCGGACAAATCTGCGTCCGCATGAAGGTCCGCCCCCACCCAGCTCTCGGGTGGGGGGACGTCTTCGCAAATTTGCGACTCAGTGGACAGCTCTAGTCTCCGACAGGTGGGTTTGCGAAGTAATCTCCTCAGGCTACAAGATAGAATTTCTCTCTTGTCCACCGGACAGATTCATCACCTCCAATCTCCAGCTACTACCGACCCGTCGGGAGGCCCTGTATGGGGCGGTCCAGGGTCTACTGGAACGCAAGGTAGTTATTCCAGTTCCAGAACAGGAACAGGGTCAGGGTTTTTACTCAAATCTGTTGATTGTGCCGAAGAAGGATGGGGTTCATCCAATCTTGGATCTCAGAGCCCTCAATTGCTTTGTGAAGGTACAAAGATTTTGGATGGAGTCGGTTCGATTTGTAGTCACGGCTCTCCATCTGGGGGACTTTCTGGCCTCCTTGGACATCAAGGACGCATACCTGCAGGTCCCCATATACTCCAGACACCAGAAGTCTCTGTGTCGGGAAGAACCACTACCAGTTTGTGGCCCTCCCGTTTGGCCTTGCCTCAGCACCCAGGACGTTCACCAAGGTGCTCGCTACGATTCTGGCACTTCTAAGACAGCGGGGTATCGCTATCATGGGCTACTTGGACGACCTTCTACTGAAGGCGCCTTCAAGCTCAGAATTTAGAGGTAAGCGTGTCCATTACCTGTCAGACTCTTCGAGACTGGTTGGATACTAAACACGCAAAGGTCAGTATGGTGCCCACTCAACGCCTAGTGTACCTGGGTTGATTCTGGATTCCTCAGAGGCAAAGGTATTCCTCCCTGTGGAGAAGTTGCAGACCTTCGGGGCTGCAGTACGGCAGCTGACTTCCAGGAATTGGTCGTCACTCCGTTTTGGCATGTGAGTGTTGGGCCTCATGGTAGCCTTCTTCGAGGCGGTCCCATATGCTCAATACCACACTCGAGTGTTACAGAAGGAAGTTCTGTCCAGATGGAACAGATGCCCTTCATCTCTGGATTATCAAATCCGAGTGAGCAACCTAGTCAGGAGATCCCTGGTATGGTGGCTGACAGCACTGGCTCTAATGGCCGGGAAGTCGGTTCTTCCGGTTTACTGGATAGTGAATACGATGGACGCCAGCCTTACAGGTTGGGGGGGAGTCTGGGGTGTTCAGTTGGCGCAAGGTCGCTGGACCCCAGAGGAAGCCCTCCTGCCGATCAATGTCCTGGAAATCCGGGCGATCAGGCTGTGCCTCTTCAAATGGTCTCAGAGGCTGCAAGGCCGTCCAGTCAGGATCCAGTCAGACAACGCCATAGCAGTGGCATATGTCAATCATCAAGGGGGAACAAGAAGCTCAGCTGCAGCATCGGAGGTCGCTCACATCCTGAAGTCAGCAGAGAGGAGCGTACCGGCACTGTCGGCCGTGTACATTCCGGGTGTGGTAAACTGGCAGGCGGACTACCTGAGCCGCCAGATGCTGGACCAGGGAGAATGGTCCTTACACCCGGAGGTGTTCCAACTCCTCTGCCAAAGATGGGGCACACCAGACGTAGATCTTCTGGCTTCCCGACTCAATCGGAAGGTATTGAGGTTTGTGGCCCGGTCAAGAGACTCATGGGCAGACGCAACGGACGCGTTGGTGGCATCGTGGGGTCAGTATCGGCTAATCTATGCCTTCCCTCCCTTAAGGCTTCTTCCTCTTCTGCTCCACAGAGTGGAGGCAGAGGGAATTCCAATGATTCTAATCGCTCCAGATTGGCCTCAGCGTCCTTGGTACGCCGATCTAGTACGTCTGGTAGCAGACGTCCCCTGGCACCTACCACTACGGAAGGACCTGCTATCGCAAGGTCCCATACTCCATCCTGCTTTACAGTCATTGGCTTTAACGGCATGGCTGTTGAGAACCAGGTACTGAGAGACCGGGGCCTGTCAGATTCAGTAATCTCTACTATGAGAAGTGCTTGAAAACTGTCCTCTAGGAAGGTTTATCACCGCACTTGGAAGGCCTACATCTCCATGTGTGAGGAGATGAAATGGCATCCGCGTACCTATTTGGTTTCCAGAATCCTGCTGTTTTTACAGCATGGGGTGGACCAAAGGCTTGCCCTAAGTACGATTAAGGGACAGATATCTGCCCTGGCTGTCTTTTTTCAGCGACCCCTGGCGACTCACTCTCTCGTGAGTACATTTGTGCAGGGGGTTCGACATGTGGCCCCTCCGGTCCGTCCCCCGTTACCTCCGTGGGACTTGAACCTGGTCCTCTCGGTGCTTCAGAAGGCACCGTTTGAGAATATTAGAGATATTCCCCTGTTGACACTTTCTCAAAAAGTGGTCTTTTTGGTGGCTGTTACGTCAGTTAGACGAGTCTCTGAGCTGGCAGCCTTGTCCTGCAAGGCTCCCTATTTGGTTTTCCACAAGGATAAGGTGGTGCTGCGGCCGCAGCCTTCCTTTCTTCCGAAGGTCGTTTCGGCTTTTCATCTCAACGAAGACATTGTACTTCCATCCTTGTGTCCTCATCCGTCGAATCCTAAGGAGTCGGCGTTGCATTCCTTGGACGTTGTCCGAGCTTTGAGAGTATACTTATCTGCTACTTTCCTGTTCCGGAAGTCAGACTCACTGTTTGTTTCGGTGGCTGGTCCCAAGAAGGGCCAAGCAGTCTCGTCGGCCACCATCTCTAGGTGGATCTGACAGATAGTAATCCAGGCTTACGCCTTGAAGGGTCAAGCGCCCCCCTTTCCTGTCACGGCGCATTCGACCAGGGCAATAAGTGCCTCTTGGGCTCTCCGACATCAAGCGTCTGTTTCCCAATTATGTAAAGCGGCGACTTGGTCGTCCGCTCACTTTCACAAAATTCTACAAAGTTGATGTAGGTGCATCTTCGGACGCCTCTTTCGGCCGCAAGGTTTTGCAAGCGGCTGTTTAGAGTTGCAGCTCCTCCGTTGGAGGAGTGCTGTTTTGTGTTTTGGGGTGAAGTTTATTTTTATGCTGTTACCACCCCCCGTTTTTTCTCTGACACTGCTTTGGGACGTCCCACTTTGTCAATAGAGAAGCTGTGTCGGTCCATGGACGAAAGAGTAAATAGGATTTTTTACTCACCGTAAAATCCTTTTCTCTGAGTCCATGGACCGACACAGCACCCACCCCTCCTTTTAAGTTTGTACTGCTTTTTGACGAACTGATCTGCGAGATGCAGACTGAGAGGTTATACCAGAGGGTCCGCCCCCTGGGCGGTACTGTAGAAGGTGTGATGCAACACTTTTTACAAGTTTTTCTGCCTAGTCACTCCTAATTAATGGATAATACCCACTTTGTCAATAGAGAAGCTGTGTCGGTCCATGGACTCAGAGAAAAGGATTTTACGGTGAGTAAAAAATCCTATTTTTTTGCAAGAAAATTACGTTGAACCCCCAAACATTATGTATATTTTTTAAAGCAAAGGTCCTACAGATTAAAATGGTGGGTGTTGCATTTTTTTTTCCACACAGTATTTGCGCAGCGATTTTTCAAACACATTTTTTGGGGAAAAATACACTTTTTTTTATTTTAATGCACTAAAACACACTATATTGCCCAAATGTTTGATGAAATAAAAAAAATTATCTTAGGCCGAGTACATACCAAACACGACATGCTTTAAAATTTCGCACAAACGCGCAGTGGCGACAAACTACATACATTTTTAAAAGCCTTCAGAAGCCTTTACAGGTTGCCACATTATATTTACAGAGGAGGTCTACTGCTAAAATTACTGCCCTCGATCTGACCTTCGCGGTGATACCTCACATGCATGGTGCAATTGCTGTTTACATATGACGCCAGACCGACGCTTGCGTTCGCCTTTGCGCAAGAGCAGGACGGGACAGGGGTGCTTTTTTTTTTTATTATTTATTTTGCTTTTTTATTTAATTTTTAAACTGTTCGTTCCATTTTTTTTTTTTTTTTTTTTTTTTTATCATTTTTATTGTTATCTCAGGGAATGTAAATATCCCCTATGATAGCAATAGGTCGTGACAGGTACTCTTTTTAAAAAAAAAATATTAGACCCTAGATCTTTCCTCTGCCCTCAAAGCATCTGACCACACCAAGATCGGTGTGATAAAATGCTTTCCCAATTTCTCAATGGCTCTTTTTATATCCGGGGGGGGGGGACATTCCCTCCCACTGCTTGTAAAAGCAGTCCAGAGGCTAATTAGCCGCTAGGATTGCTTTTACATGAAAGCCGGCCGATGGCTGAAAATAATGATACCAAGATGATACCTAAACCCGCAGGCATCATTCTGGTATAACCATTCAAATTCCAGCAACATACCAGTACGTTGCTGGTCCTTGTTGGACATGTATTGTAATCTTTTTTTTCATGCAGCCTGTTGGCTGAACGAAAAAAAGAGATTGATCGGTGGGTATGCCCACCATTAGAATACCTCCCTTCATTCACCCACTTCTAATGATGGGCATACATGCACCATTTATATATGCCGAAGCATGGGGGCATCCTCCCGCAAAAGTTATGCCGCGTACACACGGTCGGACTATTCCACGGGCAAGCCTCCGTCGGAATTTCGACCGTATGTACGCGGCATTAGGAGCAAAATCGCTCCTACGCCCCTGCTGCCCCCATGCTTCGGCATATATGCTCTTTTTTTTAACTGTGGTGGTGAAATCACCTCCTACAGCACTGGAGTCGCAGGGATCAGGCCTGTCTCTGCGAACGCTGCAGTTATGTGTGTTGTGTTTTGTAAGTGACAGTGATCGATCGATACTGCACTTGGGTGGTCTGGGCTGGACGGAGGGGCAAAACGCAGGTGCTAGCAGGTATCTGGGCTGATCCCGCTAACACTGCGTTTTTGGGAACCCTAAACTGCTGGGGACGCTAGTATAGATCTGATCGGATCAGATATTGATCTGTTCAGATACTATACCACTAAGGGAGGTGTATGCTTTGCACGTGGGTGTTAGCGCTACTGGCACTAACCTGATGCTGACTGGGGCGACGCAGACCCTAACTGACGCTAAAACCTAATTGATATCACCCACCGGGCGATCAGGGGGTTAAACCTTTATTGGGTTATATACGGCGGGTGCCCTGACACTATAAAAAGCAAACTAACTAACCAGCGTCACCCGTAACACTTATACGATGATCACTGGTGAAAGGGTTAACTAGGGGCAATCAGGGGGTTAAAACCTTTATTAGGTAATATATGGGGGTACCTTACGCTATATTAAAACCTGACGGGGAACCTAAATAACAAAATAACTAACTGGCTAAGCAGTGTCACCAGTGACACTTATACGGTGGTCACTGGTGAAAGGGTTAACTCTAGGGGCAATCAGGGGGTTAAAACCTTTATTAGGTTTTATATGGGGGTACCCGATGCTATAAAAACCTGGCGGCGAACCTAAAAAAATAACTGGCTACCTAGCGGCACCAGCATAACTAATACAGCGATCAGAAAAACGATCGCTTAGTGACACTGGTGATAGGGGATGAAAGGGTTACCTGGGGGCGATCAAGGGGTTAAACCTCTATTAGGTAATATATGGGGGTACCTGGTGCTATAAAAACCTAGCGGCGAACCTAAAAAAATAACTGGCTACCTAGCGGCACTAGCGACACTAATACTGTGAACAGAAAAACGATTGCTTAGTGACAGTGGCGATAGGGGGTGAAAGGGTTACCTGGGGGGCAATCAAGGGGTTAAACCTTTATTAGGGGGCTACCCTGGACCTAAAGGGACTTAAAACGAATTGCCCTGACACTTTTACTATCACAAATGTCACTGATTGCAGTGATCAGTAAATAAATGATCACTGCAATCGGTGACACTGTGAATGGGGGCTGGGGGGTGATCTGGGGGGTGAAATATGTGCCTATGTGTACCTACGTGTCAGTGGGCTGTTGGTGCACTAACCTGATGTCTTCTCTCCTCGGCGCTCAGGACATCACTTCCCCTGCCTGTGTTTACATTACACAGGCAGGGGAAGCATCTCATTCACCGGGAGCAATCGCGAGGGGGTGGCCAGAAACCAATGGCCGCCCCCTCATCACGGATCGCTCCCGAACCGATACCGACCGCCGCATGTACCGGAGGGGGGTCCGATTGGAACCCCCACCCATACGAAGGCAGTCACGTACAGGTACGTGATTGTGCCTGTCCGTGCCATTTTGCCGACGTATATGTACATGGGGGCGGTCGTTAAGTGGTTAAGAAAGGCCTGGATTCGGGGAGGAGTGGGCGGGGACTCCTGTGATGGAGGCTTAGGACCGGAGCTCTGCTCAGCACCAGCTAAACAGCGCTAATAGCGGCGGAAAAAGAAGCCACATTGCGGTTAAAAACTACAGGGAAAGGCAGCGAATAGTGCCAGGCACCTACCTATGCCAGGTAAGGCATATAAAAAAGCGCAGAAACAGAACTACAAGCTCTCTGAAAAACGGGAGAAATCCAAAATGGCTGCCGCACCTCAGAATAAGATACAGACTGCTAATGATGTCTCCTCAACTAGCAGGCAAGTTATTCAGCCTGCAACTCTCCCATTTAGCTCACAGTCGTTGAGCTTAGACTCCTCTGCTACCTTACAACCTTCTGAGCTTAAATTGAACCTAAAGGAGAACTATGTGGGATCTGAGGGTCATCCACCTCATGAAGTGAATTTACCTCACATAGGCTCTCTCAATACACATCCTGAACAGGCTCCTGATATGTCTTTTAATATGACTGAACTTTTTAACAGGATTTCTGATATGCTGGACAAAAGGTTAGCTTTAAATGCTGACAGGATCACAGGAGAAATTAAAGCAGACTTTCAGAACCTGGGAAGCAGAATAGAGCATATTGAACATAAGTTGGATTTTACTATAACTAAGACAAACCAAAATTCTGAGCACTTGCTGTTCTTGCAGGATCAGCTTGATACCGCTCAAGCCAGAATAGACGACCTCGAGAATCGTTCAAGAAGGGAAAACTTTCGCATTAGAGGACTGCCTGAATCAATCACTGATGTTCATACAACTGTGAAAGATTTTATTAAAAATTTACTCCCTTCGATTCCAGCTAATAAACTGGAATTGGATAGAGCGCATAGATCCTTGGGACCCCTCAGGAAAGATGGCTCTCCACGGGACATTATAGTAAAACCCCACTTTTTTTCTGTCAAGGAAGAAGTGATGAAAATATCCCGCCAACAAGATCAGATACAGTTCCAAGGTGCTTCTATTCAAATCTTTTCTGACATATCCCCATACACCATCCAAAAGAGGAGATCTTTGAAACCCCTCCTTGCAGCCCTGACCAAAAAGGATATTAAATACCGGTGGGCATTCCCTTTTGCCCTGAAATTTACGTACAATGGGAAGCAACATGTTTTTCACAATTTCCCAGAAGGAGAACGCCTGTTACTTGACTTGAGACTCATTACGCTGGATTCAAATATGGATACCTCTCCCTCTCTGCAGGGGTCATCTAAACGCCAATCGCCTCCGAGCCCGACTGCGCCACTTTGGGAGATGTCCAAAATTAAGAGAGTAAAGGATAACATCCCCCCATGAAGAGGATTTACATGACTTTACTGTATTTCATCTTTTTCTTCCCCCCTGTAGGTTCCTTGGGAGGAAACACAATTCATTACATTGACTCTTGGATTTCCTGTGCAACTCTTTTTGACACATAGTTCTGTTGCTAAACTGTCAATAGACAATGGGGGTTAATTTTTTTTATTTTATTTTATTAATTTTTTTTTTATTTTTTTTTCCACACATAGTTCTGTTGCTAAATTTTCAATAGATAATGGGGTTTTTTTTGGGTTTTTTTTTTTTTTTTTTTTTTCCACACATAGTTTTGTTGCTAAATTTTCAATAGATAATGGGTTTTTTTTTTTTGTTTTTTTTTTTTTCTTCTTCTCTCTTGTTTAGAAAAAATCTAATAGTTAAACTATTCTTAATTGCTACTATATTGGAAATCCAGGGATGTTTGGTTCCGTTCATTTAATATTACATCGTTAGTTTGAGTGCTGTCACTGGCTGGTGCTGCTGCATTGTGCCTCCACCTACCGCTCAGTTTGGTTGTAAACCATGCTGAGGGGTAGGTATATAGCCCTACATCTGGGCTATACTACTTATTTTTTTCTGAATGAGGGGAGGGAGCTATACCCCTCCTCCCATTCTGGGCCGCTTATAGGCCTTTCGTTACACTGCGTTTTACAACTGATATTATTTTTATTTGAATATTTTTTTTACTCTTCTTCTTTCATTCTAACTTTTTTTTCTTTTTCAGCCTACATGTCATTGAGATTTATCTGTGAAGTGATGCTATGTATATCCTCCCCTAACATAGTGAAAGACCTTTCATTATATGCCCTTGGTTCTTCCTGGAGGAAGGTAGGTGGCTGTGGGTTATTTGGAGTTCTCCCCCTTTTGCTCCATGGCCGGCACTAACACTAACTCTTTACCCCTTTGTGTTGTGTCTCACAACACCCAGGGATTAAATTCCCCAGTCAAAAGAAGGAAAGCCCTCCAAGCCTATAGATCCCGTCATATTGATGTAGTACTCTTACAAGAGACCCATTTCCCTCAGCGGTACACCCCATTGTTTCTTCATGCCCATTTTCCAGTTTTTTACTTGTCTAAGGCTGAAGATAAGACCAAGGGAGTGGCAATATTGTTTTCTAAGAATTGCAAATTCAATCTTGAGTTGGAACTCAGAGACCAGGAGGGAAGGTTCCTATTGGTCAAGGGAACTATCGATAATAAGCTATATACCTTTATATCTTACTACGCCCCTAACAGAGGACAAAAACAGTTTTTTAAACAATTGTTCCAGTCACTTGGACCGTCTATGGAGGGGATCATAGTTATGGGGGGGGGGGGGGACTCTAACACAGCTTTTGATTCTAGTCTGGACAAATCCAAACCCTTAAGATCACAAGTTGTTAGGCCCAATAAAACAAGTGTTCAAATTGCTTGATTAATCTTTCAATCTAGATTGACGGATATATGGAGGGAACTCCATCCAAAAAAACGAGATTTTACACACTACTCTAATCCGCACCAGTCCTATTCCCGTATTGACCACATTTGGATCTCTACTCACCATATTCCACTAGCTCTTTCTTCTTCTATAGTGGAAGCTGCTTGGTCAGACCATTCGATGATTCTATTGGCTATTAGAAGGGATATCCCTAGTACACAGACCTCACATTGGACTCTCAATCAGTCTTTATTGAAGGATCCCGCAGTAGTGGCGGAAATTCAGGGAGCTTTGAAGGATTATTTTTACTTTAATGATGGAGGGGAGGTCTCTCCAGAAACTTTATGGGCAGCTCATAAGGTTACTATTAGAGGCAAGTTGATCCAAATAGCGGCCAGAAAGAAGAGAGAGAGGGTGGTCGAGATTGAGAGATTGGAGAAAGAGTTCGCTGAGTTGTGCAAAAAACATAAGAGAAGTCCTTCTAGTGTATCTATATCCACACTGGATGCAGCACGAGTAGCTCTTAACTTGGCTCTAACAGCGAAGGCTGAAAAATCCATTAAATGGTCTGGGGCAAAATTTTACCAGATGAGAGACAAGTTGGGTCCTATGTTGGCACGTAAACTTTCACCCAGATTCCGTTCACAAGCTCTCCCAAAGATTAAACAGGCAGATGGCTCTTTTACCATGAATTCTCAACATATTATTAAGGCATTCCAGGATTTTTATTCTAAGTTATATATGGCTGAAAATCTCTCTGTCTCTACCGAGTTAGAGGAATTCTTGGATAAATTACATATTCCGAAATTAACAGAAACTCATAAAGAGGAATTGGATGCTCCTATTTCAAATGAAGAGGTTTCAGATGTCATAAAAGCTTTAAAGGGGGGAACAGCTCCTGGACCTGATGGTTTTTCCACACCATATTACAAAACATTTTCAGAGATCCTAACTCCTTACCTAACTAGACTTTTTAATTTTATGTCTAAAGGTTCCCCGATAGATAATCAACTAAATATGGCTTATATTTCTGTGATCCCAAAACCGGATAAAGATACTAGTCAAATAGAAAACTACAGACCAATCTCCTTAATCAATAATGATCTTAAAATATTAACCAAGATATTAGCGAACAGACTTGCTTCTTTTATAGGATCTTATATTCACAAAGACCAGGTCGGTTTTATACCCGGTAGGCAAGGTCCTGATCAGGTGCGAAGAGCGGTTGACCTAGTATCAATCCTACAATCTAATTGGGAGGGAGGTCATAAACAGGAGGGTATGTTACTGTCACTGGACCTCCAGAAGGCATTCGATTCGGTGTCGTGGACATATCTATTCGCTGTACTTAAACGCTGGGGATTTGGACAGAATATGTTAGGAATTTTAGAAGCCCTTTATTCTAATCCTAAGGCCAGAATCAGAATGCAAGGAATTTTTTCCGACCCTATTCAGATTGGAAGAGGTACACGTCAGGGTTGCCCCCTATCCCCCCTGATATTCGCTATTATGATCGAATCTTTAGCCATTGCCATTCGTAGTAATCCGAATATCAGGGGGGTGCAATGTGGTCAAGATACCCATAAATGTGCCTTATTCGCAGATGACCTTTTACTTTTTGTCACTTCTCCACGGTCTTCTTTACCAGAGGTTTGCTCATTGCTTAATAAGTTTTCGACTCTTTCAGGTCTCAGAATTAATATGTCTAAATCTCAAGCTCTTAACGTGTCTCTCCCAGATTCTATAGTGTCCGATTTACAGATAACTTACCAATTCAAGTGGAGCAGCTCATTCATTAAGTACTTAGGAATTAATGTTACATCTAAATCGCACAGTATTTCTTGGATTGGCAGGATTAACTCAGTCAAGATGACCCTTTTGCCCAGGCTTTTATATTTATTTCGTTCACTTCCTATTCCAATCAAAAGAGATCATTTGAAATCTTTTCAAAGTAAGCTCACTAAATTCATTTGGAACAATAAAGGTCCACGACTCTCAAACAGATGCTTATTCAACCTTCCCAAACAGGGTGGGTTAGGTCTTCCGAATCTCTTATGGTACTACCAAGCAGCACGATTGGCACAACTATCTGCTTTATATTTTAACACAGAACTTCCTGATTGGATATCAATTGAAAATCAAGCTGTTCCATCCTCATCACTAATACACCTGTTGTGGTGCCCTCCCAGAAATAGACCTCCCATCTTATCACCATCACTTTCACAATCCTTATCTTTATGGGATTCACTTCGGAAACTTCCCTCGCTGGTCTCTAAAGCTCAACCTTTGACCCCGGTGTTCAAAAACCCCTTTTTTCATCAAGGTTTGGACCTTCAAACCTTTAAATGGTGGTACGACAAGGGGTTGTACCGCATTGGTCAATTTTTTTCCTCTATAGGCCCTTTACCTATTGAATATTTTATGAACAAATTAGATCTCCCTTTATCCGAAAAACCGAGATTTCATCAAATCGCTAATTAAATTCATTCTAGGTGTAAAACTGGATATTCATCCCGAGACTTTACAGATTATGAAAATTGGTGTGGACAGACAGTGGAGCGAAGGGGGGGGGGGATCTCTGTGATCTACAAGTCACTGGCATCCAATTTAGTGAAACTACCATACATGTTGGCCTGGGAGAAGGAACTCCTAATTGATAGAAATATTGTAGACTGGCATGCAAGCTACTCTCGCTCGACTTCAGGCCTCTGCAATACTTCGCTCATAGAGGCCAATATAAAACTTTTTACAAGATGGTATCTAGTTCCCACGAGATTGACTGTTATGTACCCCTCTGTTTCACCTCTTTGTTATAGGGGATGTCAGGGACTGGGTACTATGATCCACATATGGTGGGAGTGCCCAAGAATTTGTGGATTTTGGAATAAGGTATTTCACATTTTACGCAATATTACAGGTTGCCCGATACATCAATCTCCCACAATTGCTTTACTCAATGGACATTTACCTCATATTCCTAAAGCCACTCGTAAACTAATTTTGTTTATTTTAACGGGAGCAAAACTAACTATTGCAAGGGCATGGAAGAAACCTTCGGTATCTATATTATCCATGAAACGAAAAGTTTCCTGGATTATGGAACAAGAAAAACTGGTTAGCTTCTTGTTAGACGAGACCTCAAATTTTGAAGCCATATGGGAACCTTGGGCGCGATTTATGGGAATCTCTTTGTCACATAACTTGGTCATCAACACCAATCACTGATCTTTAGAATGTATATTTGGTTTGTAGGCATTCTATAATCTTTTCACTTCATATCTTTGAGAAAAAAAAATTTTTCTCTTTCTCTCTCCTCTTTTTCTTTCTCTTCTTTATTTTTATCCTATACTTTATTCTCTCGGTTTTGGCTTTTATTATTTCATAGTATGTTTATTGTTTTATTACATCAGATAAAATATAATAGTTTCAGGCTCAGATTCCTTTTTTTATTGTTTGAGGCTTGGACTGTTGAACTTAGCTCTAACAAGTCTGAGAACAACTCTTAATTTTCATACTTAGGTCGAGTATTGTGTTTTTTTTTTGCATGTACAAATGACATTTTTTCTATTATATCTCTCCAGTTGTCTCTACCAACGATTGTTGGTGGTGACAGGAAGGCCGGGCAGGGGACGTTCTCTCCTTCCCAGTCACAGTGTGTTCCCGTTAGGGGTGGCTGGGGAGGGGAGTAGGAGCCCTTCATATTTTCAGTTTATTTTTGTGGGAACTAGATTTTCTTAATATAAGTTATTATCAGTTTATAAGATTACTTGATTATATACTTGACCAAGATGAGGATAGATATTATTACTTTTTGTTTAAACATTGTCAGTATTGGTTTTTACGATAATAATTTGTCTAAGTTTCTATGGTAATAATACCTGAGATTTTTGCTGAAGTCAATTGTAATCATCTTTAATATTTATGATTCTGTAATGATTTTTTTCTGATGAAAAATAAAAAACTTAAATGACAAAAAAGAAAGGCCTGGATTCTTTCCTAAATGTACATAATATAACTGGGTACTAACATTTATAGTAAAGTTGATCCGGGGAATATCCGATTGCCTCTCTGGGGATCAGGAAGGAATTTTTTCCCCTGCTGTAGCAAATTGGATCGTGCTCTGCTGGGGTTTTTCGCCTTCCTCTGGATCAACTGTGGGTATAGAATTGGGTATATGGGATTGTATGATATTATTATTATTTTATTTTTTTATGGTTGAACTGGATGTGCTTGTGTCTTTTTTCAACCAGACTAACTATGTAACCATGCTTGACTTTAGGCAAGACACACTTGTCTTTGTACTCCTCACCTGGTTGACGCCACACATGCTTGACACCATCTGAACCAAATTCAATAAAGTTTATCTTGGTCTCATTACTGGTTCCAGTAATCCATGTCCTTAGTCCGCTTGTCTTCAGCAAACTGTTTTCGGGCTTTCTTGTGCATCATCTTTAGAAGAGGCTTCCTTCTGGGATGACAGCGATGCTGACTAATTTGATGCAGTGTGCGGCGTATGGTCTAATCACTGATAGGCTGATCCCCCACCCCTTAAACCTCTGCAGCAATGCTGCCAGCACTCATACGTCTATTTCTCAAAGACAACCTCTGGATATGACGCTGAGCATGTGCACTCAACTTCTTTGGTCAACCATGGAGCCTGTCCTGTTAAATCGCTGTATGGTCCTGGCCACCGCGCTGCAGCTCAGTTTCAGGGTCTTGGCAATCTTCTTATAGCCCAGACCATCTTTATGTAGCGGCCTCACACTCTCTCTCTTTATAAGTTATACGGCTGTTGTCTAGGGGTACCTGGGAGAGAGAGTGCAGGAACACTACGCCAAGCTCTCACCTCGTATGTGTATGAGGGTTGAGCAAAGTCACTTAAATTACCTTTGGTTCTGTTCTCTGCATACGGAGCCTCTGTTTCTTCCATGGAGATGTTTCTACCAGTAATAGAGCCCCACACCACTAAAAGTCCAACACTCTTTTATTTCTCCATTTGTCAGGATGAACATAATCAGTTGAACTCTTGTAACAGACAGACAGGGGTGTGGATGCGAGTAGGCCCAGGCACAAATGAACTCTCCTATTCCTTTTTCGTGCAAATAGGCTTGGCGCACGGTCTCTGCCACCGACCGTGAAGTTGGTAGCTGCCACCTACCGAGTGAACTGTTGCAGCCCCTGCCACAGGCCTGGATGTAACGGTCTCTGCCACCAACCTTAGAACATGGACCACCTTCCATGTGAATACAGCCCCTGTTTGGAAAGGCCATCCATCCCGACGGTCTCCGGAGGCCCTGTCCCGGCACTGGCAATATGCTGCACCAGATCTACGGGAAGGTCACCTGCACGGTCCGTTACGCCTGGATTCAGGTACCCGATACTGTGGGCACCATAGGATGATTCCTCCCGGGCGGGACCCAGTGGAAGAAGCTGGGCCCCAGGCCTGAATGATGTACCTCACCCCAGACTGAGGGTGTCTGGGGTGACTCCCGAACTCCACGTGTCCAGGCCTAGGCCGCCTGGACACCGACCACGGACAGCAGCCCTCAGGCTGAAGGTGCCTGGGGCTCAGACCCCGTGGCAAAGATGTCCGCCCCCTTTATACCCTCTCCCAGCAAGCAAGGCGGGTTCCCCGCCCCGCCATACAACTGCTGCGAGAGGTCACAAAGGGTACGGCACTGCAGTGATGGTTCAACCCCGGCCCAAAGTGACAGCGCCACCTGCTGGGCCGCAGGGAACTAGACATCACTGATGTCTTCACAAGAATTAAACATTTTGAAAAGTACATACCCGCTACATTTATGTAGAGCAACAATTCTTTTTTTCAGATTGTGACAGCAGGAAGGTAAAGTCACCTGGTTGCATCCAGGGGGGTAGATATATTTCGCCCAGATTCAGGCTTTACGCCGATTTGTACAACTAGGTGGAGAGTTGTATAAGGCTAGTGTGCTCATGGATGACTCATACCTCTAGGGAGAGGGCTGGGCGTCGTGCAGACAGGGAGTTGATGAGACCAGCTGAACCTTGTCAGCTCATTTAGGCCTCTATAAGAAACTCCCAGCTTCATTAGATGTTAGCTCATGCCTGGAACCAGACCTGTGTGGACTGTCTAGGGAGAGTGAACCCCTGTGCGGTGAGGCAAAGCCTGTGTGGCTATTTGTTTGGACTTTTACTAAACCAGGGACTTAGGGACTAGGACAGCACTAGGCTGATCCCAGTTGTTAGTTTAGGAAACCTGCATGTTTAGTCAGAGGTCAAACTGACCAGGATTTATTTTGTTTGTTTCTTTTTGGCTTTGCTGTGTTTTTGTCACTGTACATAGAGAAATAAACCGCACCTTTTGATTTTGAAAACCACAACCTCCGTCTGCTGGCCCTGTTTTTGTGTGGGGAGCCCAACCAGGGGGTCACACACACCCGCTACCGAGTTAACCCCCTCACAGTTGGTGGAGAACCAGTGGCAGTTTTTTTAAGCCAGCATGGAGGAGATACTGAAACAGCTGGCTCTAGCAAATGCCAATCAACAGCAGACAAATGCAGGTTTGCAAAGGAGCCTTGCAGCCCAGCAGCAAGCTCATCAACAAGCCCAGCAGCAATCTGAGGCCCGCTTCATAGACCTGTTACAGAAGCAAGAGCAGAGACTACAACAAATGGAAGCAGTAATGCAGCAACGTCCGCAGACCAGCGAGGAAAGCCGTCCCACTAATACCGCGTCCTTTGGGGTGAGTCGTTTATTGACAAAAATGACTGGAGAGGATGATCCAGAGGTATTTTTGACCACATTTGAAAGGACTGCTGAAAGAGAAAAGTGGCCTGAGGAGCAGTGGGCTGGACTGGTGGCTCCTCTGTTAACTGGTGAATCGCAGAAGGCTTACTATGACCTAGAGCCTGACCAAGCAAAAGACTATGTGATGCTAAAAGCTGAAATATTGGCAAGGCTGGGTGTCACCCTGGCTGTCCGGGCTCAGCGTGTGCATAACTGGACTTTCCAGCTTGGAAAACCCCCCAGGTCTCAAATGTATGATCTCATTCACCTGAGCAGGAAGTGGCTACAGCCAGAGACTTTGTCCGCACCGGAGATTGTGGAACGTGTTGTGATGGATCGTTTCTTGAGAGCTCTTCCTACCGCCATTCAAAAGTGGGTAAGCCACGGAGACCCAGAAACGGCCGGTAAACTTGTGGATCGTGTAGAGAGATACTTGGCTACAGAGAACCTGACGGCCTCTTCCAGAGACTCTCGGACTTTCCACCCTAAGACCAGACCATCCCCAGGGGCGGATAAGAGGATTCCAAGGGGTGAGGGTGGAGAGAGTGAGAGGGTGGGAGCTCTACCCCAAGTTTGGCGAGAACAGCCTGGGAAATCAGCGGCTCAAGAGGCCGCAAGAAGGATCGTTTGCTACCGCTGCCGGCAAGCGGGACATATTGCAGCCAATTGCCCGGTTGTGGAGGAACCCATGCAGTGTGACTTTCTGACGGGCAGACGTCAGTCGCTGTGTGCGACAGTCGCATGCACTGCCATTCGAGGAACTGAGAAACATTTATGCAAAATGTGTGTTAATGGTAGAAATGTTGTGGTATTGTTGGATTCAGGTAGCCTTGTGACCCTGATAAAGGCTGAGTTAGTTAAAACAGAGGTCTCTGGGAATAACAAGGTAGCTGTTATTTGTGTGCATGGGGACACCCGAGAGTATCCAGTGACTACAGTGTGTTTCGAGACCCCCAAAGGTACCCTCTCTCATCCAGTGGGCTTAGTATCTCAGTTACCGCATGACGCCATTGTGGGAAGGGATTTTCCGAAGTTCTGGGAACTGTGGGATGATCCTGAGCCCCCCACTGGTGCCCCTATGTACCAGGAATGTGATAGCCAGAACTCCTCTGAGAGTGGTGAGGACTCTCCAGAATTTCCCTTGTCAGTATTGGCAGGGGAGACTCAAGAAACTGGAGAGGAGCCCACCTCCTCAGACGAAAACCTACCGTCTGTGGAGTTTTCTGATCTGGAGGTTCACAGGGAAAATTTTGCCACAGAACAGTTAAAAGACCCCGCCCTAATAAAGGCACGGGAAAACGTAGTGGAAATAGATGGCGAGTTAGTGAACCCAGATAATACCTGCACTTACCCATACTTCAGCGTAGAGAAGGACCTACTGTATCGGGTGGCAAAAAGGGCAGAAGAAACCGTTGAGCAGCTGGTGGTGCCCAAACCTTACAGGAAGTTGGTGTTGGAGTTGGCCCATGGGCACATTCTTGGAGGTCATCTGGGGACAGAGAAAACCCGAGAGAGGGTATTACAGAGATTCTATTGGCCTGGGGTGATGAAGGACATAGAAAATTATTGTTCCTCCTGCCCTGTGTGTCAGAGGTCGGCCCCGATGCCACATTTCCGTAGCCCGCTGGTCCCTCTACCCATCATTGAGGTCCCGTTTGAGAGAATCGCAATGGATTTGGTAGGTCCTATAATCAAGTCCGCTAGGGGGCACCAGTACATATTGGTTATAATGGACTATGCCACCCGTTATCCAGAAGCGATCCCTCTCAGAAATACCTCGGCCAAAACCATAGCCAAAGAGCTATCTCTTGTTTTTAGCCGGGTGGGTATTTGTAAAGAACTGCTTACGGACCAAGGTACACCCTTTATGTCCCGGGTTATGAAAGAGCTGTGTAAATTGTTCAAAGTGACGCAATTGCGTACATCTGTGTATCACCCCCAAACCGATGGGCTGGTTGAAAGATTCAACAAAACCCTAAAACAAATGTTGAAGAAAGTGGTGGATAGAGATGGAAAGGATTGGGACTGTCTACTTCCTTATTTGATGTTTGCTATTAGGGAGGTGCCCCAATCCTCTACGGGATTCTCCCCCTTTGAGTTACTGTATGGGAGACACCCAAGAGGGCTGTTGGATATTGCCAAGGAAACTTGGGAAAGTGAGAGTTCTCCCCACAGGAGTGTGATTGAGCATGTCGCCCTGATGCAAGATCGAATTGCACAGGTAATGCCCATCGTGAAGGAACATTTGGCCCAAGCGCAGTTGGCACAGCAGAGAGTGTACAACCGTGGAGCAAAGACCCGTACCTTTTCCCCGGGGGATAGGATATTGGTACTTGTCCCTACGGTTGAAAGTAAATTCCTTGCCAAATGGCAAGGCCCCTACGAGATAATGGAAAAAGTGAGCGAAGTGAATTACAAGGTCAGACAACCAGGAAGGCGAAAGCCCGAACAGATATATCACGTTAATCTGTTGAAAGCCTGGAGGGATAGAGAGTCCCTAGTCGCAGAAACTTGGTCACCAGCTCAAACTGGTTGCGTGATTCCGGAGGTTGGAATAGCAGCCACCTTGTCACAACCCCAACAACAGGAGGTTAAGGAGTTTGTGCTTCGCAACAAGGAGGTGCTCTCTGAGCTGCCGGGACAAACATCTGGGGTAGAGCATGATATTATTACCCCGCCCGGTGAAAGGGTGAAGTTAAAACCCTATCGGATCCCAGAGGCCCGACGGGAGGCAATACGGGAGGAAGTACAGAAAATGCTGAACTTAGGGGTGATAGAGGAGTCCCAAAGTGATTGGTCTAGTCCCATTGTGTTGGTGCCTAAACCGGATGGGAGCTGGCGATTTTGTAACGATTTTCGTCAGTTGAACAAAGTTACAAAATTTGACACCTACCCCATGCCACGTATAGATGAGTTGATCGACCGGCTGGGAACAGCCCGATACATGACGACTCTTGACCTCACAAAAGGGTATTGGCAAATTCCCCTGGCCAAGTCGGCCAAAGAGAAAACCGCATTTGTAACCCCAGACGGGGCGTTCCAATATAAGAGAATGCCGTTCGGGTTACAGAATGCGCCGGCCACATTCCAGCGGAAAATGGACCAGATGCTGAGGCCCCATCGGAAGTATGCTGCGGCTTACCTGGATGACGTAATTGTCCATAGCACAGATTGGGCCTCACATCTGCCAAAAGTGCAAGCAGTCCTGGACTCTGTTCGGGAAGCGGGGTTTACGGCTAACCCCAAGAAGTGTACCATTGGGCAGGAGGAGGCCAAATATCTTGGGTACACCATTGGCAGGGGAGTAATAAAACCCCAACTCAACAAAGTCGAGGCCATCCAGAGTTGGCCACGTCCCAACAGCAAGAAGCAGGTACGAGCCTTTCTGGGAATCGCGGGTTATTATCGGCGCTTCATTCCCCACTTTGCTTCTAAGGCTGTGCCCCTAACCAACCTGACGAAAGGGAAAGGGTCGGTCATGATTAAATGGACCCCCGAGGCTGAGGCAGCATTCCAATTCTTGAAACAAGCCTTATGTAGCCAGCCAGTGTTGTACTCACCCGACTTCTCTAAAGACTTTGTCGTACAAAGTGATGCGTCAGATGTGGGGTTAGGAGCAGTATTGTCCCAGGTCTGGAACGGGGAAGAGCACCCAGTCATTTACCTCAGCAGGAAGTTGAAGTCCCATGAGGTAAATTACGCCACGGTTGAAAAGGAGTGTTTAGCGGTGAAGTGGGCTCTAGATTCCCTTCGGTACTATCTGCTAGGTAGGCACTTTGACATGGTTACGGATCACGCTCCGTTAAAGTGGATGGCTCAAAACAAGGAAACAAATAGAAGAGTGAATAGGTGGTTCCTGGCCCTCCAGGAATTCAACTTCACAGTAAAGCATCGCCCTGGCGTTCAAATGGGGAATGTGGATGCTTTGTCTCGAGTACATGAATGCCTGATTGCTGGTGTTCCAACCCCGAGGTTAAAACAAGAGGGGGGGGTATGTGACAGCAGGAAGGTAAAGTCACCTGGTTGCATCCAGGGGGGTAGATATATTTCGCCCAGATTCAGGCTTTACGCCGATTTGTACAACTAGGTGGAGAGTTGTATAAGGCTAGTGTGCTCATGGATGACTCATACCTCTAGGGAGAGGGCTGGGCGTCGTGCAGACAGGGAGTTGATGAGACCAGCTGAACCTTGTCAGCTCATTTAGGCCTCTATAAGAAACTCCCAGCTTCATTAGATGTTAGCTCATGCCTGGAACCAGACCTGTGTGGACTGTCTAGGGAGAGTGAACCCCTGTGCGGTGAGGCAAAGCCTGTGTGGCTATTTGTTTGGACTTTTACTAAACCAGGGACTTAGGGACTAGGACAGCACTAGGCTGATCCCAGTTGTTAGTTTAGGAAACCTGCATGTTTAGTCAGAGGTCAAACTGACCAGGATTTATTTTGTTTGTTTCTTTTTGGCTTTGCTGTGTTTTTGTCACTGTACATAGAGAAATAAACCGCACCTTTTGATTTTGAAAACCACAACCTCCGTCTGCTGGCCCTGTTTTTGTGTGGGGAGCCCAACCAGGGGGTCACACACACCCGCTACCGAGTTAACCCCCTCACAAGATCCTCAGAGTTCTTTGATATGAGGTGTCATGTTGAACTTCCAGTGACCAGTATAAGAGAGTGAAAGCGATAAACGCCAAATTTTCACATGCCTGCTCCATATTTACACCTGAGACCTTGTAACACTAATGAGTGACATGACATCGGGGAGGGAAAATGGCTGAAATTTTCACTTAGGGGTGTACTCACTTTTGTTGCCAGCGGTTTAGACATTAATGGCTGTGTGTTGAGTTATTTTGAGGGGACAGCAAATTTACACTGTTACACAAGCTGTACACTCACTACTTTACATTGTAGCAAAGTGTCATTTCTTCAGTGTTGTCACATGAAAAAATAAAAAATAAAATATGTACAAAAATGTGAGGGGTGTACTCACTTTTGTGAGATACTGTGTATATTTTATATACAGTGGGGATCGAAAGTTTGGGCACCCCAGGTAAAAATGTGTATTAATGTGCATAACGAAGCCAAGGAAAGATGGAAAAATCTCCAAATGGCATCAAATTACAGATTAGACATTCTTATAATATGTCAAAAAAGTTAGATTTTATTTCCATCATTTACACTTTCAAAATTACAGAAAACAAAAAAATGGCGTCCGCAAAAGTTTGGGCACCCTGCAGAGTTAATATCTTGTACTGCCCCCTTTGGCAAGTATCACAGCTTGTAAACGCTTTTTGTAGCCAGCCAAGAGTCTTTCAATTCTTGTTTGAGGTATCTTTGCCCATTCTTCCTTACAAAAGTCTTCCAGTTCTTTGAGATTTCTGGGCTGTCTGTCACGCACTGCTCTTTTAAGGTCTATCCATAGGTTTTCAATAATGTTGAGGTCAGGAGATTGTGAAGGCCATGGCAAAACCTTCAGTTTACGCCTCTTGATGTAATCCCCCGTGGATTTTGAGGTGTGTTTAGGATCATTATCCATTTGTAGAAGCCATCCTCTCTTTAACTTCAGCTTTTTCACAGATGGCATCAAGTTACCATCCAAAATTTGCTGAAATTTTATTGAATCCATTTTTCCTTCTACTCTTGAAATGTTCCCTGTGCCACTGGCTGCAATACAACCCCAAAGCATGAATGATCCACCCCCATGCTTAACAGTTGGACAGAGGTTCTTTTCATTAAATTCTGTGTCCTTTCGTCTCCAAACGTACCTTTGCTCATTCCGGCCAAAAAGTTCTATTTTAACCTCATCGGTCCACAGAACTTGTTTCCAAAATGCCTCAGGCTTGTCTATATGTTCATTTGCAAAGTTCAAACGCTGATTTTTGTGGTGAGGACGTAGAAGAGGTTTTCTTCTGATGACTCTTCCATGAAGACCATATTTGTACAAGTATCTCTTTATAGTGGAATAGTGTACCACAACTCCAGTGTCTGCCAGATCTTTCTGGAGGGATCGTGCAGTCAAACGTGGGTTTTGAATTGCTTTTCTCACAATCCTGCGAGCTGTTCTGTCTGATATTTTTCTTGGTCTTCCAGATCTTGCTTTAACTTCCACTGTTCCTGATGACTGCCGTTTCTTAATTACATTCCGAACAGAGGATATTGACATCTGAAAACGCTTTACTATCTTCTTATAGCCTTCTCCAGCTTTGTGAGCGTCAACTATTTTCAGTTTCAGTTTTCTAGACAACTGCTTAGAAGAACCCATGGTGCTGATTGTTGGGGCAAGGTCAGATGAGTCTGGCCATTTAAAACCTTTGAGATTGACATCGCCTGGTCTTCCCAGACGATGATGGAGAACAATCCATGACACTGGCAGGTCTCAGCTTTGCAAAGGGGGCAGTGCATGCTATAAATTCTGCAGGGTGCCCAAACTTTTGCAGACGCCATTTTTTTGTTTTCTGTAATTTTGAAAGTGTAAATGATGGAAATAAAATCTAACTTTTTTTTGACATATTATAAGAATGTCTAATCTGTAATTTGATGCCATTTGGAGATTTTTCCATCTTTCCTTGGCTTTGTTATGCACATTAATACACATTTTTACCTGGGGTGCCCAAACTTTCGATCCCCACTGTACACACATACATTTTAATATTTTTAAAATTAGCAGCTTTCATTAAAGTAATACCTGGTGATCATTATAAAATAGCACTTCTTGTTAAGGCCAGGTTCACACTATTGCGAGATCCCCGCATCCAATTTGCAATAGCAGGAGATTGTGACTGGCTCTCTATGGAGCCGGTTCACATATCTCCGATGCGGCTCCGGTGCGATTTTGCACAGGAGCCCTGTGCATCTTTGGTCCGTTACAGGTCCGAATTCAGACCAATATTTGGGCTGAAATCTGAACTGAAATGGTGAACTAGGACTCACGGGACCCACTGCGGCATGCAGTGTGAACCCAGCCTCAAGCCTGATAGTTCTCTGTTTCTGATTACCAGTTGGCTGCTGCATTGTTACCCTGTCACACAGGCTTGGAAACTACAAATGGCCTTTTCAGGACAGGCATGATCCACTGCTGTCACTATCAGTAAACCTGCCCTGGAGTGGACACAGACAAGAAAATTGTTGCAAACAGGATGCAGGAGATCAGCAGCACTGATAAGCAAGGATTTAAACAGATGAAAACAAGTATTTTATTAAACAAATGTAATAGTTTTTGAATCACAGTGCTTTAACAAACAAAGTTAAGTTGTACATCTATTTTAAAGCAGTTGTAAACCTCAGACATGAAATATGAACAAAGTATAGCCCTCTAGACTGTGTACTTGTCTCAATTAGGAGAAGCAAGTGTCTTTTCTGTCTGCTTCTTGGTTCCTCTGCTATCAGCATGAATAGCTTCTGACAAGTTTTCCTGACACCAAAAGAAAAATGGTGACAAGGGAGGGAGCTCCAGCTGATTGCCAGCCTCAGCTCTGTTCCTGTGTGCTGTGTGAAGGGGGGTGTGTCCCTTCCCTCAAATTAGCTCTCAGAGTTCCCCAAACTGAGCTCTGCAGAGTGTGATTTCAGCTCCGCCTTTTCTTTCTTTTTTTTCGACAAGTCAGACAAGCTTTATAAATTCTGGACTTTGAATAGATGTAGAGAAGAGAAGACTGCGGTTCAACAGATGTGACTTAGGCCCCTTTCACACTAGCAGACCGTATGTCCGCTTTTTCATCCATCCGTTTAGGGACATACATTGGTCCCTATGAGATCGCGGGTGTCAGCGGATGAATGTATATAATATATAATAATATGAATATCCCCCGATTCTGCAGACGGAGGAAAATCCTATTTTTTTATCCGTCTGCAGAGCGGATCGGATGAACACGGACAGACAGTCCATGTTCATCCGATCCCCCCATAGGGGAGAGCGGAGATCTGACAGGGCGGTCCCTGCACAGTGTGCGAGGACCACCCTGTAATCCGCCGTCTCAACGGGGATCAGCGGTGCGATCCCCGCTGAGCAAGCGGAGGTTCACGGGGCGGATCCTCGCGGATCCGTCCCGTGTGAAAGGGGCCTTATGTAGGGAGATTTGTTTCATCTCTGTGTATCACCTGAATATAGTCATTTCACTGGGTATATGTAAGGGTTTACAACAACTTTAAGGCTGGGTTCACACTAGTGCGACACGACATCCGTCCTACTTTGGATCCGACTTTGCCCTGCGACATGAAGCCGACATATGTCCGACTTTCAATGAACGGGGATCCGACTTGGATCCCCGCCAATATCAGGCACTGTGTTTGGTATGAATCTTGAGGGGGAACTCCAGGCCAAATTTTAAATTAAAAAAAACGGCATGGGTTCCCCTCCAGAGGCATACCAGGCCCTTGGGTCTGGTCTGGATTTGAACGGGCGCCCCTACGCCGAAAAAACGGCGTGGGGGTCCCCCAAAATCCAAACCAGACCCTTATCCGAGCACACAACCTGGCAGGCCGCAGGGGAAGAGGGGGGACGAGAGAGCGGCCCCCCTCCCTCCTGAACCGTACCAGGCCGCATGCCCTCAACATGGGGGGTTTAGTGCTCTTGGGCAGGGGGGCGACCTGCGGCCCCCCCACCCCAGAGCACCCTGCCCCCATGTTGATGAGGACAGGGCCTCTTCCCGACAACCCTGGCCGTTGGTTGTCGGGGTCTGCGGGCGGGGGTCTTATCGGAATCCGGGAGCCCCCTTCAATAAGGGGGCCCCTGGATCCCGGCCCCCCACCCTATGTGAATGAGTATGGGGTACATCGTACCCCTACCCATTCACCTGGTGGAAAAAAATTGCAATAAAAAAACACTACACAGGTTTTTAAAGTAATTTATTACACAGCTCCGGCGCTCTTCTTTCGACTTCCGGGGGTCTTTTCCGACTTCGGGGGTCTCCGGTGTCGTCTCCCGCTCTCCGGTTCTTTCTTCCGCCGGGCCTCCGCTAACTTCTTTTTAGCTCTTTTGCTAACGGAGGCCCGGTCCTCCCGTTGTCTTGTCTGGCTCTCCGTTGTCCTTCTGCCGGCCCCTCCACTAACTTCTTCGTAGCTCTTTCGCTAGTGGAGGGGTCGGTCTTCCCGTCGCTGTCGCCGTCGGCTTCTTCTTCCCTCTTCTCGTTCTCGATGTTGACGCGTCGCTTCTTCCCGCTGTAATACTGGCTCTCCGCTCCGCTCCGCATTAATATAGGCTTCTCATGACGTCACAGTCACATGTGCCGGAGCACATGGCCCCGGAGCATGTGACTGTGACGTCATGGGAACATGTGACTGTGACGTCATGAGAAGCCTATATTAATGCGGAGCGGAGAGCCAGTATTACAGCGGGAGGAAGCGACGCGTCAACATCGAGAAGGAGAAGAGGGAAGAAGACGGCGACGGCGACGACGGGAAGACCGCGCCCCTCCACTAGCGAAAGAGCTACGAAGAAGTTAGTGGAGGGGCCGGCAGAAGGACAACGGAGAGCCGGACGAGACAACGGGAAGACCGGGCCTCTGTTAGCAAGAGAGCTAAAAAGAAGTTAGCGGAGGCCCGGCGGAAGAAAGAACCGGAGAGCGCGGAGACCCCCGAAGTCGGAAAAGACCCCGGAAGTCGGAAGAAGAGCGCCGGAGTCGGAAGAAGACCCCCGGAGCTGTGTAATAAATTACTTTAAAAACCTGTGTAGTGTTTTTTTATTGCAATTTTTTTTCCACCAGGTGAATGGGTAGGTGTACGATGTACCCCATACTCATTCACATAGGGTGGGGGGCCGGGATCCGGGGGCCCCCTTATTGAAGGGGGCTCCCGGATTCCGATAAGCCCCCCGCCCGCAGACCCCGACAACCAACGGCCAGGGTTGTCGGGAAGAGGCCCTGTCCTCATCAACATGGGGACAGGGTGCTCTGGGGTGGGGGGGCCGCAGGTCGCCCCCCTGCCCCAGAGCACCAAACCCCCCATGTTGAGGGCATGCGGCCTGGTACGGTTCAGGAGGGAGGGGGGCCGCTCTCTCATCCCCCCCTTTTCCCCTGCGGCCTGCCAGGTTGTGTGCTCGGATAAGGGTCTGGTTTGGATTTTGGGGGGCCCCCCACGCCGTTTTTCGGCGTAGGGGTGCCCGTTCAAATCCAGACCAGACCCAAGGGCCTGGTATGCTCCCGGAGGGGGAACCCACGCCGTTTTTTTATTTAAAATTTGGCCTGGAGTTCCCCCTCAAGAGCAGCAGAGCACAAGTCGCATGCCAAAGTCGGACCATGCAAGACTGCGGTCCGACTTTGATCCGACTTCAATGATAGTCAATGGGCTGAAGTCGGATCAAAGTCGGACCAAAGTAGTACAGGGAGCATTCTCAAAGTCGGACCGACACGTGTCGGACCAGTTAAGACGGCTCCCATAGGGAAACATTGATTTTCACACGTCATGCGACATGAGCTCCCAATGTCGGAGCGTTTGTCGCCCCAGTGTGAACCAGGCCTAAGTGCTGGTTCACACTGGGGCGACAAACGCTCCGACATTAGGAGCTCATGTCGCATGACGTGTGAAAATCAATGTTTCCCTATGGGAGCCGTCTTAACTGGTCCGACACATGTCGGTCCGACATTAAAAATTCTCCCTGTACTACTTCTGTCCGACTTTGATCCTACTTCAGCCCATTGACTATCATTGAAGTCGGATCAAAGTCGGATCCTTGTCCTAACCATACGACTTTGGCATCCGACATTGTGATTACAGCAGCAGTAAAAGGAATTTATCTCACCCTGGGATTGTTTTGATTGGTCAAAGGACAAGTCAGACTAGCACAATGTCGGATCAAAGTAGTATCCTGTTCATGAATGTCGGATGGATGTCGGACCAATGTCGGACCAATGTAGGACAGATGTCGCAGAGCAAAGTAGGATGAAAGTCGTGTCGTATAGTGTGAACCCAGCCTGAGGCTGGGTTCACACTATACGACACGACTTTCATCCTACTTTGCTCTGCTACATCTGTCCGACATTGGTCCGACATTGGTCCGACATCCATCCGACATCCATCCGACATCGGTCCGACTTTCATGAACAGGATACTACTTTGATCCTACTTCAATGATAGTCAATGGGCTGAAGTCGGATCAAAGTCGGACAGAAGTAGTACAGGGAGCATTTTTAATGTCGGACCGACTTGTGTCGGACCAGTTAAGACGGCTCTCATAGGGAAACATTGATTTTCACACGTCATGCGACATGAGCTCCTAATGTCGGAGCGTTTGTCGCCCCAGTGTGAACCAGGCCTAAGGCTGGGTTCACACTGGTACGACACGACAGTCATACAACTTTCATCCTACTTTGCTCTGCGACATCAGTCCTACATTGATCCTACATTGGTCCGACATCCATCCGACATTCATGAACAGGATACTACTTTGATCCGACTTTGTGCTAGTCTGACTTGTCCTTTGACCAATCAAAACAATCCCAGGGTGAGATAAATTCCTTTTTCTGCTGCTGTAATCACCATGTCGGATGTCAAATGTCGGATGGTTAGGACAAGGATCCTACTTTGATCCGACTTCAATGATATTCAATGGGCTGAAGTAGGATCAAAGTCGGACCAAAGTAGTACAGGGAGCATTTTTAATGTCGGACCGACTTGTGTCGGACCAGTTAAGACGGCTCTCATAGGGAAACATTGATTTTCACACGTCATGCGACATGAGCTCCTAATGTCGGAGCGTTTGTCGGACAAGTGTGAACCAGGCCTAAGGATGGGGAAAACATAACATCACACAGGCATTTTAAATATGCACATAATTATTCAGGAAACATCATGTTATGAATTTTCTCACCTTCTATCTGTAATTTAATAATACATTTCAAGGGAACTTTTAAAAGAATATCCAGGATAAATAAAAAATGAAACTACATGACTTGTCAGAATAGTCATAAATAGTCATAAATTCAACGTACATTGGACCTTGCACCTGAAAAGCAAGGTTTGCTTTTTGAATAAAAAAATAAATAAAAAAAATACTATTTACTGATCAAGCTTTGAAGGCTGCCTGTGCTCACGTGACCGCACAGCTCTAGGTCCTGAGCGGCTTCATGAAAGCTGACAGCACCCTACAGCAGTGACATCATCCCAAAGCTCTGAATGTTGTCAGAGTCTGCTCCCACCAGCCACATGCACAATAGGAAAAGAAAGGTATTTATACTGGAATTTTTCACAGATGGTATGCAGCATTACTAAAGGCAGTTACATAGTTAAATAGTTAGTCAGGTTGAAAAAAGTCCATCCAGTTCAACCATAAAAAAATAAAATAATAATATCATACAATCCCATATACCCAATTCTATACCCACAGTTGATCCAGAGGAAGGCGAAAAAACCCCAGCAGAGCATGATCCAATTTGCTACAGCAGGGGAAAAAATTCCTTCCTGATCCCCGAGAGGCAATCGGATATTCCCCGGATCAACTTTACCTATAAATGTCAGTACCCAGTTATATTATGTACATTTAAGAAAGAATCCAGACCCTTCTTAAAGCAATCTACTGAGCTGGCCAGAACCACCTCTGCAGGGTGTCTATTCCACATTTTCACAGCTCTTACTGTGAAGAAACCTTTCCGTACTTGGAGGTGAAATCTCTTTTCCTCTAGACGTAAAGAGTGCCCCCTTGTCTTTTGTGTTGACCGTAAGGTGAATAACTCAACACCAAGATCACTATATGGACCCCTTATATATTTGTACATGTTGATCATATCCCCCCTTAATCTCCTCTTCTCAAGAGTGAATAAATTCAGTTCCTCTAATCTTTCCTCATAGCTGAGCTCCTCCATGCCTCTTATCAGTTTGGTTTCCCTTCTCTGCACTTTCTCCAGTTCCCCAATATCCTTTTTGAGAACTGGTGCCCAAAACTGAACTGCATATTCCAGATGAGGTCTTACTAATGATTTGAACAGGGGCAAAATGATATCTCTCTCTCTGGAGTCCATACCTCTCTTAATACAAGAAAGGACTTTGCTCGCTTTGGAAACCGCAGCTTGGCATTGCATGCCATTATTGAGCTTATGATCTACCAAAACCCCCAGATCTTTCTCCACTACGGATCCCCCCAGTTTTACTCCCCCTAGTATGTATGATGCATTCATATTCTTAGCCCCCAAGTGCATAACTTTACATTTATCTACATTAAACCTCATCTGCCACATAGTCGCCCAATCCTGTAAGGACGCTATTCCACTGCATAGACAAAAATTTTACTTTTGATCCCAGACCCAATATCATTTATAAAGATATTAAAAAGTAAGGGTCCCAGCACTGAACCTTGGGGTATACCACTGATAACCTTAGACCATTCAGAGTCATGCCGCATACACACGATCATTTTTCCCGTCGAGAAAAATGAAATTTTTTCCTTTGGACGAGAAAAACGATCGTCTGTGGGCTTTTTGTCGTTTTTGTCGACGGGAAAACGGCATTAATCACGACGAGAAAAATTAGAACATGCTCTAATTTTTCTCGTCGTGATTCCCGTAGTTTTTTTCCGATGCAGTTTTCCCATAGGGAAACACTGCCGGGGAGCCCACACACGGTCGTTTTTTTTTACCAAAAAAGAATGTCATTTAAAACGGCCGTGTGTGGGGGGAACAAGCTGTTCCTCATTTTTCACGTCGATTTTCTCGACGGTGTTTTCACCGTCGAAAAAATCGATCGTGTGTACGCGGCATAAGAATCATTAACCACTACTCTCTGAATTCTGTCTTTTAGCCAGTTTTCTATCCATTTACAAACTGACATTTCCAATCCTGTAGACTTTACCTTACACATGAGCCGTGTGTGGGGAACTGTATCAAATGCTTTTGCAAAATCCTAGTGTACCACGTCCACCGCCACCCCTCTGTCCAAGGTTTTACTTACCTCTTCAGAAAAAGAAAATAGGATTTTTATAACAGCTTACCTGTAAAATCCTTTTCTTGGAGTACATCACGGGACACAGAGCGACATAGTCATTACTAATGGGTTATATAGATACCGTCAGGTGCTGGCACTGGCAACTTCCAAAACCGGAAGTACCCTCCCCTATATAAGCCCCTCCCATCCGGGAGCACCTCAGTTTTGTAGCAAAGCAATAAGTGTCCCCAAAGAGGGGCGGGAGCTCTGTGTCCCGTGATGTACTCCAAGAAAAGGATTTTACAGGTAAGCTGTTATAAAAATCCTATTTTCTTTCTCGTACATCACGGGACACAGAGCGACATAGTCATTACTAATGGGATGTCCTAAAGCAATGCCCAATGAGGGGGGGGATACACCATATATAAGCTGAGCGCTATCAGACATGAGGATCTTTTGCGGCCTGCAACACACTGCGCCCAAAGGCGACATCCTCCTGACTTCTAACGTCCACCTGGTAGAACCTAGTAAACGTGTGAACTGAAGACCATGTTGCGGCCTTACAGATTTGAGCCAGGGAGGCCTGGTGATGCACTGCCCATGAAGTTCCAACTGCTCTCGTGGAGTGCGCTCTAACTTTGAACGGAGGCGGTCTCCTTCTCAAGCCATAGGCTTGTATTATGACCTGTCGAATCCACTTGGCTAAAGTAGATTTCGACGCTGCCTGACCCTTTCTGGGGCCTTCCGGCAGAATAAACAAAGTATCCGTTCTGCGAATCTGAGCAGTGGCTTTTAGATAAGCTTTAACTGCTCTTACTACATCCAAAGAATGCAATAACTTTTCCTCTACCGAAGTAGGTTTGGGGAAAAAAGAAGGAAGAACCACATCTTGGTTCAAATGAAACCTCGATACCACCTTAGGAAGAAAGGCTGGATGAGGGCGTAACACTACTCTATCCTTATGGATAACCAGATATGGCTCCTTACAGGACATAGCTGCTAATTCCGACACTCTTTTAGCCGAACAAATGGCTACTAGAAAAATCAATTTCCTGGTGAGAAGAACCAGGGAAATATGCTGTAATGGTTCAAATGGTTGTTTCTGTAGAACCGACAGAACCAAGTTTAGATCCCATGGACATATGGGAATATTAACCGGAGGACTAATACGCATCACTCCTTGTATAAAGGCTTTGACTAGTGAATGTGAAGCCAAGGGCCTTTGAAAAAATATTGACAAGGCCGAAATCTGACCCTTGATAGTACTCAAGGCAAGCTTCCTATCTACAGCCCATTGTAGGAAGTCCAGAATCCTACCTATTACGTATTTACGTGGATGCCATTTCTTGGCCTCACACCAGGCGATGTACGCCTTCCAGATTCTATAGTAGATCTACCTGGATACCGGCTTCCTGGCATTGATCATGGTAGATACCACAGCATTAGAGAGCCCTCTCTTTTTTAGAATGTGGGCTTCAATAGCCAGGCCGTCAAACCTAGGGCTGGTAAGGAAGGGTGGTATATCGGTCCTTGCGAAAGCAGGTCCGGACGATGTGGGAGGGTCCAAGGACTCCCCACAGACATCTTTACAATCTCTGCGTACCATGCTCTTCGGGGCCACGCTGGAGCCACCAGAATCACTGGTTTCTTTTCTACCCTGATTCTGCGGAGTAATCGAGGTAACAATTGTGGCGGTGGGAATGCATATATCAGCTTGAACTGATCCCAAGGGAACACTAGGGCATCCGAGCCGCAAGCTAGGGGATCCCTTGTCCAAGAGACAAACCTGTCCACTTTTGTATTGAATCTGGATGCTAGCAGATCTACATCCGGTGTTCCCCACCGCTGACATATTGTCCGGAAAACCTCGGGATGAAGGGACCATTCCCCTGGGCATAATTGTTGGCGACTTAGAAAGTCCGCCTTCCAATTCTCCACTCCTGGAATGAATACCGCAGATATGGCTGGGACATATCTTTCTGCCCATCTCAGGATGTAATTTACTTCCCTCTGGGCTGCACGACTCCTGGTGCCCCCCTGATGATTGATATATGCCACTGCTGTGGCATTGTCTGATTGAATTCTGACAGGGGACCCTTGGAGTTTGGATGTCCATGCTACTAGGGCATACCGGGCTGCTCGTATCTCTAAGAGATTGATGGGCAGGGCCTTTTCTGCATCCGACCATCTGCCCTGGAGAGACCATTGCTCCAGTACTGCTCCCCAGCCTATAAGGCTGGCATCTGTAGTGACCACCTTCCAGGAAATCGGACTGAAGGATTTCCCTCTTTCCAGATTCTGGGGAACCAACCACCAGCGGAGGCTCTTGCGAACGGAAGGGGACAAGGACATTGGTAAGTCCAGAGCCTGAACTTTTTTGTTCCAGGCTGACAGTATGGCCCTTTGCAAATTCCTTGAATGGAATTGACCGTAGGGTACTGCTTCGAATGATGCCACCATTTTTCCCAGCAGCCTCATGCACAGGCGTATGGATGGCTGTCTTTTTGAACCCACTAAGTGGATCAGATCCCTCAAAGACGACCCCTTTTCTTGAGGCAAGAAAAATTTTCTCTGGTCTGAATCCAGCCTTAGCCCCAAGTATTCCAGACTTTTGACTGGTTTTAGGGCTGACTTGTCTCGGTTGATAATCCAACCGTGATATTCCAGATACTTGATTGTCTCGTGAACAACCACTTCTAGTTTTTCCACTGAGTGGTCTATCAGCAACAAGTCGTCTAGATATGCCATTATCGTTACACCTCGTGTTCTTAGATTGGCCAATAATGGGGCCAGAATTTTTGTGAACACTCTTGGTGCTGTGGCCAGACCGAAGGGTAAGGCTCTGAACTGAAAATGGCGCCCTTCTACAGCAAAGCGTAGAAATTTTTGGTGGGCTGGAAAGATGGGAATGTGCAAATAAGCATCTTTGATGTCGATCGAGGCTAACCATTCCTCCCCTTGTAGGGCAGTGGCCACCGACCGGATCGACTCCATCCGGAAAGTCCTGATATGTAGGAATTTGTTTAGCCCTTTTAGATTTAATATGGGCCTCACGTCCCCGTTTGGCTTCGGGACTGTAAAGAGGTTTGAGTAAAACCCGAACCCCCATTCTTCCAGGGGAACCTCTATAATTACTGCTTGAAGCAATAATTGTTCTAGTGCCAACAGGAGGGATCCTCTCTTCTGGGGATCCCTTGGCACGTTTGACCTTATAAAGCGGGAAGGAGGGGAGTTTTTTAACTCCAATTTGTATCCCAGATTTACTGCGGAAAGCACCCATCTGTCTCTGATCGTGTCCCGCCAGGTCTCTGTGAACAACTGAAGTCTTCCCCCCACCCGATTGAGTGGGGGCAACCCTTCATGCATTTGACTTTGGGGGAGGTTTTGTACCTCTCCTACTCCAGGGCTTCTTGTTACCCTGCAATTGTCCCTGATTTTTACCTCCGGGATTTGACCGAGGAGGCCGTCGGAACTGTTTCACAGCCGATGTCCTAGGGACTGGAGAAGCAGGCCTCTTAAAAGAGGGACCTCTAACTCTATTTTTAACCGGCAAAAGTGTACTTTTACCGCTGGAAATTCTCTGGATATATTTATCCAGGTCTTCCCCGAATAAGCGTTCACCATGAAATGGGAAGCTGACCAGCAATTTTTTACAGGGAGCTTCAGCAGACCAGTTTTTGAGCCATAGAAGCCTGCGTATATGTACTACAGACAGCGTAAGGCGGGAGGCCTGATGGATTGAATCCTTTATAGCGTCCACCGCAAAGCATAAGGCTCTAGGTAGATCGGCTAGGGCAAGAGCCTGCTGATCTGGCAAGTCCCTTAAGACCTGTTTCAACTGATCCTTCACTGCTTGGCAGACCCCAATAGCTGCCACTGCTGGTTGTGTCACCAATCCTGCTGTAGAAAACGCAGATTTTAATAAGGACTCCAATTTTTTATCTATTGGGTCTTTGAACATTTGGACATTATCCACTGGACATGTCAGCGATTTATTCACACAAGAGATGGCTGCGTCCACTGTAGGGACCCTCCATTTTCTGATGAACTTATCCTCCATGGGATAGACCACCGGAAATCTCTTGGGGGGAGTAAATATTTTATCAGGATGCTCCCAATCCTGGTAAATGAGCCCTTCCAGTAAAGGATGGATCGGAAAGGAACAAACAGTCTGGGGAGCTTTTAGCGACCCCAACGAGGAGACAGAAGTGGATGATGGCTCCGCAAGGGGCATTTTAAATGCTGATCGGACCATATTAGTCAGGGACTGAACCCATAACCTTTCAGCATGTGATGCTGAGAATGGCTCTTCCACTGTTGATTCCTCTACAACCGAATCGACCTCATCCTGATCCCCTTCAGGTAGGTCGATCCCTGTATGGGACTGTTGCTCTGTTAACAGGCACTCTGAGGGAGGAGACGGAGATCGGGCGCTTTTTTCCTGTGACAGGGAAGCAGCGATCAATGCTGACAATCTCTCTTCCAGCCCTCCCAGAGCTGAGGAAAAAACCTCCTCTGTTACATACACAGGAGCAGGTGAACTGAGGACAGCCACAGTACCAGGTACTCCTGAGGGAGCTCTACGGTCACTAACCTCTGATTCTTCAGGGGAGACTGGTGCAGCCGAAGCATGCCCAAGATCCTCAGAGCCCGATGGAGACTCCCTATGCCTCCTGGAATTTCTAGTCCCGGAGTTTTTAGACGGCATATTCCTAAGCCACAAAGCTGAGGTATTCCAGCCGAAATACACCACTTACTGACAATAGTCTAGCATAAATGCTGCTATAAGAAACAGTTGGTGTCTACTAATGTGCCTTTCTAGGGGATGCCTGCATCAACCGCTTGCTGTATGCCTTTTTTAAATGTTGCCAGCTCTGTCTCTGCACTCCATAGCCAGCTCACCACACAAAATTGTGGTTTTTAACATGCTGGGACGCCCGCACATGCGCAGAAGCGCTGCGGCGCGCACAGAGCATCATCCCCCAGGCTCCGCCCCCTTTCCCGGCTCACCTCTATATATAGAGGCGCGTGCACGCGCACGCGCGCGGCCACGTGCGCCTTCGGCGCTAATTTCGAAAATGGAAACTAGGGACAAGAGCCAGGGCCCCTCTTTGCCGCAGGCCGGGGGATGGACGAGCATTGCAACATGGCAGAGGAAGCAGTTTCCCATGAGAGAACTCACCATCTGCCTGGACTTGCTCTGATGAAAAGAAACTAGTCCACATGACAAGAAACGTTCCACAGCGGCCTCTAGTGGACAAACACAGGTACCGCAGTCTAATATATTAAATATATATATAAAAAATTTTTTTTTTTTTTTTTTTCTTGACCACTATTAAAATTATTACATTTTTTTAGTAGTTACAGGCATGCACAGATATTAGCGGGAATATCGTTAGGTAACAGACAGAAAGACAAATTAGGCTTGGGGGTCCCCCAATAGAACCAAGTTCCTGGGGGCCCCCACTTACCTGTTCCCCACCGCAGGACTTTGTTTGGTCCACAAAAGCCCAAACTTCACCTATCACGGCAGGCATTGTAATCAAACCTTCAGGGACCGGGTTCCCAAGGATTCCACTCCCCTGGACCTGTATAGCACCCTGCACAGAAAACATCTTGGTCGTGGGTATGACCAGAGCTCTGGATCCCAGGGTCCAGCTCTCCTAAGAGAAGCATTACAGGCAAAACCTTCTCTGCAAGGCCCGGGTACCGACCGTTTAGCTATGAAGCTTTTTTGGTCGGATCCGGAATAGCTTACTGAGGCCCAAAAGAACCTGTACGCAAGCTCAGTGAAAAACACATGTTTCTTCTTGGCCAACACCTTAGACACTGGCAAAAAACTGAGGTGCTCCCGGATGGGAGGGGCTTATATAGGGGAGGGTACTTCCGGTTTTGGAAGTTGCCAGTGCCAGCACCTGACGGTATCTATATAACCCATTAGTAATGACTATGTCGCTCTGTGTCCCGTGATGTACGAGAAAGAAATCAGGTTTGTTTGACAACTTCTGTCTTTCATGAATCCATGCTGTCTGTTGCTTAAAATATTTTTTTCCAGCAAGAACTCATCTATGTGGTCTTTTATTAATCTCTCCAGTATCTTCCCAACTATAGAAGTTAAACTAACAGGTCTAATGTTACTTGTTAAAGACTTTGTTCCCTTTTTAAATATAGGCACCACATTGGCCCTGCGCCAATCCAGTGGTACTATTCCTGTCATTAATGAGTCCCTAAAAATTAGATACAATGGCTTTGAAATTACAGAGCTCAATTCTTTTAGGATCCGTGGGTGTATGCCATCTGGTCCAGGTGCTTTATCCACCTTTATTCTGTCTAAATATTTCTGGACCATATCACTTTTGAGCCATTGTGGATTTGGGGCTGTGTCACTACCACCCCCATTTTGGACATGAGCTCCCCCATGCTCCTTTGTATACACAGAGCTGAAGAAAGTATTTAATCACTTGCTTACTGGGCACATATACCCCCTTCCTGCCCAGGCGAAATTTCAGCTTTTGGCACTGCGTCGCTTTAACTGAAAATTGCACGGTCGTGCGATGTGGCTCCCAAACAAAATTGACGTCCTTTTTTCCCACAAATAGAGCTTTCTTTTGGTGGTATTTTTATTTTTTGCGCTATAAACAAAAAAAGAGCGACAATTTTGAAAAAAACAAAATTTTTTACTTTTTGCTATAATAAATATCCCAATTTAAAAAAAATAATAATAATAATTTTTCTCAGTTTAGGCCGATATGTATTCTTCTACCTATTTTTGGTAAAAAAAATTGCAATAAGCGTATAGTGATTGGTTTGCGCAAAAGTTATAGCGCCTACAAAATAGGGCATAGAATTATGACATGTTTTTTTATTATTTTCTTTTTACTAGTAATGGCGGCAATCTGCGATTTTTATTGGGACTGCGACATTATGGCGGACAGATTGGACACTTTTGACACATTTTTGGGACCATTCACATTTATACAGCAATTAGTGCTATAAATATGCACTGATTATTGAATAAATGTGACTGGCAGGGAAGGGGCTAACACTAGGGGGCGAGGAAGAGGTTAAATGTGTTCCCTAGGAGTGATTGTTACTGTGGGGGGAGGGGACTGACTAAGGGAGGTGACCGATCTGTGTCCCTATGTACAAGGGACACAGCATCGGTCTCCTCTCCCTGACAGGACGTGGATCTGTGTGTTTACAATCTGTCGTTCGTTTGCAATTTTAGCATCCTTGATTTCCTTTTTACATATCCTGTTATAGTCTTTGTAACATTTAAATGACACTAGTGAGCAGGCAGCATTTAAGGCTGGGTTCACGCAAGTGCGAATTGGATGTGGGTTCCCTGCATCCAATTTGCATGTCAGGAGATTGTGACCGGCTCTCAATGGAGCCGATTCACACATCTCCGGGACGGCTTCGGAGCTTCGCGTTCTGTGCATCTTCTGGTCAGTTTCAGGTCCGAATCCAGCCAAAAATTCAGGCCTGATTCGTCCCTGAACTGGAGAACAGGGAGGCACCCCGAGGTGTGGTGCAGATGCCCACTATTTATACCCCTGATAATTAACCAAAGCCCCTAAAACAAAATTATTGAAAAAAACTACGGACACCGTCCACTGTCCTACTGACACTGTAAGTATATTATATATATATATATATATATATATATATATATATATATATATATTGTGACAGCAGGAAGGTAAAGTCACCTGGTTGCATCCAGGGGGGTAGATATATTTCGCCCAGATTCAGGCTTTACGCCGACTTATACAACTAGGTGGAGAGTTGTATAAGCCCAGCTGAGGCTAGTGGGCTCATGGATGACTCATACCTCTAGGGAGAGTGTGGGGCGTCGTGCAGACAGGGAGTTGATGAGACCAGCTGAAGCTTGTCAGCTCATTTAGGCCTCTATAAGAACTCCCAGTTTCATTAGATGTTAGCTCATGCCTGGAACCAGACCTGTGTGGACTGTCTAGGGAGAGTGAACCCCTGTGCGGTGAGACAAAGCCTGTGTGGCTATTTGCTTGGACATTTAAAACCAGGGACTTAGGGACTAGGACAGCACTAGGCTGATCCCAGTTGTTAGTTAGGAAACCTGTATGTTTAGTCAGAGGTCAAGTTGACCAGGATTTATTTTGTTTATGTTTCTTTTGCTTTGCTGTGTTTTGTCACTGTAAATAGAAAATAAACCGCACCTTTTTGATTTTGAAAACCACAACCTCCGTTTGCTGGGCCTGTTTTTGTGTGGGGAGCCCATCTCGGGGGTCACACACACCCGCTGCCGAGCTAACCCCCTCACAGTTGGTGGAGAACCAGTGGCAGTTTTTTTTTAAGCCAGCATGGAGGAGATACTGAAGCAGCTGGCTCTAGCAAATGCCAATCAACAGCAGACAAATGCAGGTTTGCAAAAGAGCCTTGCAGCTCAACAACAGAACTTCGCAGCCCAGCAGCAAGCTCATCAACAGAGCCTTGCAGCCCAGCAGCAGACAAACGCAACTTTGCAACAGAGTCTGGAGGCTCAGCAACAAGCCCAGCAGCAATCTGAGGCCCGCTTCATAGACCTGTTGCAGAAGCAAGAGCAGAGACTACAACAACAGATGGAAGCAGCAATGCAGCAACGTCCGCAGACCAGTGAGGAAAGCCGTCCCACTAATACCGCGTCCTTTGGGGTGAGTCGTTTATTGACAAAAATGACTGGAGAGGATGATCCAGAGGTATTTTTGACCACATTTGAAAGGACCGCTGAAAGAGAAAAGTGGCCTGAGGAGCAGTGGGCTGGACTGGTGGCTCCTCTGTTAACTGGTGAATCGCAGAAAGCTTACTATGACCTAGAGCCTAACCAAGCAAAAGACTATGCGATGCTAAAAGCTGAAATATTGGCAAGGCTGGGTGTCACCCAGGCTGTCCGGGCTCAGCGTGTGCATAACTGGACTTTCCAGCTTGGAAAACCCCCCAGGTCTCAAATGTATGATCTCATTCACCTGAGCAGAAAGTGGCTACAGCCAGAGACTTTGTCCGCACCAAAGATTGTGGAACGTGTTGTAATGGATCGGTTTTTGAGAGCTCTTCCTACTGCCATCCAAAAGTGGGTAAGCCATGGAGACCCAGAGACGGCCGATGGTCTTGTGGATCGTGTGGAGAAATACTTGGCTACAGAGAACCTGACGGCCTCTTCCAGAGACACTCAGACTTTCCACCCTAAGACCAGACCATCCCCAGGGGCGGATAAGAGGATTCCAAGGGGTGAGGGTGGAGAGAGTGAGAGGGTGGGAGCTCTACCCCAAGTTTGGCGAGAACAGCCTGGGAAATCAGCGGCTCAAGAGGCCGCAAGAAGGATCGTTTGCTACCGCTGCCGGCAAGCGGGACATATTGCAGCCAATTGCCCGGTTGTGGAGGAACCCATGCAGTGTGACTTTCTGACGGGCAGACGTCAGTCGCTGTGTGCGACAGTCGCATGCACTGCCATTCGAGGAACTGAGAAACATTTATGCAAAATGTGTGTTAATGGTAGAAATGTTGTGGTATTGCTGGATTCAGGTAGCCTTGTGACCCTGATAAAGGCTGAGTTAGTTAAAACAGAGGTCTCTGGGAATAGCAAGGTAGCTGTTATTTGTGTGCATGGGGACACCCGAGAGTATCCAGTGACTACAGTGTGTTTCGAGACCCCCAAAGGTACCCTCTCTCATCCAGTGGGCTTAGTATCTCAGTTACCGCATGACGCCATTGTGGGAAGGGATTTTCCGAAGTTCTGGGAACTGTGGGATGATCCTGAGCCCCCCACTGGTGCCCCTATGTACCAGGAATGTGATAGCCAGAACTCCCCTGAGAGTGGTGAGGACTCTCCGGAATTTCCCTTATCAGTATTGGCAGGGGAGACTCAAGAAACTGGAGAGGAGCCCACCTCCTCAGACGAAAACCTACCGTCTGTGGAGTTTTCTGATCTTGAGGTTCACAGGGAAAACTTTGCCACAGAACAGTTGAAAGACCCCGCCCTAATAAAGGCACGGGAAAACGTAGTGGAAATAGATGGCGAGTTAGTGAACCCAGATAATACCTGCACTTACCCATACTTCAGCGTAGAGAAGGACCTACTGTATCGGGTGGCAAAAAGGGCAGAAGAAACCGTTGAGCAGCTTGTGGTGCCCAAACCTTACAGGAAGTTGGTGTTGGAGTTGGCCCATGGGCACATTCTTGGAGGTCATCTGGGGACAGAGAAAACCCGAGAGAGGGTATTACAGAGATTCTATTGGCCGGGGGTGATGAAGGACATAGAAAATTATTGTTCCTCCTGCCCTGTGTGTCAGAGGTCGGCCCCGATGCCACATTTCCGTAGCCCGCTGGTCCCTCTACCCATCATTGAGGTCCCGTTTGAGAGGATCGCCATGGATTTGGTAGGTCCTATAATCAAGTCCGCTAGGGGGCACCAGTACATATTAGTTATAATGGACTATGCCACCCGTTATCCAGAAGCGATCCCTCTCCGAAATACCTCGGCCAAAACCATAGCCAAAGAGCTATCTCTTGTGTTTAGCCGGGTGGGTATTTGTAAAGAACTGCTTACGGACCAAGGTACACCCTTTATGTCCCGGGTTATGAAGGAGCTGTGTAAATTGTTCAAAGTGACGCAATTACGTACATCTGTGTATCACCCCCAAACCGATGGGCTGGTTGAAAGGTTCAACAAAACCCTAAAACAAATGTTGAAGAAAGTGGTGGATAGAGATGGAAAGGATTGGGACTGTCTACTTCCTTATCTGATGTTTGCTATTAGGGAGGTGCCCCAATCCTCTACGGGATTCTCCCCCTTTGAGTTACTGTATGGGAGACACCCAAGAGGGCTGTTGGATATTGCCAAGGAAACTTGGGAAAGTGAGAGTTCTCCCCACAGGAGTGTGATTGAGCATGTCGCCCTGATGCAAGACCGAATTGCACAGGTAATGCCCATCGTGAAGGAACATTTGGCCCAAGCGCAGTTAGCACAGCAGAGAGTGCACAACCGTGGAGCCAAGACCCGTACCTTTTCCCCGGGGGATAGGATACTGGTACTTGTCCCTACGGTTGAAAGTAAATTCCTTGCCAAATGGCAAGGCCCCTACGAGATAATGGAAAAAGTGAGCGAAGTGAATTACAAGGTCAGACAACCAGGAAGGCGAAAGCCCGAACAGATCTATCACGTTAATCTGTTGAAAGCCTGGAGGGATAGAGAGTCCCTAGTCGCAGACACTTGGTCACCAGCTCAAACTGGTTGCGTGATTCCTGAGGTTGGAATAGCAGCCACCTTGTCACAACCCCAACAACAGGAGGTTAAGGAGTTTGTGCTTCGCAACAAGGAGGTATTCTCTGAGCTGCCGGGACAAACATCTGGGGTAGAGCATGACATCATTACCCCGCCCGGTGAAAGGGTGAAGTTAAAACCCTATCGGATCCCAGAGGCCCGACGGGAGGCAATACGGGAGGAAGTACAGAAAATGCTGAACTTAGGGGTGATAGAGGAGTCCCAAAGTGATTGGTCTAGTCCCATTGTGTTGGTGCCTAAACCGGATGGGAGCTGGCGATTTTGTAACGATTTTCGTCAGTTGAACAAAGTTACAAAATTTGACACCTACCCCATGCCACGTATAGATGAGTTGATCGACCGGCTGGGAACAGCCCGATACATGACGACTCTTGACCTCACAAAAGGGTATTGGCAAATCCCCCTGGCCAAGTCGGCCAAAGAGAAAACCGCATTTGTAACCCCAGACGGGGCGTTCCAATATAAAAGAATGCCGTTCGGGTTACAGAATGCGCCGGCCACATTCCAGCGGAAAATGGACCAGATGCTGAGGCCCCATCGGAAGTATGCTGCGGCTTACCTGGATGACATAATTGTCCATAGCACAGATTGGGCCTCACATCTGCCAAAAGTGCAAGCAGTCCTGGACTCTGTTCGGGAAGCGGGGTTTACGGCTAACCCCAAGAAGTGTACCATTGGGCAGGAGGAGGCCAAATATCTTGGGTACACCATTGGGAGGGGAGTAATAAAACCCCAACTCAACAAAGTCAAGGCCATCCAGAGTTGGCCACGTCCCAACAGCAAGAAGCAGGTACGAGCCTTTCTGGGAATCGCTGGGTATTATCGGCGATTCATTCCCCACTTTGCTTCTAAGGCTGTGCCCCTAACCAACCTGACGAAGGGGAAAGGGTCGGTCATGATTAAATGGACCCCCGAGGCTGAGGCAGCATTCCAATTCTTGAAACAAGCCTTATGTAGCCAGCCAGTGTTGTACTCACCCGACTTCTCTAAAGACTTTGTCGTACAAAGTGATGCGTCAGATGTGGGGTTAGGAGCAGTATTGTCCCAGGTCTGGAACGGGGAAGAGCACCCAGTCATTTACCTCAGCAGGAAGTTGAAGTCCCATGAGGTAAATTACGCCACCGTTGAAAAGGAGTGTTTAGCGGTGAAGTGGGCTCTAGATTCCCTTCGGTACTACCTGCTAGGTAGGCACTTTGACATGGTTACGGATCACGCTCCGTTAAAGTGGATGGCTCAAAACAAGGAAACAAATAGAAGAGTGAATAGGTGGTTCCTGGCCCTCCAGGAATTCAACTTCACAGTAAAGCATCGCCCTGGCGTTCAAATGGGGAATGTGGATGCTTTGTCTCGAGTACATGAATGCCTGATTGCTGGTGTTCCAACCCCGAGGTTAAAACAAGAGGGGGGGTATGTGACAGCAGGAAGGTAAAGTCACCTGGTTGCATCCAGGGGGGTAGATATATTTCGCCCAGATTCAGGCTTTACGCCGACTTATACAACTAGGTGGAGAGTTGTATAAGCCCAGCTGAGGCTAGTGGGCTCATGGATGACTCATACCTCTAGGGAGAGTGTGGGGCGTCGTGCAGACAGGGAGTTGATGAGACCAGCTGAAGCTTGTCAGCTCATTTAGGCCTCTATAAGAACTCCCAGCTTCATTAGATGTTAGCTCATGCCTGGAACCAGACCTGTGTGGACTGTCTAGGGAGAGTGAACCCCTGTGCGGTGAGACAAAGCCTGTGTGGCTATTTGCTTGGACATTTAAAACCAGGGACTTAGGGACTAGGACAGCACTAGGCTGATCCCAGTTGTTAGTTAGGAAACCTGTATGTTTAGTCAGAGGTCAAGTTGACCAGGATTTATTTTGTTTATGTTTCTTTTGCTTTGCTGTGTTTTGTCACTGTAAATAGAAAATAAACCGCACCTTTTTGATTTTGAAAACCACAACCTCCGTTTGCTGGGCCTGTTTTTGTGTGGGGAGCCCATCTCGGGGGTCACACACACCCGCTGCCGAGCTAACCCCCTCACAGTATATATTGTGAGGGGGTTAGCTCGGCAGCGGGTGTGTGTGACCCCCGGGATGGGCTCCCCACACAAAACAGGCCCAGCAAACGGAGGTTGTGGTTTTCAAAATCAAAAAGGTGCGGTTTATTTTCTATTTACAGTGACAAAACACAGCAAAGCAAAAGAAACATAACCAAAATAAATCCTGGTCAAGTTGACCTCTGACTAAACATACAGGTTTCCTAACTAACAACTGGGATCAGCCTAGTGCTGTCCTAGTCCCTAAGTCCCTGGTTTAGTAAAAGTCCAAACAAATAGCCACACAGGCTTTGCCTCACCGCACAGGGGTTCACTCTCCCTAGACAGTCCACACAGGTCTGGTTCCAGGCATGAGCTAACATCTAATGAAGCTGGGAGTTCTTATAGAGGCCTAAATGAGCTGACAAGGTTCAGCTGGTCTCCTCATCTCTGTCTGCACGACGCCCCACACTCTCCCTAGAGGTATGAGTCATCCATGAGCCCACTAGCCTTAGCTGGGCCCATACAACTCTCCACCTAGTTGTATAAGTCAGCGTAAAGCCTGAATCTGGGCGAAATATATCTACCCCCCTGGATGCAACCAGGTGACTTTACCTTCCTGCTGTCACATACCCCCCCCTCTTGTTTTAACCTCGGGGTTGGAACACCAGCAATCAGGCATTCATGTACTCGAGACAAAGCATCCACATTCCCCATTTGAACGCCAGGGCGATGCTTTACTGTGAAGTTGAATTCCTGGAGGGCCAGGAACCACCTATTCACTCTTCTATTTGTTTCCTTGTTTTGAGCCATCCACTTTAACGGAGCGTGATCCGTAACCATGTCAAAGTGCCTACCTAGCAGGTAGTACCGAAGGGAATCTAGAGCCCACTTCACCGCTAAACACTCCTTTTCAACGGTGGCGTAATTTACCTCATGGGACTTCAATTTCCTGCTGAGGTAAATGACTGGGTGCTCTTCCCCGTTCCAGACCTGGGACAATACTGCTCCTAACCCCACATCTGACGCATCACTTTGTACGACAAAGTCTTTAGAGAAGTCGGGTGAGTACAACACTGGCTGGCTACATAAGGCTTGTTTCAAGAATTGGAATGCTGCCTCAGCCTCGGGGGTCCATTTAATCATGACCGACCCTTTCCCCTTCGTCAGGTTGGTTAGGGGCACAGCCTTAGAAGCAAAGTGGGGAATGAATCGCCGATAATACCCAGCGATTCCCAGAAAGGCTCGTACCTGCTTCTTGCTGTTGGGACGTGGCCAACTCTGGATGGCCTCGACTTTGTTGAGTTGGGGTTTTATTACTCCCCTCCCAATGGTGTACCCAAGATATTTGGCCTCCTCCTGCCCAATGGTACACTTCTTGGGGTTAGCCGTAAACCCCGCTTCCCGAACAGAGTCCAGGACTGCTTGCACTTTTGGCAGATGTGAGGCCCAATCTGTGCTATGGACAATTACGTCATCCAGGTAAGCCGCAGCATACTTCCGATGGGGCCTCAGCATCTGGTCCATTTTCCGCTGGAATGTGGCCGGCGCATTCTGTAACCCGAACGGCATTCTTTTATATTGGAACGCCCCGTCTGGGGTTACAAATGCGGTTTTCTCTTTGGCCGACTTGGCCAGGGGGATTTGCCAATACCCTTTTGTGAGGTCAAGAGTCGTCATGTATCGGGCTGTTCCCAGCCGGTCGATCAACTCATCTATACGTGGCATGGGGTAGGTGTCAAATTTTGTAACTTTGTTCAACTGACGAAAATCGTTACAAAATCGCCAGCTCCCATCCGGTTTAGGCACCAACACGATGGGACTAGACCAATCACTTTGGGACTCCTCTATCACCCCTAAGTTCAGCATTTTCTGTACTTCCTCCCGTATTGCCTCCCGTCGAGCCTCTGGGATCCGATAGGGTTTTAACTTCACCCTTTCACCGGGCGGGGTAATGATGTCATGCTCTACCCCAGATGTTTGTCCCGGCAGCTCAGAGAATACCTCCTTGTTGCGAAGCACAAACTCCTTAACCTCCTGTTGTTGGGGTTGTGACAAGGTGGCTGCTATTCCAACCTCAGGAATCACGCAACCAGTTTGAGCTGGTGACCAAGTGTCTGCGACTAGGGACTCTCTATCCCTCCAGGCTTTCAACAGATTAACGTGATAGATCTGTTCGGGCTTTCGCCTTCCTGGTTGTCTGACCTTGTAATTCACTTCGCTCACTTTTTCCATTATCTCGTAGGGGCCTTGCCATTTGGCAAGGAATTTACTTTCAACCGTAGGGACAAGTACCAATATCCTATCCCCCGGGGAAAAGGTACGGGTCTTGGCTCCACGGTTGTACACTCTCTGCTGTGCCAACTGCGCTTGGGCCAAATGTTCCTTCACGATGGGCATTACCTGTGCAATTCGATCTTGCATCAGGGCGACATGCTCAATCACACTCCTGTGGGGAGAACTCTCACTTTCCCAAGTTTCCTTGGCAATATCCAACAGCCCTCTTGGGTGTCTCCCATACAGTAACTCAAAGGGGGAGAATCCCGTAGAGGATTGGGGCACCTCCCTAATAGCAAACATCAAATAAGGAAGTAAACAGTCCCAATCCTTTCCATCTCTATCCACCACTTTCTTCAACATTTGTTTTAGGGTTTTGTTGAATCTTTCAACCAGCCCATCGGTTTGGGGGTGATACACACACGTACGCAATTGCGTCACTTTGAACAATTTACACAGCTCTTTCATAACCCGGGACATAAAGGGTGTACCTTGGTCCGTAAGCAGTTCTTTACAAATACCCACCCGGCTAAAAACAAGAGATAGCTCTTTGGCTATGGTTTTGGCTGAGGTATTTCGGAGAGGGATCGCTTCTGGATAACGGGTGGCATAGTCCATTATAACTAATATGTACTGGTGCCCCCTAGCGGACTTGATTATAGGACCTACCAAATCCATGGCGATCCTCTCAAACGGGACCTCAATGATGGGTAGAGGGACCAGCGGGCTACGGAAATGTGGCATCGGGGCCAACCTCTGACACACAGGGCAGGAGGAACAATAATTTTCTACGTCCTTCATCACCCCCGGCCAATAGAATCTCTGTAATACCCTCTCTCGGGTTTTCTCTGTCCCCAGATGACCTCCAAGAATGTGCCCATGGGCCAACTCCAACACCAACTTCCTGTAAGGTTTGGGCACCACAAGCTGCTCAACGGTTTCTTCTGCCCTTTTTGCCACCCGATACAGTAGGTCCTTCTCTACGCTGAAGTATGGGTAAGTGCAGGTATTATCTGGGTTCACTAACTCGCCATCTATTTTCACTACGTTTTCCCGTGCCTTTATTAGGGCGGGGTCTTTCAACTGTTCTGTGGCAAAGTTTTCCCTGTGAACCTCAAGATCAGAAAACTCCACAGACGGTAGGTTTTCGTCTGAGGAGGTGGGCTCCTCTCCAGTTTCTTGAGTCTCCCCTGCCAATACTGATAAGGGAAATTCCGGAGAGTCCTCACCACTCTCAGGGGAGTTCTGGCTATCACATTCCTGGTACATAGGGGCACCAGTGAGGGGCTCAGGATCATCCCACAGTTCCCAGAACTTCGGAAAATCCCTTCCCACAATGGCGTCATGCGGTAACTGAGATACTAAGCCCACTGGATGAGAGAGGGTACCTTTGGGGGTCTCGAAACACACTGTAGTCACTGGATACTCTCGGGTGTCCCCATGCACACAAATAACAGCTACCTTGCTATTCCCAGAGACCTCTGTTTTAACTAACTCAGCCTTTATCAGGGTCACAAGGCTACCTGAATCCAGCAATACCACAACATTTCTACCATTAACACACATTTTGCATAAATGTTTCTCAGTTCCTCGAATGGCAGTGCATGCGACTGTCGCACACAGCAACTGACGTCTGCCCGTCAGAAAGTCACACTGCATGGGTTCCTCCACAACCGGGCAATTGGCTGCAATATGTCCCGCTTGCCGGCAGCGGTAGCAAACGATCCTTCTTGCCGCCTCTTGAGCCGCTGATTTCCCAGGCTGTTCTCGCCAAACTTGGGGTAGAGCTCCCACCCTCTCACTCTCTCCACCCTCACCCCTTGGAATCCTCTTATCCGCCCCTGGGGATGGTCTGGTCTTAGGGTGGAAAGTCCGAGTGTCTCTGGAAGAGGCCGTCAGGTTCTCTGTAGCCAAGTATTTCTCCACACGATCCACAAGACCATCGGCCGTCTCTGGGTCTCCATGGCTTACCCACTTTTGGATGGCAGTAGGAAGAGCTCTCAAAAACCGATCCATTACAACACGTTCCACAATCTTTGGTGCGGACAAAGTCTCTGGCTGTAGCCACTTTCTGCTCAGGTGAATGAGATCATACATTTGAGACCTGGGGGGTTTTCCAAGCTGGAAAGTCCAGTTATGCACACGCTGAGCCCGGACAGCCTGGGTGACACCCAGCCTTGCCAATATTTCAGCTTTTAGCATCACATAGTCTTTTGCTTGGTTAGGCTCTAGGTCATAGTAAGCTTTCTGCGATTCACCAGTTAACAGAGGAGCCACCAGTCCAGCCCACTGCTCCTCAGGCCACTTTTCTCTTTCAGCGGTCCTTTCAAATGTGGTCAAAAATACCTCTGGATCATCCTCTCCAGTCATTTTTGTCAATAAACGACTCACCCCAAAGGACGCGGTATTAGTGGGACGGCTTTCCTCACTGGTCTGCGGACGTTGCTGCATTACTGCTTCCATCTGTTGTTGTAGTCTCTGCTCTTGCTTCTGCAACAGGTCTATGAAGCGGGCCTCAGATTGCTGCTGGGCTCGTTGCTGAGCCTCCAGACTCTGTTGCAAAGTTGCGTTTGTCTGCTGCTGGGCTGCAAGGCTCTGTTGTTGAGCTGCAAGGCTCTTTTGCAAACCTGCATTTGTCTGCTGTTGATTGGCATTTGCTAGAGCCAGCTGCTTCAGTATCTCCTCCATGCTGGCTTAAAAAAAAACTGCCACTGGTTCTCCACCAACTGTGAGGGGGTTAGCTCGGCAGCGGGTGTGTGTGACCCCCGGGATGGGCTCCCCACACAAAACAGGCCCAGCAAACGGAGGTTGTGGTTTTCAAAATCAAAAAGGTGCGGTTTATTTTCTATTTACAGTGACAAAACACAGCAAAGCAAAAGAAACATAACCAAAATAAATCCTGGTCAAGTTGACCTCTGACTAAACATACAGGTTTCCTAACTAACAACTGGGATCAGCCTAGTGCTGTCCTAGTCCCTAAGTCCCTGGTTTAGTAAAAGTCCAAACAAATAGCCACACAGGCTTTGCCTCACCGCACAGGGGTTCACTCTCCCTAGACAGTCCACACAGGTCTGGTTCCAGGCATGAGCTAACATCTAATGAAGCTGGGAGTTCTTATAGAGGCCTAAATGAGCTGACAAGGTTCAGCTGGTCTCCTCATCTCTGTCTGCACGACGCCCCACACTCTCCCTAGAGGTATGAGTCATCCATGAGCCCACTAGCCTTAGCTGGGCCCATACAACTCTCCACCTAGTTGTATAAGTCAGCGTAAAGCCTGAATCTGGGCGAAATATATCTACCCCCCTGGATGCAACCAGGTGACTTTACCTTCCTGCTGTCACAATATATATATATATATATTGTGAGGGGGTTGGCTCGGCAGCGGGTGTGTGTGACCCCCGAGATGGGCTCCCCACACAAAAACAGGCCCAGCAAACGGAGGTTGTGGTTTTCAAAATCAAAAAGGTGCGGTTTATTTTCTATTTACAGTGACAAAACACAGCAAAGAAAAAGAAACATAAACAAAATAAATCCTGGTCAACTTGACCTCTGACTAAACATACAGGTTTCCTAACTAACAACTGGGATCAGCCTAGTGCTGTCCTAGTCCCTAAGTCCCTGGTTTAGTCAATGTCCAAACAAATAGCCACACAGGCTTTTTCTCACCGCACAGGGGTTCACTCTCCCTAGACAGTCCACACAGGTCTGGTTCCAGGCATGAGCTAACATCTAATGAAGCTGGGAGTTTTTATAGAGGCCTTAAACGAACTGACAGGCTTCAGCTGGTCTCATCAACTCCCTGCCTGCACGACGCCCAGCCCTCTCCCTAGAGGTATGAGTCATCCATGAGCCCACTAGCCTTATACAACTCTCCACCTAGTTGTATAAGTCGGCGTAAAGCCTGAATCTGGGCGAAATATATCTACCCCCCTGGATGCAACCAGGTGACTTTACCTTCCTGCTGTCACATACCCCCCCCCCTCTTGTTTTAACCTCGGGGTTGGAACACCAGCAATCAGGCATTCATGTACTCGAGACAAAGCATCCACATTCCCCATTTGAACGCCAGGGCGATGCTTTACTGTGAAGTTGAATTCCTGGAGGGCCAGGAACCACCTATTCACTCTTCTATTTGTTTCCTTGTTTTGAGCCATCCACTTTAACGGAGCGTGATCCGTAACCAAGTCAAAGTGCCTACCTAGCAGGTAGTACCGAAGGGAATCTAGAGCCCACTTCACCGCTAAACACTCCTTTTCAACGGTGGCGTAATTTACCTCATGGGACTTCAACTTCCTGCTGAGGTAAATGACTGGGTGCTCTTCCCCGTTCCAGACCTGGGACAATACTGCTCCTAACCCCACATCTGACGCATCACTTTGTACGACAAAGTCTTTAGAGAAGTCTGGTGAGTACAACACTGGCTGGCTACATAAGGCTTGTTTCAAGAATTGGAATGCTGCCTCAGCCTCGGGGGGTCCATTTAATCATGACCGACCCTTTCCCCTTCGTCAGGTTGGTTAGGGGCACAGCCTTAGAAGCAAAGTGGGGAATGAATCGCCGATAATACCCAGCGATTCCCAGAAAGGCTCGTACCTGCTTCTTGCTGTTGGGACGTGGCCAACTCTGGATGGCCTCGACTTTGTTGAGTTGGGGTTTTATAACTCCCCTCCCAATGGTGTACCCAAGATATTTGGCCTCCTCCTGCCCAATGGTACACTTCTTGGGGTTAGCCGTAAACCCCGCTTCCCGAACAGAGTCCAGGACTGCTTGCACTTTTGGCAGATGTGAGGCCCAATCTGTGCTATGGACAATTACGTCATCCAGGTAAGCCGCAGCATACTTCCGATGGGGCCTCAGCATCTGGTCCATTTTCCGCTGGAATGTGGCCGGCGCATTCTGTAACCCGAACGGCATTCTTTTATATTGGAACGCCCCGTCTGGGGTTACAAATGCGGTTTTCTCTTTGGCCGACTTGGCCAGGGGATTTGCCAATACCCTTTTGTGAGGTCAAGAGTCGTCATGTATCGGGCTGTTCCCAGCCGGTCGATCAACTCATCTATACGTGGCATGGGGTAGGTGTCAAATTTTGTAACTTTGTTCAACTGACGAAAATCGTTACAAAATCGCCAGCTCCCATCCGGTTTAGGCACCAACACAATGGGACTAGACCAATCACTTTGGGACTCCTCTATCACCCCTAAGTTCAGCATTTTCTGTACTTCCTCCCGTATTGCCTCCCGTCGGGCCTCTGGGATCCGATAGGGTTTTAACTTCACCCTTTCACCGGGCGGGGTAATGATGTCATGCTCTACCCCAGATGTTTGTCCCGGCAGCTCAGAAAATACCTCCTTGTTGCGAAGCACAAACTCCTTAACCTCCTGTTGTTGGGGTTGTGACAAGGTGGCTGCTATTCCAACCTCAGGAATCACGCAACCAGTTTGAGCTGGTGACCAAGTGTCTGCGACTAGGGACTCTCTATCCCTCCAGGCTTTCAACAGATTAACGTGATAGATCTGTTCGGGCTTTCGCCTTCCTGGTTGTCTGACCTTGTAATTCACTTCGCTCACTTTTTCCATTATCTCGTAGGGGCCTTGCCATTTGGCAAGGAATTTACTTTCAACCGTAGGGACAAGTACCAGTATCCTATCCCCCGGGGAAAAGGTACGGGTCTTGGCTCCACGGTTGTACACTCTCTGCTGTGCTAACTGCGCTTGGGCCAAATGTTCCTTCACGATGGGCATTACCTGTGCAATTCGGTCTTGCATCAGGGCGACATGCTCAATCACACTCCTGTGGGGAGAACTCTCACTTTCCCAAGTTTCCTTGGCAATATCCAACAGCCCTCTTGGGTGTCTCCCATACAGTAACTCAAAGGGGGAGAATCCCGTAGAGGATTGGGGCACCTCCCTAATAGCAAACATCAGATAAGGAAGTAGACAGTCCCAATCCTTTCCATCTCTATCCACCACTTTCTTCAACATTTGTTTTAGGGTTTTGTTGAATCTTTCAACCAGCCCATCGGTTTGGGGGTGATACACAGATGTACGTAATTGCGTCACTTTGAACAATTTACACAGCTCCTTCATAACCCGGGACATAAAGGGTGTACCTTGGTCCGTAAGCAGTTCTTTACAAATACCCACCCGGCTAAACACAAGAGATAGCTCTTTGGCTATGGTTTTGGCCGAGGTATTTCGGAGAGGGATCGCTTCTGGATAACGGGTGGCATAGTCCATTATAACTAATATGTACTGGTGCCCCCTAGCGGACTTGATTATAGGACCTACCAAATCCATGGCGATCCTCTCAAACGGGACCTCAATGATGGGTAGAGGGACCAGCGGGCTACGGAAATGTGGCATCGGGGCCGACCTCTGACACACAGGGCAGGAGGAACAATAATTTTCTATGTCCTTCATCACCCCCGGCCAATAGAATCTCTGTAATACCCTCTCTCGGGTTTTCTCTGTCCCCAGATGACCTCCAAGAATGTGCCCATGGGCCAACTCCAACACCAACTTCCTGTAAGGTTTGGGCACCACAAGCTGCTCAACGGTTTCTTCTGCCCTTTTTGCCACCCGATACAGTAGGTCCTTCTCTACGCTGAAGTATGGGTAAGTGCAGGTATTATCTGGGTTCACTAACTCGCCATCTATTTTCACTACGTTTTCCCGTGCCTTTATTAGGGCGGGGTCTTTCAACTGTTCTGTGGCAAAGTTTTCCCTGTGAACCTCAAGATCAGAAAACTCCACAGACGGTAGGTTTTCGTCTGAGGAGGTGGGCTCCTCTCCAGTTTCTTGAGTCTCCCCTGCCAATACTGATAAGGGAAATTCCGGAGAGTCCTCACCACTCTCAGGGGAGTTCTGGCTATCACATTCCTGGTACATAGGGGCACCAGTGGGGGGCTCAGGATCATCCCACAGTTCCCAGAACTTCGGAAAATCCCTTCCCACAATGGCGTCATGCGGTAACTGAGATACTAAGCCCACTGGATGAGAGAGGGTACCTTTGGGGGTCTCGAAACACACTGTAGTCACTGGATACTCTCGGGTGTCCCCATGCACACAAATAACAGCTACCTTGCTATTCCCAGAGACCTCTGTTTTAACTAACTCAGCCTTTATCAGGGTCACAAGGCTACCTGAATCCAGCAATACCACAACATTTCTACCATTAACACACATTTTGCATAAATGTTTCTCAGTTCCTCGAATGGCAGTGCATGCGACTGTCGCACACAGCGACTGACGTCTGCCCGTCAGAAAGTCACACTGCATGGGTTCCTCCACAACCGGGCAATTGGCTGCAATATGTCCCGCTTGCCGGCAGCGGTAGCAAACGATCCTTCTTGCGGCCTCTTGAGCCGCTGATTTCCCAGGCTGTTCTCGCCAAACTTGGGGTAGAGCTCCCACCCTCTCACTCTCTCCACCCTCACCCCTTGGAATCCTCTTATCCGCCCCTGGGGATGGTCTGGTCTTAGGGTGGAAAGTCCGAGTGTCTCTGGAAGAGGCCGTCAGGTTCTCTGTAGCCAAGTATTTCTCCACACGATCCACAAGACCATCGGCCGTCTCTGGGTCTCCATGGCTTACCCACTTTTGGATGGCAGTAGGAAGAGCTCTCAAAAACCGATCCATTACAACACGTTCCACAATCTTTGGTGCGGACAAAGTCTCTGGCTGTAGCCACTTTCTGCTCAGGTGAATGAGATCATACATTTGAGACCTGGGGGGTTTTCCAAGCTGGAAAGTCCAGTTATGCACACGCTGAGCCCGGACAGCCTGGGTGACACCCAGCCTTGCCAATATTTCAGCTTTTAGCATCACATAGTCTTTTGCTTGGTTAGGCTCTAGGTCATAGTAAGCTTTCTGCGATTCACCAGTTAACAGAGGAGCCACCAGTCCAGCCCACTGCTCCTCAGGCCACTTTTCTCTTTCAGTGGTCCTTTCAAATGTGGTCAAAAATACCTCTGGATCATCCTCTCCAGTCATTTTTGTCAATAAACGACTCACCCCAAAGGACGCGGTATTAGTGGGACGGCTTTCCTCACTGGTCTGCGGACGTTGCTGCATTACTGCTTCCATCTGTTGTTGTAGTCTCTGCTCTTGCTTCTGCAACAGGTCTATGAAGCGGGCCTCAGATTGCTGCTGGGCTTGTTGCTGAGCCTCCAGACTCTGTTGCAAAGTTGCGTTTGTCTGCTGCTGGGCTGCAAGGCTCTGTTGATGAGCTTGCTGCTGGGCTGCGAAGTTCTTTTGCAAACCTGCATTTGTCTGCTGTTGATTGGCATTTGCTAGAGCCAGCTGCTTCAGTATCTCCTCCATGCTGGCTTAAAAAAAACTGCCTGCATTCTCCACCAACTGTGAGGGGGTTGGCTCGGCAGCGGGTGTGTGTGACCCCCGAGATGGGCTCCCCACACAAAAACAGGCCCAGCAAACGGAGGTTGTGGTTTTCAAAATCAAAAAGGTGCGGTTTATTTTCTATTTACAGTGACAAAACACAGCAAAGAAAAAGAAACATAAACAAAATAAATCCTGGTCAACTTGACCTCTGACTAAACATACAGGTTTCCTAACTAACAACTGGGATCAGCCTAGTGCTGTCCTAGTCCCTAAGTCCCTGGTTTAGTCAATGTCCAAACAAATAGCCACACAGGCTTTTTCTCAACGCACAGGGGTTCACTCTCCCTAGACAGTCCACACAGGTCTGGTTCCAGGCATGGGCTAACATCTAATGAAGCTGGGAGTTTTTATAGAGGCCTTAAACGAACTGACAGGCTTCAGCTGGTCTCATCAACTCCCTGCCTGCACGACGCCCAGCCCTCTCCCTAGAGGTATGAGTCATCCATGAGCCCACTAGCCTTATACAACTCTCCACCTAGTTGTATAAGTCGGCGTAAAGCCTGAATCTGGGCGAAATATATCTACCCCCCTGGATGCAACCAGGTGACTTTACCTTCCTGCTGTCACAATATATATATATATATATATATACACACACATATACACATATACACACACACATACATGTACACACACTAGAGCTGCAACTAACGATTATTTTGTCTGTCGACTAATCTAGCGATTATTTTTTGATTAGTCATCGACTATAACGATTATTTGTATTTTATTTTTTTACTTAATCTAGTGTTCTTTTTTTTGGTTAGCTAATTAATCCTTTGGATAACTTTGCAAAAAATGATAAGTACATAAGAAAAAAAAAAAGGTAAGATAAAAGAATATAACTACATACATATATATATATTATATATTTGTATGTAGTTATATTCTTTTATCTTAACTTTTTTTAATGTACTTATCATTTTTTTGCAAAGTTAAGATAAAAGAATATAACTACATATACATATATATATATATATATATATATATATATATATATATATTATATGTATGTATGTAGTTATATTCTTTTATCCTACCTTTATGTTCTGTTTTTCTTTTTTGTTCAGAAGTTCATGAATGTTTATAATTTTATTTTAATTTTTTGCAATGTTTTCTTTTTTTAAGGGGGGAGGGGATGTGGGGACAGTGTCAGTGTGTTATTTGTTTTTGTTTTTACAATTTTTTATTTTATTTTATTATTTATTGCAATTTATTTATTTTATCAGCCCTGTTGGGGGGCTATGGTGAGATATCAGGGGTCTTAACAGACCTCTGACATCTCCCATTTGAGACAGGGAGAGGGACTAGGGACACAGATTCCTCAGTCCCTTTCTCAGCAGCCTCAGTTGCACTGATAATGAATGTAGAGAAGACAACGGCTTCTCTTCATTCATTAACTGAGACATCGTAATCACAGGAGGTTACAATGTTTCAGTTATGTGAATGAACAGAGTCAGTGGTCACTGACTCTGTCCATTCAGAAAACGAAGGAGCCAGGTTTACGGGGTCCTACCTCCGCTCTCCAAACTGAGATACCAAGGGGGAGAAGAGAGGGGGACAGATGCACAGAGAAGAGAGGGGGAGACGGCAGCACGGAGGGGGACATGGAGAAGAGAGAGGGGTACAGATGCACGGAGAAGAGAGAGGGAGACAGCAGCATGGAGGGGGACACGGAGAAGAGAGGGGGACAGATGAACGGAGGAGAGAGGGAGACGCGGAGCAGCATGGAAGGGGACAGCACCATGGAGTGGGACACGGAGAAGAGAGGGAGACACAGAGCAGCATGGAGGGGGACACGGAGAAGAGAGGGGGACAGATGAACGGAGGAGAGAGGAAGACGAGGAGCAGCATGGAAGGGGACAGCACCATGGAGGGGGACACGGAGAAGAGAGGGAGACACAGAGCAGCATGGAGGGGGACACAGAGAAGAGAGGGGGACAGATGAACGGAGAAGAGAGGGAGACGCGGAGCAGCATGGAAGGGGACAGCACCATGGAGGGGGACACGGAGAAGAGAGGGAGACACAGAGCAGCATGGAGGGGGACACGGAGAAGAGAGGGGGACAGGTGCACGGAGGAGAGAGGGAGACGCGGAGCAGCATGGAAGGGGACAGCACCATGGAGGGGGACACGGAGAAGAGAGGGGGACAGATGCACGGAGGAGAGAGGGAGACATGGAGCAGCATGGAAGGGGACAGCACCATGGAGGGGGACACAGAGAACAGAGGGAGACACAGAGCAGCATGGAGGGGGACACGGAGAAGAGAGGGGGACAGATGAACGGAGGAGAGAGGGAGACGCGGAGCAGCATGGAAAGGGGCAGCACCATGGAGGGGGACACGGAGAAGAGAAGGGGACAGATGCACGGAGGAGAGAGGGAGACGCGGAGCAGCATGGAAGGGGACAGCACCATGGAGGGGGACACTGAGAAGAGAGGGAGACACAGAGCAGCATGGAGGGAGACACGGAGAAGAAAGGGGGACAGATGAATGGAGGAGAGAGGAAGACGAAGAGCAGCATGGAAGGGGACAGCACCATGGAGGGGGACACGGAGAAGAGAAGGGGACAGATGCACGGAGGAGAGAGGGAGACGCGGAGCAGCATGGAAGGGGACAGCACCATGGAGGGGGACACGGAGAAGAGAGGGGGACAGATGCACGGAGGAGAGAGGGAGACACGGAGCAGCATGGAAGGGGACAGCACCATGGAGGGGGACACGGAGAAGAGAGGGGGACAGATGCACGGAGGAGAGAGGGAGACATGGAGCAGCATGGAAGGGGACAGCACCATGGAGGGGGACACGGAGAAGAGAGGGAGACACAGAGCAGCATGGAGGGGGACACGGAGAAGAGAGGGGGACAGATGAACGGAGGAGAAAGGAAGACGAGTAGCAGCATGGAAGGGGACAGCACCATGGAGGGGGACACGGAGAAGAGAAGGGGACAGATGCACGGAGGAGAGAGGGAGACGTGGAGCAGCATGGAAGGGGACAGCACCATGGAGGGGGACACGGAGAAGAGAGGGGGACAGATGCACGGAGGAGAGAGGGAGACACAGAGCAGCATGGAAGGGGACAGCACCATGGAGGGGGACACGGAGAAGAGAGGGAGACACAGAGCAGCATGGAGGGGGACACGGAGAAGAGAGGGGGACAGATGAACGGAGGAGAGAGGGAGACGCGGAGCAGCATGGAAGGGGACAGCACCATGGAGGGGGACACGGAGAAGAGAGGGAGACACAGAGCAGCATGGAGGGGGACACAGAGAAGAGAGGGGGACAGATGAACGGAGGAGAGAGGAAGACGAGGAGCATCATGGAAGGGGACAGCACCATGGAGGGGGACACGGAGAAGAGAAGGGGACAGATGCACGGAGTAGAGAGGGAGACGCGGAGCAGCATGGAAGGGGACAGCACCATGGAGGGGGACACGGAGAAGAGAGGGGGACAGATGCACGGAGGAGAGAGGGAGACACGGAGCAGCATGGAAGGGGACAGCACCATGGAGGGGGACACGGAGAAGAGAGGGAGACACAGAGCAGCATGGAGGGGGACACGGAGAAGAGAGGGGGACAGATGAACGGAGGAGAGAGGAAGACGAGGAGCAGCATGGAAGGGGACAGCACCATGGAGGGGGACATGGAGAAGAGAAGGGGACAGATGCACGGAGGAGAGAGGGAGACGCAGAGCAGCATGGAAGGGGACAGCACCATGGAGTGGGAAACGGAGAAGAGAGGGAGACACAGAGCAGCATGGAGGGGGACACGGAGAAGAGAGGGGGACAGATGAACGGAGGAGAGAGGAAGACGAGGAGCAGCATGGAAGGGGACAGCACCATGGAGGGGGACACGGAGAAGAGAGGGGGACAGATGCACGGAGGAGAGAGGGGGACAGATGCACGGAGGAGAGAGGGAGACGCGGAGCAACATGGAAGGGGACAGCACCATGGAGGGGGACACGGAGAAGAGAGGGGGACAGATGCACGGAGGAGAGAGGGAGACACGGAGCAGCATGGAAGAGGACAGCACCATGGAGGGGGACACGGAGAAGAGAGGGAGACACAGAGCAGCATGGAGGGGGACACGGAGAAGAGAGGGGGACAGATGAACGGAGGAGAGAGGGAGACGCGGAGCAGCATGGAAGGGGACAGCACCATGGAGGGGGACACGGAGAAGAGAGGGAGACACAGAGCAGCATGGAGGGGGACACGGAGAAGAGAGGGGGACAAATGAACGGAAGAGAGAGGAAGACGAGGAGCAGCATGGAAGGGGACAGCACCATGGAGGGGGACACGGAGAAGAGAAGGGGACAGATGCACGAAGGAGAGAGGGAGACGCGGAGCAGCATGGAAGGGGACAGCACCATGGAGGGGGACACGGAGAAGAGAGGGAGACACAGAGCAGCATGGAGGGGGACACGGAGAAGAGAGGGGGACAGATGAACCGAGGAGAGAGGGAGACACGGAGCAGCATGGAAGGGGACAGCACCATGGAGGGGGACACGGAGAAGAGAGGGAGACACAGAGCAGCATGGAGGGGGACACGGAGAAGAGAGGGGGACAGATGAACGGAGGAGAGAGGAAGACGAGGAGCAGCATGGAAGGGGGCAGCACCATGGAGGGGGACACGGAGAAGAGAAGGGGACAGATGCACGGAGGAGAGAGTGAGACGCGGAGCAGCATGGAAGGGGACACGGAGAAGAGAGGGGGACAGATGCACGGAGGAGAGAGGGAGACACGGAGCAGCATGGATGGGGACAGCACCATGGAGGGGGACACGGAGAAGAGAAGGGGACAGATGCACGGAGGAGAGAGGGAGACGCGGAGCAGCATGGAAGGGGACAGCACCATGGAGGGGGACACGGAGAAGAGAGGGAGACACAGAGCAGCATGGAGGGGGACACAGAGAAGAGAGGGGGACAGATGAACGGAGGAGAGAGGAAGACGAGGAGCATCATGGAAGGGGACAGCACCATGGAGGGGGACACGGAGAAGAGAAGGGGACAGATGCACGGAGTAGAGAGGGAGACGCGGAGCAGCATGGAAGGGGACAGCACCATGGAGGGGGACACGGAGAAGAGAGGGGGACAGATGCACGGAGGAGAGAGGGAGACACGGAGCAGCATGGAAGGGGACAGCACCATGGAGGGGGACACGGAGAAGAGAGGGAGACACAGAGCAGCATGGAGGGGGACACGGAGAAGAGAGGGGGACAGATGAACGGAGGAGAGAGGAAGACGAGGAGCAGCATGGAAGGGGACAGCACCATGGAGGGGGACATGGAGAAGAGAAGGGGACAGATGCACGGAGGAGAGAGGGAGACGCAGAGCAGCATGGAAGGGGACAGCACCATGGAGTGGGAAACGGAGAAGAGAGGGAGACACAGAGCAGCATGGAGGGGGACACGGAGAAGAGAGGGGGACAGATGAACGGAGGAGAGAGGAAGACGAGGAGCAGCATGGAAGGGGACAGCACCATGGAGGGGGACACGGAGAAGAGAGGGGGACAGATGCACGGAGGAGAGAGGGGGACAGATGCACGGAGGAGAGAGGGAGACGCGGAGCAACATGGAAGGGGACAGCACCATGGAGGGGGACACGGAGAAGAGAGGGGGACAGATGCACGGAGGAGAGAGGGAGACACGGAGCAGCATGGAAGAGGACAGCACCATGGAGGGGGACACGGAGAAGAGAGGGAGACACAGAGCAGCATGGAGGGGGACACGGAGAAGAGAGGGGGACAGATGAACGGAGGAGAGAGGGAGACGCGGAGCAGCATGGAAGGGGACAGCACCATGGAGGGGGACACGGAGAAGAGAGGGAGACACAGAGCAGCATGGAGGGGGACACGGAGAAGAGAGGGGGACAAATGAACGGAAGAGAGAGGAAGACGAGGAGCAGCATGGAAGGGGACAGCACCATGGAGGGGGACACGGAGAAGAGAAGGGGACAGATGCACGAAGGAGAGAGGGAGACGCGGAGCAGCATGGAAGGGGACAGCACCATGGAGGGGGACACGGAGAAGAGAGGGAGACACAGAGCAGCATGGAGGGGGACACGGAGAAGAGAGGGGGACAGATGAACCGAGGAGAGAGGGAGACACGGAGCAGCATGGAAGGGGACAGCACCATGGAGGGGGACACGGAGAAGAGAGGGAGACACAGAGCAGCATGGAGGGGGACACGGAGAAGAGAGGGGGACAGATGAACGGAGGAGAGAGGAAGACGAGGAGCAGCATGGAAGGGGGCAGCACCATGGAGGGGGACACGGAGAAGAGAAGGGGACAGATGCACGGAGGAGAGAGTGAGACGCGGAGCAGCATGGAAGGGGACACGGAGAAGAGAGGGGGACAGATGCACGGAGGAGAGAGGGAGACACGGAGCAGCATGGATGGGGACAGCACCATGGAGGGGGACACGGAGAAGAGAAGGGGACAGATGCACGGAGGAGAGAGGGAGACACGGAGCAGCATGGAAGGGGACAGCACCATGGAGGGGGACACGGAGAAGAGAGGGAGACACAGAGCAGCATGGAGGGGGACACGGAGAAGAGAGGGGGACAGATGAACGGAGGAGAGAGGAAGACGAGGAGCAGCATGGAAGGGGACAGCACCATGGAGGGGGACACGGAGAAGAGAAGGGGACAGATGCACGGAGGAGAGAGGGAGACGCGGAGCAGCATGGAAGGGGACAGCACCATGGAGGGGGACACGGAGAAGAGAAGGAGACACAGAGCAGCATGGAGGGAGACACGGAGAAGAGAGGGGGACAGATGAACCGAGGAGAGAGGGAGACACGGAGCAGCATGGAAGGGGACAGCACCATGGAGGGGGCACGGAGAAGAGAGGGAGTAACAGAGCAGCATGGAGGGGGACACGGAGAAGAGAGGGGGACAGATGACCGGAGGAGAGAGGAAGACGAGGAGCAGCATGGAAGGGGACAGCACCATGGAAGGGGACACGGAGAAGAGAAGGGGACAGATGCACGGAGGAGAGAGGGAGACGCGGAGCAGCATGGAAGGGGACAGCACCATGGAGGGGGACACAGAGAAGAGAGGGAGACACAGAGCAGCATGGAGGGGGACACGGAGAAGAGAGGGGGACAGATAAACGGAGGAGAGAGGAAGACGAGGAGCAGCATGGAAGGGGACAGCACCATGGAGGGGGACACGGAGAAGAGAAGGGGACAGATGCACGGAGGAGAGAGGGAGACGCGGAGCAGCATGGAAGGGGACAGCACCATGGAGGGGGACACGGAGAAGAGAGGGAGACACAGAGCAGCATGGAGGGGGACACGGAGAAGAGAGGGGGACAGATGAACCGAGGAGAGAGGGAGACACGGAGCAGCATGGAAGGGGACAGCACCATGGAGGGGGACACGGAGAAGAGAGGGAGACACAGAGCAGCATGGAGGGGGACACGGAGAAGAGAGGGGGACAGATGAACGGAGGAGAGAGGAAGACGAGGAGCAGCATGGAAGGAGACAGCACCATGGAGGGGGACACGGAGAAGAGAAGGGGACAGATGCACGGAGGAGAGAGGGAGACACGGAGCAGCATGGAAGGGGACACGGAGAAGAGAGGGGGACAGATGCACGGAGGAGAGAGGGAGACACGGAGCAGCATGGAAGGGGACAGCACCATGGAGGGGGACACGGAGAAGAGAGGGAGACACAGAGCAGCATGGAATAGGACACGGAGAAGAGAGGGGGACAGATGAACGGAGGAGAGAGGAAGACGAGGAGCAGCATGGAAGGGGACAGCACCATGGAGGGGGACACGGAGAAGAGAAGGGGACAGATGCACGGAGGAGAGAGGGAGACGCGGAGCAGCAGGGAAGGGGACAGCACCATGGAGGGGGACACGGAGAAGAGAGGGAGACACAGAGCAGCATGGAGGGGGACACGGAGAAGTGAGGGGGACAGATGAACCGAGGAGAGAGGGAGACACGGAGCAGCATGGAAGGGGACAGCACCATGGAGGGGGACACGGAGAAGAGAGGGAGACACAGAGCAGCATGGAGGGGGACACGGAGAAGAGAGGGGGACAGATGAACGGAGGAGAGAGGAAGACGAGGAGCAGCATGGAAGCGGACAGCACCATGGAGGGGGACACGGAGAAGAGAAGGGGACAGATGCACGGAGGAGAGAGGGAGACGCGGAGCAGCATGGAAGGGGACAGCACCATGGAGGGGGACACGGAGAAGAGAGGGAGACACAGAGCAGCATGGAGGGGGACACGGAGAAGAGAGGGGGACAGATGAACGGAGGAGAGAGGAAGACGAGGAGCAGCATGGAAGGGGACAGCACCATGGAGGGGGACACGGAGAAGAGAAGGGGACAGATGCACGGAGGAGAGAGGGAGACGCGGAGCAGCATGGAAGGGGACACGGAGAAGAGAGGGGGACAGATGCACGGAGGAGAGAGGGAGACGAGGAGCATCATGGAAGGGGACAGCACCATGGAGGGGGACACGGAGAAGAGAAGGGGACAGATGCACGGAGGAGAGAGGGAGACGAGGAGCAGCATGGAAGGGGACAGCACCATGGAGGGGGACACGGAGAAGAGAAGGGGACAGATGCACGGAGGAGAGAGGGAGACGCGGAGCAGCATGGAGGGGGACACGGAGAAGAGAGGGGGACAGATGAACGGAGGAGAGAGGAAGACGAGGAGCATCATGGAAGGGGACAGCACCATGGAGGGGGACACGGAGAAGAGAAGGGGACAGATGCACGGAGGAGAGAGGGAGACGCGGAGCAGCATGGAAGGGGACAGCACCATGGAGGGGGACACGGAGAAGAGAGGGGGACAGATGCACGGAGGAGAGAGGGGGCCACGGAGCAGCATGGAAGGGGACAGCACCATGGAGGGGGACACGGAGAAGAGAGGGGGACAGATGCACGGAGGAGAGAGGGAGACACGGAGCAGCATGGAAGGGGACAGCACCATGGAGGGGGACACGGAGAAGAGAGGGAGACACAGAGCAGCATGGAGGGGGACACGGAGAAGAGAGGGGGACAGATGAACGGAGGAGAGAGGAAGACGAAGAGCAGCATGGAAGGGGACAGCACCATGGAGGGGGACACGGAGAAGAGAAGGAGACACAGAGCAGCATGGAGGGAGACACGGAGAAGAGAGGGGGACAGATGAACCGAGGAGAGAGGGAGACACGGAGCAGCATGGAAGGGGACAGCACCATGGAGGGGGGCACGGAGAAGAGAGGGAGTAACAGAGCAGCATGGAGGGGGACACGGAGAAGAGAGGGGGACAGATGAACGGAGGAGAGAGGAAGACGAGGAGCAGCATGGAAGGGGACAGCACCATGGAAGGGGACATGGAGAAGAGAAGGGGACAGATGCACGGAGGAGAGAGGGAGACGCGGAGCAGCATGGAAGGGGACAGCACCATGGAGGGGGACACAGAGAAGACAGGGAGACACAGAGCAGCATGGAGGGGGACACGGAGAAGAGAGGGGGACAGATGAACGGAGGAGAGAGGAAGACGAGGAGCAGCATGGAAGGGGACAGCACCATGGAGGGGGACACGGAGAAGAGAAGGGGACAGATGCACGGAGGAGAGAGGGAGACGCGGAGCAGCATGGAAGGGGACAGCACCATGGAGGGGGACACGGAGAAGAGAGGGAGACACAGAGCAGCATGGAGGGGGACACGGAGAAGAGAGGGGGACAGATGAACCGCAGAGAGAGGGAGACACGGAGCAGCATGGAAGGGGACAGCACCATGGAGGGGGACACGGAGAAGAGAGGGGGACAGATGAACGGAGGAGAGAGGAAGACGAGGAGCAGCATGGAAGCGGACAGCACCATGGAGGGGGACACGGAGAAGAGAAGGGGACAGATGCACGGAGGAGAGAGGGAGACGCGGAGCAGCATGGAAGGGGACAGCACCATGGAGGGGGACACGGAGAAGAGAGGGAGACACAGAGCAGCATGGAGGGGGACACGGAGAAGAGAGGGGGACAGATGAACGGAGGAGAGAGGAAGACGAGGAGCAGCATGGAAGGGGACAGCACCATGGAGGGGGACACGGAGAAGAGAAGGGGACAGATGCACGGAGGAGAGAGGGAGACGCGGAGCAGCATGGAAGGGGACACGGAGAAGAGAGGGGGACAGATGCACGGAGGAGAGAGGGAGACGAGGAGCATCATGGAAGGGGACAGCACCATGGAGGGGGACACGGAGAAGAGAAGGGGACAGATGCACGGAGGAGAGAGGGAGACGAGGAGCAGCATGGAAGGGGACAGCACCATGGAGGGGGACACGGAGAAGAGAAGGGGACAGATGCACGGAGGAGAGAGGGAGACGCGGAGCAGCATGGAGGGGGACACGGAGAAGAGAGGGGGACAGATGAACGGAGGAGAGAGGAAGACGAGGAGCATCATGGAAGGGGACAGCACCATGGAGGGGGACACGGAGAAGAGAAGGGGACAGATGCACGGAGGAGAGAGGGAGACGCGGAGCAGCATGGAAGGGGACAGCACCATGGAGGGGGACACGGAGAAGAGAGGGGGACAGATGCACGGAGGAGAGAGGGGGCCACGGAGCAGCATGGAAGGGGACAGCACCATGGAGGGGGACACGGAGAAGAGAGGGGGACAGATGCACGGAGGAGAGAGGGAGACACGGAGCAGCATGGAAGGGGACAGCACCATGGAGGGGGACACGGAGAAGAGAGGGAGACACAGAGCAGCATGGAGGGGGACACGGAGAAGAGAGGGGGACAGATGAACGGAGGAGAGAGGAAGACGAAGAGCAGCATGGAAGGGGACAGCACCATGGAGGGGGACACGGAGAAGAGAAGGAGACACAGAGCAGCATGGAGGGAGACACGGAGAAGAGAGGGGGACAGATGAACCGAGGAGAGAGGGAGACACGGAGCAGCATGGAAGGGGACAGCACCATGGAGGGGGGCACGGAGAAGAGAGGGAGTAACAGAGCAGCATGGAGGGGGACACGGAGAAGAGAGGGGGACAGATGAACGGAGGAGAGAGGAAGACGAGGAGCAGCATGGAAGGGGACAGCACCATGGAAGGGGACATGGAGAAGAGAAGGGGACAGATGCACGGAGGAGAGAGGGAGACGCGGAGCAGCATGGAAGGGGACAGCACCATGGAGGGGGACACAGAGAAGACAGGGAGACACAGAGCAGCATGGAGGGGGACACGGAGAAGAGAGGGGGACAGATGAACGGAGGAGAGAGGAAGACGAGGAGCAGCATGGAAGGGGACAGCACCATGGAGGGGGACACGGAGAAGAGAAGGGGACAGATGCACGGAGGAGAGAGGGAGACGCGGAGCAGCATGGAAGGGGACAGCACCATGGAGGGGGACACGGAGAAGAGAGGGAGACACAGAGCAGCATGGAGGGGGACACGGAGAAGAGAGGGGGACAGATGAACCGCAGAGAGAGGGAGACACGGAGCAGCATGGAAGGGGACAGCACCATGGAGGGGGACACGGAGAAGAGAGGGAGACACAGAGCAGCATGGAGGGGGACACGGAGAAGAGAGGGGGACAGATGAACGGAGGAGAGAGGAAGACAAGGAGCAGCATGGAAGGAGACAGCACCATGGAGGGGGACACGGAGAAGAGAAGGGGACAGATGCACGGAGGAGAGAGGGAGACACGGAGCAGCATGGAAGGGGACACGGAGAAGAGAGGGGGACAGATGCACGGAGGAGAGAGGGAGACACGGAGCAGCATGGAAGGGGACAGCACCATGGAGGGGGACACGGAGAAGAGAGGGAGACACAGAGCAGCATGGAATAGGACACGGAGAAGAGAGGGGGACAGATGAACGGAGGAGAGAGGAAGACGAGGAGCAGCATGGAAGGGGACAGCACCATGGAGGGGGACACGGAGAAGAGAAGGGGACAGATGCACGGAGGAGAGAGGGAGACGCGGAGCAGCAGGGAAGGGGACAGCACCATGGAGGGGGACACGGAGAAGAGAGGGAGACACAGAGCAGCATGGAGGGGGACACGGAGAAGTGAGGGGGACAGATGAACCGAGGAGAGAGGGAGACACGGAGCAGCATGGAAGGGGATAGCACCATGGAGGGGGACACGGAGAAGAGAGGGAGACACAGAGCAGCATGGAGGGGGACACGGAGAAGAGAGGGGGACAGATGAACGGAGGAGAGAGGAAGACGAGGAGCAGCATGGAAGCGGACAGCACCATGGAGGGGGACACGGAGAAGAGAAGGGGACAGATGCACGGAGGAGAGAGGGAGACGCGGAGCAGCATGGAAGGGGACAGCACCATGGAGGGGGACACGGAGAAGAGAGGGAGACACAGAGCAGCATGGAGGGGGACACGGAGAAGAGAGGGGGACAGATGAACGGAGGAGAGAGGAAGACGAGGAGCAGCATGGAAGGGGACAGCACCATGGAGGGGGACACGGAGAAGAGAAGGGGACAGATGCACGGAGGAGAGAGGGAGACGCGGAGCAGCATGGAAGGGGACACGGAGAAGAGAGGGGGACAGATGCACGGAGGAGAGAGGGAGACGAGGAGCATCATGGAAGGGGACAGCACCATGGAGGGGGACACGGAGAAGAGAAGGGGACAGATGCACGGAGGAGAGAGGGAGACGAGGAGCAGCATGGAAGGGGACAGCACCATGGAGGGGGACACGGAGAAGAGAAGGGGACAGATGCACGGAGGAGAGAGGGAGACGCGGAGCAGCATGGAGGGGGACACGGAGAAGAGAGGGGGACAGATGAACGGAGGAGAGAGGAAGACGAGGAGCATCATGGAAGGGGACAGCACCATGGAGGGGGACACGGAGAAGAGAAGGGGACAGATGCACGGAGGAGAGAGGGAGACGCGGAGCAGCATGGAAGGGGACAGCACCATGGAGGGGGACACGGAGAAGAGAGGGGGACAGATGCACGGAGGAGAGAGGGGGCCACGGAGCAGCATGGAAGGGGACAGCACCATGGAGGGGGACACGGAGAAGAGAGGGGGACAGATGCACGGAGGAGAGAGGGAGACACGGAGCAGCATGGAAGGGGACAGCACCATGGAGGGGGACACGGAGAAGAGAGGGAGACACAGAGCAGCATGGAGGGGGACACGGAGAAGAGAGGGGGACAGATGAACGGAGGAGAGAGGAAGACGAGGAGCAGCAAGGAAGGGGACAGCACCATGGAGGGGGACACGGAGAAGAGAAGGGGACAGATGCACGGAGGAGAGAGAGAGATGCGGAGCAGCATGGAAGGGGACAGCACCATGGAGGGGGACACGGAGAAGAGAGGGAGACACAGAGCAGCATGGAGGGGGACACGGAGAAGAGAGGGGGACAGATGAACGGAGGAGAGAGGAAGACGAGGAGCATCATGGAAGGGGACAGCACCATGGAGGGGGACACGGAGAAGAGAAGGGGACAGATGCACGGAGGAGAGAGGGAGACGCGGAGCCGCATGGAAGGGGACAGCACCATGGAGGGGGACACGGAGAAGAGAGGGGGACAGATGCACGGAGGAGAGAGGGAGACATGGAGCAGCATGGAGGGGGACAGCAGCATGGAGAAGGCGGATGGGGACTGGAGGAGGATAGGGGACAGTCAGTGGTGATTGTGTGTGGGAAAGAAGCACCGCGCTGAATGCCGCGGTGGGGGTGTATTGACCTGCAACTCTCAATGTGTGACGCATCGACGCCTTTCACGCACGTCGACGTATTTTCGTAGTCGACGTAATCGATTACGTCGACGCGTCGTGGCAGCTCTAACACACACACATATGTGTTTGAGATTTGGAGTGCACACCCTAATGCTATAGGCTGAGGCACCGGACCCCTGCTGTGAGCTGCTTCGCACAGCAGTGTGAACCCAGCCTAAAGCTTGGTTTTATTCTTTAAGTGTGCCCCCTAGGGATGAGCTCGGTGTTCGAGTCGAACATAGGTTCGACTCGAACATCGGCTGTTCGCGCATTCGGCGAACAACGAACGATTTGGGCCGTTCGCGCCAAATTCGAGTGACGCGAACGGCCCACAATACACTGCGCCATCACAGTGTAATCCTGGCGATGTGATTGGCCAAGCATGCACTGTGACCCTGCATGCTTGGCCAATCACAGCGCCGGCAGCGAGGAGAGCAATGATTGGCCACAGGCAGGATGCCTGTGGCCAATTATAGCTGAGGGGATTTAGTACACGCCCCACACTATAAAAGGCTGCCAGTGCGGCGGCCTCGTGTAGTGTGTTCCGGAGCAGGGAAAGTGAAGGATAGGCAGGGACAGTGTCAAATCTATTCTTTGCTAAACCTTGTGTGTAGGGAGAGAGAAGGATAGGCAGGGAGAGTGTCAGTGTCATATTCTTTGCTAAACCTTGTGTGTAGGGAGAGAGAAGGATAGGCAGGGAGAGTGTCAGTGTCATATACTTTGATAAACCTCATGTGTAGGGACAGAGAAGGATAGGCAGGGAGAGTGTCAGTGTCATATTCTTTGCTAAACCTTGTGTGTAGGGAGAGAGAAGGATAGGCAGGGAGAGTGTCAGTGTCATATACTTTGATAAACCTTGTGTGCAGGGAGAGAGAAGGATAGGCAAGGGACAGTGTCAGTGTCAAATTCTTTGCTAAACCTTGTGAGCAGGGAGAGAGAAGGATAGGCAGGGAGAGTGTCAGTGTCATATACTTTGATAAACCTTGTGTGCAGGGAGAGAGAAGGATAGGCAGGGGACAGTGTCAGTGTCATTGTTGCTAAGCCTCCTGATCATATTACACCTGAACTTAGCCGGTATTGCTGCTTTTTCCTGGTGTGTTACACTAACAGGATTTTGTGGCACTGACAGCGGGCGGAGTGTGCCTCCTGATCATATTACACCTGAACTTAGCCTGTATTGCTGCTTTTTCCTGGTGTGTTACACCAACAGGATTTTGCGGCACTTACAGCGGGCGGAGTGTGCCTCCTGATCATATTACACCTGAACTTAGCCTGTATTGCTGCTTTTTCCTGGTGTGTTACACCAACAGGATTTTGCGGCACTTACAGCGGGCGGAGTGTGCCTCCTGATCATATTACACCTGAACTTAGCCTTTATTGCTGCTTTTTCCTGGTGTGTTACACCAACAGGATTTTGCGGCACTTACAGCGGGCGGAGTGTGCCTCCTGATCATATTACACCTGAACTTAGCCGGTATTGCTGCTTTTTCCTGGTGTGTTACACTAACAGGATTTTGTGGCACTTACAGTGGGCGGAGTGTGCCTCCTGATCATATTACACCTGAACTTAGCCTGTATTGCTGCTTTTTCCTGGTGTGTTACACCAACAGGCATTTGCAGCACCTACAGCAGGCGTAGTGTGATTCCTGCAAAATATACTCCTGAAGCTAGGCCTTATTGCTGGTTTTCCCATTTCCCTGCAGGCCATTAGAATGTCTGGAAGGCAAACAAGGAGAGGCAGACAGTCAGGAGCCAATAAAAGAGGGCAAGCAGGCTCTGTGTCTAGAGACAACAGTGCTGGTCGTGGACGCGGTGCATCGCCATCAGCACGTGGCCATGGGACACGCTTGTCCTTCTTTTCGGCAGCTGGACGTGTTGAGCCGCATCATGCCGAAGACTTGGTAGAGTGGATGACCAAGCCCTCCTCATCCTCCTCATCCTCTCTCACCCAGGCTCAGGGTACTGGCAAAGCAGCTGCCAAAGCGTCCTCTTCCCTGGTATCAATGTCATCATCAGTCACTCCTTCCCTAGACCAACCATGTCCTCCTGAGGGGTCCCCCGAACTGTTTGAGCACAGTGTTGGGTATATGCTCCAGGAGGATGCCCAGCGTTTCGAAGGGTCTGATGATGATACCCAGCTAGAGGAAGGCAGTAGCGTGAGAGCAGAGAGAGGGGATGCTCAAGAAGGACACCAATCTGGCAGTCATGTTCCAGCAGCTGCAGCATACTGCCAGATTGGCTCCAGTGATGAGGAGGGAGGGGATGATGAGGTCACTGACTCCACGTGGGTGCCTAATAGGAGAGAGGAGGAGGAGGAGGAGGAGGATGAGGAGGAGGCACATCTCCAACGAGGCAGGATGCCCTCGGGGGCCAGCGTAAGGGCAGCACACCGACGGAATCACACCGCAGAGCTCCGCCTGTGCAGGGCGCTGCCTCTGCCCGTTATTCAAAAAGTTCTTTGGTGCGGGCCTTTTTTGAGTCGAGTGCATCAGATCGCACAGCTGCTGTTTGCAACATATGTCTCAAGCGTTTATCGCGTGGCCAAAACATCACCCGCTTGGGCACCACATGCTTGACCAGACATATGTCGACCTGCCATGCAGCTCGTTGGCAAGCCTACCTTAAAGATCCACACCAAAGAACAAAGCAGACCTCTCCTTGCACCGCATCAGCTGGGATCTCCAACCCCACTATACCTTCAGTCCTCTCTGAAACCTTTTCTGAGAGGAATGAAGGTGTAGAATTAGGTGTGTCACAGCCAAGTACTTGCAGGCACTCTGCTAGCAGTACACCGACGTCCGATTCTAGCAGGCAAATTTCCCTGCCCCAGCTGCTGGACCATCGAAAGAAGTTCACTCCCAACCATCCACATGCCCAGCGGTTGAATGCTAGCTTGGCTAAATTGCTAGCACTTCAACTGCTGCCTTTTCAGTTGGTAAACTCGGCTCCCTTCCGTGAGTTTGTGCAATGTGCGGTTCCTCAGTGGCAGGTTCCCAAACGCCACTTTTTCTCATGGAAGGCGATTCCGGCTCTCTACCGGCATGTGGAAGGCAATGTCTTGGCCTCGCTGGACAGGGCGGTCAGCGGTAAGGTGCATATTACCGCTGACTCATGGTCCAGCAGGCATGGACAGGGACGTTACCTTTCTTTCACGGCCCATTGGGTCACTCTTTTGGCAGCTGGGAAGGATGCAGGACAAGGTGCAGTAGTGTTGGAGGTTGTTTCATAAAAGTGATCAAAAAAAAATTTGGGGCGGAAAAACATGTCAAACTAAAATAAATAAAGTAAAATGAACAATAAAATATATATATTTTTTTTAAAGCGCCCCTGCCCCCGCGAGCTCGCATGCAGAAGTGAACGCATACGTAAGCCCCGCCCACATATGAAAACGGTGTTCAAACCACACATGTGAGGTATCGTTGCGAACGTTAGAGCGAGAGCAATAATATTGGCCCTAGACCTCCTCTGTAACTCAAAACATGTAACCAGTAAAAATATTTAAAGCGTTGCCTATGGGGATTTTTAAGTAGCGAAGTTTGGCGCCATTCCACGAGCGTGTGCAATTTTGAAGGGTGACATGTTAGGTATCTATTTACTCGGCGTAACTTCATCTTTCACATTATGCAAAAACATTGGGCTAACTTTACTGTTTTTTTTTTCTTTTAGGCACAAAACTGTTTTTTTCCGAAAAAACCGCGTTAGAAAAATTTCTGCGCAAATACCGTGCAAGATAAAAAGTTGCAATGACCACCATTATATTCTTTAAGGTCTTTGCTAAAAAAACATATATAATGTTTTGGGGTTCTATGTAATTTTCTAGCAAACAAATTATGATTTTTACATGTAGGAGAGAAATGTCAGAATTGGCCTGGGTTCTCCAGAACGCCTGATGGTGCTCCCTGCATGTTGGGCCTCTGTATGTGGCCACGTTGTGTAAAAGTCTCACACATGTGGTATCGCCATACTCGGGAGGAATAGCAGAATGTGTTTTGGGGTGTAATTTGTGGTATGCATATGCTGTGTGTGAGAAATAACCTGCTAATATGACAATTTTGTGGAAAAAAAAAAAAGAAAAAAAATCTTGATTTTTGCAAAGAATTGTGGGAAAAAATGACAACTTCAAAAAACTCACAATGACTCTTTCTAAATACCTTGGAATGTCTTCTTTTCAAAAAGGGGTCATTTGGGGGGTATTTGTACTTTTCTGGCATGTTAGGGTCTCAAGAAATGAGATAGGCCGTCAGTACTTCAGGTGTGATCAATTTTCAGATATTGGCACCATAGCTTGTGGACCCTATAACTTTCACAAAGACCAAAAAATATGCACCAATTTGTACTTATTTTTACCAAAGATATGTAGCAGTATAAATTTTGGCCAAAATGTATGAAGAAAAAATAGTAATTTGCTAAATTTTATAACGGAAACAAAGAAAAATTCATTTTTTTACAAAATTTTCAGTCTTTTTTCTCTTATAGCGCAAAAAATAAAAAACCCAACAGTGATTGAATACCACCAAAAGAAAGCTCTATTTGTGTGAAAAAAAGGACAAAAATTTCATATGGGTACAGTGTTGTATGACTGAGTAATTGTCATTCAAAATGTGAGAGCACCGAAAGCTGAAAATTCGTCTGGTTAGGAAGGGGGTTTAAGTGCCCAGTTGTCAAGTGGTTAAAGGAATATTTGACTTTTTTTTTTCACTTTATGCATCATTAAAATGACTGCTCCCGAAAAACGGCATTTTTTAAAACTTTTTTGGGGATTGATACATGTCCCCTGGTGCAGAACCCGGGTTCCCAAACCCTTTTTAGGACAATAACATGCATATTAGTCGTTATAAATAGCACTTTACATTTCGAACGTTCGCATCCATTGTATTTAATAGGGTTCTAAAGTTCGCGCAAACTTTCGGTCCGTTCGCGGGTTCTGGTGCGAACCGAACCCGGGGGTGTTCGGCTCATCACTAGTGCCCCCTCTCCTCTTGCTGAAATACTGAAAAAATCCTAATGCCGCGTACACATGACCGTTTTTAATGACGTGAAAAATGGTCATGAAAAAATTGGAACATGCTCTAATTTTTCACGTCGTTTTTTACATCGTCGTTTTTCTCGTCATGAAAAACGGCCGTGTATAGTTTTTATCGATGTGAAAAAAAATGTGCATGCTCAGAATCAAGTATGAGAGGGGAGCGCTCGTTCTGGTAAAACTAACGTTCGTAATGGAGATAGCACATTCGTCACGCTGTAACGGACTGAAAAGCACGAGGCTGAAAAGCGCGAATCGTCTTTAACCACTTAACAACCACCTGCCGACAAATAACGTCGACAAGGTGGTTGCTTAACTCTGGGAGGACGTTATATAACGTTCTCCCAGAATCGCGCTCCCGCGCGGCCCCTGGTGCGCGCACACGGGAATCTCCGCATCACGAACCGCGGTAAATCGCCACTGATAGCGGCCGTTTACCACGTGATCGCTCCGTCAAATGATGGAGCAATCACTTGTAAACAGACCGGCGTCATGTGATGACGCCGGTTCCTCCCTCCCCTCTCTGTACCGATCGGTACAGTGTGAGAGGAGAGGGGAGGGAGCGGATCATGTCAGCTCCCTCCCCCATGTCAGATCATGTCAGCTGTGGGCTGGATCTGTGACAATTGCAGTCACAGATCCAGCCATCCATCCATCCCTGCTCAGCCATCCCTGCGCAATACTCTGCAAAATACCCTGCTGCAATACTCTGCAATACCCTGCTGCAATACTCTGCAATACCCTGCTGCAATACTCTGCAATACCCTGCTGCAATACTCTGCAATACCCTGCGCAATACTCTGCAATACCCTGCGCAATACTCTGCGCAATACTCTGCAACACCCTGCGCAATACCCTGCACAATACCCTGCACAATACACCCTGCGCAATACTCTGCACAATACACCCTGCGCAATACCCTGCGCAATACACCCTGCGCAATACACCCTGCGCAATACACCCTGCGCAATACCCCGCGCAATGCCCTGCCATACTCCGCAATGCCCAGCAATACTCCGCAATGCCCGGCAATACTCCGCAATGCCCAGCAATACTCCGCAATAACCACTTCCCGCCCGCCGGCCGTCATATGACGTCCTTGACTTTGTGCGGGATATCTGAATGATGGGTGCAGCTACAGGCATCATTCAGATATCAGCTTTTTCAGCCGGCGATTCCCTACACCATAAGAACAATCATAGCGGCTGTTCCACCGCTTGATCATTCTTACGGGAGGTGAGAGGGGATGCCCACCCCCGCCGCCCTCCGGTGCTTCTACCGACTCACCGCTATGATCAAAGCCAGGATTGTTTTTTTTTTTTTCAGCCTTCCCAGCCTAGAGGTGAGATGTGGGGTCTTATTGACCCCATATCTCACTGTAAAGAGGACCTGTCATGCCATATTCCTATTACAAGGGATGTTTACGTTCCTTGTAATAGGTATAAAAGTGATCAAAAAAAAATTTGGGGCGGAAAAACATGTCAAACTAAAATAAATAAAGTAAAATGAACAATAAAAAAAGATATATTTTTTTAAAGCGCCCCTGTCCCCGTGAGCTCGCATACAGAAGCGAACGCATACGTAAGTCCCGCCCACATATGAAAACGGTGTTCAAACCACACATGTGAGGTATCTCTGCGAACGTTAGAGCGAGAGCAATAATTTTGGCCCTAGACCTCCTCTGTAACTCAAAACATGTAACCAGTAAAAATATTTAAAGCGTCACCTATGGGGATTTTTAAGTAGCGAAGTTTGGCGCCATTCCACAAGCGTGTGCAATTTTTAAGGGTGACATGTTAGGTATCTATTTACTCGGCGTAACTTCATCTTTCACATTATGCAAAAACATTGGGCTAACTTTACTGTTTTTTTTTTTTAAGCACAAAACATTTTTTTTCCGTAAAAAAACGCGTTAAAAAAATTGCTGTGCAAATATCGTGCGAGATAAAAGGTTGCAACGACCACCATTATATTCTCTAAGGTCTTTGCTAAAAAAACATATATAATGTTTTGGGGTTCTATGTAATTTTTTAGCAAACAAATGATGATTTTTACATGTAGGAGAGAAATGTCAGAATTGACCTGGGTGCTCCAGAACGCCTGAAGGTGCTCCCTGCATGTTGGGCCTCTGTATGTGGCCACGCTGTGTAAAAGTCTCACACATGTGGTATCGCCATACTCGGGAGGAATAGCAGAATGTGTTTTGGGGTGTAATTTGTGGTATGCATATGCTCTATGTGAGAAATAACCTGCTAATATGACAATTTTCTGGAAAAAAAAAAAGAGAAAAAATAAATCTTGATTTTGCAAAGAATTGTGGGAAAAAATTACAACTTCAAAAAACTCACAATGCCTCTTTCTAAATACCTTGGAATGTCTTCTTTCCAAAAAGGGGTCATTTGGGGGGTATTTTTACTTTTCTGGCATGTTAGGGTCTCAAGAAATGTACTTCAGGTGTGATCAATTTTCAGATATTGGCACCATAGCTTGTGGACTCTATAACTTTCACAAAGACCAAATAATATGCACCAATTTGTACTTATTTTTACCAAAGATATGTAGCAGTATAAATTTTGGCCAAAATTTATGAAGAAAAAATAGTAATTTGCTAAATTTTATAACAGAAACGAAAAAAAAAACTTTTTTTTACAGAATTTTCAGTCTTTTTTCTCTTATAGCGCAAAAAATAAAAAACCCAACGCCCAACGGTGATTATATACCACCAAAAGAAAGCTCTATTTGTGGGAAAAAAAGGACAAAAAATTCATATGGGTACAGTGTTGTATGACTGAGTAATTGTCATTCAAAATGTGAGAGCACCGAAAGCTGAAAATTGGTCTGGTTATTAAGGGGGTTTAAGTGCCCAGTGGTCAAGTGGTTAAACAAACTTTACTAACATGAAGGGTGTCGCCATCCGAATGGAACTTCCCCTTTATAGTGCCGTCGTACGTGTTGTACGTCACTGCGCTTTACTCAAGCATTTTTTTCCACGATAGTGTGTAGGCAAGGCAGGCTTGAGAAGAATCACGTCGAGAAAAATGCAGTTTTTTTCAATGACATTAAAAACGGTCGTGTGTACGCGGCATAAAGGGGTCTATTTAGAAAACATCGGTTGAATGAACAGTACAAGCATTCGCCCAGGCTGCACATATTTTCCCAGTATTTTCTCTAATACTACATCCTATGATTGTCAGCCCCATCTAGTGGCCAAAATTAAGTATTTTCTGATTCGGGCGTTTCATAAAATATACCGCATTTTGGCCACTAGATGGAGCTGACAATCACAGGATGTCACAGTGTTCGAGAAAATACAAGGAAAATGTGCACAAGCCTGGACCAATGCTTGTGACAAGCTCTGAATAGCATGGCCACACCCACCTGACACATTGAGTACAGCTCAGAGGTCCTCTGAGGAGGTCCAACCAGGACACAAAGCATCAGGTGGGATCCACCATGACGTCATCACGCTGTTCAGAGCTTGCTGATGTTGCTGATGACAGGCTGCAGGGGGATTGGGACAAGCAGCAGTTCCAGAGACATGGGGCTTTGCTTTTATTGATGCAAATTACTGATGGCTTACATATGAGTTTTCTGATAGCCAGTATTATTGTATTCTGACAGTGAGACTCCTCCCCTGTCAGAATACACTGATCAACGCTGCAACAGTGCCATTCAAGATCATTAGATCTGCTCCTCTTGAATTGGATCGGACAAAATGGATCGAAATTTAGCCCATTTAGCAGGGACTATCTATGGCCAAATCTACTCCTTCCAGTCTCGCCCTAGTCTCCCTTTTAAGGCTACTTTCACACTGAGGCAGTTTTCAGGCACTTTAGCGTGAGAAATAGCCTCTTAAAGCGGTTGTATAGTCTTTTTTTTTACTTTTACCTACAGGTAAGCCTATACTAAGGCTTACCTGTAGGTAAAAGAAATATCTCCTAAACCTACACGGTTTAGGAGATATTTGCAAAAAAAGACATGCACCGATGTCTACGGCGCATGCGCGCCGTAGACAACGGTGCATTCACAGGGTTAATCCCATTCAGAATTCCGGCGCTGCCGGAATAGAAAGCTCCAGCGCGCATGCGCGGAGTGACGTCTTTGCTGCTCCGGCCAATCACAGCGCCGGAGCGGCGCTGTGATTGGCTGGAGCGGCGATACCCGGAAGTAACGTTCCGGGTATCTGAGGAGCGATGGCTGCGGTCGGAGCGGGGGACGAGGATGGCTTTGGGGGTCCCGATCTAAGGTAAGTGATTCATAATGAGCTAGTATGCTAGTCATACTAGCTCATTATGGCTTTTTCTTGCAGGTGATTTAAAAAAAAAAATTTTGTCTGGGTTTACAACCGCTTTAAAAGCACCTGAAAATCCTCCCATTCATTGCAGTGTGTCTTTTCACATTGGGGTGGTGCGCTTGTGGGACGTTACGAAAAGTCTTGCAAGCAGCATCTTTGGGGTGGGTTGGGAGCGCTGTAAATAGCGCTCCCAAAATACCCTGGCCCATTGCAATAAATAGGCAGCGTGATAATAGATGTGGGGTATATGGCGCTACCTTTATGCTCTGGGAACTTATTTGGAATGGTGTTGGGTTTCCTCTGCAGGGTAGTGATGAGCCGAACACCCCCGGGTTCGGTTCGCACCAGAACCCGCGAACGGACTGAAAGTTTGCGCGAACATTAGAACCCTATTAAATACAATGGATGCGAACGTTCAGATTCTAAAGTGCTAATTATAACGACTATTATCCATGTTATTGTCCGAAACAGAGTTTGGGAACCCGGGTTCTGCACCAGGGGACATGTATCAATGCAAAAAGAAGTTTTAAAAACGGACGTTTTCCGGGAGCAGTCATTTTAATGATGCATAAAGTGAAAAAAAAAAGTCAAATATTCCTTTAAATATTGTACCTGGGGGGTGTCTAAAGTATGCCTGTGAAGTGCCACGTGTTTCCCGTGTTTAGAACTGTCCCTGCACAAAATAACATTTCTAAAGGAAAAAAAGCCATTTAAAACTGCTTGCGGCTTTAATGCAATGTCTGGTCCCGGTAATATGGATGAAAATCTTTAGGAAAAATGGCATAGCTACCCCATCAACCCCCCCCCCCCCCCCTACCCCAGCCCATTACCAGCCCCTTTGGGTCTTGTATGGATATTAAGGGGAACCCCGCACACAAAATAAAAAAGCCCCTATATACTCTGAACAGCCGTATACAGGCGGTGCATACAAGACAGGGACTGTAGGTTTGTTCTTATGTAGAATCTGTTTGTAATTTTGAACAGCTGCATTGTTTAAGTGTAGCTCCATGCCAAATTCCTTTTTTTTTAGCTTTTTGGAAAACATAGGGAACGGTTATCACCCCTGTCACATTTTTTTTGCTGTCTGTGCCCCTGTTCAGAACATTTCACCTCACTTTGCGTCCCAATGACAACTGTTTTTGAAATGTGGTGTTTGTATTGAAACAAGGATTGGTGATAAAGCATCAGTAGAGAGGAGACACCTTTCTCCCATATTAATTCTTACAGGAGAGAATTTTCCTTCCAAGGGGTAGATTTCCTCTCACTTCCTGTTGTCTTCTTCCGTTTGCAAGTAGTAGTAGTTTGTAAGTTGGATGTTTGAAAGTAGGGACCTTCCGTATATACTCTGCAGAAATTGGCCCCTTAGGTGTTGGTGTTGGCACAACACTGAAAGCACTCACAGTTATTCTTGGTGGGTGCTGGAACGCCCTGCTGTCAAGTATAATATCAGGAATTGTAATAACATATAATTGTTGATCAGTGGTAGTAAAAATTGGGCCTTTGATGGTGGTGCTGGTGCCACAACACTGTAAGGCCTGACAGTTACTCTTGGTGGGCGCAGCAATGGTCCCTGCTGTGAATTATTAGATCAATAATTATAATTGCATGCCCCTGTTGAACAGGGGCTGAAAAACTGGGCCTTTGGTGGTGGTGGTGGTGGTGATGGTGTTGCTGGTGCCACAACACTGTAAGGCCTGACAGTTACTCTTGGTGGGCGCAGCAATGGGCCCTGCTGTGAATTATTAGATCAATAATTATAATTGCATGCCCCTGTTGAACAGGGGCTGAAAAATTGGGCCTTAGGCACTGGTGGCACAACACTGCAACCCCTCACAGATACTGTACTTGGAGCACAGCAATGAGGCCTGTTGCAAAGTATTGCATCAAAAATTTTAATTACACGCCCCTGTTAAACAGGGGCTGAAAAATTGGGCCTTAGCCACTGGTGGCGTCACCCAGAAACCAAAATGATCTTCCAAGCTATCATCGTTAATCGTATCATTGAGGAGGAGGATAGCCAGACAACATAACAGCACAGGCACTCAGCATCAGCATCAGTCTTGAAGGGATGTGACATTTTAAAATCAATTAGTCTGTGTGAGGGGGTTAGCTCGGCAGCGGGTGTGTGTGACCCCCGGGATGGGCTCCCCACACAAAACAGGCCCAGCAAACGGAGGTTGTGGTTTTCAAAATCAAAAAGGTGCGGTTTATTTTCTATTTACAGTGACAAAACACAGCAAAGCAAAAGAAACATAACCAAAATAAATCCTGGTCAAGTTGACCTCTGACTAAACATACAGGTTTCCTAACTAACAACTGGGATCAGCCTAGTGCTGTCCTAGTCCCTAAGTCCCTGGTTTTAAATGTCCAAGCAAATAGCCACACAGGCTTTTTTCTCACCGCACAGGGGTTCACTCTCCCTAGACAGTCCACACAGGTCTGGTTCCAGGCATGAGCTAACATCTAATGAAGCTGGGAGTTCTTATAGAGGCCTAAATGAGCTGACAAGCTTCAGCTGGCCTCATCAACTCCCTGTCTGTACGACGCCCCACACTCTCCCTAGAGGTATGAGTCATCCATGAGCCTACTAGCCTCAGCTGGGCTTATACAACTCTCCACCCTAGTTGTATAAGTCAGCATAAAGCCTGAATCTGGGAGAAATATATCTACCCCCCTGGATGCAACCAGGTGACTTTACCTTCCTGCTGTCACATACCCCCCCCTCTTGTTTTAACCTCGGGGTTGGAACACCAGCAATCAGGCATTCATGTACTCGAGACAAAGCATCCACATTCCCCATTTGAACGCCAGGGCGATGCTTTACTGTGAAGTTGAATTCCTGGAGGGCCAGGAACCACCTATTCACTCTTCTATTTGTTTCCTTGTTTTGAGCCATCCACTTTAACGGAGCGTGATCCGTAACCATGTCAAAGTGCCTACCTAGCAGGTAGTACCGAAGGGAATCTAGAGCCCACTTCACCGCTAAACACTCCTTTTCAACGGTGGCGTAATTTACCTCATGGGACTTCAACTTCCTGCTGAGGTAAATGACTGGGTGCTCTTCCCCGTTCCAGACCTGGGACAATACTGCTCCTAACCCCACATCTGACGCATCACTTTGTACGACAAAGTCTTTAGAGAAGTCGGGTGAGTACAACACTGGCTGGCTACATAAGGCTTGTTTCAAGAATTGGAATGCTGCCTCAGCCTCGGGGGTCCATTTAATCATGACCGACCCTTTCCCCTTCGTTAGGTTGGTTAGGGGCACAGCCTTAGAGGCAAAGTGGGGAATGAATCGCCGATAATACCCAGCGATTCCCAGAAAGGCTCGTACCTGCTTCTTGCTGTTGGGACGTGGCCAACTCTGGATGGCCTCGACTTTGTTGAGTTGGGGTTTTATTACTCCCCTCCCAATGGTGTACCCAAGATATTTGGCCTCCTCCTGCCCAATGGTACACTTCTTGGGGTTAGCCGTAAACCCCGCTTCCCGAACAGAGTCCAGGACTGCTTGCACTTTTGGCAGATGTGAGGCCCAATCTGTGCTATGGACAATTACGTCATCCAGGTAAGCCGCAGCATACTTCCGATGGGGCCTCAGCATCTGGTCCATTTTCCGCTGGAATGTGGCCGGCGCATTCTGTAACCCGAACGGCATTCTTTTATATTGGAACGCCCCGTCTGGGGTTACAAATGCGGTTTTCTCTTTGGCCAATTTGGCCAGGGGGATTTGCCAATACCCTTTTGTGAGGTCAAGAGTCGTCATGTATCGGGCTGTTCCCAGCCGGTCGATCAACTCATCTATACGTGGCATGGGGTAGGTGTCAAATTTTGTAACTTTGTTCAACTGACGAAAATCGTTACAAAATCGCCAGCTCCCATCCGGTTTAGGCACCAACACAATGGGACTAGACCAATCACTTTGGGACTCCTCTATCACCCCTAAGTTCAGCATTTTCTGTACTTCCTCCCGTATTGCCTCCCGTCGGGCCTCTGGGATCCGATAGGGTTTTAACTTCACCCTTTCACCGGGCGGGGTAATGATGTCATGCTCTACCCCAAATGTTTGTCCCGGCAGCTCAGAGAATACCTCCTTGTTGCGAAGCACAAACTCCTTAACCTCCTGTTGTTGGGGTTGTGACAAGGTGGCTGCTATTCCAACCTCAGGAATCACGCAACCAGTTTGAGCTGGTGACCAAGTGTCTGCGACTAGGGACTCTCTATCCCTCCAGGCTTTCAACAGATTAACGTGATAGATCTGTTCGAGCTTTCGCCTTCCTGGTTGTCTGACCTTGTAATTCACTTCACTCACTTTTTCCATTATCTCGTAGGGGCCTTGCCATTTGGCAAGGAATTTACTTTCAACCGTAGGGACAAGTACCAGTATCCTATCCCCCGGGGAAAAGGTACGGGTCTTGGCTCCACGGTTGTACACTCTCTGCTGTGCTAACTGCGCTTGGGCCAAATGTTCCTTCACGATGGGCATTACCTGTGCAATTCGGTCTTGCATCAGGGCGACATGCTCACACTCCTGTGGGGAGAACTCTCACTTTCCCAAGTTTCCTTGGCAATATCCAACAGCCCTCTTGGGTGTCTCCCATACAGTAACTCAAAGGGGGAGAATCCCGTAGAGGATTGGGGCACCTCCCTAATAGCAAACATCAGATAAGGAAGTAGACAGTCCCAATCCTTTCCATCTCTATCCACCACTTTCTTCAACATTTGTTTTAGGGTTTTGTTGAATCTTTCAACCAGCCCATCGGTTTGGGGGTGATACACAGATGTACGTAATTGCGTCACTTTGAACAATTTACACAGCTCCTTCATAACCCGGGACATAAAGGGTGTACCTTGGTCCGTAAGCAGTTCTTTACAAATACCCACCCGGCTAAACACAAGAGATAGCTCTTTGGCTATGGTTTTGGCCGAGGTATTTCGGAGAGGGATCGCTTCTGGATAACGGGTGGCATAGTCCATTATAACTAATATGTACTGGTGCCCCCTAGCGGACTTGATTATAGGACCTACCAAATCCATGGCGATCCTCTCAAACGGGACCTCAATGATGGGTAGAGGGACCAGCGGGCTACGGAAATGTGGCATCGGGGCCGACCTCTGACACACAGGGCAGGAGGAACAATAGTTTTCTATGTCCTTCATCACCCCCGGCCAATAGAATCTCTGTAATACCCTCTCTCGGGTTTTCTCTGTCCCCAGATGACCTCCAAGAATGTGCCCATGGGCCAACTCCAACACCAACTTCCTGTAAGGTTTGGGCACCACAAGCTGCTCAACGGTTTCTTCTGCCCTTTTTGCCACCCGATACAGTAGGTCCTTCTCTACGCTGAAGTATGGGTAAGTGCAGGTATTATCTGGGTTCACTAACTCGCCATCTATTTTCACTACGTTTTCGCGTGCCTTTATTAGGGCGGGGTCTTTCAACTGTTCTGTGGCAAAGTTTTCCCTGTGAACCTCAAGATCAGAAAACTCCACAGACGGTAGGTTTTCGTCTGAGGAGGTGGGCTCCTCTCCAGTTTCTTGAGTCTCCCCTGCCAATACTGATAAGGGAAATTCCGGAGAGTCCTCACCACTCTCAGGGGAGTTCTGGCTATCACATTCCTGGTACATAGGGGCACCAGTGGGGGGCTCAGGATCATCCCACAGTTCCCAGAACTTCGGAAAATCCCTTCCCACAATGGCGTCATACGGTAACTGAGATACTAAGCCCACTGGATGAGAGAGGGTACCTTTGGGGGTCTCGAAACACACTGTAGTCACTGGATACTCTCGGGTGTCCCCATGCACACAAATAACAGCTACCTTGCTATTCCCAGAGACCTCTGTTTTAACTAACTCAGCCTTTATCAGGGTCACAAGGCTACCTGAATCCAGCAATACCACAACATTTCTACCATTAACACACATTTTGCATAAATGTTTCTCAATTCCTCGAATGGCAGTGCATGCGACTGTCGCACACAGCGACTGACGTCTGCCCGTCAGAAAGTCACACTGCATGGGTTCCTCCACAACCGGGCAATTGGCTGCAATATGTCCCGCTTGCCGGCAGCGGTAGCAAACGATCCTTCTTGCCGCCTCTTGAGCCGCTGATTTCCCAGGCTGTTCTCGCCAAACTTGGGGTAGAGCTCCCACCCTCTCACTCTCTCCACCCTTACCCCTTGGAATCCTCTTATCCGCCCCTGGGGATGGTCTGGTCTTAGGGTGGAAAGTCCGAGTGTCTCTGGAAGAGGCCGTCAGGTTCTCTGTAGCCAAGTATTTCTCCACACGATCCACAAGACCATCGGCCGTCTCTGGGTCTCCATGGCTTACCCAGTTTTGGATGGCCGTAGGAAGAGCTCTCAAAAACCGATCCATTACAACACGTTCCACAATCTTTGGTGCGGACAAAGTCTCTGGCTGTAGCCACTTTCTGCTCAGGTGAATGAGATCATACATTTGAGACCTGGGGGGTTTTCCAAGCTGGAACGTCCAGTTATGCACACGCTGAGCCCGGACAGCCTGGGTGACACCCAGCCTTGCCAATATCTCAGCTTTTAGCATCACATAGTCTTTTGCTTGGTCAGGCTCTAGGTCATAGTAAGCCTTCTGCGATTCACCAGTTAACAGAGGAGCCACCAGTCCAGCCCACTGCTCCTCAGGCCACTTTTCTCTTTCAGCAGTCCTTTCAAATGTGGTCAAAAATACCTCTGGATCATCCTCTCCAGTCATTTTTGTCAATAAACGACTCACCCCAAAGGACGCGGTATTAGTGGGACGGCTTTCCTCACTGGTCTGCGGACGTTGCTGCATTACTGCTTCCATTTGTTGTAGTCTCTGCTCTTGCTTCTGTAACAGGTCTATGAAGCGGGCCTCAGATTGCTGCTGGGCTTGTTGCTGAGCTTCCAGACTCTGTTGGTGAGCTTGCTGCTGGGCTGCAAGGCTCTGTTGATGAGCTTCAAGGCTCTTTTGCAAACCTGCATTTGTCTGCTGTTGATTGGCATTTGCTAGAGCCAGCTGCTTCAGTATCTCCTCCATGCTGGCTTAAAAAAAACTGCCCGCATTCTCCACCAACTGTGAGGGGGTTAGCTCGGCAGCGGGTGTGTGTGACCCCCGGGATGGGCTCCCCACACAAAACAGGCCCAGCAAACGGAGGTTGTGGTTTTCAAAATCAAAAAGGTGCGGTTTATTTTCTATTTACAGTGACAAAACACAGCAAAGCAAAAGAAACATAACCAAAATAAATCCTGGTCAAGTTGACCTCTGACTAAACATACAGGTTTCCTAACTAACAACTGGGATCAGCCTAGTGCTGTCCTAGTCCCTAAGTCCCTGGTTTTAAATGTCCAAGCAAATAGCCACACAGGCTTTTTTCTCACCGCACAGGGGTTCACTCTCCCTAGACAGTCCACACAGGTCTGGTTCCAGGCATGAGCTAACATCTAATGAAGCTGGGAGTTCTTATAGAGGCCTAAATGAGCTGACAAGCTTCAGCTGGCCTCATCAACTCCCTGTCTGTACGACGCCCCACACTCTCCCTAGAGGTATGAGTCATCCATGAGCCTACTAGCCTCAGCTGGGCTTATACAACTCTCCACCCTAGTTGTATAAGTCAGCATAAAGCCTGAATCTGGGAGAAATATATCTACCCCCCTGGATGCAACCAGGTGACTTTACCTTCCTGCTGTCACATCTGTTATATCAGCATCTGGTGTGTGGTAGCTGGTGGTGATCCAAGACTGGTTCATCTTGATGAAAGTCAGTCGATCAACCGAGTCGGTGGACAGGCGCACCCTGTGATCCGTGACAAATCCTCCAGCAGCACTGAATGTGCGTTCTGAAAGAACGCTGGATGCAGGACAGGCCAGTAGCTCAATTGCATACTGTGCAAGCTCTGGCCAGTGATCCATCCTCAAGACCCAGTAAGCCAGAGGATTTTCGGTGGGGAAGGTGTCCAAGTCTGACCTTGCCCCTAGGTATTCCTGCACCATGTATATCAGACGCTGGCGATGGTTGCTGGAACCGATCATACTTTGGGGCTGCGGACTAAAGAATTGTCTGAACGCATCGGTCAGACGGCCACCTTCCCCACCGCTCCTTCTTTGACTGCCCGAAGCCTCAGCAACTCGTTGTCCAGGACCAGGAGTTTGTAACCTCCCAGTCTCTGGGAACGCGTTGCACAGACCTTTCTGCAAGGCCTCCCGGAGTTGTCTCATCCTCTGCTCCCTCTGCGATGGTACGATAAGGTCCGCAACCTTACCCTTGTACTGTGGATCAAGGAGAGTGGCCAGCCAGTAATGGTCCCTCTCCTTGATCCGAAGAATACGAGGATCCTTCCGCAGACTTTGCAGGATCAGGGAGGCCATGCAGCGTAGGTTAGCTGAGGCATTCAGTCCGGAGTCCTCTGGGTCACTAAGGACGACATGATCCGCAGCCACCTCCTCCCAGCCACGTACAAGTCCACTGGTTTCTTGGGACTGTAAATCATCCCTAAAAGACTGCTGCTGATGATGCTGAGTGCCAGCCTCCACCTCCATGCTGACACAATCCTCCTCCTCCTCCTCCTCCTCCTCCTCTTCCTGTGCGATGGGTGGGACAGAAGGAACACTGTCTGGGTAAAGGGGGCCTTGAGAGGCAAGGAAGTCCTCCTCTTCCTGCCTCTGTTCTGCCTCAAGTGCCCTGTCCATTATTCCACGCAGCGTGTGCTCCAACAGGTGGACAAGAGGTACAGTGTCACTGATGCATGCACTGTCACTGCTCACCATCCTCGTGGCCTCCTCAAATGGTGCCAGGACAGTGCATGCATCCCTGATCATGCCCCACTGGCGTGGTGAAAAAAACCCGAGCTCCCCTGACCCTGTCCTGGTGCCGTAGTCGCACAGGTACTCATTGATGGCCCTCTGCTGCGTGTGCAACCGCTGCAGCATGGCCAACGTTGAGTTCCACCTGGTGGGCATGTCACATATAAGGCGGTTCTTGGGCAGGTTCAACTCCTTTTGAAGCTCAGCCAGGCGAGCACTGGCATTATAAGATCTGCGGAAATGCACACAGACTTTCCTGGCCTGCCTCAGGACATCCTGTAAGCCCGGGTACCTGCCCAAGAACCGCTGCACCACCAGGTTAAGGACGTGAGCCATACAGGGCACATGGGTCAGTTGTCCCTGTCGGAGGGCGGAGAGGAGGTTGGTGCCATTGTCGCAAACCACCATTCCTGGCTTAAGCTGGCGTGGCGTCAACCACCTCTCGGCCTGCCCCTGCAGAGCAGACAGGACCTCTGCCCCAGTGTGGCTCCTGTCCCCCAAACACACCAGCGCAAGCACGGCATGGCATCTTTTTGCCTGCGTACTTGCATAGCCCCTTGAACGCCTACGGAGCACCGCTGGTTCCGAGGACAAACCACAGGAAGAGACCATGGAGGAAGAAGAAGAGGAGGGGGTGGAGGAGAGAGGTGTGTCACAACCAGTAGTAGCATTTTGGAGGCGTGGGGGTGGAACAACCTCCAACACTACTGCACCTTGTCCTGCATCCTTCCCAGCTGCCAAAAGAGTGACCCAATGGGCCGTGAAAGAAAGGTAACGTCCCTGTCCATGCCTGCTGGACCATGAGTCAGCGGTAATATGCACCTTACTGCTGGCCGCCCTGTCCAGCGAGGCCAAGACATTGCCTTCCACATGCCTGTAGAGAGCCGGAATAGCCTTCCGTGCGAAAAAGTGTCGTTTGGGAACCTGCCACTGAGGAACCGCACATTGCACAAACTCACGGAAGGGGGCCGAGTCTACCAACTGAAAAGGCAGCAGTTGAAGCGCTAGCAATTTAGCCAAGCTAGCATTCAACCGCTGGGCATGTGGATGGCTGGGAGTGAACTTCTTTCGACGGTCCAGCAGCTGGGGCAGGGAAATTTGCCTGCTAGAATCGGACGTTGGTGTACTGCTAGCAGAGTGCCCGCAAGTACTTGCCTGTGACACACCTAATTCTACACCTTCATTCCTCTCAGAGCAGGTTTCAGAGAGGAGTGAAGGTATAGTGGGGTTGGAGATCCCAGCTGATGCGGTGCAAGAAGAGGTCAGCTTTGTTCTTTGGTGTGGGTCTTTAAGGTAGGCTTGCCAACGAGCTGCATGGCAGGTCAACATATGTCTGATCAAGCATGTGGTGCCCAAGCGGCTGATGTTTTGGCCACGCGATATACGCTTGAGACATATGTTGCAAACAGCAGCTGTGCGATCTGATGCACTCGCCTCAAAAAAGGCCCACACCAAAGAACTTTTTGAATGACGGGCAGAGGCAGCGGTGTGATTCCGTCGGTGTGCTGCCCATACGCTGGCCACTCAAGGGCATCCTGCCTCGTTGGAGATGTGCCTCCTCCTCATCCTCCTCCTCCTCCTCTCTCCTATTAGGCACCCACGTGGAGTCAGTGACCTCATCATCCCCTCCCTCCTCATCACTGGAGCCAATCTGGCAGTATGCTGCAGCTGCTGGAACATGACTGCCAGATTGGTGTCCTTCTTGAGCATCCCCTCTCTCTACTCTCACGCTGCTGCCTTCCTCTAGCTGGGTATCATCATCAGATCCTTCCAAACGCTGGGCATCCTCCTGGAGCATGTACCCAACACTCTGCTCAAACAGTTCGGGGGACTCCTCAGGAGGAGGGCATGGTGGGTCTAGGGAAGGATTGACTAATGAAGATAATGATACCAGAGAAGAGGACGCTTTGGCAGCTGCTTTGCCACTACCCTGAGCCTGGGTGAGAGAGGATGAGGAGGATGAGGTGGGCTTGGTCATCCACTCTACCAAGTCTTCGGCATGATGTGGCTCAACATGTCCAGCTGCCGAAAACAAGGACAAGCGTGTCCCATGGCCATGTGCTGATGACAATGCACCGCGTACACGACCAGCACTGTTGCCCCCAGACACAGAGCCTGCTTGCCCTCTTTTTTTGCCTCCTGACTGTCTGCCTCTCCTTGGTTGCCTTCCAGACATTTTAATGGATGGCCTGCAGGGAGATGGGAAAAACAGCAATAAGGGCTACCTTCAGGTGTATATTGTGCAGGAGGCTTAGCAACAATGACACTGACACTGTCCCCTGCCTATCCTTCTCTGTCCCTAAACACAAGGATTGAAAATATGGTTCAGCAAAAAAGTTTTAGAACAGAATAGCACACTGACACTTTCCCTCACTGTCCTACTCTGTCCCTCCCTACAAACAAGATTTAGCACAGAATAGCACACTGATAATTTCTACGAGTGTCCTTCTCTGTCCCTCAACTCAGGGATTGAAAATATGGAACAGCAAAATAGTTTTAGAACAGAATAGCACACTGTCAGTTTCCCTCACTGTAGCTCTCTGTCCCTCAACTCAAGGATTGAAAATATGGAACAGCAAAATTGATTTAGAACAGAATAGCACACTGACACTTTCCCTCACTGTAGCTCTCTGTCCCTCAACTCAAGGATTGAAAATATGGTTCAGCAAAATAGTTTTAGAACAGAATAGCACACTGTCAGTTTCCCTCACTGTACCTCTCTGTCCTTCAACTCAAGGATTGAAAATATGGAACAGCAAAATTGATTTAGAACAGAATAGCACACTGTCAGTTTCCCTCACTGTACCTCTCTGTCCCTCAACTCAAGGATTGAAAATATGGAACAGCAAAATTGATTTAGAACAGAATAGCACACTGTCAGTTTCACTCACTGTACCTCTCTGTCCCTCAACTCAAGGATTGAAAATATGGAACAGCAAAATAGTTTTAGAACAAAATAGCACACTGTCAGTTTCACTCACTGTACCTCTCTGTCCCTCAACTCAAGGATTGAAAATATGGTTCAGCAAAATAGTTTTAGAACACAATAGCACACTGACACTTTCCCTCACTGTAGCTCTCTGTCCCTCAACTCAAGGATTGAAAACATGGTTCAGCAAAATAGTTTTAGAACACAATAGCACACTGACACTTTCCCTCACTGTAGCTCTCTGTCCCTCAACTCAAGGATTGAAAATATGGAACAGCAAAATTGATTTAGAACAGAATAGCACACTGTCAGTTTCACTCACTGTACCTCTCTGTCCCTCAACTCAAGGATTGAAAATATGGTTCAGCAAAATAGTTTTAGAACACAATAGCACACTGACACTTTCCCTCACTGTAGCTCTCTGTCCCTCAACTCAAGGATTGAAAATATGGTTCAGCAAAATATTTTTAGAACAGAATAGCACACTGTCAGTTTCCCTCACTGTAGCTCTCTGTCCCTCAACTCAAGGATTGAAAATATGGAACAGCAAAATTGATTTAGAACAGAATAGCACACTGTCAGTTTCACTCACTGTACCTCTCTGTCCCTCAACTCAAGGATTGAAAATATGGTTCAGCAAAATAGTTTTAGAACACAATAGCACACTGACACTTTCCCTCACTGTAGCTCTCTGTCCCTCAACTCAAGGATTGAAAATATGGTTCAGCAAAATAGTTTTAGAACAGAATAGCACACTGTCAGTTTCCCTCACTGTACCTCTCTGTCCCTCAACTCAAGGATTGAAAATATGGAACAGCAAAATTGATTTAGAACAGAATAGCACACTGTCAGTTTCCCTCACTGTACCTCTCTGTCCCTCAACTCAAGGATTGAAAATATGGAACAGCAAAATTGATTTAGAACAGAATAGCACACTGTCAGTTTCACTCACTGTACCTCTCTGTCCCTCAACTCAAGGATTGAAAATATGGTTCAGCAAAATAGTTTTAGAACACAATAGCACACTGACACTTTCCCTCACTGTAGCTCTCTGTCCCTCAACTCATGGATTGAAAATATGGTTCAGCAAAATAGTTTTAGAACAGAATAGCACACTGTCAGTTTCCCTCACTGTAGCTCTCTGTCCCTCAACTCAAGGATTGAAAATATGGAACAGCAAAATTGATTTAGAACAGAATAGCACACTGTCAGTTTCACTCACTGTACCTCTCTGTCCCTCAACTCAAGGATTGAAAATATGGTTCAGCAAAATAGTTTTAGAACACAATAGCACACTGACACTTTCCCTCACTGTAGCTCTCTGTCCCTCAACTCAAGGATTGAAAATATGGTTCAGCAAAATAGTTTTAGAACAGAATAGCACACTGTCAGTTTCCCTCACTGTACCTCTCTGTCCCTACAAACAAGGATTAGCACAGAATAGCACACTGTCACTGACACTCTCCCTACCTATCCTTATTTGTCCCTAAACACAAGGAATCCAGGATTAGTAAAGGAAAAAAAATGACACTGTCCCTGCCTATGCTTCTCTTTCCCTGCTCCGGAACACACTACACAAGGCCGCCGCGCTGGCGGCCTTTTATAGTGTGGGGCGTGTACTAAACCCCATCAGCAATAATTGGCCACAGGCATCCTGCCTGTGGCCAATCATTGCTCTCCTCGCTGCCGGCGCTGTGATTGGCCAAGCATGCGGGGTCACAGTGCATGCTTGGCCAATCACAGCGCCTGGATGACACTGCGATGGCGTAGTGCATTGTGGGCCGTTTGCGTCACTCGAATTTGGCGCGAACGGCCCAAATCGTTCGATCTTCGTTGAACGATCGAACAGCCGATGTTCGAGTCGAACGTATGTTCGACTCGAACACGAAGCTCATCCCTACTGCAGGGTACAACTGATAAGCCCCTATGGGATGAGGTGCAGGACTGTGTATATTTTGTGCTAGTAATCCTAGATTCTATATATTAGCTGTGTATGTGATCCTCAACTCCTATGTATGTGGAAAAAATCCTAACCCTCCAGAGGTTGTGACAATTGTGCTAATAAATAAATAATAAATAAAATGTTACCCTTATTGATGTGTATGATATCTATGTGGGTGTGTTTTCACTTCATATTGTATGCAAATTCCATAATCCAAACATTAATCTCAAGATTCCAAACAAACTTCTAGTGAACTCAGTATTTCAAAAAATCAAAAAAACAATATTCCAAAAATGACTTCCTTGCCGTATAAGTCCCTGTATCTTATTCCATACAGATCACACCTTAAAGTGTTGTGTGTATTCAATATATCCTGTGCCTAAAAACTGGTATTGCCCGATTTCCGTTATCTAGTTAATTCCCTTGTAGGTTAACCCATTAACTAAACCAATGAAATGTATTCACAATGGTCATGTAATGGTCAGCCACTTTAGTGGTGAGGATTAGTTTCTTTGTAATTCCTCAATTCAAATGGTTAATCAGAAAAAAGAGAAAAAAGAAGAAATACTGACAAATATATGCATCTATACTATAGCCAGAATAAGTTCATGCGGCTACAGCAAATTCATGTGTTAACATAGAAAAAATAAATAAATAGGCAGCGCTTCCAAAGCGTTGCAAAATGTGACTTTTTACCTTTTTTGGGGGGGGGGGGGGGGAAGGGCGCTGCTAGCGGCCGAAAAGCACTGCAAAAACGAGCGGCTAACGGCCGGTCGCTGTCTGTGTGAAAGGGGTCAGTTCAAAACAGCTGGGGGGTCAGGAAGGATTGGCTGTCACAGTCACATGATTAGAATCTGGTCCCGCTGACTACTGATCTGGATTGGGAACTGCCTGTGACAGCTCAGTCTTTGTGTTGGGAGCTTGCAGTGAGCATGCTCAGCACAATGACACAGATGTGTTGGGTGGTTTTAAAGTAGTTAAAATAGAACTAAAGGCAAAACTTTGAGAGAGGGATGAGGACCCCTGTCAGATTTATTGTGGTCTGTGTCCCCGGAAGCCCCTGTTCACACTAGTGCATTCAGCTGCTGCTGTGCTGCATTGTAGGACAACAGAAATCACTATTCTCTGCGGTGCCCGTGCTCATCAAGGCGGCAAATGTTTTTTGAAAGGCCATGCGCTTCTTTGGAGAGATTTCCTCTCACTTCCTGTTGTGGTTATGGAACAGGAAGGGAAAGGAAATCTGCCAATGGGGACACAAGTTCTGATGACAACCAAGGATTCCCTCACTTTGGAGGGCTTTCCTCTCACTTCCTGTTGCAGCTATCAAACAGGACATGAAGGGAAATCTTCCAATGGAGACACTAGTTCTGGAGACAACAACCAGGGCTTTCCTCTCACTTCCTGTTGCAGCTATCAAACAGGACATGAAGGGAAATCTTCCAATGGAGACACTAGTTCTGGAGACAACAACCAGGGCTTTCCACTCACTTCCTGTTGCAGCTATCAAACAGGACATGAAGGGAAATCTTCCAATGGAGACACTAGTTCTGGAGACAACAACCAGGGCTTTCCTCTCACTTCCTGCTGTCGCTATGGAACAGGACATGAAGGGAAATCTTCCAATGGGGACACTAGTTCTGGAGACAACAACCAGGGCTTTCCTCTCACTTCCTGTTGCAGCTATCAAACAGGACATGAAGGGAAATCTTCCAATGGGGACACTAGTTCTGGAGACAACAACCAGGGCTTTCCTCTCACTTCCTGTTGCAGCTATCAAACAGGACATGAAGGGAAATCTTCCAATGGGGACACTAGTTCTGGAGACAACAACCAGGGCTTTCCTCTCACTTCCTGCTGTCGCCATGGAACAGGATGTTAAGGGAAATCTCTCCAATGGCAAAAACACCTGACAGGGGTTAGAACCCTCCCTTACTCTATCCAAAATGAAAAAAAAAATATGCCTTTAGTTCTTCCTCAACTTATTATTTCCTCTTAGTTATTTAACTGAGCCTTCTTCTTTAATCCAATGTGTGTTGATTTTTGGTACAGCACATGTCCATTGCTGGTCACCATCGATCCAGCCCCCTGGAGGTAACAGTCCGGTACTGTCACTCTGATGACTTCCCCTTACACGTACGTCTCCTGTCCTCTCCACACTTCCCCATTCCCCCTCACAGCAGTCTGCACATTCCTGCGCCGGCTCCCGGGTGCGTTCACTTGCAGACAGTCCCTTTCTTTCTGTGTTTCTAGACGCTCCCTTTAAAGGTTAGTCCTCCCCGTGCTGCCACTCATTCTCGCACGGACGGGGTTGGAAGTTTGCCGACTCTCCCTGGATTGCAGCCAATCAAGGTACCCCCTTCGCATGTCGGCCCCTCCCCTCCTCTCGCTCAGATCCCAAGTTTCTCCTGTGAGAAAAAGCATCGGAGATTGTGGGGGTAAGACTCGGGGGGTCCGGGTCTGTGGGTGGGAGAGAAGTGGGCGCTGTGCCACAGGAAGGGGGGAGTCCTACACAGGGGCCTGCTGCTGGGGGTCAGCTGGTACGGGGAGGGTGCTGGGAAGGATGACGTGGTGGTGGGTGCGGGCTATGGGGTGCCAGCGGCTGTGGAAGTTAATGGGAGCGGACAGGGGGCCCTGCATGTATGTGTGTGTGGGCCGAGCGGGGTCAAGTGACCGTGCTGGTTTGGGTGGGGTTGGGGTACGAGCATTCTATATATCTATCTATAAATATATGGACTGTTACCACTGAGAGGCCTCCCATTGGACCCCCAGGTATTCCTCTACCTCTGAGGGACACCTTTTTTCTATTATCAGTGCCATGGGTGACTCCATCACTGTGAAAGCTTGTGGGGTTTTTTTTTTTTTTTGTATAAATATCTAAAATAATGTAATGAATTTCCTCCAGTGACCTCCAATGTGTTTGTTGGTTCCATTTAGTATGAAGGGAGCGGTAGTTGGACTGTACCCTGGCTCTAGTAGAGACACTAGGCCCCATTGGTGGTGATGGCGGATAGACGTTCACTACTTGTAAAGTTAAGGGCACACAAATGTAAAAAAAAATAATGCACATTAAAACACGTTGCAAATGTTTTTTTTTTGCATGTTTAGGAAGCGCTTGTGAAGCTTTCGGAGCTTTTTTTGAAGATTTAATAGAAGCGAAAGCTTCAGGCCTCTCGCTTTTTTCTTTTTTTTTTTTTGAGGAGGACCCAATCACAAGGGTTATGTTACACCTGGGTGTAGCACAGAGCTCCAAAACGCTCAAGAAACCAAATTCCTTACTTTTCGGGTTGTCCCAGAAGCTTGAACAAGGTGCAGGAGCTACTTTTGAAGCGGAATGGCCCTATTGACTTTGATGCCAAATGGCATGTTATGCGAGTTCTTCATGATAAAAGCCTCTTAAAGTGGTTGTAAAGGCTGAAGGTTTTTTTGTTTTTACCTTGATCCATTCTATGGACGAAGATAATAGACTTTTTCAGTGTGCAGTCCCCCTCCCTCTCATACTTAAGCCCATTCTTGATCCAGCGATGTGCACAAGAGCTGAGGCTTTCCCGAGTCTCCTCCTCCTGATTGGCTGAGATGCAGGAGCTATTGTTCCCGCTGCTGTCAAGGGGGCGTGGCTGGACTTATGGACACAAAGAGTAGGACTCGGGAGGGAGAACACCTGAGTGCCCATATAGCATGCAGCTTGCTAGAGGGCACTTGGCAAGGGGGGCAGAGCACTGGCGTGGGACCCGACGAGGTGGATTGGGGCTGCTCTGTGCAAAACCACATTTATTTATTTTATGATTTTTCTACTTAATTTTTTATGTTTGTATTTTATCTACTTTACAATCACTTTAACTCTTGGGCCCCTTTTCACACGGGGTGGATCCACTCGGCAGACTCTGCTAGCTCAGCGGAGCATCACTCCGTTGATCCCCGCTGAGCAGGCGGATAACAGGTTCGTCTCTGCTCACTGTGCAGGGATGGACCTGTCAGAGCCCCATTTTTCTCTATGGTGAGATTCGATGAAAACAGACAGCATGTCCGGTTTCATTCGGTCCACTGGACGGATGGCAAACTTATCACCATCCGTCTGTTTTCAGCGGATCGTCAGGCAGATGTCAGTGGACACATCACCACTGACATCCGCCTGCCCATACAAGTCAATTGGTGGTCCGCTCGGATCCGCCTGAAAAACAGACAAGCAGATCTTTGCGGGCCGATGGTGTGAAAGGGGCCTTATGGCTTCGATTTTCTTTTCCTAGCTATTTCTTCTGAAATAATCGATCACTAGTCAACAACCCATTTGATTGATATGCTGCATGTGGCGAAGAAGATTTCGACCAAAAGTTTAGAGCTGGTCATAACTTACTATTGTAAATTACCAATCACATCTCCGTTTTCCACCAGGTAATCTTGGGGGGGGGGGGGGGGGGGGCAAGATACAGTTGCATTTACAAACAGATTACCTGGCATTTTCTGCCTTAGCTACTCGACTCAGTTTGAATATAATCTAAATTGATTGGCAGGGCTATTAAAGCTTTTTGATTGTTTGAAGATTTGACTGTTTTTAATGAATCGCACATCAAAATAAACTCAGTTACTATTAAAAAGTGCAATAAAATGCCTCAAAATCACGTGCCTTGGCTCAAGTGTGAATGGGCAGGTGGATGTAAACGGACACCTATCCGCTTACATCCGTTTACCTCTGAGTACTTCAAGATACAGCAAAAAATGGAGGTCTTCTTTCTTTCTTCTTTTTTTTTCCTTTTCCTTTTCCTTTTTTGTAGGCTGCTTTCACATAAGTTTTTCTTCTGTTTTTGCGTTAAAAAAAGCAGAAGAAAAACTCCTGACCATTAAATCCTATGGAACTCTTCACAATGGTCAGTTGGGGATGCGTTGTGTGTTTCAAAGTCCTGCTTGCTGCATTTTTGGTGCAGTAAAAAAACACACCAAAAGTGCACCGCAGTTGCGTTTTTGGTGCAGTTTTTGAGTCGGTGACTGACGCGTTTTTCACCTGTGAAAAAAAAAAACGCATATGCATTTTTTACTCGTTTTTAAAGTGGAGCAGTGTGAAAGTAGCCTTACTTCTTCCTTTTTTTTTTTTTTTTGCTGATATAAAAAATGACATATTGGAAGTGATCAGATGTAAATGGATTTAAAGCAGAAGTAAACCCCTCGATTTAACAGTTTCAAAAAAGTTACATTCCTGGCACATGCTGGGAGTGTAACTGGCACATTGGTTGTGCTCTCAACTAAACTGTTAAACCATCCAATGGCTGGTGTCATAACAGATTACATGGGGCGGCACAGTGGTGTAGTGAGTAGCACTCTAGCCTAGCAGTAACTAGGGTTGCTGGTTTGAATCCCAACCACGACCAACCCAACCAGCCTGGAGTTTGCATGTTCTCCCTGTGCCTGTGTGGGTTTCCTCCCACACTCCAAAGATATGCTGGTAGGTTAATTGGCTCTGTCTAAATTGGCCCAAGCGCGTTGGGATCCTACGGGGTTGAAGATTAAACAGGCCAAGATGGCAGCTTCCTTGGCTAAAAACGATAGGAGGGTTTACTTCCACTTTAAGCTGTTTACATCTGGCCATCCATTAAAGTGACATGCACCCCATTCTCTCCGATTCAGCAGGGGATCTGTTCATGGATACTCTGCTGAATGGGCCACATGGTGCCTGTGTTTAAAGGGCCTAGGAGCGAGCGCCTTTAGGATTGTCCCAAATGACAATTGCTGCAAAATCACACTGTGTTTTGGGGGTGCCATTAATGGGTGCCATCGCAAATGTGTCCCGTGTTTTGCTGTGATTTTGGAATGACCATTCCAATACGCTTAGGTGTAAAAGAAGCCTAAAGCCTCGTACACACGACCGTTTTTCTAGGCAAGAAATTACAAGAAAACAGCTGGGAGAGCTTTCTTGCCTGAGAAAACCGTTCGTGTGTATGGTTTCTCGTCGAACCTGCTCTCTATTTTCTCGTCAGGATTCTCGTTTTTCTCGTCGGGTTTCTCGTCTGCCTGTTTCCCGACGAGAAAACCGGTCGTGTGTATGCTTTTCCAAGTCTTAAAAAAAAACGCGCATGCTCAGAATCAAGTATGTGAGACGAGAGCGCTCCTTCTGGTAAAACTAGCGTTCGTAATGGAGATAGCACATTCGTCACGCTGTAAATTATTGCATCGTTTTAATGATGCAAGAAGACTGAAAAGCGCGAATCGTCTCTCCCAAAACTTACTAACACGCCATCAGCAAAAGAAGCCCAAGGGGTGGCGCCATTGGAATCGAACTTCCCCTTTTATACTGCCTTCGTACGTGTTGTACGTCACTGCGCTTTACAACGACAAGATTTTTAATTGACAGTGTGTATGCAAGGAATTCTCGGCCGTGTGTACGAGGCTTTAGTCCTTTTTGAGATTTATTTATTATTATTTTTTTCCAAGAGCTATTGGTGTACATATGGAGCAACATTGTGTTACCAGCATCAGGTTTGTACAATCAAACTTGCATTACATGAAACCTATATCTTTTACACAGACAGTTGTACACCTTTATAAAAAAAAAAAAAAAAATTATATATATATATAATTTTTTTTATTTTTACACCTAGAAGTACAGGTGTTTTGCAAAGAGCAGCTTATATTAATAACGATGATAAATTGATAACCTGTTTATAAAGGCATATGCTGGTAACCACACATCTGAGTGTTTACATGCGTACAGAGACAGATGAGCAACCCTGGACACAGACGGTTTGCATCCAGGGCCGTTTATGTACGCATACACCTGCAGTCTGTCATTGATTTGTACAGGTGGCTTTGCTCAAAAATAAATGCTTCTATCGACCATGTGTGGCTGGCCGAATGAGCCCTAAACCACACCTCAAAACCAACTATTTGTGCCAAGTATTAATTATATTCCACAAACAGTCACTTTGGTGCTGTAGTATTATAGACCCCTCAGTAACAAACTTATGGTGTATTAAAAGTATCTAGCTTTTGCTACTGGATAAAAGGTATATTCCTAAATCAAGAAGGTGGATTGTGTTATGGAGCAGAGAACACCCTTTACCTTAAGCCGGTCATAGATGGATCATGCTGAACCAGCCAAATTTCTTTCCATCTATGGGCAGGCTGGTTGTATTGATCGACTTCAGGACAACCAGCCATTTGGGCTTTTTTCTATAGCCACCAGCAGTGATCATTGTATTCTGACAGTGGGGAAACCTCCCACTGTTAGAATGCAATAGCATAGCGCGAAGGATTTTTACATCAAATCTTAAGCCCCATACGCATGGGCCGAAATGTCGGGAGACAACGGGCAGTTCCAAAAAAAAACTGTCTGACATTCTGCCTGTGTATGTCGGTCTAGGCAGCTGACCGCCTCCAGATCAGCGCTCTCTGCCAATGGCAGAGAGCGCTGATCAGACTGTTCTGGCGGGGGAACACCACAGCTCAGCAGGGTAGATCGCTGAACTAACCTTGTATGGTGGTTAGTACATTGACTTCGACCGTTGCTGTCAGTTGTTTTTGGTTGCGTGGAGTTCCGTTTTTTCTGCACCAATACAGTCAATTCCGGTCAGTTTCTGCACCGGAAAGTGACCTGAAACTGACTGCACTGGTGTAAAGTATAGCCTTTGGATTTTTTTTTTTTTTTTTTTTTTTTTTTAGCATTTTTAGTGCAGGAAAAAAAGCACACGGAACTGAACGGAACTGCGTCTGGTGTGAACTAGCACTAAGTGTGTACCCGGCTTAACTGTGTTGATGGAGGAATTGAAATTTGCATTCCTTTAACCTGTGGTTGAAGGAAAGAAAATTGCATAATGTATGGCCAGACTCAGGAGTAAGAGACAACATTGATGAAAAGGAATCGGCTTTTTAAATGTTGTTCTGAGCTGTGTGGGGAAAAAAAGAAAGCTAGAAGCTGATTGGTTGCTATGGGCAATGGCACAGTTTGAGGAAACCTTTTTATTAATACTTCCCCCCCATCTAAAACTGCATAAGATTCTTCTGTGCTGACAGTAGTCTGTGAGTAAATTCTACATCACTGCAGACTCTACTTTCTGTTTCTCCCAATGGTTACAACTACATACTTTGTATTATAACACATATTTTGTTATTGTGCTGTCCATGATCAGGGTGATTGTGTATGTGGAACATGATTGAGTTGATATTTGTCATAAACCGTTGGATCCAAGATGGGAGTGTGCTTTATAGTATGTGGTCTGAGGGCATTTCATTTTCTTGGACTTTGGCCCCAGTAATGTTCATCATTATTTGCCTGGTTTAAAGACTGAAAGGAGTTTACGTTTGTCAAATTTGTACTGGGGAAGGAACGTCTCTTCTTGTGTCAGTTAAGACCAGCTCACCAACAGTAGTTTTATTTGAGGTTGCACAAGCCTACTTCTTTTAGTCTGCTTTCTTTCCTCCATAGGTCAGTTACTTTGTACATTTCTGTTACGTTTGAAGTGTGTGTGTGTGTGTGTGTGTGTTTTTGTTTTTGTTTCCCCTCTTCTCCAGCTCTTGTAGTATGGTATTATGCTAGTGGGTCCTCAAAGCGTTACTTTCCTGGTCTCTGGGCAAGATGCGAATATCATCCATTGATTGTGCCTCGTGTCCAAAACAAACCTCCCTTTGTGCCAGAGTGGAGCACTGACCCTATGTACAGGCACACTTTGGGGAGGGACCCCTCCTCCCTGGAAGCATCCAGTAGCTTTAGAAGGGATTGTGGGGGGGATCCAGCTGCAGTATTAACCCATTGAATGGCCAGCTACAGTCCACTTGTTACACAGAAACAATACCGTGTAACTGAATTGGCCTCAGGCAAGATTACACCATGTGGTCTGTTTATTCCTGGAAACAACTTTCATTGAGAAGGTGTCTCCCATGGTTACCTTTCTTTTCCTTACTTCCAAGCTACAGATTGTTCCCAGTATAGAAGTAGTAATGTGTTCAGCTACACTAGGCTTTATTTTGTTTGTAATATTCTTGGTTTAAACCTGTGTGTTCCCTTGAGGTGAAGGGGGGGGGGGGGGGGGAATAAAATGTGTGTGTGTGATCTATCTATCTCACCAGCAAGCTAGGATGAGTTTAAAAATAGACATTTTTGCCCCACATAAGGACCCCTTCTTCAAGGCAGGTGCTAGTGATATTTATACATTTTTTAGAACTGGTAATAATGGAACTCTCCATTTAACTATCACTTTAGCACCCATGTGTACAAGATCTGCACACCATAAAAAATGCACCAAATATCTTGAATTTTGCACACTTCCTTAAAATCGTACCTTCTGCAGTTTCTCACTGGCACGCGACATGTGGCCAGTTCGGGCTTATTTCTGTATGCTCTGCAGAATGTTCCTGTATGGTTCTTGGAAACTGTGGGTGTCACATTAAATGTATGCATAGCTATGTGCAGCACTCTGCTGCTTTGCACTATCATGTTGACTGCTGTGGCATACAGTCAGTTAATCCAGCATATCTGCTTAGATAATTAAGAGCTAATGTCCATGGGGGAGGGGGTATCCAGCCCCTCCTTCCATTAATTCTCCCCCAGGCCTCCCACCCAGTCTCCAGTTGGTGTATTTGTTTAATCTCTGAACACCCAGTGTGTGATCCCTCGTCTCCTCATACGCTTGAGTGCCTGGATCTACTATGCTGGTCAGTGGAGCAAATAGGGGGTTCAGGGAAGGGACGTGTGTGTTTGCACCAGTTTTGTAGAGAGCTTTATGGGTGATCTTACAATGGAGGTTTGTTGCTATTTTTTTCCTACAAGCAGAGGGTCTTTGGGGAGATATTACAAATTGCTGCTTTTTCTATGTGACCTGCTAAATCACAATTTCTAAACCTTTTTTGTGCCACCACAGAAATGGTGTTAGATAGTGAAGTTGCAATAATCTTTGGCAGCGAAAGAGTTGATTGATATGCTAAAAGGTCTAGTTATGTCAGCTTTTCTGCCCTTTTTGTAGGAAATGCACTGAGCCCACTCCCAACAGGATGGGGGAGGGGAAATAGTTTCCCTATAATTTCCTTCAGTTTTAGTGCACTTTACCCTTTTCAGATTCTGCAGATATTTTCATTTAATGTAATGTTAATGAGGATCTCCTGGGCTGCAAAGAATACATTACTGGCATGCTACACTAAGTTTTTTTTGTTTTGTGCAGTATCTTTATTTTAGAAAAGTACTCTTTTCCCCTCTGCACATGACCACACAGGTAGTCTAACAACTAGTTATAATTTCATAAACAAATTTTAAATGTAGAATAATCCCTCTCCATACTCTATTAAAAAATCTTAACCTGACATGTTTAAGGCCACCTTTTGCAACAACGGGCATGTAAGACACCTTACTTTGAAGTATGCTTGACTGCATTTTCTTTTCAATAACATGAATGTCAAAAAAGGCAGTTTGGGGACTTTTTCATTTATGTTTTGCAATATAACACGATCGTGTAAACAGACTTCCTATTAAGGCAGGGTATTTTTTATTTTCACTTTTCCATGCATTTTGCTGCTTTTTGAAAATACATGTCACCCTGTCTGTTTTATACAAGCGCTGATCAATTTGTTTAGCCTGTAAGTGCAAAATTTAAACTGGGATGTCTGAGCAGTTGTACCTTTTTTGTCTTATTTACACATTGACCAGTTGTTCACTTTTTGTAGTATGGTTAGTTGTGAAAAGGCAGGATGGATAGTGTTTAACGAACAATTCACAAAACTTCACTGTAGGGGACATTCCACAATCTCACATCCTTGTGTTGTACAGTTCAAGCTGTTAACATTTAGGCATATTAGTTTTGCTGTACCTAAGGTAGATGTCATAGGAAAAACATGTTTTCTAGTTTTGAATAGCATAGGGAAAACTAAGAATGCACAACAGTTTTACCAGACAGGAAGTGAAGGATTAAAAAAACAAAATCCCTTTTTGTGAAAAATTAAATAAAAATAATCCCTGCTTTGTTTTTATTATGTGCTGAAAAAGTCTCAATGTTAAATGTAAATTATTTTAAATCCTTTTTTAATTAGTGCAGATGAACACTTTAGGGCCTCATGCACACAGGACTTATTTATTACATGTACTTGTATAGTGCCGTCAATTTACGCAGCACCTTACATATGTATTGTATATTCACATCAGTCCCTGCCCTAATGTAGCTTACAATCTAAGGTCCCTAACTCGCATTCATATATACTAGCCAATTTTTTTGAGTGTGAGGAAACCCACGCAGGCACAAGGAGAACATAACTCCAGGTAGTGCCGTGGATGGGATTTTTTTTATTTTTTCTCTCCTAGAAGCCATCAGTGTCTTTGCAGAAAAAATGTTTGACGTGCCTAGCGTTAAACCGCATTTACAAGCGCCAGGCATAATTTTTTGCCAAACTCTGCTGTTCCTGGACACACTGGCAGAGGTTTTTATTTTATTTTTATTCCCTACCACTAAACGCCTGTGTGCATGGACAAATAGGCTAATATGCTGGGGAGTTTAGAGGCAGGAAAAATAAAGCCAGACACCCCTTAGAGCAACTGCAAAAACAGTGTGCATGAGGCCTAATTTTGTTGCAAGGTAAGAGGAGGCAGATCTGTGTAAGCACATCCCAGAGCTGCACAGGCACCAGGGTTTATATGCTCCAGTGATCTCTTAGCCAGCATCTCACTACAACAAAGGGGTCTCAAACTGGCGGCCCCCCAGGTGTTGCGAAACTTCAAGTCCCATCATGCCTCTCTGCCTGTGGGAGTCATGCTTGTAACTGTCAGCCTTGCAATGTCTCATGGGACTTGTAGTTTCACAACAGCTGGAGGGCCGCCAGTTTGAGACTCCTACACTATAGGAAGTAGATGCTGACCCTGGATGATGCCTAAACAAAGAGGCTTTGGGTTCCTAATTGGAAGAGCAGATGTAGATTGCTAGGGAGAGTGATGTTACCCATGGTAAAGATCATAAATACTTGTGTTACATTTACATAGTACTTAATATAAAAGTGTATAATTGATAGGTCCACTTTAAATCTGTTACATGGGGTCCATTTTTTAATAAAACTTATTTTTTCTTGGTTGCACTTATTCGCTTTTGAATTATTTTTGTATTTGTCTAGTGTATCCAGAGACCTATTTTAAAAGATTGGTCCTCTGAAAATGTATTTGTATCTATGCAAGGCTCCATGTACACCATAGGGGAGATTTAACCTCCCTCTTCTAAACTCGGAAGAATCGCATTCATGACAAGTATCCTTTCCCACTTCCAGGAGTCCGGGCCGCGGCCCGTGACGTCGCCGCGGGGCTCCCTCCGGCCACTGGGCCAATAAGAGAGAGAGGAGCGGGGCCTCATGGATGCACAGTAGGGTTCCCGGCGTGAAGCAGAAAGGCTACACTGCCAGGTTCCCTTACCCGCTATGGCGGCAGCAGCACCCGACAGCTGATGGAAACATCAGCTGCGGTGCCAACATCGAGGGACTCCATGACAGGTAAGTGTCCTATTAAAAGCCAACAGCTGCAGTATGTGTAGCTGCTGGCTTTTGAATTTCTGCACACTGCTTTAAAGAGAAGCATGTTTTTTTTGTTTTTTTTTTTGGATTCATGCTGCCTAGGTGAATGCGGCATGGGACCGATGCTGCAGCTGTCCCCGGCCATCTCTACACTGAGAACAGAGTCGCCAAACACCGCCGATGGCTCGGTTCTCGCAGATCCCTGAGAGGAAAGCTGCTGCCTGTCAATCAGCGTCTCTGATCCTCCACGCTCACATTTGTGTGTGTGTGTTACAATGATCAGATTTGTTTATTCATATATCAACAAAGAAAAGTTAAAGGGTGACACATGTTAAAGAGAAGACTTTGAATTATAGATTGACAAACTGTGCATTACAATTATGGAAATGGGCAGAGTTTGAATAAGTTGTGATTTTATCTTAATCTTGTGTTGTGGCACTTTTTTAAAATCCTGCTTTTTCAGAGTTTAGTTTTGTTTGTTTTCATGTAAAACCTTTATTCCCAAAAGAAAAAAAACGTTGCTGTAATTGCTGGTGTAACTGCAGTGTTGGATGGAGTTTGGCTTTAATTTGTTAGTGCATCTAAATCTGCTAGTGCATCTAACATTCCCCTCTGCCAGACTAATAATGCTGCTATCCAAAGGTGTCTCTGTAGCCCGTTCTTTTTCAAAAGAACAAGCGCTCTTGCAGATTGTTTCAGATACAGGGATGAGACAAACCATTTAACACTGACAGGGGTGCTTACAATGATCAGCTGTAAGCCTTATGCCAAAAGGAAAAAAAACGTTTGCTGTAATGGCTTATAAAGTGTCAGCTGGAGTTTAGCTTCCATTTGTTAGTTTATTTAAATTTGCTACTACATTTAACCCCCCCCCCCCCCCCTACACACACACACCCCCCAGAATGACAATGCTGCCGTGCAAAGGTGCCCTTTTGCTTCTTCATTCAGAGTGGGGCACTCTAATGCAGCCACCACATCTAATGATTGATAAGCTGCAATATAAATACCTTTTTTTGGGTTTAACCACTTAAGTGACAATTGCGCGGTCGTGCGACGTGGCTCCCAAACAAAATTGGCGTCCTTTTTTTTCCCATAAATAGCTTTCTTTTGGTAGTATTTGATCACCTCTACGGTTTTTATTTTTTGCGCTATAAACAAAAATAGAGCGAATTTTTTTTTAAAAATGACATTTTTTACTTTTTGCTATAATAAATATCCCCCAAAAATATATAAAAAAAAAAAAAATTTTTCCTCAGTTTCGGCCGATACGTATTCTACATATTTTTGGTAAAAAAAAATCGCAATCGGTGTTTATTGATTGGTTTGCGCAAAAATTATAGCGTTTACAAAATAGGGGATAGTTTTAAGGCATTTTTATTAGGGCTGTTACTGATTAAAATTTTCGTTTTCGATTAATCGATTTATTTATTTTTTTTAAATCGATTAATCGACTAATTTCGATTAATTATAACGCACATACAGATCCAACTACTTTTAGCTGATCTCCTTGCAGGCCGATTCCCAGTGCAGCTACCAACCACTGGAAAAATCGATAGCAGGATACAAAAAACACACACAAAGGCAGCGCTCGATGGGAATAGCATTAAAACTTTTATAGTCTTCAAGTAGGTAACAAAATTAAATATTGCACTGGAGATAAAATCGATGTAGCTACATAAACTGTAAAAATGGTGCGAGTAATACCAAACGGTAGCAAAAGCAGTCATAAAAACATGTAGCCAAGTATGATACTGGTATAAAAAATGTGTACAACGATACCACTGCTGAATCCAGATGAGAAGGGGCTAACATCAGTCCGTTGGCATGTAGATGTCCCGTGAAGGGAACTATCACAACTCCCAGTGGATGGCTGTAGAATCCCAGGTTGATAGAGGGAAGTGATAGAAGGAAGTGTAACAGCCCTTGCGTGTGGCAGATAGTAAGGTCCCGCCGGCATGCAGATATGAAGGCACAGCAAAGGAGCCCTTCAGATGGGCACGGCAAGCCCAAAGAATTTTGAACGATCAAAACAATTAATCGAGGAATTAATAGTTAATTTCCACAGCCCTAATTTTTATAAATTTATTTATTTATTTTTTTCAGTGACTGCGACATTATGGCGGACACATCGGACACTTTTGACACATTTTTGGGACCATTGTCATTTTCACAGCGATCAGTGCAAAAAAATGCACTGGTTACTATGAAAATGACACTGGCAGTGAAGGGGTTAACCACTAGGGGCTCTGGAGGGGTTAAGTGTGCCTAGGGGTGTGTTACTAACTGAGGGGGGCGTGGCTACGACTGACACATCACCGATCTCCGCTCTGATTACACAGAGCGGAGATCACTGACATTGTCAGTAGAGGAGCGGGGAGATGATGTGTTTACACACACATCTCCCCGCTCCGAGCCTCCGTGAGACGATCGCGAGGATCCCCGCGGCGATCGAGTCCGCGGGACCCGCGGTCCCACTCACGGGGAGGGCAGGGGGGTCGCGAGCACGCCACCCCGACGTCGGCAGTTAAAGGGCCACGTACAGGTACGTGATTGTGCCTGTACGAGCCATTCTGCCGACGTGTATCTGTGTGAAGGGGTCGGCAAGTGGTTAATACTGCTCTAAAGTTGCAGGCTTCAGGGTTGTCATTTCCTATTATTGGTTAGTGAGTCACTGATCTATTGCAGGCACGTGCATATAAAATGTTTTTACACCCTCAAAAACAATTCAGCAATTTCAGCTTCCATATTTATATCATGCTGGGTTGTTTTTCCATTAGCATTGAGCTGTTTTTTGTTATTTTTTGTGGCAATCTGTTTCTAACAATTTTTTTGTTTGTGTCTTTTGCAGGGTACTAGTATTGGCCATTTTTAAAGTAGGACCTCCTTTCTGGCAGTTGTTGGAAGGAGAGCAGATACTAAAGCATGAGGAGAGCATCAGTCTACCCAAGCTGAGTCCTCCTGCCTGCCTGGAATATTGGAGTGCTGAACCCCACAGGTCTCTGTTGGCAAGTTTCAATATCCTCAGAAGGTGGAGGAGGCAGTACGTGGCCCCCCTCGCCCGCCTCACCGCGCCATGAAGCTGCAGGCGGTGATGGAGACGCTACAGAGACAGCAGCGGGCACGGTTGCAGCAGGAAATGGAGGCAAGGCAGCTGCAACAGGATTCAGTGGGTGCTCCCTCTGATGGGGGTTATCGTGCAAATGGCATGGACGACACAGAACCAGAGGCCTTGAAAATACAGCGAGCACAGGCCGCAGCATTAGCTGCAATGAGGGCTGCTGCTGCTGGACTCAGCCAACAGCCAAGCCCTGCTGCCTCAGAGGAGGAGGAGGAGGAGGAGGAAGAGGAGGATGAAGGGGAGAGCATGCCATCTGAGGATGAGCGAGAAAGGGATGGTGAAAGTGAACATTACCAGGGGATGGGATCAGAGGATGAGGAACTGTGAGTGTTTAATGGAAGGAGTTGCAACTTCCTGTTGAAGTATTTGGCATTGGCTTTTTTTTTAAAGGGCTCTGCTTGCCTTGTATCCTTTCCATTATACTTTGATTACATCTTTTACTTTTTCCAAAAAGGGTCAGTATTCTTACTTATTAGAATAAGAAACAGTGTAAAAGGTGTATGTGAAGACAAAACTTTAAAATTTTGAATTAATTACATTTTTTGCTGTCTGTGACCTGCTGGGGAGATTTTCTTTCTCTTTTTGTCCAAGAGACACAGGAACTGGGAGGAAATCTACCAGAAGTGAATAGAATTCTTCTTTTACACAATTGTAACCAGGACAGGTGTCCCCTCACCAATATTTTCCCTCACTTCTTGCTTGGATGACAACTATATAACATGGTGACTTCCCCTCATTTCCTGTTTATTGACCATGGTTATTCAGACAAAGGGGCAAATAATGGCAATAGAGGGTTTAACCCTTCCATTCTCCATCCAGAAATAAAAAGTTTTGCCTTTACACACACTTTAGAAAAACCTGGAAACCTGATGATTGAAACCTTTGGCAAAGCAAAGGGGCCTACTAAGAATACAGCTCTTTATGTTACAGAATGATTGTATTATTTCCCAGTCTGTTTATCTAATATGTCAAATTTATTTTTCCAGTGCATAAACCTCCTCCTTTTTTTTGCTTGGCAGTTTAGGTTAATTTTAGAATCTTATAGGCTCTAAAATTTTAGAACCTTATAGGACCTACCTGTCTCAGCTTGGTAGATCTTGCAGCCATAACTGATTTTGGATTGACTTTTCGATTCACCCATATAGTTTAAAATGGAAGTATAGGCAGTGTAAAAACCTTTTCCACTTGACCTCTGGAATATTTACCCCCCCCCCCCCCCATAACCAGGCCATTTTTTGCGATGCGTCCCTGCGTTACTTTAAAGGACAATTGTGCGGTCATGAGACTGTATCCAAATAAAGTGGTCTTTTTTTTTTTTTTTCACAAATAGAGCTTTATTTTGGTGGTATGTGATCACCTGCGTTTATTTTATTTTTTGTACTATAAACAAAAAAAGCTGACAAATTTGAGATTTTTTTTTTTTTTTTTTTTTACTTAAAGCTAAAAAAAAAACTTGCATAAAAAAAAAAAAAAGAAAATCGAATTTCTTCATAAATTTAGGCCAACATGTATTCAGCTACATGTTTTTGGTAAAAAAAAAATCCCAATAAGTGCATATTGATTGGTTTGCGCAAAGTTATAGCGTCTACAAATTGTGGGATATTTTTATTTCTTTATTTTAATAGTAACTGCCGGCGATCAGAGACTTATAGCGGGACTGCAATATTGCGGTGGACATGCTGCTGCTTTTTGGGGACCATTGACACCAAGTGCTGGTTCACACCAGCGCGGCTTCGGAACCAACGTTCCTGCATGACTTCATCACGGCTTGCATACGACTGCTATAACCCCAAATTCAAGTCGTGATGAAGTCGCCCCAAAGTAGTGCAGGAACCTTTTTCTAAGTCGCAGTGACTTATGTCGCACTGATTTAGAACGGTTTTATTGCTGTTAATGGGGCGCTACTAGTCATGCGACAAGTCCAGGCAGTGTGAACCGGCCCTAATCAAGTGATCAGTGCTAAAAAATATCCACTGTCAATGTAAGAAATGACTCTGACTGGGAAGGGACACAGGATTAATGCCCTCCCTCCTGTCAGAACAGCCATCTGCCTTGTTTACATAGGCAGACCGCCTTTCTGCCCAATGATCGGCAGGTGCCGGTGGACATTGAGTCTGCGGCATGGTGGATTTAAATCCCTAGTAAAAAGGCTTGATTTTAAGTCAACTTGATTTAAATCATAATTTTTAAAGAGCAACTGTCATCTCTGTCCACAGCGGCTCCTCCTCTCACCGACTGTCCCATTCACTTTATTGGGACAGCTGGTGATGCGGCAGTGACACAACAAGGTGAGGTACATGTCGGCAGCAGGTGAGTGGATGCCCACTAACAGGCGCTGCCATGTTGGATCTGAATGACAGGTGCTCTTTAAATGTAAGGACTTATTCTTGCTGGTAGTTAGGAAACCTTCATTTTGTTTGCAAATATTAAAGATTCTATTTAGAATAATAAGTTGTCAGGTTGGTAAAACAGCGATATCAGAACCGATTCAATCATACAGTTTGCAATGTACATAGATTTGCAAAACAATGGGATAAAGGAATATTCCTGAACTTTATTTTATCTCATGGTTACTGTGAAATTGTGTGAATGCATCAATGCAGTGCATGTTATCTCAGCTTGCAGAACTTGGATTCATTAAATGAGTTTACTAAAATTGTAAATATTGCAGAATATAAAGCCTCATGCTACATAACCAAGCTCCATTTCATGCTGAATAAACTAAATTATTAATGTATCTTAAATAGAAAACTCTCTTTAGATAGATTTTTACTCCAAAAGCATTTTATTAAAATAAATTTTGATAAAAATTGAAAAAATAAACTTTAATCGAAACAATCAGATTTAAATAAAAACTTTATTTTTTATCATAGATTTATGTCCACCCTGGTCTGTGGAACGCGCTGCTCGGCTCCCACTATGTGTGATTACAGCGGGAGCATGCCACTGCCGACGCGCATGCGCGCCCCCTAACCTGAAAGAACCTGATCACGTGTGTATGTATACATGATCTGGTGCAGAAGTGCCGCCCTGTTGCAGTAAAACTGCTAAAGGGGCAGACCTTAAGCGGTTAATCTGCCCTTGTTCAGTCGCATGATCCAGAAGTAGTGGCTAACTTGTGTCCGTGTGCAGGAGGCACTGATAACAGAGGTGCAATGAAAGCTGGCGGGACCACATTTTTAACAAGACTTCTATTTTAGCCTATGCTATTTAACCACTTGCCGCCCACCCTATAGTGGATTGACGTCGGCAAAGTAGTTCTAAAATCCTGACTGGACGTCATATGACGTCCTCAGGATTTTAAGCCGCTGCGCGCCCCCGGGGGCGCGCATCGCGGCGATCGTTGTTGCAGGGTGTCAGTCTGACACCCCGCAACTCCGATCTAGGTAAAGAGTCTCCGACGGAGACTCTTTACCACGTGATCAGCCGTGTCCAATCACGGCTGATCACATGTAAACAGGAAAAGCCGGTAATCGGCTTTTCCTCACTCGCGTCTGTCAGACACGAGTAGAGGAGAGCCGATCGGCTGCTCCTCTGACAGGGGGGGTTTGTGCTGATCAATTATCAGCACAGCCCCCCCCCCCCAGGATGCCCACACTGGACCACCAGGGATGCCACTGGACCACCAGGGATGTCCATTAGAAGGTATGCCTCCCTAGACCACCAGGGATTGAAATCAGTGCCCCCTAATGGATGCCAATTAGTGCCCCTAATGGTTGCCAATCAGTGCCCACAATGGGCATCACTGATTGGTAGGCATTATTGTTTGGCACTGATTGGCATCCATTAACACATTACAGTGCCGCCCCATCGGTGCCCATCCGTGCCGCCCCATCGGTGCCCATCCGTGCCGCCCCATCGGTGCCCATCCGTGCCGCCCCATCGGTGCCCATCCGTGCCGCCCCATCGGTGCCCATCCGTGCCGCCCCATCGGTGCCCATCCGTGCCGCCCCATCGGTGCCCATCCGTGCCGCCCCATCGGTGCCCATCAGTGAAGGAGAAAACTTACTAATTTACAACGTTTTGTAACTGAAACATAAAAGTGTTTTTTTCAAAATTTTCGGTCTTTTTAAAAAAAAATTGCAGAAAATAAAAATCGCAGAGGTGATCAAATACCACCAAAAGAAAGCTCTATGTGGGAACAAAATGATAAAAATTTAGTTTGGGTACAGTGTAGCACAACCGCGCAATTGTCATTCAAAGTGCAACAGCGCCGAAAGCTGAAAATTGGTCTGGGCAGGAAGCTGTATAAGTGCCCTGTATGGAAGTGGTTAACGTGACCATGTCAGGGGGGTAAACCATGTCAAAAGAATGAACCTTTCTAGAAAGTAGCATTATTCCTACCTGTCCAGAGGCTTGTTTGTATATAGTTATACTTTGCTGTGTGGCAGAGCTCCCAGCACTGATGCTATTCCACATTTATGAGCGTGTAGCATAGCCTGTCCCCTGCTGCCCACTGTGGTTTCTCCTGATAATACTCAATCAATGTTGTGTCCTGTAGTGACTAAAGCTAGTGTGGGGCTTCTATTTGACTAGCCTAAAGTTACACTCCAAGTTTTTTTGTTTTTTTTTCAACCCAATGGGCTGAACGAAAGAAAAACTGACAGATTGCTGTACGAACACAAGCAATGTTAGTTTAGCATTGGCTGCTGGTTTTCAAGCATGCCTGTTGGACAGAAGCCAGTTTTGAGATCAGCTTCTGACGCACAAGCAGCTGTACACACGGGCTGAAAGTCGGTCGGTTTCTACTGTAACGGCTGATTTTGCCCGATATTCAGTCCGTGTGTACCCAACATGAGGCCAGGAGCTGTGCTATACACTAACATTTCGGCAAGCGGACAGGTAACTTTAAAGCAGTTCTTTTGCATATTTTACCCCCTAACAAGATCATTTTAAGGCAGCTCACCATATCATGTTGTTCGTTCAACACTATTTGTTTTTCTCCTTCTTTCTTTTATTTATTTATTTTTATTTTTTTAATATGGTGCTGATGCTATTTCCTAAGCACTTTATAGAGAAAATGAAAACATTCATCGTTCTTTCCAGGAAATTGTTTACAATCTGATAAACTAGCCACAGTCATACAAATGAACACACATCATAAAGCCAGTTCTGGGTCAGAGCCAATTAACAAACATATATAATGCTTTTCGCAGCATTTTGGATGTTGAGAGGAAATGAGGGGGTGGGGGGTTACCTAAAGTTTTCCCACACAAAATATTACCCTATAAAGTTTGTGTTTTTAGTTAGGACCTCTGCTAAGCAAAAATGTCAAACTCCTAGCTGCCTTGTTGGGCCCCTAACCTGGCTTTTACTTCGATGCGTCTAGAACGTAATGACTGATGTGTCTGCATGTATAATGACCTGGCAAATGTATAGTTATTAGTTTAAATCATTATGTGTATTTGTATCAAAAATATCTTCACTGGTGTCCAATGTGCTGAACCGTTAAGTAGCGGTGTGGTAATGCTTGGTGTCCTGTATGTGACCGTGTGAAGCAGTGCGTGCCAGAAGCTGCCAGCAAGCCTGAGAATGTTGGCAGCTGGTCAAAGGCGGTTAGAAACCTCAGACAGATAGGAAGTTTTTGAAGTTGCAGCTCTCTGTTCACACAGTTTGTGCCAAGTTACTGTGTACACAGGGATTTTTGTTCCCCACTACTGGATCAATGTCATGTTTATTGCTCTTCTATAACTTCAGCAATAATTACAGACCATGATACTATAAGATTAAAGTAGCTAGAGATTTTATTTTTGTTTTTCTTAAAGTAAATTTTTTGCAATGCCTCAGGAAGCCTTCTAGAACTGCAATCTTATCAGTTCTTTCAGCTGTTGAAAATGCAATACTTACTTTTCTTTCTCATACATCACGGGACACAGAGCGACATAGTCATTACTAATGGGTTATATAGATACCTTCAGGTGCTGGCACTGGCAACTTCCAAAACCGGAAGTACCCTCCCCTATATAAGCCCCTCCCATCTGGGAGCACCTCAGTTTTTTGCCAGTGTCTAAGGTGTTGGCCAAGAAGTAACATGTGTTTTTCACTGAGCTTGCGTACAGGTTCTTTTGGGCCTCAGTAAGCTATTCCGGATCCGACCAAAAAAGCTTCATAGCTAAACGGTCGGTACCCGGGCCTTGCAAGAGAAGAGCAAGGTTTTGCCTGTAATGCCTCTCTTAGGAGGGCTGGACCCTGGGATCCAGAGCTCTGGTCATATCCACGACCAAGATGTTTTCTGTGCAGGGTGCTATACAGGTCCAGGGGAGTGGAATCCTTGGGAACCCGGTCCCTGAAGGTTTGATTACAATGCCTGCCGTGATAGGTGAAGTTTGGGCTTCTGTGGACCAAACAAAGTCCTGCGGCGAGGAAAAGGTAAGTGGGGGGCCCTCGGGAACTTGGTTCTATTGAGGGACCCCCAAGCCTATTTTGTCTTTCTGCCTGTTACCTAAGGTATTCCCGCTATATTCTGTGTATGCCGGTTACTACTGAGAAAATGTAAAAATTTTAATAGTAGGCAAGAAAAAAAAAAATGTAAGACCGCGGTACCTGTGTTAGACACTAGAGGCCGCTATGGTTCTTTTTCTTGTAATGTGGATTTTTTTCTTCCAGAATCAAATCCAGGCAGTTGGTATGTTCTCTGCTGGGAAGCTGTCTCCTCTGCCCTGTTGCTGCGCTCATCCATCCCCGGGCCCTGCGGCAAAGGGACCCTGGCTCCCATCTAGCTCCTTATTGTTTTCAAAAAAGGCGCCGAAGGCGCACGTGTGCGCGTGCACGCGCCTCTATATATAGAGGCGATCTGGAAAAAGGGGCGGAGCGGGTGGATGACGCTCAGGTGTGCGCCGCGGCGCTACTGCGCATGTGCGGGCGTCCAGCGTGTTTTAAAGCACATTATAGCTGGCTATTGAAGTGCACAGACAGAGCTAGCAACAGTATAAAGGCACACAGAGGCGGTTGATGCAGGCATCCCCTAGAAAGGCACTTTAGTAGACACCAACTGTTTTATATAGCAGCAATTGTGCTAGACTATTCTCAGTAAAAGTGGTGTATTACGGCTGGAATAACTCAGCTTTAGGCTTAGGAATATGCCGTCCAGAAGCTCCGGAACTGAATCTTCCAGGAAGCGAAGGGGGTCTCATCGGGCTCTGAGGATCTTGGGCATGCTTCTGCTGCGCCAGTCTCCCCTGAAGTTCAGAGGTAAGTGACCGTAGAGACCCCGCAGGGGTACTGTGGCTGTCCTCAGTTCACCTGCTCCTGTGTATGTAACAGAGGAGGTTTTTTCCTCAGCTCTGGGAGGATTAGAGAGAGATTGTCAACATTGATCGCTGCCTCCCTGTCAGGGAAAGCACGCCCGATCTCCGTCTCCTCCTTCAGAGTGCCTGTTAGCAGAGCAACAGTCCCATACAGGGATCGACCTGCCTGAAGGGGATCAGGATGAGGTTGATTCTGTTATAGAGGAATCAACAGTGGGGGAACCTTTTCTCAGCATCTCAAGCTGAAAGATTATGGGTTCAGTCTCTGACTAACATGGTCCGATCAGCATTTAAAAATGCACCTTGCGGAACCACTACTGTATCCTCGTTGGGGTCGCTAGAAGCCCCTAGACTGTCTGTTCTTTTCCACTTCACCCTTTACTGAAAGGGCTCATTTACCAGGATTGGGAACGTCCTGAGAAAATATTTATTCCCCCAAGAGATTTCCGGTGGTCTATCCCATGGAGGATAAGTTCATCAAAAAATGGAAGGTCCCTACAGTGGACGCAGCCATCTCTTGTATGTATAAATCACTGACATGTCCAGTGGATAATGTCCAAATGTTCAAGAACCCAATAGATAAAAGATTGGAGTCCTTATGAAAGTCTGCTTCTTTCTACAGCAAGCTTGGTGACACAACCAGCAGTGAGGTCTGCTAAGCAGTGAAGGATCAGTTGAAACAGGTCTTGAGGGACTTGACAGATCAGCAGGCCTTGCCCTAGCTGATCTACCTAGAGCCTTAGGCTTTGCGGTTGACGCCATAAAGGATTCAGTCCATCAGGCCTCCCGCCTTACGCTGTCTATAGTACATATGCGTAGGCTTCTATGGCTCAAAAACTGTCTGCTGAAGCTACCTGTAAAGAATGGCTGGTTAGCGTCCCATTTCATGGTGAACGCTTATTCAGGGAAAACCTGGACAAATATATCCAGAAAATATCCAGCGGTAAAAATACGCTCTTGCCGGTTAAAAACAGAGTTAGAGGTCCCTCTTTAAGAGGCCTGCTTCTCCAGTCCCTGGGGCATCGGCTGTGTAACAGTTCCGACGGCCTCCTCGGTCAATTCCCGGGGGTAAAAAACAGGGACAATAGCAGGGTAATGAGAAACCCTGGGTCAGGGGAGGTACAAAACCTTCCCCAAAGTTAAATTCATTGAAGGGTTGCCCCCACTCAGTCGGGTGGGGGGAGGACTCCAGTTGTTCGCAAGAGACCTGGCGGGACACGATCAAAACAGATAGGTGCTCTCCGCAGTATGTTTGGGATACAGTTTGGAGTTAAAAGACTCTCCTCCTTCCCATTTTTGAGGTCAAACGTGCCAAGGGATCCCCGGAAGAGAGAGTCCCTCCTGTTGGCACTAGAACAACTATTGCTCCAAGGAGTAATTATGGAGGTTCCCCTGGAAGAATGAGGGTTCGGGTTTTACTCAAACCTCTTTACAGTCCCGAAGCAAACGCGGACGGGAGGCCCATATTAATTCTAAAAGGGCTAAACAAATTCCTGTATATCAGGACTTTCCGATGGAGTCGATCCGATCGGTGGCCACTGCCCTACAAGGGGAGGATTGGTTAGCCACGATCGACATCAAAGATGCTTATTTGCACATTCCCATCTTTCCAGTCCACCAAAAATTTCTACGCTTTGCAGTAGAAGGGCGCCATTTTCAGTTCAGAGCCTTACCCTTCGGTCTGGCCACAGCACCACGAGTGTTTACAAAAATTCTGGCCCTTTATTGGCCAATCTAAGAACACAAGGTGTAATGATAATGGCATATCTAGACGACTTGTTGCTGATAGACCACTCAGTGAAAAAACTAGACGTGGTCGTTCACAAGACAATCAAGTATCTGAAATCTCATGGTTGGATTATCAACCGAGACAAGTCAGCCCTAAAAACCAGTCAAAAGTCTGGAATATTTGGGGCTAAGGTTGGATTCAGGCCAGAGGAAAATATTCTTGCCTCGAGGAAAGGTGTTGTCTTTGAAAGAGTTGATCCACTTAGTGGGTACAAAAAAGACAGCCGTCCATACGCCTGTGCATGAGGCTGCTGGGGAAAAATGGTGGCATCATTCGAAGCAGTACCCTACGGTCAATTCCATTCAAGGAATTTGCAAGGGGCCATACTGTCAGCCTGGAACAAAAAAGTTCAGGCCCTAGACTTACAATGTCCTTGTCCCCTTCCGTTCGCAAGAGCCTCCGTTGGTGGTTGGTTCCCCAGAATCTGGAAAAAGGGAAATCCTTCAGTCCGATTTCTTGGAAGGTGGTCACTACAGATGCCAGCCTTATAGGCTGGGGAGCAGTACTGGAGCAATGGTCTCTCCAGGGCAGATGGTCGGATGCAGAAAAGGCCCTGCCCATCAATATCTTAGAGATACGAGCAGCCCGGTATGCCCTAGTAGCATGGACATCCAAACTCCAAGGGTCCCCTGTCAGAATTCAATCAGACAATGCGACAGCAGTGGCATATATCAATCATCAGGGGGGCACCAGGAGTCGTGCAGCCCAGAGGGAAGTAAATTACATCCTGAAATGGGCAGAAAGATATGTCCCAGCCATAGCTGCGATATTCATTCCGGGAGTGGAGAATTGGAAGGCGGACTTTCTAAGTCGCCAGCAATTATGCCCAGAGGAATGGTCCCTTCACCCCGAGGTTTTCTGGACAATATGTCAGCGGTGGGGAACACCGGATGTAGATCTTCTAGCATCCAGATTCAACGCAAAGGTCGACAGGTTTGTCTCTCGGACAAGGGATCCCCTAGCTTGCGGCTCGGATGCCCTAGTGTTCCCTTGGGATCAGTTCAAGCTGATATATGCATTCCCACCGCCACAATTGTTACCTCGAGTACTCCGCAGAATCAGGGTAGAAAAGAAACCAGTGATTCTGGTGGCTCCAGCGTGGCCCCGAAGAGCATGGTACGCGGAGATTGTAAAGATGTCTGTGGGGAGTCCTTGGACCCTCCCACATCGTCCGGACCTGCTTTCGCAAGGACCGATATACCACCCTTCCTTACCAGCCCTAGGTTTGACGGCCTGGCTATTGAAGCCCACATTCTAAAAAAGAGAGGGCTCTCTAATTCTGTGGTATCTACCATGATCAATGCCAGGAAGCCGGTATCCAGGCAGATCTACTATAGAATCTGGAAGGCGTACATCGCCTGGTGTGAGGCCAAGAAATGGCATCCACGTAAATACGTAATTGGTAGGCTTCTGGACTTCCTACAATGGGCTGTAGATAGGAAGCTTGCCTTGAGTACTATCAAGGGTCAGATTTCGGCCTTGTCAATATTTTTTCAAAGGCCCTTGGCTTCGCATTCACTAGTCAAAGCCTTTATACAAGGAGTGATGCGTATTAGTCCTCCGGTTAATATTCCCATATGTCCATGGGATCTAAACTTGGTTCTGTCGGTTCTACAGAAACAACCATTTGAACCATTACAGCATATTTCTTTGGTTCTTCTCACCAGGAAATTGATTTTTCTAGTAGCCATTTGTTCGGCTAAAAGAGTGTCGGAATTAGCAGCTATGTCCTGTAAGGAGCCATATCTGGTTATCCATAAGGACAGAGTAGTGTTACGTCCTCATCCAGCCTTTCTTCCTAAGGTGGTATCGAGGTTTCATTTGAACCAAGATGTGGTTCTTCCTTTTTTCCCCAAACCTACTTCGGTAGAGGAAAAGTTATTGCATTCTTTGGATGTAGTAAGAGCAGTTAAAGCTTATCTAAAAGCCACTGCTCAGATTCGCAGAACGGATACTTTGTTTATTCTGCCGGAAGGCCCCAGAAAGGGTCAGGCAGCGTCAAAATCTACTTTAGCCAAGTGGATTCGACAGGTCATAATACAAGCCTATGGCTTGAGAAGGAGACCGCCTCCGTTCAAAGTTAGAGCGCACTCCACGAGAGCAGTTGGAACTTCATGGGCAGTGCATCACCAGGCCTTCCTGGCTCAAATCTGTAAGGCCGCAACATGGTCTTCAGTACACACGTTTACTAGGTTCTACCAGGTGGACGTTAGAAGTCAGGAGGATGTCGCCTTTGGGCGCAGTGTGTTGCAGGCCGCAAAAGATCCTCATGTCTGATAGCGCTCAGCTTATGTATGGTGTATCCCCCCCCTCATTGGGCATTGCTTTAGGACATCCCACATAGTAATGACTATGCCGCTCTGTGTCCCGTGATGTACGAGAAAGAAAATAGGATTTTTATAACAGCTTACCTGTAAAATCCTTTTCTTGGAGTACATCACGGGACACAGAGCTCCCACCCCTCTTTAGGGACACTTATTGCTTTGCTACAAAACTGAGGTGCTCCCGGATGGGAGGGGCTTATATAGGGGAGGGTACTTCCGGTTTTGGAAGTTGCCAGTGCCAGCACCTGAAGGTATCTATATAACCCATTAGTAATGACTATGTCGCTCTGTGTCCCGTGATGTACTCCAAGAAAAGGATTTTACAGGTAAGCTGTTATAAAAATCCTATTTTTTTTTTTTCTTTTAATTTTAATGTTCTGCAAACATGCATATATTTTTTTTTATTTTTTTTATTTATTTTATTTAAAGTGTTACTAAACCCACAACAGTAAAATCGGACAGTAAAGCATGCTTGTTATGCTTGCTGTTGAATCTAAGGGGTTAATCCTGCACATTGTTTAAAAAGGCAGTTTGATCCTTTCTTCTCTGATCCTCCCCTTCTTCCACAGTCCCTAATATATCTCCTGATAGAACAGAGCCTTTGGGGGCACACTCTGCACATGCTCAGTTTGCTGTGTATGGCTAGAGGGTTTTTTTTTTTTTTTTTTTTTGCCCTGTGCCGATCGCAAAAAACAAATCTGCACTGTCCAGACAGTCGGGGTTGATGCAGCCTCATATGACAGTCAGAAGAATTAAATCTCCTCCCACAAGCTTTCTACAAGCTGCTATACACTTCTGATTAGAAAAGCTATTTATCAGTTTATATGTTCTGTGTACTGTGGGAGACCAGATATAGTGACTGCAGGGTTCTGGGTTTAGTAACACTTTAATTAAAAGCTGGACTGCAGGTTGTCTATTGAACCTGGATTTCATGATTATAATTTTTTTTTTCTGTCTTTAGGAAGGGGAAATGGGATGAGGATGATTTTGAGGATGAGGAAGACTATGAAGACATGGAAGAGGGTGTAGATGTAGGTGAGGCTGGCAGATCTAAAGATATAGCTCTTCCCCCAAAACACCCTGCCCAACAAGCCTTACCAGCACAGCGCCCATCAATGGGAGCAGAGCGTCCAGGTCTGCCACATAACGCACACCCTCAAATTCAAGACCATGGGGACTGGACATATGAAGAGCAGTTCAAGCAGGTTGGTGACTTAATATTTTTTTGTAAAATAAACCACGCATATTGATCAAACTTTGCCAAATGTTTGATATAGTTGCAATAGCAATTCGTGGTGGTTTTGTTGAATAGTTAACGGATTTGGATGTTTTCCTCTTAAAGGGTAGCTGTACTTTACCTTTTAAAATTACTGCCGGCTGTCTACAAACTTGTCCTTAAGCAGTGCAGCATGAGTGCTGTGATTACTGAGTTTCTACTTGGAAGCAGCATACAGGGTCAGTGCATAAGGCAGCATGCATGCCACACTGCACAAACACATGATTGCAGGTAGCTAAAGTTACCTAAAACACTGTGTGATGGGTCTGTAGTCAGCCACTCTTCTCTTAGCTTTCTCTTCACTGATATCTACATGCATGGTTAGCCCAGATCAGAATTTGTCTTTATGCACAATCCTAGACCAAAATTCCAGCAGAAGGCAGGACCATGCCTGCTTATCTGAGTACTCTCGTGTCTGTGGGCATTCTTATGCCGCGTACACACGACCGTTTTTAATGTCCTTGAAAAAACAAAGTTTTTCTCGACGTGATTCTTCTCAAGCCTGCCTTGCCTACACACGATCGTGAAAATAAAATGCTCGAGCAAAGCGCGATGACGTCCGAAACGTATGACAGCACTATAAAGGGGAAGTTCCATTCGGATGGCGCCACCCTTTGGGCTGCTTTTGCTGATCCTCGTGTTAGTAAAGTTTGAGAGACGATTGGCGCTTTTCAGCCTTGTGCTCTTCAGTCCGTTACAGCGTGACAAATGTGCTATCTCCATTATGAACGCTAGTTTTACCAGAACGAGCGCTCCCGTCTCATAACTTGCTTCTGAGCATGTGTGTTTTTTTTCACGTTGTTAAAGCCTACACACGGCCGTTTTTCACGACGAGAAAAATTACGAGAAAAAATAGAGCATGTTCCAAATTTTTAATGGCCATTTTTCACATTGCGAAAAATGCTCTGGAGCCTACACACGATCGTTTTTAATGACCAAATAAAAAAAATTGCATTTTTCTCGTCATGAAAAACGGTTGTGTGTACACGGCATTAAGCCTTGTACACACGGCCGAGAATCTCGTCGCAAAAACAGTTGTTTTTCTCGACGAGTTTCTTGTCAAGCTTTCCTTGCATACACACTGTCAATCCAAAATCTCGTCGTTGTAAAGCGCGGTGACATACAACACGTACAACGGCAGCATAAAGGGGAAGTTCCATTCTCATGGCGCCACCCCTTGGGCTGCTTTTGCTAATCTCGTGTTGGTAAAAGTTTTTAGTGAGAGGCGATTCACGCTTTTCAGTCTTCGTGCTTTCCGTTCGTTACAGCGTGACGAATGTGCGATCTCCATTACGAATGCTAGTTTTACAAGAAGGTGCGCTCCCGTCTCATACTTGATTCTGACCATGTGTGGTTTTTGAAGACTCGGTAAAGCATACACACGAACGGTTTTCTCGTCCAAAAACAGTCTGATGAGACTCCCGACAAGAAAAAAGAAAGCAGGTCTTATTTTTTTTCTCGTCGAGATTCACGACAGTTTTCTCGACGAGAAACCATACACACAAACGGTTTTCTCGGCAAGAAAGCTCTCCCACAGAGTTCTGTGGGAGAGCTTTAGACTGGTGGGTTAAAGAGACGCTGTTTATTGATGAGTCCGTTTCCATTTAGAGTGCTCCCTAGACTTGTGGCCGGCTCCTTGGCCTGACATTCTTTGGTAGGAAAGATCAGTATACACTGCTATATTGTCAAAAGTATTGGGACACTTGCCTTTACACACACATGAACTTTAACGGCATCCCAGTCTTGGTCCGTAGGGTTCAATATTGAGTTGGCCCACCTTTTTGCAGCTATACCAGCTTCAGCTCTTCCGGGAAGGCTGTCCACAAGGTTTAGGAGTGTGTCTATGGGAATGATTGACCATTCTTCCAGAAACGCATTTGTGAGGTTGGGGACTGATGTTGAGCGATGAGGCCTGGCTCGCAGTCTCCGCTCTAATTCATCCTCAAGGTGTTCTGTCGGGTTGAGGTCAGGACTCCTTGCAGACCAGTCAAGTTCCTCCACCCTACATTCGATCATTTGTGTCTTTTATGGACCTTGTTTGTGCACTGGTGCGCAGTCATGTTGGAACAGGAAGGGGCCGTCCCCAAACTGTTACCACAAAGTTGAAAGCATGAAATTGTCCAAAATGTCTTGCAATGCTGACCCCTTAAGAGTTCACTTCACTGGAACTAAGGGGTCAAGCCCAACCCCTGAAAAACAACCCCACACCATAATCCCCCCCCCCCCATTCCACAAAACGATTTGGACCAGTGCACAAAGCAAGGCCCATAAAGACATGGATGAGTTCTGCCCTTAACCCGATGGAACACCTTTTGGGATGAATTAGAGCAGAGACTGTGAGCCAGGCCTTCTCGTCCATCAGTCCCTGACCTCACAAATGCGCTTCTAGAAGAATGGTCAAACATTGCCATAGACACACTCCTAAACCCTGTGGACAGCCTTCCCAGAAGAGTTGAAGATGTTATAGCTGCAAAGGGTGGGCCAACTCAATATTCAGCACTATGGACTAAGACTGGGATGTCATTACAGTTCATGTGCGTGTAAAGGCAGGTGTCCCAATACTTTTGGTAATATGTCACAGTACTGACATTCTCATTGGTGCCTGAAAGTGGACTGGAGAATTGTTTGGCAGAAAATGTGTGTGGACAGTTAAGCTCTGCAGATTGATTTTTCTGGTGATCTTCATCTCAAAAAGAACTGTTTTACAAACGATTGTTTAGACAAAACTTTTAAAATTCAACAGAAAATGTATATTGAGGTTCTGCATCAAGATTTACACCTTGCTAAATCTCTAATCTTCAAAAATTACACATTGCACAGCCTAAAACCTTAAGAATGATAAAATGTGTTAGTAAAATATATTTACTCTGATAACACATAAGATGTAAATGCAATTTTGGGATTTGTAGTTATCCAATCTCTATAATGTTATACAAACTACAGAAATTTTTCATGCAGTACTTATTACTACTGATGATCCATTTTACATGGACATCAAAAAAAATTGGTAGGCGCTTGCTACCCTTTTCCAGTAATGTTCTTCCAGTGCCCCCCCCCCCCCCAAGTATTCCACTGAATACATTTTGTGCAATTTTGTTGAAATACTGGAGGAGGAAAATTTATTTCTGATGCTTTTTTATATCAAAGGAATCAACCCAATAAATATTATATATGTTGTTATTAATTTTAAGTGTATGAAGGTTCGGACTGGGAACTGGCTGTAGGTATGAAAAAAAAAAAATCTAATTGAGTAGACAAAGTGAAGTTGTTTTCAGTAATCCATAGAGGGAAAACTTAAATCTACGCGTTTCCCATCAATGTGTTTTGTGTGCAGTGCACGGAAATCGTCCTGTGCATACAGTATAGGACAGTTCTATGGATAGCTTAGTCGATTTTCTGCACAGAGCCATTAATTATACCAGTCCAGCTGCTAAAATCTGTCTGACCACCTTCTTTTTTTTAGCCTGTGTCTATTACACTATTGCTTTAAACACATTTATCATTGATGTTTAATAAAGGAGACCAGAAGTTCCGCTGTTAACGTTGTGGCATTTTTGTCTTGCATTGTAACTGTATGCTGTCACATTGTCATTCTGTCTAGCAGCAAGGTATTGCGTGACTAGATCCTTGTTTATATCACTCTGCTTCCACTCTCCTCCCCTGATAATGCTTCTCTGTGTGGGTTTTTTTCTATCTCACTTCCTGTAATGGGGGAGGGAGACATGCTGGGAGGGAGTAGGGTGTGACTGTGTGCTGGGTGGGCACAGAAGGGGTAAACTGTAGGTGTGTTTGTTTATGAATGACAGAGGCTTTTTCTATAGACCCTTGCAGTGGGCTTTTTAATGAGACTATTATGACAGATCTGCATGAATACTATTCTGAGATCTGTTTGAGTTTAAGCCCTTTAAAGTTGACACACTGTGTGTGTGTGTGTGTGTGTGTGTGTGTGTGTGTGTGTGTGTGTGTGTGTATAGATAGATAGATAGATAGATAGATAGATAGATAGATAGATATGATGAAGCTAGAATCTGTATTCATCAGTTTTACTCTGCATATCGTTGCATCGTTCTGAAAATACTAATTGTTGACTGTTCTGCAAAAAGATGTCAGAGCTCTGCCATGATGTCACTGCTCAAGTGAGAACTGTAGTCGTTACCCTGTTAAATGTGTATCATTTTGTGCTGGACAGGAAATACCATCTGTGGGACTGATCAGTTTGTCTGAAATAAGAACTGTCTTGCTGACTCATCGCCTCTGATCAGATTTTCCTTTTTTTTTTTTTTTATTCCAGGACAGTATTTTAAATGATTGGATATTATAAGGCCCTGTGTGTTCTGCTCATATTAGCTTTGCATTTTCTGTCAGTTATTTATTATTATAGGACTCATGTCACAGCTGTAACACTAAAACTGGACTGAGATTTTCACTTGCCTGAACCTGTGATTGATCCCACTCAGACTTGGCTGACAGCAGTCCCTTGCAGGGCCAATGATTCCTGGATCATTTTTCATCAGGAAGAAAACATCCATACAATGCTGGTATTTTAGGTTTTGTCACACTGTGTTTTCTGTAGTAAAGCACATGTATTTTACTGCTTGATTTAAAGTGGGAAAAACTATTCATTTCTGTACACTGCAGCTTAGGGAACTTTAAGCGGTTGTATACTCTGTATTTGAACTTTTACCTACAGGTAAACCTATTATAAGGTTTACCTGGTAGGTAAAAAGAATATCTCCTAAACCTGTACGGTTTAGGAGATATTTCCCATCGCAATGAGCCGCTGACTGCAGTGGCGCATGCGCAGCGGGAATTCTCGGCTAAAGCCCGGCAGCCGCCGGACCTTGCCGGCACGCGGAAGTGACGACATCGCCGATCCAGCCACTCACAGTGCTGGAGCGGCGATACCCGGAAGACACGCCGAGGCAAGATGGCATCTCCCTTGGCGTGGACCTGGTAAGTTACTGACGCCTCGTTCTAAGGTAAGTATTTCATAATGAGCTAGTATGCGGTGCATACTAGCTCATTATGCCTTTTTGCCTTTTTCAGGTATGTAAAAAAAAAAAAAGCAGCGGGTATACAACCGCTTTTAAAGAAAAAAAAAATAGGACATTTTTGTGCATCTCTGCTTGTTTGAAATAATTGGTAAATGTACAAAATGTATTATGTACAATTTCAATGTCTATGGTGAATGTTTCTCCCTTAGTTTGAATAATAGATGAACAAAATGCATAGATACATGCTCAAAATGGGGATTGAGGTTGGAATTTATAGACACGTGCAATAATATGCAAAAACTAATTTGGGTAGAAGGGCCTTATGAACTTATCACCCGACCTTCTAAAGTAGATGTAAACCCTATTATTATTATTATTATTATTATTATACAGGATTTATATAGCACCCACAGTTTACGCAGCGCTTTACAACATCGGGGCAGACAGTACAATTGCAAAAAATATAATGCAGTAGGAATCCAAGAGCCCTGCTCGTTGGAGCTTACAGTCTAAGAGGGAGGGTCAAGAGATGCAAAACTCCGGGTGATGGGCTGATGGAGAAAATAAATGTGCAGTTGTTAGGTGGGGGCCAAATAGGCTTTTCTGAAGAGATGCGTTTTCAGGGATCTTCTGAAAGTGGACAGAGTAAGAAGATAGTTGAACAGATTGGGATAGGGAGTTCCAGAGGATGGGAGAGGCTCTGGAGAAGTTCTGGAAGTGAGCATGGGATGAGGTGACAAGGGAGCTAGAGAGCAGGAGATCTTGGGAGGAACAAATAGCGATTTTGCTTGTTATTTTGGGACTAGGTCAGTGATGTAGCTAGGGGCAGAGTTGTGGATGACTTTGTAAGACTTTGTTAGTATCTTGAATTTAATTTGTTGGGTGAGCGGAAGCCAGTGAAGGGATTGGCAGAGAGGAGTAGCAGACACTCGGCTGTTTGTAGGGTGCATGAGCCTGGCAGCAGCATTCATGACGGACTAGAGGGGGGGATAGCATATGTAAGGGCTATCCAATGAGGAGGGAGTTGCAGTAGTCAAAGTGGGAGATGACAGGTAACGAATTATAAGCTTTTGTTGTGCCATTGGTTAGGAAGGGGCATATCTTAGTGATGTTGCGGTGTTTGAGGCAGTAAGCTTTGGACAATGAATGAATGTGGGGCCGAAAGGATAGTACAGAGTCAAGGATTATACTTCGAACCTTGCAACCCGTGCAGGGACGGGTTGATAGTTGAGCTGTTGATTTTGACAGAGAAATCAGGGGGAAGAGGCACGTGAGGGAGGAAATATTATAAGCTCAGTTTTGAATAGATTGAGTTTGAGGAAGTGGTGTGACATCCAGGCTGATATGTCTGTTAGTAAATTAGTGATGCGTGAGGAGCATGATGGGAGTGAGCTGAGCGGCAGAGATAGATTTGGGTGTCGTCAACGTAGAAATGGTATTGAAAGGCATAGGAGGCTATCAACTGACCCAGAGAGGAGGTGTAGATTGAGAATAGGAGAGGTCCAAGAACAGAACCTTGGGGGACCCCAACAGAGAAGAGGGAGTAGAAATGTAAGTGACACTGAGGGTGCAGTGGATGAGAACCAGCTCATTCAGTACAGTCAGAGACCAAAGGAGGGGAGTTTTTTGAGGAGGGGGTGGTCCATTGTGTCAAATGAGCAGGAGTCCAGGAGTAGGAGCACAGAATAGCGTCCATTGGTTTTAGCCGTTAGTAGATTGTTTGTGAGTTTAATATATATTTTTTTATTCTTTAAGCCCCATACACACAGTCAGACTTTTTGACAACAAACTTCAAAATGAGCAGGTTTTCAAAAAAATCCTACCGCGTGTACGCTCCATCGGACAAACTGTTTTGTTTTTCATCGGACAAAAGTTGGCTCTGCAAACGGACAAACTTTTCGGCAACAAAAGTCCTGCGGTGCAAAGTCCTATCGTGTACAGAAATCCATCGAACTTTAGTCCGAAGTACAAATACGCATGTCCAGAACCAATGTTAAAATCAACCAACAATAGCAGAAGTTGACTAAAGGGTGGCGGTAAAGAGCAGAAAAACCACGTGATGTTGGGAAAGTTTGCAGAAAAGTCCGAGCGCGTGTATGCTATGGGTGTGCCAGGCCAACTCCCTTCGGACAAAAATCCACGGAAAAGTTTGTTTGAAGTCCGACCGTGTGTACGAGGCTTGAGATATCTGTGCTGGCATTACCGGTCTACATGCAGTCCAGTAATTACTGCATGCCATTTCCAAGGGGAGGTTTCCCTGATAACAGTGGGCTGTGCCTGCATGTAATGTGTGCTGAAACAGCCACTTGTAGTCTAAAGCCCCGTACACACGGTCGGACTTCCATCGGATTTTTCCGTGTTTTTTTGTCCGAACGGAGTTGGTCGGGAACACCCATAGCATACACACGCTCTGACTTTTCTGCAAACTTTCCCAAAACTTGTTGCAACATCACGTGGTTTTTCTGCTCTTTACCGACACCCTTTGGTCAACTTCTGCTATTGTTGGTTGATTTTAACATTAGTTGTTTTGTCCATCGGACAAAAGTCCGATTGGTTTTCTGTACACACGGTCGGGCTTTGCTCCATCGGACTTTTGTTGGGTAAAAGTTTGTCCGTTTGCAGACCCAACTTTTGTCCAACTCTGTTCGGACAAAAAAGTCTGTAAGTCTGACCGTGTGTACGGGGCTTAAGGCTCCATTCACACGTGTGTGTGTGTGTGCGTGTTTGTTTTCATGCTTTTTGCAGAAACGCAAGACATTATTTTTAACATGGGTTCTTTTGGAACATGTTCACATCATTTTTGTGCCTCTGTGTTTTTGAGTCTGGCTTTTTTAAACCCAAAATGCTGCTTTTTTTTTTTTTTTCTTCATTCGATTTTAATGGCGAAGCTGCAGAAAAGCATGTAGTGCGTTTTTTTAAAATCTGCCCAACAACAAATTTTGCCTTTAAAAAACAAACAAAAAATAAATGCAAAAAGCACTGCAGAAACGCTCAAAAGCAACATGCATAGGTGTGAATGAAATCTAAAGTAGAAGCCTGTGTGACAGCGTGGCAGGGCAGGAGCACAGGTGGGAGTCAAAGACAGTGTGTTGTCACCTACAGGAAGTGCCTGAACAAGGACCTCCATGGCAGGATCACCAGATATTATTATTTTAATGAAAGCTGCAGATTTAAAAATATTGAGACTTTTGGCAGTAATTTGCCAGCATGGTAATTGCCAGTAAGAGAACTGAAGATTTATTGCAATTAAAATGTGCCTCTTAACATAGAATGTTCAAACAATTTGGCTATTGATTTATCAGATTGAGTAATGTCTGTAAGCCAATCCTTTGCCTGCTCAGGTAAGCTATTAGGACGGTAAAAACATGTGGCTAAGCTGCGTTTTTATGGCCCCCTGACCGCTCCTCACTAACATCCCTGTCAGGCAGCTGACGGATGTTCACATGCGGCAGGCAGATACCTGAATCGAACTGCAGTGCTACAGCCCGGCAACAACGTGCAATCCACACAGTTGCAGCATGTCGGTGCAGGTTTCTACGGGTAAAAAAACAGGCCTTGAGGCAACGTGTAACGCCTCTGTATGACCTATCAAATTCCCTCAAAAGAGAGATCCACCACGGATCCCTCTTCAGAGGGCACTGCAAGTGTAAACGAGTCTTTAATCGTTCAGAAATATTTTGACATTCTCATTATTACCTGTCCTGAGCATTTATTACAGAGATCATGCATGGCTGGTCAGCCGTTCTTTTGTCTATAGGCATTTTTCAGATACTTGGATTTTTTTATTTATTTATTTTTTCCAGTAATGCAAGGTTTTGTTTTAAAGGAGAAAATGTTATCGATGTAGCTGATTCAAATTTAAGAGAGGAGGTTCTAGAGAATTGGCATTCAGAATATTTCCTGCAAGTTGTATTTAGACTGTGAGCTGGCTTCCTGTAGAGTAGTGGGTATTTACCTTCGCATAGTAAGGATGCACTAAACTTTGTGTGTTAGACATGTGGGGGAGGTTGTTAAAATTTTGATTAATGCTAGTTGGAACATGTAAGCCCGGTTCACACAGGGGCGGCACGACTTTGGGGGCGACTCGGTGGCGCGATCTCAAGACGACTTGAGACGCCCGGTTCAGGCAATTTGCATAATGACTTCTGTATAGAAGTCAATGCAAGTCGCCCTGCGTCGCCCCCAAAAGAAGTACAGGAACCTTTTTTCTAAGTCGGAGCGACCTGAGTTGCTCCTATTAGAACGGTTCCATTTAACAGAGCGGGACGCGACTCGTCAGGCGACCGAGTCGCCCCTATGTGAACCGGGCCTTAGGTCTACTGTTGTGCTATATTGGTCCTGATATTAAAGCTTCAGGTGTTTTGTTTTATTTATTTTTATAACAAACCTGTTATGCTTTCCTGCTCTTGGCAATGGTTTTGCACAGACCAGCCACAAACCTGTTCTATTCTTCTCGGGTCCCTTGCCGGTATCATCCTCATCCTCCCTCCCCCCCCCCCCCCCAGACAGCTTTGGCCTGGCCCTCCGCTTTCTGCTGTGGAACAGCAGCAGGAGTCAATGGCTCCTGCATCTGTAAAAAGAGAGAGCTGCTGCAGAGGGGCACAGCACTGCATCAAAATAGTGCTCAGAAAAGCAAAAGGGGGTGAGGGGATAAGATTCAGGGACACTTTATTTTTATTTTTTACCTTCATGCAGGGAGTGCGTTTAAGGTAAAAATGTCCCAGCCTTTACAACCACTTTAAACTTTGATACTTTGTTCTGTAAAAGAAGGATCTTATCTTTTAGGCTGGGTTCACGCTAGTGCGATGCCAGACACCGCATGTGATGTCTGTGCTTTGCGAATTCAGCCATACAAACTGGCTGAAATCGCATTCACCCCAAAATGGCGCAGGACCCTTTTTTTTTTTTTTTTTTTTTTTTTTTTGGTTCGCACTGAAATCGGATCACATGGGTGTGCACATTCATGCAATCCAATTCCTGTACCAATTCACAGTTCGCACTGTGAACTGATTTGGGGTTGTCATTAACTGTACCTTGGCAGCGATTTGCAGATGTCAGTGTGAACTGCCTGCAATGCGCACAGGAATCGCAGGGTTTCCCACATCGCACTAGTGAAAATAGACCGGTTCAGCAAGTACCAGCCAAATAACGACCGCCTTCTGTTTAATTGTTTTGCTGCCAATGGTTGCAGTGCTGATCTGTGTATTCTTGTGAGGGGGGCGTCATAATACAATAGCACAGCGGGGGAGATCCCTGTGGATACAGAGATCTGTGTTCGTTTTTTTTTTTTTTTCCATCCCGCTGGTTGAGCGGGAAAAAAATTAAGGCGTATACTCTGCTTTTAGCTTGCCATAGAGGTGGATGGAAGAATATTTCCCCCCTCCCCCTCTGGGACATTGTATTCTGACAGCAGGCCTCGCCGCTGTCGGCATACACTGATCAGTGGCTGCAGCAGCAGATCACCCAAAAGTTTTCCAGTATGTGCCTTCAACAGAAGACAAACAGTCCCAGCTAAACTGTCCAAATTTTGATCTGTGACCAGTTTTATTAAAATGGCAAAGCTGTAAAGCACCATCCTACTGTGCTACTAAAGGTGGACACGCATTAGGCTGCACCTGCTGCTGTCACAATACAGTGATCAGCAGCTGCACCCACTGATCGAGAAATTTCCACCATGTCCTTTCGACAGAAGTCAAACCATCAACATATGTTTATCAGGGAAGGCACACGGATTGAAATTTGCACAGTCCTTGCTGAACTGGGCAAATTTTAGATAAGTATATTGCCAGCTTAAGCCAGGTGCAAATCTGAATAATGAATGGTTAAAATTGTTATCTCTGTGTACATACAGAACAATATAGTGTACATAGAAACAAGGAATAAGAAAACTTTAAACTTGCATTATTTAAAAAATATTTTGCTAATTGCATTTATTTGTCTGAAAGGAAAAATGTTTTAACAACCCTTGAGATATTGGGAGGTGCCATTGTGGTGACTTGACTATTGGGTCACTGACTTGTAGCAAGCATGCAGCTTGTAAAATCTGAAAAGTCGTAACGCCCTCCCTGCATACTTTTTCAATGTTAGGGTTTTACAGAAAGCCTATGGCCCCTTTCACACGTGCTTTTACATCCATACGTTTACGGATGAAAAAGGGACATACATTGGTCCCTATGAGATCGCGGGTGTCAGCGGATGAACATCCGCTGACACCCCATCTGCTCCGTGACCGCAATCCTCCGATTGTGCAGACTGAGGAAAATCCTATTTTTCAATCCGTCTGCAGAGCGGATCGGATGAACACAGACGGTCCGTGTTCCTCCGATTTCCCCCCCCCCCCCCCATAGGGGAGAGCGGAGATCTGACAGGGTGGTCCCTGCACAGTGTGCGGGGACCGCCCTGTCATCCGCCGGCTCAGCGGGGATCAACAGAGCGATCCCCGCTGTGCAAGCAGATGTTCACGGGGCGGATCATCACGGATCCGTCCCGTGTGAAAGGGGCCTATGTCTTTAAATGTTAAAGTGGGTCTTTATGGCTCATGTTTTTTTATCTTCGCTGTTCAGTAATCTCCCCCCCCCCCCCCCCCAAATACTTTGGTGAGCACTATCGCAATCCAGCGATGTGCACAAGAGTACTCTCCCACCATTGGCTGAGACGGCGGCCAGGACGACAATGAGGCGAGAGAGGGGGCGGGGCCGAGCCGCAGCTCTCTCTGTGTGTGTGTGTGTGTGTGTGTGTGTGTGTGTGTGTACGGACGTGCAGAGCAGCGGCTCTGGAGCAAGCCTGCTTGGGTTCCCCCACGGCAAGCTGCTTACTCTGGGGGGCACTAGGCAGCAGGGAGGGACCAGGAATGCCGGCAGGGGGCCCGAGAAAAGGAGGATCAGGGCTGCTCTGTTCAAAACCACTGTGCAGAGCAGGTAAGTATGACATGATGTTTGTTATTCTAAAACGAAAATAATGCCATTTTAATATCCCTTTGTCAGCAGTAACAGTTGCTATATTTCTATTCTCAGTTATACCCGATATAAAGACTTTTATAAATCACGTATAAGAAGTGTAAAAACAAAAAGCTGTAGGCAAGGTTTTTCCAATGTATGCAAAGTTGAGACAACTGTTCGTTCTAAAGTGAACATGGGCAAACCAACATGTTACCGTAATTTCGCTGACAGCCTCATCAACTGCTTATGTTTGCCTTCCCTTTGCTCCGCTGTCTGTTGTTCAGCTGCCAGAATTGGAGAGGAAGGCTTGTAAAGGCGCTAAGGTTTGACTTGTAGCTTACTTGAGCTCTATGCATATAATTCAGCATGTTTTCTGCTGATTGCGATCAATAGTTTAGCAAAAATGTATGTTGTACAGGGTTTACAGCAAGTAGTGCGAGAGTTATGCAGTCACAAGTAATATCTTGTCACTCAGCGTAACACGTGATTGTTGTGTACTAGTTCTCTCCAGGAATCATGGTTTGGCCTGTTGCCCGCCAATGTGGTGATTGTTTTCCGTCTTTGGTTTGGGCTTGAGCCATATTCTGTAAAGCTTAATCGTTTTAAATACCTAATTCTCTGATATGACTGCTAGCTCTGGTTTCAGAAATATCCCGTTGGGTGACTCTCAGATTTTGGTTTTGTATTGCATTATCCAATAAACACGGCTAGCTAAAGTTCATCAAGTTAATACCCGAACAGTGCAGTTGTAGTTTAGTAACCTTCTGTGGTTCTCCTGTTTAAATTCTGTGCATGGGACTGTAACATGGTTACAAAAAGCCTTGTATATTGTGGCATGGATATGGTTAACAACTCCTAGGTGTCTGAGATCGAAAGTAAATCCTTGTGCTTGTCTCTGCTTCTAGCACAAGCGTTTGTATGTTTTTGTCAGTACTGCAGTACCTGTATCAAAGATGTGTATACCAAAGCTTTCTCGTACAGTACATGCCTGTTCCTCTGGTTTCAGTCTCTTCTATGTGTACATTTCTTGGTTCTCATGCAATGTCCCAAATAAGTAACAAGAAGTGTACTAACGCCTTCCGATTTGTCGTATGCATATTCAGTGCTTTCATAAAGTATTCAGACCCCCTTCACTTTTTTAAATTTTGTTATGTTGCGGCCTGATACTACAGTAAAGGGGGTCTGAATACTTTATGGATAGACTGTTTGTAGCTGCGTAAAGGCTTGCTGTGGCGGCACCCGAACCGAGCTGCAGCTCAGTGTGTCTATTTGGAAACGGAGCTGCTGTTCGGCCCTGCCCCCTCCCTCTCCTGATTGGCTCCCGTGGCTGTCAAAGTCAGCCAATGGCGCCGCTGCTGTGTCTCAGCCAATCGGAAGGGAGAGTCGGGGATGGCCGAGGGCACTCGTGGACAGAGATGGGGCTCAGTTGAGTATTAGGGGGTGCTGGGGCAGGCTGCAGCATATTGAAGGCTTTTTATCTTAATGTATAGAATGCATTAGGATAAAAAAACGTTCTGCCTTTACAACTCCATTAAAAACTAAAAGACCGGACCAATACGCAGCATAATGACAAGGCCTCTTTTTGCCATTCGGCACTGCTTCGTTTTAACTGACAATTGCGCGGCTCGTGCGACGTGGCTCCCAAACGAAATTGGCATCCTTTTTTTCCCACAAATAGAGCTTTCGTTTGGTGGTATTTGATCACCTCTGCTGTTTTTTTTATTTTTTGCGCTATAAACAAAAATATATATATAAAAATGTTTTTCCTCAGTTTAGGCCGATACGTATTGTTCTACATATTTTTGGTAAAAAAAAAAAATGGCAATCGGCGTTTATTGATTTGCGCGGAAATTATAGCGTTTACAAAATAGGGGATAGTTTTAAGGCATTCTTATTAATTATAATTTTTTTTACTAGTAATGGGCGGCGATCAGCGTTTTTTTTTTTTCCCTCTCCCTCTCCCTCATTATGGCGGACACATCAGACACTTGACACATTTTTGGGACCGTTGTCATTTTTACAGCGATGAGTGCAATAAAAATGCACTGGTTACTGTAAAAAAATGGCAGTGAAGGAGTTAAGCACTAGGGGCGCTGGAGGGGTTAAGTGTGCCTAGGGGCGTGTTTCTAACTGAGGGGGGGCGTGGCTACGAGTGACATGTCACCGATCTCCGCTCTGATTACACAGAGCGGAGATCGCTGACATTGTCAGTAGGGGAGCTGGGAGATGTTGTGTTTACGCTAACATCTCCCCGCTCCATGCCTCCGTGAGACGATCGCAGGGATCCCCGCGGCGATAGAGTCCGCGGGACCCGCGGTCCGACTCACGGGGAAGGCAGGGGGGTCGCGAGCACGCCGCCGGGCGCATCCCCCGACGTCGGCAGTTAAAGGGCCACGTACAGGTACGTGAATGTGCCTGTACGAGCCATTCTGCCGACGTGTGTGTGTGTGTGTGTGTGTGTGTGTGTGTGTGTGTGTGTGTGTGTGTGTGTGTGTATATATACACAGTGAGGGGTCCTTAAGTGGTTAAATGTGATTTTTTTTTTTTTTTTCTCTTTTCTTTTTTTTTTTTTCTTTCATTGGAGAACACCTCTGCTTTTACCAGCTGGTGTTGGTTCCATCTGCAGGAGTAGGATGCTAAATATAACAAAAAAACAAAACAAAAGTGGCAGGTGGCCAAACACAACCACCCACCCCCCAACACTGGACCAATTCAATTATTGGCCCTCCCCTATCTAGGAGTTAGGATTTGATGAGCTTGGGTTCTGCTCCAGGTTGGGCTGTCAGTGCTGGGCCAATCAGCTGGGTGTGGGGCATCTGCCCCAGCTGCATGTACGCAACAGGGCAGGGAGCCTTGAAACATCATGGACCTATAATGGCCATGCGTTTTTTTTACTTCAAGGCGCTGGCTGGGTGACCACTAAACACATGCAGTTCCTTGTTATGTGAGGATTCGGCTGTAATTTCCCAGTTCTTGCCTTGGCAGCCAAGGGGGCATATATGACAGGCAAACTGACTGCCTGGTCACAGAATCTCTTCCAGGCCAGCAGCACTTTCAGAAAATGTCTGAACGGACAAGAATGAAAATTTTTCCTGTGCGTTAACCGAACAAACTATTTTTGTGTAATTTTAGTATAGTTTTTGTGACCGAAAAACGAAAGAATACATTACCTTACTTCCGAAGTTTGTATTCTCTCATATGAGAATCGCAACTTTAGAAACCTATTGGATTTCGATATGAGGAAAAAAACTGACGATCATTCACCAGATATTCTTATCGTGTATACTAGGCATTATACAGGGTTTTAGTGGAGGAACAAGTTTCACAATGTTAAGTGAACTTGGTGGAGCAGCTTGTACAGGGCTTGAAGTACATTTACAATACAGAGCTAGACTTGAGATCATTTGCCTCTGGGCTGCCAGCTTTTGTTGTCGTCATTTGCAGGTTACTCTGGCTTAAGTGATGGTCTGTTGGCTGAACCTGTTAAGAAGACTCTTGGATCTTGCATTTACAGTGTGGTTCTAAAAAAGACCATCAAAACCACACCAGAGGAAGGAGAGAGTACCTTTATTGCCTCAGCTCAGGAAGGCCAAAGACTCCTGGCTGAAATATGCTCCTACCTGGTTCTGCCTGTAATATTTTTTATTTTTTTTTCATTTGCTAGGAAATTTTAGATGAGGGGACTAAAGCTGGGTACACACAGGTCGAAAACAGTTGGTTCGGCAGGAACCGATCTACTTTCGGCCTGTGTGTACAGCTGTCAGTTCTACTGAAGCCGGTCTTGCGACCAGCTTCTGTCAAATGGGCATGCTGGCAAACCAGTATCCGAGCAGCATTCGTTCAAGCACTCGCAGCCAATGGGCGTGTGTTCTGTGGTTTTTTTTCGTTCAATCTGCTGGGTTGAATGTAAAAAAAAAAATTGTAGTCTTCTAAGCTTTCTGCCTCTGCAGGTGACAAACGTCCCTTGTAGTCGAAGTCCACGGAGAACCCCTTCTTCTCTGCTTGTCATTTTGCACTCACCTGTTCAACTGAAGGTGGATGGACAACGTCTAGTGTTCCCACACTTGGCTGGGTACGCAAATGTTTATCCTTGGGTTACAAGGTCGAAATTCATAACCCCCTCTGCAGAAGACTTTGCCCTCAACCTGTGCCTCTCACCTCAGAGCATTAATCCACCCTCCATTCAAGTCACTATTGTTGCTGTTGGGCCTTAACTTGGTATGTGTCAGTTCTCTATGATTAAGCCCCCATGGTCGGGGCAAAATGCATCAGACGGGGCTCAGGAGAAACTTAAGGCTGAGGCCATTCAAATTTCTTTTCACCTGTTGAGCTAGTGGTGTGCGGCGTCTCTCACCCCTCATACTTTGTATTTGTCAGTGCCGCGAAAGCTGCCTTTCAAGGGTATTTGCTAGATCCCGCTGTGTTGTGGAATTTTAGGCTGCTGTTTACAGAGCACACAGCCTATAATTCCTGTGCTATCTAAGAACACATCAGATTTCATCTTCTTGAAGTAATGCTATCGTTAAGTTAAGTTTGCTAAAGATCCACTCACCGTTCATTCCCATTCATTCAAGAAAGGCAGCACCACAAAAGCTTATCTTCTTATCAGGCCATTCCAGCAAAGACTGTCAAGCCGACGCCTACTCATAGGCTTTTATTAAACTCAAAAGATCTCAAGACAGGAGGTGATTGGCTGCAGCAACCAATCCCCTCCCCATGGGCGGGAACCTCATAGGATGTTCCCTCCTCACAGGAAAATGACAATACTTGGACATTCCTTCCAACAGGATATGTCATACATGAATATAATAACGTAGGATGGCTAAAGTTACCGTTGATAGGAATTCTTATTCTGCGCCATTCCAAAGAATAACGCATAATAAGATTATACTATTATTGAATGGGGGAGGGAGGCTATCTGCAGACGCACGCTACGAATTCCAACCAATGTTGATCAGATATAGCAGAGACAAGAGCGCCCATCCGCCTATAACCAATGATGTCATTGCAGAGCGAGCATATCCCCTCCTTAACGATCGTCCATGCTAATGCACAGAGGGCCCCCGTTGGCGGACATATCCGCACCCTGCAAACATCACACTCCAACCTCAAAACGTTTTCCCCTATCAGACGGGATTCAACCAGCCTCAGACTACCCCAATCAGCTCTTTTAGAGCGGGTTGCGGAAGTACTAACACTGGGTGACACTATGACAATACATATTAAATACATCTCCATAAAAATCTCCACAACACGCTGTTAACACTGGCATCTCTGTGGCCATTCCTTCTTCACGTTGGACTTCGAAACTGGTGGAGTTGTCTTCCAAGCATCCATTTTTGGTTCTTTTAAAGGATAGGTCGTCTCATCTATCAGCTTTCCACTTGACTTAGGGAATTGTGCTTATTTTGTTATAAGCCAGGGCACCCTAAGCCTTAGATTCTTTGGATGTAGTCAGGGCAGTTAGTGTATTTAAATGCTGCATATGGGTTTCATAGGGTAGATTCCTCATTTTTGGCTGAAGAGGGCCTATGCAAGGGCTTTGAAGAATTGACTTCTACTACATTATGCTGGATGTCAAAAACTATTGTTCAAGTGTATGCTATTAAACACCATGAACCAGTGTCTCTTATTGCAGCACCAAGTTTCAGATTGGAAAAATGTTGCCTGGTCTGATTAGTCTTTATTTCAGCTGCGACATTCAGATGGTAGGGTCAGACTTTGTCAAAAACCATCATGAAAGCATGGATCCATCCTGCCTTGTATCAACGATTTCGGCTGGTTGTGGTATGGGATATAGTCTTGGCACACTTTTGTGCCCCTTGGTACCAATTGACCACAACCTACCTATAGTATAGTTACTTACCATGTTCATCCCTTTATGACTACAGTGTACCCATCTTCTGATGGCTACTTCCAGTAGGATAATGCACCATGTCACAAAGCTCCGTATCATCTCTAACTTGTTTCTTGAACATGACAATGAGTTCACTGTACTCCAATGGCCTCCACAGTCACCAGATCTCAATCCGATAGAGCACCTTTTGGGATGTGGTGGGAGATTCACATCATGAATGTGCAGCCGACACATCTGAAGCAACTGCGTGTTGCTATCGTGTCAATATGGACCAAAATCTCGGAATGTTTCCAACACCTTGATAGATCTATGCCATGAAAAATGAAGACCGGTCTGTAGGCAAACGGGGTCCGACCCAGTAGTAGCAGGGTGTACCTAATAGTGGCAGGTGATAATAGGGATTTGAATAGTACGTTTTTAGAACCTCAAATTTTAAAGTGGTTGTAAAGCTTTGATTATAATTTTTTTTTTATGTATAAAAATAACAAACCTGCCTATACTGTACTTGTTCTGTGCAATTGTTTAGCACAGAGCAGCCCAATCCTATTCTTTTGGGGTCCCTCGCCAGTCCTCCAGGCTCCTCTTCATCGGGTGCCCCCACGGAAAGCTGCTCCCAAGTCCCGCTGCTATGTCCATTGACACAGACAGTGGGACTTCCCTGCTCCTGTGTCACGGCTGTTGTGCTATCAATCTGTCCAATGAGGAGAGTGACAGCGGCTGGAGCCGCTGCGCTCATGCACATCGTTGAATCGTATCGGGCTCAGGTAAAAAAAAAAGGGGGGGGGGAGCTGCAGCAGCACAGGTTTTTCACCTTGCTCAACCTTGAGGTTGGGTTCACACTGATGCGATATTGGAAACCCTGCAAATCCTGTGCAGGTTCCCGCATCGCACCTGAAACGCAGATGGTTCACACTGACATCTGTGAACAGCTGCAGGTGTCGATGCAAAGTTAATGACACTCCCAAATTGGATCGCAGTGCGAACTGTGAAATGGTACAGGAATCGGATAATGTTCCAGTGCAGACCAAAAAAAAAGGTCCTGTACCATTTTTTGATTTGCATCACACAAACATTGCATGTGATCTGTACACCAATGCAGTGCGAATCACATGCCTTGTCTGTTCTTACCAGTGTGAACCCAGCCTCAGACTTAACAACCACTTTAAATGCTATTTATGCCCTCATTGAGAATGTTTGTTTGTTTTTATCCTCACTTTCACAACAGGAAGTGAGAAGACCGACTCTAATAAAGGTTTTAGCCCCCATCCTTACACTTTCCAAAGCTTAAAAGGGTTGTATGGGTTAGTTTTTTTAATAACAAACCTGTCATACTTGCCTCCACTGTGCAGTTCGTTTTACACAGAGTGGCCCCGCCCCGATCCTCGTCTTCTGAAGTCCCTTGGCGGCTGTCTCTGCTCCTCCCCGCAAGAGCTAACCCCTCTTTGGGAAGCGCTCTCCCAAGGGTGTTAGCTTGCGGGCACGCTCCCGTGTGATACAGTCGGCGGACGATTGTATCACTCGGCCCTGCCCCCCGGCGCATCATTGATTTGATTGACCGCTGCGGAAGCCCATGGCTGCACTGCTATCAATCATCCAATGAAGAGACAACTAGAGCTCGGTGAAAACGACGCTGGATCGCGCCCAAGAAGATTTGGGTCTCGGATAAGTAAAACGAGGGCTCGGGGGGGGGGGGGGCGGTGGTGACTGCAAGGTGTTTTTTCACCTTAACCACTTGACCACTGGGCACTTAAACCACCTTAATAACCAGACCAATTTTCAGCTTTCGGTGCTCTCACATTTTGAATGACAATTACTCAGTCATACAACACTGTACCCATATAAATTTTTTGTCCTTTTTTTCGCACAAATCGAGCTTTCTTTTGGTGGTATTTAATCACTGTTGGGTTTTTTTATTTTTTGCGCTATAAGAGAAAAAAGACTGAAAATTCTGTAAAAAAAAAAATGATTTTTTTTTCGTTTCTGTTATAAAATTTAGCAAATTACTATTTTTTCTTCATAAATTTTGGCCAAAATGTATACTGCTACATATCTTTGGTAAAAATAAGTACAAATTGGTGCATATTATTTGGTCTTTGTGAAAGTTATAGAGTCCACAAGCTATGGTGCCAATATCTGAAAATTGATCACGCCTGAAGTACTGACGGCCTATCTCATTTCTTGAGACCCTAACATGCCAGAAAAGTACAAATACCCCCCAAATGACCCCTTTTTGGAAAGAAGACATTCCAAGGTATTTAGAAAGAGGCATTGTGAGTTTTTTGAAGTTGTCATTTTTTCCCACAATTCTTTGCAAAATCAAGATTTTTTTTTTTCTCTTTTTTTTTTTTTTTTCACAAAATTGTCATTAGCAGGTTATTTCTCACACACAGCATATGCATTCCACAAATTACACCCCAAAACACATTCTGCTATTACTCCTAAGTATGGCGATGCCACATGTGTGAGACTTTTACACAGCGTGGCCACATACAGAGGCCCAACATGCAGGGAGCACCTTCAGGCGTTCTGGAGCACCCAGGCCAGTTCTGACATTTCTCTCCTACATGTAAAAATCATCATTTGTTCGCAAGAAAATTACATAGAACCCCAAAACATTATATATTTTTTTTAGCAAAGACCTTAGAGAATATAATGGTGGTTGTTGCAACTTTTTATCTCGCACTATATTTGCGCAGCAATTTTTTTAACGCGTTTTTTACGGGAAAAAAAAGTTTTGTGCTTGAAAAAAAAAAAAAACAGTAAAGTTAGCCCAATGTTTTTGCATAATGTGAAAGATGAAGTTACGCCGAGTAAATAGATACCCAACATGTCACCCTTAAAAATTGCACACACTCGTGGAATGGCGCCAAACTTCGCTACTTAAAAATCCCCATAGGCGACGCTTTAAATATTTTTACTGGTTACATGTTTTGATTTACAGAGGAGGTCTAGGGACAAAATTATTGCTCTCGCTGTAACGTTCGCAGACATACCTCACATGTGTGGTTTGAAAACCGTTTTCATATGTGGGCGGGACTTACGTATGCGTTCGCTTCTGTATACGAGCTCACGGGGACAGGGGCGCTTTAAAAAAATATATTTTTTTTATTGTTCATTTTACTTTTATTTATTTTAGTTTGACATGTTTTTCCGCCCCAAAAATTTTTTTGATCACTTTTATACCCATTACAAGGAACGTAAACATCCCTTGTAATAGGAATATGGCATGACAGGTACTCTTTACAGTGAGATATGGGGTCGATAAGACCCCACATCCCACCTCTAGGCTGGGAAGCCTGAAAAAAAAACAAAAAAAACAATCCTGGCTTTGATCATAGCGGTGAGTCGGTAGAAGCACCGGAGGGCGGCGGGGGGGGGGGGCATCCCCTCTCGCCTCTCGTAAGAATGATCAAGCGGTGGAACAGCCGCTATGATTGTTGTTATGGTGTAGGGAATCGCCGGCTGAAAAGGCTAATATCTGAATGATGCCTGTAGCTGCTCCCATCATTCAGATATCCCCGCACAAAGTCAAGGACGTCATATGACGGCCGGCGGGTGGGAAGTGGTTATTGCAGAGTATTGCCGGGCATTGCGCAGGGGGCATTGCGCAGGGTATTGCGCAGGGTATTGCACCAGGGATGGATGGATGGCTGGATCTGTGACTGCAATTGTCACAGATCCAGCCCACAGCGCTGCTGCCTTGATCTGCTCCCTCCCCTCTCCTCTCACACTGTACCGATCGGTACAGAGAGGGGAGAGAGGAACCGGCGTCATCACATGATGCCGGTCTGTTTACAAGTGATTGCTCCGTCATTTGACGGAGCGATCACGTGGTAAACGGCCGCTATCAGCAGCGATTTACCGCGATTCGTGATGCGCCGGGTCCTCTGGACCCGGCGATCACGGAGTTTCCCAGGTGCGCGGGAGCGCGATTCTGGGAGGACGTTATATAACGTCCTCCCAGAGTTGAGCAACCACCTTGTCGACGTTATTTGTCGGCAGGTGGTTGCTAAGTGGTTAATGCATAGGATGCATTAAGGTAAAAAAACACAAAGCTTTACAACCCCTTTTAAGTTGAACAATAGAATAGGGTAGAATTTAATTTTCATGTGTCTTCTAACAAGTCTTTGCTCCTAAAGGTTTAGCTAAAAAATGGTATACTGCAAATTGGGCCATGGTGCTCATTTACTATCTGCTGATTCTTTTTCAATGTATACCGGTAATTCCTGTATTTGAGCTTCTAGTGCTTCTGATATACATTGCAGTTTGATAGTCCACTCTGCCGTATTTCAGGTTCATGCATTTGCCAGACCATTTTTGTTTGAAAAGTAATCTCAAAATTGCCAACGAACTGTTCAGTAATATGGTCTTGGCTTGCAGTTCTGCTTTTTTTTTTTTTTTTATCTCTTGGCCTTAAGAGTGTTTCTTTTAGATAATATAGTTGCTGTAATTGAAGATTGCGTGCTACAGTCCTAAATCAGCCCAAAGACCTAACTTCCTTTTGTAGGTTTAGAAGCCACACATATAAAACCACAGCAATATATGTGCTGGATCTGTAATAATACATGTTTCTAATTGAGTAACAGAGAATAATGCCTTTGCCCCCTCATATCTGCAAACACGGAAAGAAGTCCAGTTGGTATGGGCAGTGCTTCATATCTGCTGCAGATTTCATACTGATAATAGCCACACGTTCACTATAGCAACGTTGTTTTATTTTTTAATGAACATGGCTGTAAAATCGACCTTCCTCATTTCAGGTGACCCATTTACATGGCTTTTTTTTATTTTCACACAAATAGATTGCACTACTGTTTGATAACTTGAGACTTTGATTTTACTCTCTTCTCCCCCACCCCTTTAAAGAGGGTGGAGGATTGTGTGGGTGGAGGGCTACAGAGGATAACGGTAACTTGCACTCTTATCGATTTGTGTCCTCCCTGTTATTGGCTGTCATAACAAGCACATTGCTTGTCAGGGACATATTTACTGTTTAACTTTTAGATACATCTATCTACCTTTTAAACAGATCCGTGTATTTTATCTGTAAAAATGTAATACAATGAAGCACAGGTAGTTTACTTATTACAAAACAGATTTGTCTAGACTACATGCACTCTCTCCACATACCTTTTTAAGGCCTCTAATCCAGTACAGCTTGACGTTTTTTGTCAATGTTTATTAAAGTCTGCCAGGCAATAAAGGGTTATGTTCAAGATGTCTTCATAGGGTTTGGTAATGGAAGAGGACAAGCCATTAAGGGGCGTGACAAATTGCTAACATCTGGATGAATGGGAGGTGGAGGGGGACCATGCTTTGGTGTTGGGCTTTTCACACAAAGAACACGTGGAACAGGGCCTGACCTTTTACAAACAAATTTCGTTTTGTACAATGGAGGCGTTCCTCTAGACTTGTTCAATGCATTGCTGGACAATGAAACTATTATGGACTAGCACGGACAAGTGTGTGTGTGTGTGTGTGTGTGTGTGTATGTATGTATATGTGTATATATGTATATGTATGTATATATGTATATGTATGTGTGTGTGTGTGTGTGTGTGTATATATATATATATATATATATATATATATATATATATATATATATATATATATATATATATATATATATATATATATATATATATATAAATCTCTATCAGAAGAAAAAAATGTAAAAGTAGAATGCTTTATGTATAGAATAAAAATAAGTATGTACAGTGGGTACAGAAAGTATTCAGACCCCCTTAAATTTTTCACTCTTTGTTATATTGCAGCCATTTGCTAAAATCATTTAAGTTAATTTTTTTCCTCATTAATGTACACACAGCACCCCATATTGACAGAAAAACACAGAATTGTTGACATTTTTGCAGATTTATAAAAAAAAAAAAAAACTGAAATATCACATGGTCCTAAGTATTTAGACCCTTTGCTGTGACACTCATATATTTAACTCAGGTGCTGTCCATTTCTTCTGATCATCCTTCAGATGGTTCTACACCTTCATTTGAGTCCAGCTGTGTTTGATTCTACTGATTGGACTTGATTAGGAAAGCCACACACCTGTCTATATATAAGACCTTACAGCTCACAGTGCATGTCAGAGCAAATGAGAATCATGAGGTCAAAGGAACTGCCTGAAGAGCTCAGAGACAGAATTGTGGCAAGGCACAGATCTGGCCAAGGTTACAAAAAAAATTCTGCTGCACTTAAGATTCCTAAGCGCACAGTGGCCTCCATAATCCTTAAATGGAAGACGTTTGGGATGACCAGAGCCCTTCCTAGAGCTGGCCGTCTGGCCAAACTGAGCTATCGGGGGAGAAAAACCTTGGTGAGAGAGGTAAAGAAGAACCCAAAGATCACTGTGGCTGAGCTCCAGAGATGCAGTCGGGAGATGGGAGAAAGTTGTAGAAAGTCAACCATCACTGCAGCCCTCCACCAGTCTGGGCTTTATGGCAGAGTGGCCCGACGGAAGCCTCTCCTCAGTGCAAGACACATGAAAACCTGCATGGAGTTTGCTAAAAAAAACACCTGAAGGACTCCAAGATGGTGAGAAATAATATTCTCTGGTCTGATGAGACCAAGATAGAACTTTTTGGCCTTAATTCTAAGCAGTATGTGTGGAGAAAACCAGGCACTGCTCATCACCTGTCCAATACAGTCCCAACAGTGAAGCATGGTGGTGTCAGCATCATGCTGTGAAGGTGTTTTTCAGCTGCAGGGACAGGACGACTGGTTGCAATTGAGGGAAAGATGAATGCGGCCAAGTTCATGGATATCCTGGACGAAAACCTTCTCCAGAGTGCTCAGGACCTCAGACTGGGCCGAAGGTTTGCCTTCCAACAAGACAATGATCCTAAGCACACAACTAAAATAATGGAGTGGCTTCACAACAACTCCGTGACTGTTCTTGAATGGCCCAGCCAGAGCCCTGACTTAAACCCAATTGAGCATCTCTGGAGAGACCTAAAAATGGCTGTCCACCAACATTTACCATCCAACCTGACAGAACTGGAGAGGATCTGCAAGGAGGAATGGCAGAGGATCCCCAAATCCAGGTGTGAAAAACTTGTATCTTTCCCAAAAAGACTCATGACTGTATTAGATCAAAAGGGTGCTTCTACTAAATACTGAGCAAAGGGTCTGAATACTTAGGACCATGTGAGATTTCAGTTTTTCTTTTTTAATAAATCTGCAAAAATGTCAACATTTCTGTGTTTTTCTGTCAATATGGAATGCTGTGTGTACATTAAATGAGGAAAAAATAGGATTTTTGTACTCACCGTAAAATCCGTTTCTCTGGCATCCATGGACTGACACAGCGTGTCTTATACACCTTTACACGTGGGTTATGTCCCTGCTTGCAGGAGAAGACCTAGGCAGAATGTGAGATGTTATACATACATTCTAAACAGCCAGAGCTGAACAGCCCCGCCCAGGGGGGCGGTCCCTCCGGACATAACCCTCCCACTGCAGTCAGCAGACCTCAGTTCGTAACAAAGCAGTACAAACTTAAAAAGAAGGGTGGGTGCTGTGTCAGTCCATGGATGCCAGAGAAACGGATTTTACGGTGAGTACAAAAATCCTATTTTCTCTTGTCATCCATGGACTGACACAGCGTGTCTTATACACCTTTACACATGGGATGTCCCAAAGCAGTGTCAAGAGGGATGGGAGCAGTATAAATGGAAAACCAAAAACTTCACTCCAAACAAGGCAGAGCTCCTCAACGGAGGAGTTGCAACATCAAAGAGCGGGCTGCAACACCTTGCGGCCGAAGGAAGCATCCGAAGATGCAGCCACATCAACCTTATAAAACTTAGAAAAGGTATGAACAGACGACCAGGTCGCCGCCTTGCACACTTGTGCAACCGACGCTTGATGTCGGAAAGCCCAGGAAGCACCAATTGCCCTGGTGGAATGTGCCGTAACCGGAAAGGGAGGCGCCCGCCCCTTGAGAGCATAAGCCTGAATGACGGTTTGTCTGATCCACCTAGAAATGGTGGCAGACGAAACCGCTTGGCCCTGTTTTGGACCAGAGACAGTCACAAATAGTGAGTCAGACTTCCGAATAGAAGCAGTAGCTGACAGGTACACCCGCAAGGCTCGTACCACATCCAAAGTGTGAAGCGTAAACTCTCTGGGATGCGATGGGTGAGGACACAAGGACGGGAGGACAATGTCCTCGTTTAAGTGGAAGGCCGAGACCACCTTTGGCAGAAAAGAAGGTCGCGGACGTAACACCGCCTTATCCTTATGGATGACCAAAAAGGGCGACTTGCAGGACAAGGCCGCCAATTCAGACACTCGTCTAATGGAAGTAATGGCCACCAAGAAGGCCACCTTCTGAGACAAAGTCAAGAGGGGAATATCTCTAATATTTTCAAAGGGAGGTTCCTGGAGGACCGAGAGCACGAAATTCAGATCCCACGGGGGGAGAGGAGGCTTGACAGGGGGGAGCACATGGCGAACCCCCTGCACAAAGGTGCTAACCAAGGGATGACCCGCCAGCGGTCGCTGAAAGAAGATGGCCAAGGCCGAAATCTGACCCTTAATGGTACTCAAAGCGAGCTTTTGGGTCACGCCACGCTGCAGAAAATGCAGGATTCTGGGAACGAAATACGTTCGTGGGCGCCAGTCCAGCTCTTCGCACATGGCGATGTAAGCTCTCCATGTACGGTGATAGATCTTTCTGGAGGAAGACTTCCGTGCCCTTAACATGGTCGAAATGACCGAATCCGAGAGACCTCGGTCTCTCAGCACCTGGCTTTCAATAACCATGCCGTTAAAGCCAGAGACTGTAAAGCAGGATGAAATATAGGACCTTGAGACAGAAGGTCCCCCCGTATTGGTAACTGCCAGGGAACGTCTGCGACGAGACGTACCAGATTGGCGTACCAGTGACGCCGAGGCCAATCCGGAGCAACGAGGATCACCGGAATTCCCTCGGTCGCTACCCTGCGGAGCAGGTGAGGGAGCAACTGCAGCGGAGGATAAACGTGTATATCAGGTGATACTGACCCCATGGGGCCACCAACGCATCCGAGGCATCCGCCCAGGGATCCCTGGATCTGGCCACAAACCTCGACACCTTGCGATTGAGTCGAGAGGCCATCAGGTCCACATCCGGCGTGCCCCACCGTCTGCAAAGGAGTTGAAAGACCTCCGGGTGCAAGGACCACTCTCCCTGGTCCAGCGTCTGGCGACTTAGATAGTCCGCCTGCCAATTGTCTACGCCCGGAATGTAGACGGCCGACAGAGCCGGCACGCTTCTTTCGGCCCACCTCAGGATGCGGGCGACCTCAGAAGCCGCAGCTGAGCTCCGAGTCCCCCCTTGATGGTTGACATACGCCACTGCTGTGGCGTTGTCCGATTGGATCCTGATGGAGTGACCCTGTAGTTTCTCCGACCATGAGGAGAGGCACAGTCTGATTGCCCGTATCTCCAGCACATTGATCGGTAAGAGGGCTTCGTCCGGAGTCCAAAGCCCTTGGGCCGACAGGACTACCCAGACTCCCCCCCAGCCCGTCAGGCTGGCGTCCGTCGTGATCACCGTCCATTGGATGGGGAGGAACGACTTCCCGGACCGAAGAGCCGGGGACCTCAACCACCACGTCAGGGACACCCTGACCAGGTGACTCACCTGGATCTGAAGATCCAAGGACAACGGGGATTTGTCCCAAGTGGACAAGATCTCTTTCTGTAAAGCCCTGGTGTGCGCTTGGGCATAAGGAACGGCCTCGAAGGAGGCCACCATGAGTCCCAGGACTCTCATGCAAAAGCGGATTGACGACCATTTTCGGGACGTCAGCACCCGTACTGCAGACTGAAGTGTCAGTAGTTTGTCTGGAGGTAGGAAGACTCTTGCCTCCAAGGAGTCCAGAATCAGACCTAGATACTCCAGACGCTGAGTCGGGACTAGAACCGACTTCTGAACGTTCAGGAGCCACCCAAACTCCCTGAGGGTCTGACTGACGATAGTCACACTTTCTTCCAATTCTGAGCCACTGTCTGCTCTTAGAAGAAAATCGTCCAGATAGCCCACGATAGCAATGCCTCGCTGTCTCGGCAAAGCTAGGACCGGAGCAAGCACCTTGGTGAACACCCTTGGTGCCGAGGCTAGGCCGAAGGGAAGAGCCACAAATTGATAGTGGACTTCGCCGACCGCAAAGCGCAGAAACTTCTGGTGGCTTGCGCAGATCGGAACATGCAAGTAGGCGTCCTTGATGTCCAAGGATGCCAGAAAATCCCCTTGATGGAGTGTCGCGATCACTGTGCGAATGGATTCCATGCGGAATTTTTGCACCTTCACGAAGGCATTCAGGGCCTTGAGGTCCAGGATTGGCCGAACCCCGTCCTTTTTTGGAACAACAAACAGATTCGAGTAGAACCCCTGAAACCTCTCCTGGGACGGAACCGGCACACTTACTCCGGACCCGATCAAATCCTGTACAGCCCCCAAGAGGGCTGCCCGACGGGCAGGAAGGAGAGGGAGATTTGAGGGAAAGAATCTGTCTGGGGGCCAGGAGCGGAACTCTATTCTGTATCCTGAGGTGACCACCTCGCACACCCACCGGTCGGAGATCCGGGAGGTCCACCGATCCGTGAACCTGCGAAGTCGTCCCCCCACCCCAGAGACGGGCGGGGGCAAGACTTCACGCGGAGGCGGGCTTGGGAGCCGGCTTGTTCGGCTTACGCACCCAGGGGCGCTTGTGCCCGCCAGCCGCACTGTTGTCAGTCTGGGATGGCTTACCCGTGGACTCTGACGGACGAAAAAAAAAACTTTTTTGCTGGAAAGGAAGGACCCGGTTTACGTCGGGCCTCCTTACCCTTGATAGTTTGAGGAAGGAGAGTGCTTTTACCTCCCGTGACATCCTTGATGATGTCATCCAGAGCAGCACCAAAAAGTCTACCACCCTTAAAAGGTAGATCCGTCAGGAGCTTCTTAGAGGCTAGGTCAGCAGACCAGCATTTCAACCAGATGAGACGACGCAATACCACCGCCGAGACAGAGGCCCTGGATATTAAAGGGGCCGCGTCCAACGTGGCGTCGCACACATATATCAGACCCTGCACCATCTGGTGGGCCAGAGCAATAGTGTCTGGAGGAAGGTTATGCTCCTGCACAGTTTGGTGCAAAATTTTTGCCCATTCCGTGAGTGTCTGAGACACAAGGGTCGCCGCTACTACGGGCCGTAGGGCGGATCCCAACAAGGCGAACATGGCTCTACTCCCCACTTCTGACCTCCTGTCAGTGGGGTCCTTAAAACGCAGGAGTCCCCTCCATCGGGAGAGTGGTGGCCTTGTTTAAACGGGCGACTGGAGGGTCGACCACCGGGGGAGAAGCCCACTTTTTAAGCAGGGCGTCTTCAAAGGGGTATCTAATAGACAAACGCTGCGGGACCATAAAAGTCTTCTGCGGCTTTTCCCAGACCTGGTCAATGAGCTGGTCAAAGAAAGGTACATATGGAAAAACCTTTTTAGAAGGCTTGGTCTTAAAAGAACCAAAGGAGACTGTGTCCGCCTGAGGTTCTGCGGTCGCAGCATTTAGCTTGAGAGTGTCCCTCAGAGCATCAATGAGTTCACTAACAAGCGCCCTGTCATTTACTGACTCAGAACTGGAGTCTTCCTCACAAGGAATGTCCTGTTCAAAACCATCCAAATATTCAGAGCTAGGGTCCTGAGCAGCAATAGCTAGGCCCATATCTGAATCGGAGCACTCCCCTTGTGGAGATAAAGTGGGGAGAGGGCGCTTTTTTGCTCCCTTATGCTCACACACAGCTTCCATCCTGGTCAGAAATGATTCCAGGCCTGCCGACAACTGGTCCATAGGGACCGCAGGTGCTGGAGCACTGGCTGCTGCCTCTGGCTTGTGAGGGGAAGCTGGTGACTCTGACTCCATAATGTCCCTCTCTGAGACCACCCACAGGCTGTGCTGACTGAAGTAGGGGAATGCCCAGGGAACCCACCAACCTGACCAGGACCGCTCGGTTCCGCTGCTCTGTCTCACTGCGCGGCGCTGCTCATCTGAGTGAGCTGAGAGGAGAGAGTGTGAGGAGATTCGCGCCGTTCCCAGCGGCGCTAGAGGCCAAACTAGTGCCAGAAAAACGTGCGGCTACAAGAAAATGGCCGCCGCAATGTGCTCCGGCGGGCCACGGCAAGATGGCCGCCAATGTAAAAATCAGCACACACACAAAACATGGCGCCGAACGGCGTCCAGGCCCCTCACATCCAAAAACAAAACAGCCCCAGCGAATGCAGAGCAGCATGAGCCCCCCCCCCCCCAGGACAGTATGGCCCCCAGGCACCCCACACAGTACAGTGCCAGCACTAGTGAACAGAGAGTGACATTAAAAAACACAGGGGGAGACAGGGAAAATCCCCCACACAAGAAACACACAGCATGTACTCACCTGCAGCCAGGAGAGACTACTTACCCGTCCCCTGAGGGACCCACTGGTGTGTTTCTGACAGAACTATCACAGTGCGGTACTGAGTAGCTGTCGGCCCGGTCCACCGCGAAAGATACAGCCGGACTGTTCTATCTTGAGAGGACCGCGGAGCTGAAAGCCCACCGGCCACCCCTGGAGTCGTGGGGCATGTCGTGAACTGAGTCTCGCGCACACAAGGCGAGGATCAGCACGCTCGATGGTCGGACAGGGAAGACTACGAGGATATCTTGTACCCAACCTGTTGCCCAGCCGACAGTTGATAGAAGATCTCAAAAGAATAAAATAGGAAAAAAATTCCCAAAGGAATAAAAATAGGTCAGGAGACTGGCTCCTGAGAGAGCCACGTCTTCTCCTTCTCCTTCTGCTAGGCAGAAAAAAACTGAGGTCTGCTGACTGTAGTGGGAGGGTTATGTCTGGAGGGACCGCCCCCCTGGGCGGGGCTGTTCAGCTCTGGCTGTTTAGAATGTATGTATAACATCTCACATTCTGCCTAGGTCTTCTCCTGCAAGCAGGGACATAACCCACGTGTAAAGGTGTATAAGACACGCTGTGTCAGTCCATGGATGACAAGAGAAAAATGAACTTAAATGATTTTAGCAAATGGCTGCAATATAAGAGTGAAAAATGTAAGGGGGTCTGAATACTTTACTTTCCATACCCACTGTATATGTGTGCATGGGTTTTTTTTGTTTTATTTTTCTCTCATTTTTATGTGTGTGTTAGAGAAAATGTATAGATAAAAAAAATTCTCTTAAATCAGTGGGATAAGGTTACTGACTAGGTTAAAACATTACTGCAGGTCAGAGGAGCCTCAGATGCACATTTGCACTTTTGCTGTAATGTAAAACAATAGTGGTTTTGACACTTTATTGCAAGAGGACTACATTTATAAGCATATGTGTAATTACTACTGGTTATACATGCTTATACAGTCAAGAGCATTGGTCTGCATGCTTATGAGCATATATACACTACTGTGCAAATGTTTAGGGCAGGTGTGAAAAATTTCTGTAAATTAAGAATGCTTTCTGAAATGGTGTTAATCATTTAATTTCCATTTGTTGGTAAAAAGAAAAGAGAAATCCAAATCAGTATTTGGTGTGACCACCCTTTGCCTTCAAAAAAGCACCAGTTCTTCTAGGTAAACTTGCACACACATCTTCTGTCTCAAATCCTCCTGTCTCTTCATGTAATTCCAGACAGACTTAATGTTGAGATCAGGGCTCTGTGGGGGCCAAACCATCACTTCCAGGACTACTTGTTCATCTTTCAGTTGAGGATATTTCTTAATGACATTGGCTGCATGTTTGGGGTCATTGTCCTGTTGCAGAATACATTTGGGGCCAATCACACACCTACGTGAAGGTATGGCATGATGAAGTATCTGCCACTATTCTCAGCATTGACTACACTATTGATCCTGACCAAATCTCCAACTCCATTTGCAGAAATACAGTCCCACACTTGCACATCATGCTTCACTGTTGCCTGTAGACACTCATTATACTGCTCTCCAGCCCTTCTGCAAACAAACGGCTTCCTGCTACATCCAAATATTTCAAGTTTTAACTCATCAGTCCAGAGCACCTGCTGTCATTTTTTTTGCACCCCATTTCCACTGTTTTTTTTTGCATAGTTGCATCGCTTAGCCTTATTTCCAAGTCGGAGGTTCGACTTTTTGGCAGTAATTCATCCATGAAGGCCACTTCTGGCACTGCTGAACTTTCATCTGCTGGTCCAGCTGAAATTTTAATATTTTTTTTTAAAAGTCAGCAGCTACAAACACTGTAGCTGCTGACTTTTAATAAGCACACTTACCTGTCCAGGGTGCCTGTGATGTCGGCCGCCCGAGGCCGATCCGTCCGTCCGGATCGGGTGCCGGCGCCGCCATCCTCACTAAGGAAAACAGGCCGTGGAGCCTTGCGGCTTCACTGCCAGTTTCCTACTGCGCGAGTCGCGCAGCGCTTTGTGAATGGGAGGTATCTTCTGGGACACACAGGTCCCAGAAGACGGCACACCCCATTTCCCAGAAGACAACGCGAGGAGGAGAAGAATGAAGACTACCGTGGAATATGAAGTGGCAGATTGGGACGATCTGCCTAGCAACCGTCATTTATGGTAAGTAAAACTTATTTTTTATTTTTTCACATTTTTATGTTTTTTGTTTATTTTTTAGGGCGGACCTCCGCTTTTAAGTTTCCTTGGCTGGTCAAGTCATTGATAGCTTGGGGGCTGTCCTAGACCCTTTTTCTTCTGAGCAAGGAGCTGCATTAGATCTATTTAAAGAGGAAGTTGACTTCTGACACTGCCAGTGTTTCATCAGATATGGCGACCCGTCAAAGTGTAACGGAAGTGACGTTTCTTCGCCGCCATCTTGCTACACCCTGCACTCATCCATAGTATGGATACACTGAGAAGGGGGTAAACTGACTTTATATAGTGAAATACAATGCTTGCAGCTTCGTCTTACTGTTTTAGATGTTGAATTTTAAAAGCTATGGCAAGCCTGCTGATCTTACAGGTTTGTCAATCTGACAGAAGTTTGCTGCTTTTAAAATTCAAAATCTAAACATTCACACAGAGTTATAAGTATGGTAATTCACTATATAAACTCGGTTTACTGTTAAATTGTGTCAAATGTAAAACTCCGGTGGGTGTAACAAGATCTCTTACCCCCTTCTCATTGTATCCTTACAATGGACGAGTGCAGGGTGTAGCAAAATGGCAGCGACGAAACGTCACTTCCCTTACATTTTCTGACGGGTCGCCTAATCCAGGGCTTGACAAATTTGCTTGGAATCTAGGAGCCAGGTGTGTTTTTTTTTTTTTTTTAACGACCAATGTGTGCAGAAGCGAATGCATACGTGAGTAGCGCCCGCATATGAAAGCGGTGTTTAACCACTTGACAACCACCTGCCTACCAATAACGTCGACAAGGTGGTTGCTTAACTCTGGGAGGACGTTATATAACGTCCTCCCAGAATCGCGCTCCCGCGCGCCCCCTGGGGCGCGCACACGGGAAACTCCAGAGGACCCGGCGGATCACGAATCGCGGTAAATCGCCGCTGATAGCGGCCGTTTACCACGTGATCGCTCCGTCAAATGACGGAGCAATCACTTGTAAACAGACCGGCGTCATTTGATGACGCCGGTTCCTCCCTCCCCTCTCTGTACCGATCGGTACAGTGTGAGAGGGGAGGGGGAGGGAGCGGATGGCAGCAGCAGCACTGTGGGCTGGATCTGTGACAATTGCAGTCACAGATCCAGCCATCCATCCATCCCTGCTCAGCCATCCCTGTGCTATACCCTGCCAATACTCTGCAATACACCCTGCCAATACTCTGCAAAATACCCTGGTGCAATACTCTGCAAAATACCCTGGTGCAATACTCTGCAAAATACCCTGGTGCAATACTCTGCAATACCCTGGTGCAATACTCTGCAATACCCTGGTGCAATACTCTGCAATACCCTGGTGCAATACTCTGCAAAATACTCTGCACAATACTCTGCAATACCCGGCACAATACTCTGCAATACCCGCCACAATACTCTGCAATACCCTCCACAATACTCTGCAATACCCTCCACAATACTCTGCAATACCCTCCACAATACTCTGCAATACCCTCCACAATACTCTGCAATACCCTCCACAATACTCTGCAATACCCTCCACAATACCCTGTGCAATACCCTCCACAATACCCTGTGCAATACCCACCGCAATACCCTGTGCAATACACCGCAATACCCTGCCATAGTCCGCAATACTCCGCAATGCCCGGCAATACTCCGCAATGCCCGGCAATACTCCGCAATGCCCGGCAATACTCCGCAATGCCCGGCAATACTCCGCAATGCCCGGCAATACTCCGCAATGCCCGGCAATACTCTGCAATAACCACTTCCCGGCCGTCATATGACGTCCTTGACTTTGTGCGGGGATATCTGAATGATGGGAGCAGCTACAGGCATCATTCAGATATTATTTTTTTCAGCCGGCGATTCCCTACACCATAAGAACAATCATAGCGGCTGTTCCGCCGCTTGATCATTCTTACGGGAGGCGAGAGGGGATGTCGTCCCCGCCCCCGCCGCCCTCCGGTGCTTCTACCGACTCACCGCTACGATCAAAGCCAGGATTGTTGTTTTGTTTTTTTTGTTTTTTTTTCAGGCTTCCCAGCCTAGAGGTGAGATGTGGGGTCTTATTGACACCCCCCCCCCCCCCCATATCTCACTGTAAAGAGGACCTGTCATGCCATATTCCTATTACAAGGGATGTTTACGTTCCTTGTAATAGGTATAAAAGTGATCAAAAAAATGTTTAGGGCGGAAAAACATGTCAAACTAAAATAAATAAAGTAAAATGAAGAATAAAATGTTTTTTTTTTTTAAAGCGCCCCTGTCCCCGTGAGCTCGCATACAGAAGCGAACGCATACGTAAGTCCCGCCCACGTATGAAAACGGTTTTCAAACCACACATGTGAGGTATCTCTGCGAACGTTAGAGCGAGAGCAATCATTTTGGCCCTAGACCTCCTCTGTAACTCAAAACATGTAACCAGTAAAAATATTTAAAGCGTCGCCTATGGGGATTTTTTAAGTAGCGAAGTTTGGCGCCATTCCACGAGTGTGTGCAATTTTTAAGGGCGACATGTTAGGTATCTATTTACTCAGCGTAACTTCATCTTTCACATTATGCAAAAACATTGGGCTAACTTTACATTTTTTTTTTTTTTTTTTTTTTAAGCACAAAACATTTTTTTTCCGTAAAAAACGCGTTAAAAAAATTGCTGCGCAAATATCGTGCGAGATAAAAAGTTGCAACAACCACCATTATATTCTCTAAGGTCTTTGCTAAAAAAACATATATAATGTTTTGGGGTTCTATGTAATTTTCTAGCAAATAAATGATGATTTTTACATGTAGGAGAGAAATGTCAGAATTGGCCTTGGTGCTCCAGAACGCCTGAAGGTGCTCCCTGCATGTTGGGCCTCTGTATGTGGCCAAGCTGTGTAAAAGTCTCACACATGTGGTATCGCCATACTCGGGAGTAATAGCAGAATGTGTTTTGGGGTGTAATTTGTGGAATGCATATGCTGTGTGTGAGAAATAACCTGCTAATATGACAATTTTGTGAAAAAAAAAAAAAGAGAAAAAAAAAATCTTGATTTTGCAAAGCATTGTGGGAAAAAATGACAACTTCAAAAAACTCACAATGCCTCTTTCTGAATACCTTGGAATGTCTTCTTTCCAAAAAGGGGTCATTTGGGGGGTATTTGTACTTTTCTGGCATGTTAGGGTCTCAAGAATTGAGATAGGCCGTCAGTACTTCAGGTGTGATCAATTTTCAGATATTGGCACCATAGCTTGTGGACTCTATAACTTTCACAAAGACCAAATAATATGCACCAATTTGTACTTATTTTTACCAAAGATATGTAGCAGTATAAATTTTGGCCAAAATTTATGAAGAAAAAATAGTAATTTGCAAAATTTTATAACAGAAACGAAAAAAAAATCATTTTTTTACAAAATTTTCAGTCTTTTTTCTCTTATAGCGCAAAAAATAAAAAACCCAACAGTGATTAAATACCACCAAAAGAAAGCTCTATTTGTGTGAAAAAAAGGACAAAAATTTCATATGGGTACAGTGTTGTATGACTGAGTAATTGTCATTCAAAATGTGAGAGCACCGAAAGCTGAAAATTGGTCTGGTTATTAAGGGGGTTTAAGTGCCCAGTGGTCAAGTGGTTAAACCACACATGTGAGGTATCGCCGCGATCGGTAGCGCGAGAGCAATAATTCTAGCCCTAGACATCCTCTGTAACTCAAAACATGCAACCTGTAGGATTTTTTAAATGTCGCCTATGGAGATTTTAAAGGGTAAAAGTTTTGTCGCCGTTCCACGAGCGGACGCAATTTTGAAGCGTGACATGTTGGGTATCAAATTTGCTCGGCGTAACATTATCTTTCACAATATAAAAAAAATTCAGCTAACTTTACTGTTGTCTTATTTTTTAATTTAAAAAAGTGTATTTTTTTTCCTCAAAGTGCGCTTGTAAGACCGCTGCGCAAATACGGTGTGACAAAGTATTGCAACGACCGCCATTTTATTCTCTAGGGTGTTAGAATAAAAAATATATATAATGTTTGGGGGTTAACTTCTAAGTAAAGGGAAGGAGATGGGCTGGCAGTGAAACAGGCAAGCATTGCTGGTTGTCTTGCCAACGGCCACCACAAGATGGCGCCAGATTACAGAATGAAGCCTAGGCCTGCAAAAGGCCGCAAAGCCGCCGCCTAAATTGCCGGCCCTGCCCGACGAGATGCCGCGATCGCGGGGAGGGCGCACCGAGATACAGGTAACCTCAGCTGTGCTGCCCCAGGTGCCAGGTCGCTAATTCTAGTCGCATTTGCGACCTGGCGCCTGGGGATTGTCGAGCCCTGGCCTAATCTGATGAAACACCGGGAGAATACAATGATTACTGCTAGCGGCTATAACATCCACTAGACATAATCGCATTTAAAATTTGACAGGCTGATTGCACCCAAGTTGATCGATTTGATCAACTTGGGTGCATTCAACCTACCCATACATTGTTTTGAATCTCAGCCGGTCCCTGCTGAACCGGCTGAAATTCGAACAGTCTATGGCTGGCTTTAGGCATACTGGGTGGTAGTATGACCAAGCAAGGACATGGCCATATCGAGCTGGACAGGGTCTTGTAGAATGGCATGTAAAAGGGCTTGAACTTCTAGCCAAAATGATTGAATCGTGGGACAAGTTCAATAAATATGGAACCACATTCCCGGGCATTGGCGATACCTCCAGCAACAGTCTGGAATAATTAGTTTGAGAGAGTGCAGAAGAGGAGGAGGATGGTACCGGTGATCAAGAATTTTGTACTAGTTCCCTTTTACTAGTCGTACAGATGTAAAAAGATCTACGTGGATTATTCGAGAGCTTGCCCTACTCCTCTGCTGTAAATTCCCTGTTCAAAGTTTGCTCCCATTTTCACCATGTAAGCATGTTTTAGATAAGGATCTGGTGCTTGCATCATTTTAAAATGTTATTAATTTCCTGAAACCAGACCAGTTACACCTGTAGCGCAAAGTTCTTCAAAGGGGTGGAGGAGGGAAAAGTTAGAGGCAGAAATCGATTGTGTGAAATGTTTAATTTGAAAGTAGCTAAACGGAGCCTTTGGGGCAGGTTATCTGTCAAAGTAGCAAAAGGAAGACACGTTTTAATGTGTGTCTGCAATATTGCCAACCTGGAAGAAGAATTTGTTTTCATGGGAGAACCATGCAGTACGTAAGGCTGTCAGAGTATGATTGTAGAAGGTGGTTGGCGACGAGCCTAAAGAAGCTAGATGAAATTTTGGACTGACAGGAAGGAGTGTTTTTAATATGTGTCTAAAGATATTTTGCCAACATGGAACAAAGATTTAAGTTTCCAGGGGGAGCCAGACGGTACATGTGGTTGTTGGAGCTGGATTGTAGAGGAAGGAGGTTAGTGGTGATCCTTGAGAAGCTAGATGAAATTTGGCTGTACAGGAGGTCCAAATGCCTCTAGTGAACTACATTGTATGTAAAAGATTCAAACCCCACAGAGCAGCCTTGGATCCCTACATCCAAGAGTTTACAATATATTGGGGCTAGCCATAGCTTTCCAGTCATTATCCATTTGTTGTAAGAGTACAGGATAGACCAGGACAATACTTAAAAAGCTTCTTTAATGGTTATCACAAATCGAAAGCAAGACGCATGGATTGCCCTTCAAGTCTAAACTCTGCTCATGCATTCTTTGCATTTTAAAACGCTAAATTTTTGTTTACACAGTTTGTGGGAAAGTTGCATAGCCACTTCTAATTTAATGACGTGCCAGAACAGTTTTTAGCTTTTGTATGTTTCATATGCATTGTCAAATGTATACCCCCTCCCCCCCACCCACTGATGACTGTGAGCTCTGGAATTCAGATTGAGTGTCACGTGTCCCTGGATATCCATGTCCTATGTACACAGCACCTCCTGCTCACTCAGCACAGACCAGTGCAGTAGCTTCCGAGAAGCTGCTTCGTGTATGCACTCATGTCATCGACATTTTGTGCTTGTAACAGGCAATTCGATGGTGGGTCATCTATAGTTGGTAAATCTATAACCAGCAGACTCCAGATATACACTACTTTTTCAGTGCTCTACTATTTATTATAGAACAGCATTATGCTATGGGGTCTGATTTATTATCCTTGGTACTTTTTTTTTCATGCTCATAAATACAAGCTCAGTGTGCTTCTGTTTGGTACTCATGCATTGCAAAGTGATCATATATAATGGGCCTCATGTTTAGAACCTTGGTGTAAACAAGTTTTGCCCTGAGCTGTCAGAATACCGTAGCCCAACAGGTGGATTCTTCCATCTGTGCTGTATAGTGTGGATGGAGGAATCTGTGTTTGATCAGTCTGCAGCCTAAATTAAATTTATCTGTGTATGGTGGTCAGCCTAAAGCCTCGTACACACGGTCGGACTTCCATCGGTCTTTTCCGTGGATTTTTGTCCGAACGGAGTTGGTTGGGAACACCCATAGCATACACACACTCCGGACTTTTCTGCAAACTTTCTTAAAACATCACGTGTTTTTTCTGCTCTTTTCTGATCTTTGGTCAACTTCTGCTATTGTTGGTTGATTTTAACATTAGTTGTTTTGTCCATCGGACTAAAGTCCGATGGTTATCTGTACACACGGTCGGACTTTGCTCCATCGGACTTTTGTTGGGCAAAAGTTTGTCCGTTTGCAGACCCAACTTTTGTCCGATGAAATCCAAAACCAAACGAAAAAAGTTTGTCCGATGGAGCGTACACACGGTCGGATTGTTGGTCCAACTTGCTTAAAACTAAGTTTGTTGGGCAAAAGTCCGACCTTGTGTACGGGACTTAAGACTCCATGCACACTGGGCTTAAAAAAAAAAAAAAGAAAAACCCCCCAGTTCCCGTAACAAAAAAAATGAGCGTTTTTTGTACACTGTTTAGGAGAGTTTAGCTGCCAGAAAGCTCCAATCAAAAACACAAACCAGAAGTTTTATTTTTTTCCCTGCCTCTAAACGCTGAGCTTTAAAATATGCCTCTAATCGTCCTAACGTGCATGGACAAATAAGATGACGTTGACCTGCTTCTTCAGGCAATACACAACTCCTGTAGAAGCAGAAGTAGAAGCCAGTGTGCATAGACTCCAAGTGTTGTGTAGGATCTAGGCTAATCCCACACACCTCTAAGGGCTGGTTCCCACTAGTGCAATGCCAGACATCGCATGTGTTTTGCACCGCATTGCTGTGCAGTTCACATGCAATGTCTGTGCGATTTGAATTCAGACATACAAACTGGTTGAAGTTGCATTGCATTTGGACCAAATTCGTGCAGGACACTTTTTTTTTTTTTTTTTTCCGCACCAGAATGGTCTGATTTCTGTTCGAATTCACAGTTTGAACTGATCTGGGGTGTCATTAACTTTGTATTGACACCCGCAGCAGAGAGCAGCGTGAACCGTGGGCGATTTAGGTGCGATGCCGTATACTGCACTGGATTTGCAGGGTTTCCCGCATTGCACCACTGTGAACCGAGCCTGAGTTTCTCAAAGCTATCCTGTGAGCATGAATACTTTGTTCTTTCACCTGTCTCATTGCCCATACATATGCCACACACACATGGCTCGGGGTAGCTGGCCACCTTCAGTTTGCCAGGGGACTGGTCTGTTGGACAACTCACACAAACACAGATCACTGTTGTTTGCAATGAGATCTGTCTATGCCAGATACGATGGCTTTCATACTGGCACTAATCTGCATGCCGTCAGGTTGACTATCTTGTTCTCTGTCAGCCAGCCAACAGCTGCAATTACAGAGAGCACAAGAGTGCAGTCTTTCACGGATTGGCAATGAATTTACAACTGGGCATACAGGCACTAGTAATGCAGCAATCTATCTAGGAGCTTCGTACATCAAAGCCCACCTATTCATTTTTATAATTTTAATATCTATATGTGGTCAGTACACAGAAGTAAAAATTATGGTCAGAGAGGTATGGCAGGGATCAGTAAGTAATAATTTTAAGCTAAATATGGCACCAACATCCCTATAGTACTAGAGGCAAAAGAGAAATGGAGATGTGGGACTTTATGCGGTGCATCATATATAAAAGTTACTTCAAGAGCGTTTCGGTATAAAAAAATATACAAATATAGTTTATTTAGAAAATAACATAAAAGTACGCAAAGGACAGTATATTCAAGGATATAGGTGTACACAAAACATCCTATTAATATCAATGAATTCCTGTGATTTCATACATGTTCTTGTCCATTTTTATATCGACCTGTTTTCGCCGGGGTGGCTTCATCAGGAAAGGACATATAGTTTAATTTACGTAGAAAGGATCATTGTTCAGTCAGCGTTAAGTGCACAAAACAAAACATTTGTTATGCAACTTAATATAGAAGAATATTTACTATAGCATACAGGGCTATGTGCAGAGGAAGCAAAAATGATGCCTCCATATGTAATAGAACTCCCTACCTCTCCAATTGAGCATGGGAATGCTGTAAATATACACATGGACCCAGTCCAAAAAATTTTGGACTGGGTTCATCTGTATATTTACAGCATTTTAGAGTAGCCCTGTTTATGTGCTGTAAATAATATATGACTAGCCAGGACAGGGGAAACCTGAAGTGTTATTGGAAGTTTCCAAACCTAGCTTTATGTACATAGACCAATGGTTCAAGTATTCGCATAGGTCCACAAACAGGTCTATCCAGTCTGCCAATTTTATTTGTGCCATCGACATACTGCCTATAGTTAAAATAACATAGCTAGTGTTTATCATTGTAATGTAAATGTAGCAAATTTTATATACCTTGTTTAAAAGTTGCAGATTTGAATGTGAATAGTACCTTGTTTAAACAATAGTGTTACAAGGGCATATGAGTGGAGGGAGGTTGACTAATGCCTAGTACACATGATGAGAAAATTTGATGAATACTGCTTTCAAAGCGATCCGTTCTATAATCTAATCATTAGTACACGGCTTTCGACAGCCAATGTCTACAATTCATGCAAAATTATCCAGAGGGATAAACACAAATTCTTCTTGTACGATACTAGAATGTATGTTTTTAGTTGTAATCAGTACAGTATTCATCCAGAAAAATCCCAAGACCATGCATGCTCAGAAATGAAAGAATGCATTACATCATTTCTGAAGAAGTGTTGTGCCATACGAGAATTTTTGTAACTTTAGTAACCTCTTAATTTTTTGATATGAGTAAAGTAATTCTGGTTTAGCTATCATTTTAAGGCCCCTTTCACACGGAGGGTCCGTTCAGGTCCGCCTGTCAGTTTTTTAGGCGGACCTGGACGGACGCTCCATGTAGCCCTATGGAGCCACGGATGTCAGCGGTGACATGTCCGCTGACATCCGCTCCGCCAAAGTGTGACGGAGGAAAACCCTATTTTTCCTTCCGTCGGCGGATCGGATGAACACGGACAGACGGTCCGTGTTCATCCGATCTCCCCATAGGGGAGAGCGGCGCTCTGACAGGGCGGTCCCTGCACAGTGTGCGGGGACCGCCCAGTCATCCGCCGGCTCAGCGGGGATCAACGGATCGATCCCCGCTGAGCAAGCGGAACTTCACGGGGCGGATCTTCACGGATCCGCCCCATGTGAAAGAGCCCTAAGAAGTAGTGCACCTATATGCTGTGTAGGTTTTTACAGGCAGCCTCAACTATCATGATTCTAAATCATCTTCTTTATCCCTTTTTTATTTTTTATTTTTTTATTGCATTTTCTTAACTGGTTATCATGCAGTGCAAGTAGGGCTGCAACTGACGATTTTCATATTTGATAAGCTGTCTGATTGTTTCAAATGTAATCAGATAACCTCCAAAAAAAGTTTTTGGTGTATCATTTAGTTATTCTGTAAAGTTAAAAAAAAAAAAAAAAAGACCATTTATTTTTGACTATCTATGTGCAGTGGTAAATATAAATAACCAGCTATATGGTTAGGGAACAAAATATCTAATCCGCTTTTAGCAGACAGAAGATATACACTGTGTACAGTAAAACCTTGGTTTGAAAGCCTTTTGCAAGACCAGCAACATTTTTAAATACAATTTGACTTGATATACAAGTAGCGTCATGTCACAACTCAGTATAAAAGAGAAGAGAGGCGCCTCTAAGTGTAGCAATATGGTCACATTTAATGAAGGTACAACATTTAGCAACTCACATTGGCTGATGATTAAAACAGGTACATCTAAGTATGCAGGCATTCAGGGGAAAGTTGTCCACATAGACTATCCACGCACCACCATCAAAGTCATCCCTTCCACACTGCGCTTCAAGCCTCGCTTTCAGAACGCTCTACTGCAGGGTAGTCTTCCCGGTCACAATTGCAGACTGACATCAGTGAGAGCCGGTGGTGCGGAGGATGGTCTATGTGGACAGCTTTACCCCGGATGCCTGTATACTTGGATGTGCCTCTTTTAATCATCAACCATGTGAGTTGCTAAATGTTGTACCTTAATTAAATGTAACCATATTTCTATACTTAGAGGCACCTCTCTTCTCTTTTATACTTTGTAGCTCCTGCTGGATTTTGCTTCTAATCCCCTTGTGGAGGCTGACATTTGTGGATGGACATTTTATGGTTGGACATTTTATGGTTACACAACCTATGACATTGCAATAATCTTTTTATATGGACTATAAACTGAAGAACTTATAAATAAATGGTTGTGGAACAAGTGCTTTGGATTACAAGCATGTTTCTGGAACAAATTTTGCTCGCAATCCAAGGTTTTACTGTATATACTCTTAGAAGTTGAATCTGGTACATATCATCAGACTCAGATCAAAATGTTTATTTCAAGGAAATTTTTTTTTTTTAAAAGACCTAAAACGCTCTGTTGGCAGATTTTTAGACATGACCTTAATATATTCTGCATGACGGACTCCCTTGTCATAGGCAAGTCGCATGATACAAGCTACCTGTGCCTGCTTTTACTTATGTTAGCCATACACAAACAAATTTCTCTTATCGTCCATGGACTGACACGGCTCTCATACTGTTTACGTGTGGGTATATGTCCCTGCTTGCAGGAGAAGACCTAGGCAGAATGTTAGATGTTAGAAACATTCTAGAACAAAACCAGAGCTGAACAGCCCTGTCCAGGGGGGCGGTCCCTCCGGACATAACCTTCCCACTGCAGTCAGCAGACCTCAGTTTTTTTCTGCCTAGCAGAAGACGTGGCTCTCTCAGGAGCCAGTCTCCTGGAAGATTTTACTTTTAATTTTTATTCCTTTGGGAATTTTATTTTATTTTTGAGACCTTCAACTGTCGGCTGGGCAACAGGTTGGGTACACTGGTATCTTCCCTGTCCGACCATCGAGCGTGCTGATCCTCGCCTTGTGTGCGTGAGACTCAGTTCACGACATGCCCCATGACTCCAGGGGTGGCCGGGTTGCTTTTAGCTCCCGCGGTCCTCTCAAGATTGAACAGTATCTGACTGACTGTATCTCTCGCGGTGGACCGGGCCGACAGCTACGCAGTACTGCTCTGTGATACGTCTGTCTGAAACAAGCCAGTGGGTCCCTCTGGGACGGGTAAGTAGTCTCTCCTGCTGCAGGTGAGTACATGCTGGCTGTGTTTCTTTATATGGGGGGGGGTTCTCCCTGTCTTTCCCCCCCCCCCCCTGTTATGCTGCTCTCTGCACCCTGTACTGGTGCTGTGTGAGGGTGCTTGGGGGTCACTCTGGCCTGGCTGGGGGAGCTCATGTCTGTTTTAATGGCACTGGGGCAGTGGGGCTGTGCCACAGCCAGTGGTGAGGGCAGGAGCTTCTGCCCTGTGGTAGTGAACAACCACAAAACGTGCGCATTAGCGCTGTGAGGTATTTAAAAAAAAACGCGCTCGGCGGCCATTTTGCCGTGGATCGATGGCGCAGTATTGTATGCGGCCATTATCTTGAAGCCGCAGCGGTTTTTCTTTCAGTTTCAGCCTCTATCGGCTGCTGCTACGGCGCAAATCTCACAATCTCCTCAGTCCAGTCTCCTCACTCTCCCCAGGCTTCACCCGCGCGGCAGCGCGGTTTCATACAGTGGAATGAGCGGTCCTTACAGGGGTTGGTGAGTACTCTGGGTGTCCCCTCCTCAGCTTCAGCATAGCCAGTGGGTGGACTGTGTTACTCACTATGATAGTGTTTAACCACTTAACGACCGCCCACCGCCGATTTACGTCGGCAGAATGGCACGGACAGGCAGAATCACGTAGATCTACGTGATCGCCTTTGTGCAGTTGGGGGGTCCATCCGGACCCCCCTTCACTGCAGTGAGCGGCCGTTAAGTGTTCGGGAGCGATCAGGCATGAGGGGGCGGCCGCTCGATTCCGCCCCCCCCCCCCCTCGCGATCGCTCCCGGCCAATGAAAATGCTTCCTCCGCCATGTGATGTAAACAAGGCTGGAGGAAGTGATGTCATCTCCCTCGCCGCGGTCTTTCCGTTCCCTGCGCCGAGCAGAGAAGAAGCAGGTTAGTGCACCAACAGTCCACTGACACGTAGGTACACATAGGCACACAAATCACCCCCCAGTCACCCCCCAGGTCACCCCAAAGCCCCCAATCACAGTGTCACTGATTGCAGTGATCATTTATTTTACTGATCACTGCATTTAGTGTCATCTGTGATTGTAAAAAGTTGCAGGGCAGTTAGGATTAGGCCCCTTTAGGTCCAGGGTAGCCCCCTAACCCCCCCCTAATAAAGGTTTAACCCCTTGATCACCCCCCAGGTAACCCTTTCACCCCCTAACTTCAGCGTCACTAAGCGATTGTTTTTCCGATCGCTGTATTCGTGTCGCTGGTGTTTTAGATAGGCAGTTATTTTTTTTTAGGTTCGCCGCAGGTTTTTATTAGTGTCAGGTACCCCCATATATTATTTTAACCCCCTGATTGCCCCTAGAGTTAACCCTTTCACCAGTGATCGCCGTATAAGCGTCACTGGTGTCACTGGTTAGCCAGTAAGTTATTTAGTTATTTAGGTTACCCGTCAGGTTTTTATATAGTGTCAGGTACCCCCATATTTAACCTAATAAAGGTTTTAACCCCCTGATTGCCCCTAGTTAACCCTTTCACCAGTGATCACCATATAAAGGTTACGGGTGACGCTGGTTGATTAGTTTGCTTTTTATAGCATCAGGGCACCCGCCGTATATAACCCAATAAAGGTTTAACCCCCCTGATCGCCCGGCGGGTGAGATCAATTAGGTTTTAGCGCCAGAGAGGGTCTGCGTCGCCCCAGGCAGTGTTAGGTTAGTGACAGTAACGCTAACACCCACGCGCAAAGCATACACCCCCCTTAGTGGTATAGTATCTGATCAGATCTATACTAGCATCCCCAGCGGTTTAGGGTTCCCAAAAACGCAGTGTTAGCGGGATCAGCCCAGATACCTGCTAGCGCCTGCGTTTAGCCCCTCCGCCCAGCCCAGCCCACCCAAGTGCAGTATCGATCGATCACTGTCACTTACCAAACACAACACACATAACTGCAGCGTTCGCAGTGCTTGGTTTTTGGGGCCCTGTACGCGGCTAGGCTCCCAAAAAGTCCCACACATGTGGTATCCCCGTACTCAGGAGAAGCAGCAGAATGTATTTTGGGGTGCAATTCCACATATAACCATGGCATGTGTGAGCAATATATCATTTAGTGACAACTTTTTGTAATTTTTTTTTTTTTGTCATTATTCAATCACTTGGGACAAAAAAAAAAAATATTCAATGGGCTCAACATGCCTCTCAGCAATTTCCTTGGGGTGTCTACTTTCCAAAATGGGGTCATTTGGGGGGGGTTTGTACTGCCCTGCCATTTTAGCGCCTCAAGAAATGAGATAGGCAGTCATAAATTTAAAGCTGTGTAAATTTCAGAAAATGTACCCTAGTTTGTAAACGCTATAACTTTTGCGCAAACCAATAAATATACGCTTATTGACATTTTTTTTACTAAAGACATGTGGCTGAATACATTTTGGCCTAAATGTATGACTAAAATTGAGTTTATTCGATTTTTCTTATAACAAAAAGTAGAAAATATCTTTTTTTTTTCAAAATTTTCGTTCTTTTTCCATTTATATCGCAAAAAATAAAAATCGCAGAGGCAATCAAATACCATTAAAAGAAAGCTCTATTTGTGGGAAGAAAAGGAAGCAAATTTCATTTGGGTACAACATTGCATGTCCGCACAATTTACAGTTAAAGCAGCGCAGTGCCGAATCCCAAAAACAGGCTTGGTCCTAATGGCCCGAAATGGTCCGGGGCTTAAGTGGTTAACAGTCAGAGGGTGGCAGTATGGAGTCTAGTTCACCTGCTTCTCCACACTGTCTGAGGCAACTGGCAGTGCTCCTGCACCTGCGGTCCCTAGCGACTAGTTGTCGGCAGTCCTGGAATCATCCTTGTCAGGATGGAGGCGGTGTGCGAGGGCAAGGGAGCTGTAAAGCGCCCCCTCCCCACCCCCCTCCTGTAGGGGAGTTCTCTGTCTCAGATATGGGCCTAGCTACTGCTGCTCAGGACCCTAGCTCTGAGGATTTTCATGTTTTAAACAGGATATTCCCTGTGAGGAAGACCCCAGTTCTGAAAAACGGACAGGGTGCTTGTAAGTGAACTCATTGATGCTGTGAGGAACACTCTCTCAAGCTGAATGTTGAGGCTGAGGAACCTCAGGTAGCTCCTATGGTTCCTTTAAAGCCGTTTTGAATAAAGCTACCACGCTCTCAATGGACGGGACTCCTGCATTTAAGGATCCAACTGACAGGAGGTCAGAAGTTGTGAGTAGAACTATGTTTACCTTTATTGGGGTCTGCCTTACGCCCTATAGGGGCGGCGACACTTGTGTCTCAAGACACTCACAGGATGGGCATAGATTTTGCACCAGATGGTTTAGGAGCATAATCTCCCTCCTGAGACCATTACCCTGGCTCAGCAACTGGTGCAGGGTTTAGTCTCTGTGTGCGATGCCACTTGGATGCGGCCCCTTGAATTTCTGGGGCCTCTATCTGCTGTGGGGCTGCTTCGCCTTATCTGGCTGAAATGCTGGTTGGCCGACCTAGCTTCCAAATAGTTCCTGACTGACTTGCCCTTTAAGGGCGGTAGACTGTTTGGGGCCGCCCTGGATGCCATTATTGTGGATGTCACAAGGGGTAAGAGCACCTTCCTTCCTCAGTCTGTTACGGAGAAAGAAGCCCCACTGTAGGCCGGGCCCTTCCTTTCCAGCAAAGAAGAATGAGTTTCTTCTCGTCAGTCAGAATCCACGGCTAAGCCCTCCCAGACTGGAAAAAGTACGACTGGGGGACATAAGCGTCCCTGGGTGCGTAAGCCTACCAAGCAAGCTCCCAAGCCCACCGCCGCATGGAGTCTTGCCCCTGCCCGACTCTGGGGTGGGGGGACGTCCTTGCAGGTTCAGTGGACCTCCCGGATCTCCGACCGATGGGTGAGCGAGGTGGTCACCACAGGATAGAATTCCGTTCCTGGCCCCCAGACAGATTCTTTCCCTCTCCTTCCTGCCCGTCAGGCGGCCCTCTTAAGGGCCGTACAGGATTGATCAGGTCCGGAGTGATTGTACCGGTTCCGTCACAGGAGAGGTTGTTCAGGTTTTCTACTCGAATCTGTTTGTAGTCCCAAAGGGGGGACGGGGGTTCAGCCAATCCTGGGCCTCAGGGCCTGAATGCCTTTTGTGATGGTGCAAAAGTTCCGCATGGAATCCATTCGCGCGGTGTTCGCTACACTCCATCAAGGGGATTTTCTGGCATCCTTGGACATCAAGGCCGCCTACTTGCACGTTCTGATCTGCGCACGTCAACAGTAGTTTCTGCGCTTGCGAACGGCAAAGACCACTATCAATTGTGGCTCTTCCCTTCAGCCTAGCCTCTGCACCAAAGGTTTTTACCAAGGTGCTTGCTCCGGTTCTAGCCTTGCTGAGACAGCGAGGCATTGCTATTATGGGCTATCTGGACGATCTTCTTCTAAGAGCAGACAATGGCTCAGAATTAGAAGAAGTGTGACTATTGTCAGTCAGACCCTTAGGGACTCCGGGTGGCTCCCGAACATTCGGAAGTCAGTCCTGGTCCCGGCTCAGCATTTGGAGTATCTCGGTCTGATCCTGGACTCCATGGAGGCGTAGGTATTCCCAACCCTGTAGAAGTTACTGACTTTTCAGTCTGTAGTGCGGGTCCTGACGTCTCGGAAATGGTCGTCAACCCGTTTTTTGCATGAGAGTCCTGGGACTCATGAGGGCCTCGTTCACACACACACACACACACACACACACACACACACACACACACACACACACACACACACACACACACGGGCATTACAGTAAGAGATCCTGTCCACTTGGGACAAATCCCCGTTGTCCTTGGATCTTCAGATCCAGATGAGTCACCCACTCAGGGCATCCCTGGCGTGGTGGTTGGGGTCCCCGGCTCTTCGGTCCGGGAAGTCGTCCCTCCCCATCCAGTGGACGGTGTTCCTGACTGACGCCAGCCTGACGGGCTGGGGTGGAGTCTGGGGATTCCTGTCAGCCCCAGGGCTTTGGACTCCGGACGAAGCCTGTTTTTTTACCGATCAATGTTCTGGAAATACGGGCAATCAGAATATGCCTCCCCACGTGGTCTCTATCGGCCGTCTATGTTCAAGCGTAGACAATTGGCAGGCGGACTATCGGAGTTGCCAAACGCTGGACCAGGAGAGTGGTCCTTTCACCTGGACATGCCGGATGTGGACCTGAGGGCCTCTTGACTCAATCGTAAGGTGTCAAGGTTTGTGACCAGGTCCAGGGATCCTTGGTCGGATGCCTCGGATCCGTTGGTGGGCCTCATGGGGTCATTATCACCTGATATCTGTTAGCTGTAGTGGCAGCTGTTTCCTCGCCTGCTGCGCAGGGTTGTGGCCAAAGGGATTCCGGTGATCCTCTTGCGCCAGGTGGGTCTCGGCATCATTGGTACGCTGATCTGGTACGTCTCGTCGCGGACGTTCCTTGGCAGTTGCCAATAAGGGAGGACCTTATGTTTCAAGGTCCTAATTTTCATCCTGTTTTACAGTCTGACTTAACGGCATAGCTATTGAAAGCCAGGTGCTGAGAGTCCGAGGTCTCTCGGATACGGTCATTTCGACCATGTTCAGGGCACGGAAGTCTTCCGCTTGAAAGATATATCACCGTACCTGGGAAGCTTACATCGCTATGTGCAATGAGCTGGACTAGCGTCCACGGACGTATTCCGTCCCCAGTATCCTGTGGTCCTTGCAGCGTGGTGTGACCAAAATGCTTGCTTTGAGTACCATTAGGGGTCAGTTTTCGGCCTTGGCCGTCTTCCTTCAGCAACCGCTAGCGGGTCATTCCTTGGTAGCACCTTTTGTGCAGGGGGTTCGCCATGTGCTCCCTCCTGTTGTAACCTCCTCTCCCTCCTCGGGATTTCAATTTGGTGCTCTCGGTTCTCCAGGAGCCTCACTTTGAAAATATCAGAGCTATTCCACTCTTGACTTTTTTTCTCAGGAGGTGGCCTTCTTAGTGGCCATTACTTCTGTCAGACGGGTGTCTGAGTTGGCGGCCTTGTCCTGCACGTCGCCCTAATTGGTCATCCATAAGGATAAGGCGGTGTTGCGTCCGCGACCTTCCTTTTGCAAAAAGGTGGTCTCGGTTTTTCACCTAAATGAGGACATTGTCCTCCCGTCCTTGTGTCGTCACATCGCATTCCAGAAGGTTTGCGCTTCACACATTTTATGTGGTACGTGATATGACTCACTAGTTGTCTCTCTGGTCCGGAACAGGGCCGAGCTGTGACGTCCGCCACCTTTTCTAGATGGATCAGACAGACTGTTATACAGGCCTATGCCATTAAGGGGGTGGCCCCTCCCTTTCCGGTTACGGCACATGCCACCAGGGCAATTGGTGCTTCCTGGGCTTTCCGACATCAAGCGTCGGTTGCACAAGTGTGCAAGGCGGCGAACCGGTCGTCCGTTCATGCCTTTTCAAAATTCTATAAGGTCGATGTGGCTGCATCTTCGGATGCTTCCTTCGGCCGAAAAGTGTTGCAGGCCGCTGCTTAATGTTGAAACTCCTCCGTTGAGGAGCTCTGCTGGTTTGGAGTGAAGTTTTGGTTGTTCCTTTTACTATTTGCTCCCACCCTTTTCTTATACTGCCTTGGGACGTCCCACATGTAAACAGTATGAGAGCTGTGTCAGTCCACGGATGATAAGAGAAAATAGGATTTTTGTACTCACCGTAAAATCAGTTTCTCTGAGGTCCATGGACTGACACAGCACCCACCCTTCTTTTCAAGGTTTGTACTGCTTTGTTACGAACTGAGGTCTGCTGACTGCAGTGGGAGGGTTATGTCTGGAGGGACCGCCCCCCCTGGGCAGGGCTGTTCAGCTCTGGTTTTGTTCTAGAATGTTTCTAACATCTAACATTCTGCCTAGAGCTTCTCCTGCAAGCAGGGACATATACCCACACGTAAAACAGTATGAGAGCTGTCAGTCCATGGACATCAGAGAAACGGATTTTACAAAAGTAAAGTACAAAAATCCAATTTTTTTCCTTTTTTGAAAATTTTAGTTTTAGAACATTTGTTCAAATTTCTAATCGTAAGTGGGGTCAAATCGACGTTCGTTTTCAACCACGGTGACAGGAAAATTCGAAGGAGCAGAGTAGAAATCTATTCCTGATCGAACAAATTTTCGGACAGTGTGTGGTTTTCATTCAGAAATTACATTCATTTTAAAATTTAATGTTAAAAGCAAGTGGAATTTTTAAATATCTCATAAAAAAATTCATACATGTATGGCCAGTATAAGACATTTAGTAACTACACCATGCTTTTTGTATCACTTGTCATGAAAGACAAAAAATAGCAGAAAACTGCAGATAAATCACTACTATAAGGGGTTAGCCCTAAAAAAATAAAAAGATCCTGTTCCCTTAAAGCATTGGGGTGCCATTGGATGTAACGGGGATCGCCAAAATGTGAACGGAGCCTAATTGTTAAGCAGCAGAGCTGAACAGCCACATTTGATAAATGAAGCTCAAGTTTTTTTTTTTTGTTTTTTTTTTTTAAATATCTATTAGCCGTTTGTGTAAACCTCTAAAGATCCGTAGAATTTTAACTGAAACTTAAATTTTTATTGAATGCTTGTGAAGTGTGATAACGTTGGTTTTGATAAGAGCATGGAACAGAAAAATTTTAAAAAAAATTTACATTTCTGATAAGAATGAAAGTGTTTAGCTGTTTAGGTCCACTTTAAGACCTTGTGACTTGGCTTAAGTTGATAGACTGGTCTGTGCAGTGGAGGTGGGTTCACTGTGAGAAATAAAGGCTGGATGTATGCTTAAGTTGGGGGTTGTGTGTACATTAAATGGATGAATGATTGACTTGTGGGACTGTGTACATGTTGAGTATTTTCACGTTTTTAGGCATGGTTCACACTGGTGCAACCAACGCTCCGACATTGGGAGCTTATGTCGCATGACGTGTGAAAATCAATGTTTCCCTATGGGAGCTGTCTTAACTGGTCCGACACATGTCGGTCCGACTTTGAGAATGCTCCCTGTACTACTTTGGTCCGACTTTGATCCTACTTCAGCCCATTGACTATCATTTGAAGTCGGAACCCATCTTGCATGATCCGACTTTGGCATGCGACTTGTGCGCTGATCTTGAGGGGGAACTCCACGCCAAATTTTAAATAAAAAAACCGGCATGGGTTCCCCCCTCAAACAGCATACCAGACCCTTGGGTCTGGTATAGGTTTTAAGGGGAACCCCCTACGCTGAAAAAAACTGCGTGGGGGGGGGTCCCCCCAAAATCCATACCAGACCCTTATTCGAGCACGCAGCCCGGCCGGTCAGGAAAGGGGTGGGGACGAGCGAGCGCCCCCCCTCCTGAACCGTGCCGGCCGCATGCCCTCAACATGGGGGGGGGTTGGTGCTTTGGGGCAGGGGGCCCCCCCACCCCAAAGCACCCTGTCCCCATGTTGATGAGGACAAGGGCCTCTTCCCGACAACCCTGGCCATTTGTTGTCGGGGTCTGCGAGCGGGGGTGCTTATCGGAATCCGAGAGCCCCCTTTTAATCAGGGAGCCCCCAGATCCCGCCCCCCATCCTATGTGAGTATGGGGTACATCGTACCCCTACCCATTCACCTGGGGGGGAAAAAATGTCGGGGGGGAAAAAAAAACACAAAAAGGTTTTTAAAGTCATTTATTAGGCAGCTCTGGGGGTCTTCTTCCGACTTCGGGAGTGGTCGTCTTCCGACTTCGGGGGTGGTCTTCTTTTCCCGCTCTCCGGTGCTTTCTGGCTTCTGCCGGGCACCTCCGCTATCTTCTGCCAGCTCTTTTGCTAGCGGGGGCCTGGTCTTCCCCCGTTGTCTTCTTCCCTCTTCTCCTGTCCCGATGTTGACACGCCGCTCTCTCCCACTGTAATGCCGTGTGCGCGGCGTGCAATGACTTGTATAGGCATGGGGCGTGGTCACCGGGTGATGTCACCCGGTGACCCCGTTACCTTATGACTTCACAGCCTGGGGCATTATGGGGCTGTGACGTCGTAAGGGGCGGGGTCACCGGGTGACATCACCCGGTGACCACATCCCCATAAGTCGTTGCGCGACGCGCACACGGCATTACAGCTGGAGAAAGCGGCGTGTTAACATCGGGACAAGAGAAGAGGGAAGAAGACAACAGGGAAGACCAGGCCCCCGCTAGCAAAAGAGCTGGCAGAAGGTAGCGGAGGTGCCCATCAGAAAGCACCGGAGAGCGGGAGAAGAGACCCCCGAAGTCGGGGGAAGACCCCCGGAGCTGCCTAATGACTTTAAAAACCTGTCTAGTGTGTTTTTTTTTTCTTGACATTTTTTCCCCCCAGGTGAATGGGTAGGGTACGATGTACCCCATACTAATTCACAAAGTGGGGGGCCGGGATCTGGGGGCCCCCCAATAAATGGCCAGGGTTGTCGGGAAGAGGCCCTTGTCCTCATCAACATGGGGATAGGGTGCTTTGGGGTGGGGGGGGGCCGCAGGGCGCCCCCCTGCCCCAAAGCACACACCCCCTATGTTGAGGGCATGCGGCAGGCACGGTTCGCAAGGGGGGGCGCTCACTCGTCCCCACCCCCTTTCCTGACTGGCCGGGCTGCGTGCTCGGATAAGGGTCTGGTATGGATTTTGGGGGGACCCCCACGCCGTTTTTTCGGCGTAGGGGGTTCCCCTTTATATCCATACCAGACCGAAGGGCCTGGTATGCTCCTGAAGGGGGAACCCATGCCGTTTTTTTTATTTAAAATTTGGCCTGGAGTTCCCCCTCAAGATTCATACCAATCACAGTGCCTGCTATTGGCGGGGATCCAAGTCGGATCCCCGTTCATTGAAAATCGGACGTAAGTCGGCTTCAAGTCGCAGGGCAAAGTCTGATCCAAAGTAGGACGGCTGTCGTGTCGCACCAGTGTGAACCCGGCCTCAAGCTGATTTTCAGTTAAGACCCCAGAAAACCACCCTGCTCTTTCTGATAGCTTAAAATATATATGCTTTCCACAAGCCACTTGTGTAACTGGTTTTATATATCCCCCACCTATATTTACTAGCTCTCTAAAATGTGTCTTTTTTTTTCTTTCTTCTTTTTTTTTTTTTTTTTTCTCAATAGCCTTTCGCTGTTTCAGTAAGCAATAACTTTTTCCTAGCCCACCTCCCCCGCCATATCTTTTTTATGATCTCTAACCCCTGCCTTTTCGTTTAGCTGATGCTGCAGTGACTCATTAAATAATTAATCTTGGGAAGTGGTGTATGGCCATTCTCATCTTTTATTTATCTTGGCTTTTGAAGAGGGAAGGACTCGGATCACTGTAGTTAGTAAAAGCCAGCTATCCATGTTGTCATGCCATGAGGCAGTTGCTCGGTTGATTTGGCTCCAGGCATGTTCATGTAAAGCTGGTTCCTATAAGGGGCTCTGCATCAGTTAGTAGTTTAACAATGGAGGGCAGCAGGTGTATTTTTATGCATTTCTGTGTCCGACTCGCAGGCAAATAACCAAGCTTTATTTTTAGTGTTGGTTTTCATTTTTTAAATGCACTTTTACAAAAAGTATTAGTTTATACATGCATATATGTTAAAGATAAATGTTTTAATTGGAACCAAACCATTCTTAAACATGCCCTTCTATAACTTTCTGTGGCCAAAGCATAACAAAATGGGCCTACAGTGATTGTAAATGCATTTTAAGTAACAAACCAGTTTATACTTACCTGCTCCTGTAAGGAATTGCACAGTGCGGCCTCAAACCTCCTCCTCCTTGGGTCCCCCGACAGTGCTCCTGGCTCCTCCACCTTGGTGAGTACCCTCATAGAAAGCCTTTTTTAATTTTATTTTTATTTTTTTGGAGGTGCTTCTGCTGGCTTGCTACAGAGCCTCACTGTCTGATTCTATAGACACAGACAGCAGGACTCTGTCCTTGCCAAGAAGTGAGGGGAGAGAAGAGCTGCAGATGGGCACAGCACTGGATCGAATGAGGGCTTAGGTATGTAAGGGGGGGGTGGGCAATACTGATGCCTAAACAATTTTTATCTTGAAGGATCATGTTCTTTGGAACATTTTGCATGTTCCATCCACATTTAGACTTGAATAAAAACACATCAATATCGTGTCTACATGCATTTTTGATGTATTTTAGTGTGCATTTTTTTTTTTCTGGTTTTGTTAGGAGCTGGCACCCGCCGGTGTCCTAACAATGAAGTGTCGTTTCTGCTTTCAGCCAGAAATTCCCCACTAATGGCAGATTAAAAATAGCTGGAAAAAAAAAGCGTGCAGCCCCCTCTCAACCCATACCAGTCTCTTTTGGGTTTGGTACAAATTTTGAAGCGGACTCCAAACTAAAAATACAAAACGTATACCAGGCGCTTTGATCTGGTATGGATTTAAAGGAGAACTCCATGCAAAACAAAATGGCGTGGGGTTCCGCCAATAGCCATACCAGACCCTTATCCAAGCATGAATTGAGGGGCAGAGGGGTGCAAATATCCTACTTTATTATTTGATCAGTTTATTACATTTGAAAACCTTTTTTAGTTTTCACAAGCATGTCAGATGCTAACAATTGCCTTCAGACAGCACTTTAACCCAGTGCTCCTTATGGAGTAAGGGAAAGCTGTTTGTTCAAAGATGATCATTTACTAAACTGCCTGTGAGATTTCTTTAGTTCCATTTGAACTTGCAGTGGAAATTATGGCATATATGATGCAATCTTGCCAGCATTAGCACAGCACTTTTTGTTTTCTGACAGAAGTTTTTTTTTTTCTTGCTGTAAAAGGGCAACCGCTATTGGTTTGTGTGTGTGTGTGTGTTGTAAAAAAATGACAAAAAAAATGAGACCCCTTTCACACTGTGAGGAGTTTTTCAGGCGGTTTAGCGCTAAAAATCGCGCCTAAATAACCCCTGAAAACTCCTGCCCCTGCAGTCTCAATGTGAAAGCCCCGAGGACTTTCACACTGAGGCAGTGTGCTAGCAGGACCTCTCCAAAAGTCCTGCTAGCAGCATCTTTGGAGTGGCGTGTTCACCACTCCTTCCCATTGAAAGTAATGGGAAACTGCGGTAATACTGCCGGCAATGTGCCTCTGCAGAGGCGCATTGCCGGCGGTATTGATCCTTTTTCGGCCGCTAGCGGGGGTTAATACCACACCGCTAGCGGCCGAATACCGTGGCAATTCCGACGGTATAGTGCTGCTAAAAATAGCGGCGCTATACCGCCCCAGTTTGAAAGGGGCCTTAAGTAGTCACGTTCACACGTTAAATAGGAGTCCGTACACACCTGCCATCATTTAAAGTGCCTCTGATTAACCCCAAATAAAGTTCAGCTGTTTTAGTAAGTCTTTACTGACATTTCCTCAAGCCCCATACACACGATCCAAAAATCGTACGAAAACTTCCGCTTTAGAATCGATTGTACGATAATCGGATCGTTAGTACAGAGCTTTTGAGAGCCGATCAGGACAGTTCATCCAATATTATTCTATCGGACATGCACGGAATTTTTTTTGTACGATGCCAGATCGTGCGATTTTCGTTTTTAATCAGTACAGTTGTTCGAAAATGCAATACAAATGCATTACAATACATGACATCACTTCCGAATTTTTATTCGGTCATACGAGAATTTTCGTGACTTTAGTAAACTCTTCAGATTCGATCTGCGATTAGCATGCAAAAAAACTAGCGTTCTGCCTGTGTACCGAGTGATCGGCGGCTGCGGGTGGACATCGAGGCCATGGTACCCGCCCATCGAGTAATCACACCGGGAGTGAGCCGTCTGCAGCGCGCACTCACGCCCGCTACCCGGAAGTGCAGAATCTTGCATATGTATGCGGGATCCTCCACACAGCGGCCGCCCTGTAGCAGTAAAATTGCTATAGGGCGGTTGCTAAGTGGTTAAAGTGATTGTAAACGATTTGCCTTGTAAAACAACCCCTTCAGTTTAACCACTTGCCACCCAGGCCAATTCTGACATTTCGCTCCTACATGTAAAAATCATATTATTATTTTTTTTGCTAGAAAATTTACATAGAATCCCCAAACATTATGTTTTTTTTTAGCAGAGACCCTAGAGAATACAATGGCGGTCATTGCAACTTTTTATCTTGCACGGTATTTCCGCAGCAATTTTTCAAACTTTGGACAAACAAGTTTCATGCTTTAAAAAAAAACAGAGTTAGCCCAATTTTTTTGCATAATATGAAAGATGAAGTTACGCCGAGTAAATAGATACCCAACATGTCACGCTTAAAAATTGCACACGCTCGTGGAATGGTGCCAAACTTCGGTACTTAGAAATCCCCATAGGCGACACTTACGTTTTTTTTTACTGGCTACATGTTTTGAGTTACAGAGGAGGTCTAGGGCTAGAATTATTGCTCTCGCTCTAACGTTTGCGGCGATACCTCACGTGTGTTTTTAACACCGTTTTTATATGTGGGCGGTACTTGCGTATGCGTTCGCTTCTGCTACACGGTGACGGGGATGCTTTAAAAAAAAATTATTTATTTTATTTGACACTTCACTTTTATTCCTATTACAAGGAATGTAAACATCCCTTGTAATAGGAATATGGCATGACAGGTCCTCTTTACAGTGAGATTTTTTTTTTTTTTTTTTTAACCACTTAACGACCACTCACTGTATATATACGTCGGCAGAATGGCACCGACAGGCACAATCACGTAGAGTGTACGTGATTGCCTTTGTACAGTTGGGGGGTCCAATCGGACCCCCCTTCTGTACAGTGAGCGGTGGCTAAGTGTCCGGGAGCGTTCCGGGATGAGGGGGCAGCAATTCGTTTCTGGCCACCCCCTCGCGATCGCTCCCGGCGAATGGAAATGCCCCCTCTGTCTGTGTCAGACAGAGGGAGCAGGAGGAAGGGATGTCATCTCTGGTGCGGCGCTCACATATACCGAGCGCCGTACAAGAGAAGACATCAGGTCAGTGCACACAAACTTACACTGACACCAGGACACATAGGGACATAAATCGCCCCCCCAGGCCACCCCAGATCACCCCCCAGATCACCCCCCCCAGCCCCCAGTCACAGTGTCACTGATTGCAGTGACCATTTATTTAGTGATCACTGCAATCAGTGACATTTGTGACTGTAAAAGTGTCACCAAAGTTTAGTCTTAGGTCCAGTGTAGCCCCCTAACCCCCCCTAATAAAGGTTTAACCCCCAGATAACCCTTTCACCCCCTATCACCACTGTCACTAAGCGATCATTTTTCTGATCGCTGTCTTAGCGTCAGTGATGCCGATCGGCAGCCAGTAATTTTTTTTAGGTTCGCCGCATGTTTTTATCGCGTCAGGTACCCCAATATATTATCTAATAAAGGTTTAACCCCCTTGATCGCCCCCCAGGTAACCCTTTCACCCCCTATCACCACTGTCGCTAAGCAATTGTTTTTCTAAACGCCGTCTTAGTGTCGGTGATGCAGATCGGTAGCTGGTAATTTTTTTTAGGTTCGCCGCAGGTTTTTATAGCGTCAGGTACCCCAATATATTATCTAATAAAGGTTTTAACCCCCTGATTGCCCCTAGTTAACCCTTTCACCAGTGATCACCATATAAGTGTTACGGGTGACGCTGGTTAGTTTGCTTTTTATAGTGTCAGGGCACCCGCCGTGTATATAACCCAATAAAGGTTTAACCCCCTGATCGCCCGGCGGGTGATATCAATTAGGTTTTAGCGTCAGAGAGGGTCTGCGTCACACCCCAGGCAGCGTCAGGTTAGTGCCAGTAACGCTAACACCCACGCGTGAAGCATACACCCCCCTTAGTGGTATAGTATCTGAACAGATCAATATCTGATCTGATCAGATCTATACTAGCGTCCCCAGCAGTTTAGGGTTCCCAAAAACGCAGTGTTAGCGGGATCAGCCCAGATACCTGCTGGCACCTGCGTTTTGCCCCTCCGTCCAGCCCAGGCCACCCAAGTGCAGTATCGATCGATCACTGTCTCTTACAAAACAAAAACACACATAACTGCAGCGTTCGCAGAGACAGGCCTGATCCCTACGACTCCAGTGCTGTAGGAGGTGATTTCACCACCACAGTTAAAAAAAAAAAAAAAGCAAATATGCCGAAGCATTGGGGCAGCAGGGGCGGAGGAGCGATTTTGCTCCTAATGCCGCGTACATACGGTCGAAATTCCGACGGAGGCTTGCCCGTGGAAAAGTCCGACCATGTGTGTGCGGCATAACTTTTTTGCGGGAGGATGCCCCCATGCTTCGGCATATATAAATGGTGCGTGTATGCCCATCATTGGAAGTGGGTGGATGAAGGGCGGTATTCTAATGGTGGGCATACCCACCGATCAATCTCTTTTTTTCGTTCAGCCAACTGGCTGCATGAAAAAAAAAGATTACAATACATGTCCAACAAGGACCAGCAACGTACTGGTATGTTGCTGGACTTTGAATGTTTATACCAGAATGATGCCTGCGGGTTTAGGTATCATCTTGGTATCATTCTTTTCAGCCTGTCTAGAAGACCCCAGTTTTTTCAAAAAAAAGTACCTGTCACTACCTATTACTATCATAGGGGATATTTACATTCCCTGAGATAACAATAAAAATGATAAAAAAAAAAATACTTGGAAGGAACAATTTAAAAATAAAATAAAAAAGCAAAATTAATAATAAAAAAAAAGCACCCCTGTCCTGCTCTTGCCCAATGGCGAACGCAAGCGTCGGTCTGGCGTCATATGTAAACAGCAATTGCACCATGCATGTGAGGTATCACCGCGAAGGTCAGATCGAGGGCAATCATTTTAGCAGTAGACCTCCTCTGTAAATCTACTGGGGTAACCTGTAAAGGCTTTTAAAAATGTATGTAGTTTGTCGCCAATGCGCGTTTGTGTGAAATTTTAAAGCATGTCGTGTTTGGTATCTATGTACTCGGCCTAAGATCATCTTTTTTATTTCATCAAACATTTGGGCAATATAGTGTGTTTTCGTGCATTAAAATTAAAAAAAGGTGTATTTTTTAACCCAAAAAATGCGTTTGAAAAATCGCTGCGCAAATACTGTGTAGAAAAAAAAAATGCAACACCCACCATTTTAATCTGTAGGGCCTTTGCTTTAAAAATATATATAATGTTTGGGGGTTCAACATAATTTTCTTGCAAAAAAAAAAGTTTTCATGTAAACAAAAAGTGTCAAAAAGGGCTTTGTCTTCAAGTGGTTAGAAGAGTGGATGTAAGCTTCCTAATGTTGTGTATAAAATGCCAGAACAGTTCAAAACCCCCCCAAATGACCCCATTTTGGAAAGTAGACACCCCAAGCTATATACTGAGAGGCATGTCGAGTCCATGGAATATTTTATATGTTGACAGAAGTTGCGGAAAAACGACAATTTTTATTTATTTTTTGCACAAAGTTGTCACTAAATGATTTTTTTTTTTTTTTTGTCATTATTCAATCACTTGGGACAAAAAAAAAAAATTCAATGGGCTCAAAATGCCTCTCAGCAATTTCCTTGGGGTGTCTACTTTCCAAAATGGGGTCATTTGGGGGGGTTTTGTACTGCCCTGTCATTTTAGCACCTCAAGAAATGAGATAGGCAGTCATAAATTTAAAGCTGTGTAAATTTCAGAAAATGTACCCTAGTTTGTAAACTCTATAACTTTTGCGCAAACCAATAAATATACGCTTATTGACATTTTTTTTACTAAAAACATGTGGCTGAATACATTTTGGCCTAAATGTATGACTACAATTGAGTTTATTCGATTTTTCTTATAACAAAAAGTAGAAAATATCATTTTTTTTCAAAATTTTCGGTCTTTTTCCGTTTTTATATCGCAAAAAATAAAAATCGCAGAGGCAATCAAATACCATTAAAAGAAAGCTCTATTTGTGGGAAGAAAAGGACGCAAATTTCGTTTGGGTACAACATTGCATGTCCGCACAATTTACAGTTAAAGCAGCGTAGTGCCAAATTCTGAATTCACCTCTGGTCCTCTAGCTACCAAATGGTCCGGGGCTTAAGTGGTTAACGGTGATCACATTCCCTCTGTTCTCAGCTGCATAAGAGCTGGGGTAGAAGAAGCAGCAGCAGCACACTGAGCTTTCCAATGAATAGATGGTGCAGCGTTGGCAAGTCCGATCATTGGAGGAGAGTACACGGAGTTCCCAGCACAGCTAGAGAATTGACCACAGTGTGCTCTCGTGCTTAGTGTGGTCAGTTTTTAATAGGAAAGCAAGGGGACTAGCAGGAACACTAGGGATTTCACATGAAGGAAGCACTTCAAAGAGAACAAGATACTTTCTCATACAAGTACATGGTACAGCAGGCACATATCAGGAATATGAAGTGCAGATTAAAAACTCTTTAACCCTCCTCCCACATTGTTTACAATATGCTTTTTTTTTTTTTTTTTTTTTTTTTAAGTTTGTGATTATACGTATATTGATGATGCCTGTTGCAATTCATGATTTTAGTTGTTGAGCTTCTTCTGTGGTTTTAAACCATGTGTTTAATATATGTAAAACAGGAGACCTATAAAGAGCTTTAAACGTGTAGTCGACCAGTATTTAATTTGCTCAGCAGTTATTAAAACCTGACATTTCCATAGAATGTCGTCCTTTTTTTTTTTTTAATTAGATGAAGCATACATTGATAACCGTCTACTGATGTGTTCAATAGAAGCCATTTTAAGGTAGTGCTAAATGTTTTCGGCAATAAATATCACATTACCACCTGGCTGGGAATTGCCTGCAGTTAGTGACAGTTGGTGTAATGGTTGGTAGCAGGAGAGGGAACTCCTATTGTTTGTTTGTCCATCAATTAGATTGTCTTGCTCACTGGTTCTGATCTGTTGCCTCTTTTCTTTGTCTGCCTGAACCTCTTGAGGCACACTTATGGGAACAGATGTTGAGAAGGAGTTAAACTCAGAAGCTAATCGTTCTTGGCAATCTTCTCATGTAAATGAGTACACTGTGATTCTGGCAGATCTACACACTTCAGAGTGGCTGTTTGCCAATTTCACACAACTACATGCTCCTGCTACAGAGGTAAACATTGGCTTACACACGTGTGTGTTGTCATGCTATCTCCTGAATCATAGTGGCATTGTCAGGGTATCTTGACACGGCACATTTTCCTGGGAACTGTAAGACCCTTCAGGTTATTGCCCCACTGACAGATGCTGGATGTGTGCCAAGAGCTGTGTGTATCTCTGACTCATTCATTCTGTCTGCCGCTTTCATTTCCTCCTTTACAGTAGCAGCAGATGTTAAGGATGTGTTCACTTTTATGTGTTCTGGTTCCCTCTACTCCCTCAAGATATGGAGCTTAGAGACTTTAAAAAAAAAAAAATTAAAAATTCACCCTGCTATATTTTTAGATGTGTTGTTCGAGAGTTGATTTGCTTCCACACCTCACTGGTCTCAACATCATCAAGAATATACAGTAAAGCAGATCTAAAGTCATGCAAGACTCAACCTCTCTGCCTTTTTCTTGCCACACACATTACAATCTGACGTTACTATCTTTTGTGGCTCTACAATAACTAAATAATGCAGTGGCCTGCCTGATTAGGTATATTTTTAAATTTATAGTTTAGGTAGGTCCCGTACAGATTGTACAGCTTGTATGCTAAGGTTTAAAGTGCCAAGTAGCTATAGCAAACGCATCACACTGATGCACAGTTTTGGCTAACTAACAGCTATTGGTTTTGATTTTCTAAGTGTCATTGAAACCCCAGAAAGCTAATCTTTGAAATGCAAATATTGAGCAGCACATGTGTTTTCCTGCTCTTCCACCCTCTGCTTTTTATTGTCTCTCCTAACTACAACTCCCCTAGCTACGGGCATATGAATTTATACACCTAACCTGCTGCCAGTAGTTGGCAGAACTGGATCTGTTTTATGCCAGTTACTTTGCCTAGTTTGGGCAAACCACTTACTCACTTTGAAGTACATCCGTTTTATGAGAGGCCGTTTCATGAAAATGCTATTTGCCTGGCTATGTTTTGGTTTCAGAAATAAAGAATTCAAACTTGTTTCAGGTTAGTGACTGAAAGCATAACCTTGGCAGTCTGGCATCTAGCATTTTCACTAGAGCTGGACAGAAATAGTGGGCCGCTTTTTTTTTTTTTTCCCTTTTTAGTAACTGAAGTGGTCTTTGTGTGGTTGAACACATGGGAATTCAGGGCTCAGGCAGGTAGTTATAGGTATGTTCCAGCACTTGCAGGCATTTTTAGAGTCCACACAGACATTTACTAGTTTATATTAGAGTCCACACTGGTTTATATTGCTCTGTGCAGTGGAATTGCACAGAGCGGTTATGAAGTTCCTCTTCTCGGGTTTCAATGGGGACACTCGTGTGGGCTTGCTCCCCGAGCCTGGCTGTCTGCATCTATAAACTCTGGTAAGTAAAAGGGGGTGATACTGATGCCTAAACAATTTTACCTTAATGCGTGGAACCACTTTAAAGCTGTATTACTCTTTCGTCCATGGACCGACACAGCTTCTCTATTGACAAAGTGGGTATTATCCGTTAATTAGGAGTGACTAGGCAGAAAAACTTGTAAAAAGTGTTGCATCACACCTTCTACAGTACCGCCCAGGTGGCGGACCCTCTGGGTATACCCTCTGTCTGCACATCGCAGATCAGTTTTTTTCTGTCTAGCAAGGAATAGGACATGGCTCCCTTCGGGCCCATTGGTCCGGGGGGAAAAAGATAGATAATATATATATATATATTGTGACAGCAGGAAGGTAAAGTCACCTGGTTGCATCCAGGGGGGTAGATATATTTCGCCCAGATTCAGGCTTTACGCCGACTTATACAACTAGGTGGAGAGTTGTATAAGCCCAGCTGAGGCTAGTAGGCTCATGGATGACTCATACCTCTAGGGAGAGTGTGGGGCGTCGTGCAGACAGGGAGTTGATGAGACCAGCTGAAGCTTGTCAGCTCATTTAGGCCTCTATAAGAACTCCCAGATTCATTAGGTGTTTGCTCATGCCTGGACCCAGACCTGTGTGGACTGTCTAGGGAGAGTGAACCCCTGTGCGGTGAGACAAAGCCTGTGTGGCTATTTGCTTGGACATTTAAAACCAGGGACTTAGGGACTAGGACAGCACTAGGCTGATCCCAGTTGTTAGTTAGGAAACCTGTATGTTTAGTCAGAGGTCAAGTTGACCAGGATTTATTTTGTTTATGTTTCTTTTGCTTTGCTGTGTTTTGTCACTGTAAATAGAAAATAAACCGCACCTTTTTGATTTTGAAAACCACAACCTCCGTTTGCTGGGCCTGTTTTTGTGTGGGGAGCCCATCTCGGGGGTCACACACACCCGCTGCCGAGCTAACCCCCTCACAAAATATATATATATATATATATATATATATATATATATATATATATATATATATATTAATAATAATAATATAATATAAATTTTTTTTTTTGCTACATTTGTTGTTTCCTGCGATCTTCGATCAACTGCCGACTGGGTGACAGGCTGGATCCTCGATCCTTGTAGTCTCCCCAGTTTCGGCCATCGAGCGTGTGCCGACCCTAGCTACGCGCTGGGTTTTCCACGACATGCCCGTCGCTCCACGGGTGGCCGGTGAGCCTACGCTCCAGGGCCTGCATCGGACCGCTCAGCTTCGGCTGACCTTACGGCCGAGTCGCAGCAGCCTGGCCGGTGAGCTTACGCTCCAAGGCTTGCATCGGACCGCTCAGCTTCGGCTGACCTTACGGCCGAGTCGCAGCAGCCTGTCCGGTGAGCGTCATGCTCCAGGGCATACATATGATCGTCCCTTCTGGGTCCAATCACAGCATGCCTGGCCAACAGTCACCTTCCGTGCGCGGACGATGATCTGTTTGGAATGTCTTCCAGCAGAATACATGCAGGATAGGCAAGTAAAACTCCTCTGCCTCGGCTGGGTGATTTAGCTGGACATTCCTGGAGAGATCAAGTAAGTGGTTGTGGCCCCTTTCTTCCCTCTCCCTGCCTTTCCCTCCTCCCTGGGCTTCTAGCTAAAGGTTGCTGGGTGCTGGGGGTCACCTAGGGGGTCCCACTGGAGCGGGGCTGGCTGTAACTAACATTTAAAAGAAATGTCATTTTTGCTTACCTGTGTTTCTGTGTCTCCATGCTGTCGGTGGCCATTTTGAGGTGGTCCATGCCAAGTTTGGCCTCTTGTAACTGCCTGGCTGCCATCTTCCTGTGGTTCGGCCACACCCACTGGCCCCTATCAGGTGATCGGCGGCCATGTTTGTCCACCCTGTATGCAGATATTGCCGTTCGGCGGCCATCTTTTTGTGGGCTATGGCTGCCTGACCTCTATCTTCTGTCGGCGGCCATTTTCTTAGAGCCCACATTATCTTCCATACAGACGTTTTTTGCAACCATTTTGCGAGAGCCTCCGGCCTCTAGGGTGCATTACACTGGCGCGAAAATTCACACAGGAAGTGCTGATAAAAGAAGCAGACTGACACAGCAGCAAGGGGACAGCATCACAGGCGCAGCATAGCAGTACCTATCCAGGGTGGTGAGTCCTCTGGGTAACACAGCATCTCTGCAGCGCAGGAGGGTGGCCTATTGATATCTTGCCTGGAGCCCTGTGAGTGTCAGCGTGTGGTCAGCATGGCATCTGAGCCAGATGTCTTCTCCCCTGAAACACCAGATTTAGCAGCTGGTGTCCCTGAGGTGTCTATGGACGCTATGTCGGCAATCCTAAAGGCGTTTGCTGCCAGGGTGGAAGCAGCACACGGGAATACAGGGGGTAATAAACGCCCCCGTCCCCTGCAATCTTCTGGGGATATTTCTGATGCAGAACCAGGTCCAGCTACGGCTCATGGCCCAGATTCTGATGCATCAGAGACTGCAGACCGTGACCGATCGGACAGTGAGGAGGACTCCAAGTCCAGGTCAGTACGCGAGACGGCTTTGGTATCTGACCTTATTACTGCAGTGCGGGATACGCTAAAGTTGGAAAGGACTGAAGAAGTAGCAGATACTCCAGTCCCCTTTTGGGTTTCGTAAACCTGCCCGCACTGCTAAGGTGTTCCCTTGTGTGTCTTATTTTGACAAACTCTTATACAAGGCATGGGAGAACCCACTGAGGGTCTTTACAGCCCCAAAGAGGTTTGCAGTACGGTACCCCTTTGAGGAGAGTTTTCTGAAGATATGGACCTCTCCCCCTATAGTGGACCCTTCGGTGTCCAGACTTAATAGAGCCACCACTATTCCAGTAGAAGGGGCTCCTGTTTTCAAGGACCCTGTGGGTAAGAAGGCTGAAGCACTCGCTCGCTACCTATACTCAGTGGTAGGCTCGGCAGTACGCCCGGCATTGGCGGGGGCCCTAGTGTCTCAGACACTTACTGAATGTGCAAAATTGCTACTCCAGGGGTTAAAGGAGCGAAATGCTCCTCCTAATGAGATAACTTTGGCCGACCAGTTGGACCAGGGCCTTAAGTTTGTCTGCGAGCCAGACATGGATACTATTCCCCTGCTGTCAAGAGCTTCGGTTTATGCAGTAGCAATACGCCGCCTGATCTGGCTAAAGGGCTGGTCTGCGGACCAGACTTCCAAGAAAGCCCTATTGGATCTGCCTTTTAAGGGCGACAGACTTTTTGGGGCTTCTCTGGATGACATCATCAAGGATGCCACAGGAGGTAAAAGCACTTTGCTTCCCCAAACTAGCAAGGGCAAGGGCCCTCCTTTACTGCACGTAAGCTGTTTTTTCGCCCCCTTAAGGCGACAGGGAAAAGACCCCAGGCCGATAAAGCACCTGCCCAAGGACAAAAGCGTCCTTGGTCCCGCAGACCCAACAAGCCTGCGGACAAATCTGCATCCACATGAAGGTCCGCCCCCACCCAGCTCTCGGGTGGGGGGACGTCTTCGCAAATTCGCGACTCAGTGGACTGCTCTAGTCTCCGACAGGTGGGTTTGCGAAGTAATCTCCTCAGGCTACAAGATAGAATTTCTCTCTTGTCCACCAGACAGATTCATCACCTCCAATCTCCAGCTACTACCGACCCGTCGGGAGGCCCTGTATGGGGCGGTCCAGGGTCTACTGGAACGCGGGGTAGTTATTCCAGTTCCGGAACGGGGTCAGGGTTTTTACTCAAATCTGTTCATTGTGCCAAAGGAGGGGGTTCGTCCAATCTTGGATCTCAGAGCCCTCAATTGCTTTGTGAAGGTACAAAGATTTCGGATGGAGTCGGTTCGATCCGTAGTCACGGCTCTCCATCCGGGGGACTTTCTGGCCTCCTTAGACATCAAGGACGCATACCTGCATGTCCCCATATACTCCAGACACCAGAGGTTTCTGCGATTTGCTATCAGGAAGAACCACTACCAGTTTGTGGCCCTCCCGTTTGGCCTTGCCTCAGCACCCAGGACGTTCACCAAGGTGCTCGCTCCGATTCTGGCACTTCTAAGACAGCGGGGTATCGCTATCACAGGTTACTTGGACGACCTTCTTCTGCTGAAGGCCCCTTCAAGCTCAGAATTAGAGGTAAGCGTGTCCATTACCTGTCAGACTCTTCGAGACTGTGGTTGGATACTAAACACGCAAAAGTCAGTATTGGTGCCCACTCAACGCCTAGTGTACCTGGGGTTGATTCTGGATTCCTCAGAGGCAAAGGTATTCCTCCCTGTGGAGAAGTTGCAGACCCTCCGGGCTGCAGTACGGCAGCTGACTTCCAGGAATTGGTCGTCACTCCGTTTTTGCATGCGAGTGTTGGGCCTCATGGTAGCCTCCTTCGAGGCGGTCCCATATGCTCAATACCACACTCGAGTGTTACAGAGGGAAGTTCTGTCCAGATGGAACAGATGCCCTTCATCTCTGGATTATCAAATCCGAGTGAGCCACCTAGTCAGGAGATCCCTGGTATGGTGGCTGACAGCACCGGCTCTAATGGCCGGGAAGTCATTTCTTCCGGTTTACTGGATAGTGATCACGACGGACGCCAGCCTTACAGGTTGGGGGGGAGTCTGGGGTGTCCAGTCGGCGCAAGGTCGCTGGACCCCAGAGGAAGCCCTCCTGCCGATCAATGTCCTGGAGATCCGGGCGATCAAGCTGTGCCTCTTCAAATGGTCTCAGAGACTGCAAGGGCGTCCAGTCAGGATCCAGTCAGACAACGCCACAGCAGTGGCATATGTCAATCATCAAGGAGGAACAAGAAGCTCAGCTGCAGCATCGGAGATCGCTCGCATCCTGAAGTGGGCAGAGAGGAGCGTACCGGCACTGTCGGCCGTGTACATTCCGGGCGTGGAAAACTGGCAGGCGGGACTACCTGAGCCGCCAGATGCTGGACCAGGGAGAATGGTCCTTACACCCGGAGGTGTTCCAACTCCTCTGTCAAAGATGGGGCACACCAGACGTAGATCTTCTGGCTTCCCGACTCAATCGGAAGGTATTGAGGTTTGTGGCCCGGTCAAGAGACCCATGGGCAGACGCAACGGACGCGTTGGTAGCATCGTGGGGTCAGTATCGGCTAATCTATGCCTTCCCTCCCTTAAGGCTTCTTCCTCTTCTGCTCCGCAGAGTGGAGGCAGAGGGAATTCCAATGATCCTAATCGCTCCAGATTGGCCTCAGCATCCTTGGTACGCCGATCTAGTACGTCTGGTAGCAGACGTCCCCTGGCGCCTACCACTACGGAAGGACCTGCTATCGCAAGGTCCCATGTTCCATCCTGCTTTACAGTCATTGGCTTTAACGGCATGGCTGTTGAGAACCAGGTACTGAGAGATCGGGGCCTGTCAGACTCGGTAATCTCTACTATGAGAAGTGCTCGGAAACCGTCCTCTACGAAGGTCTATCACCGCACTTGGAGGGCCTACATCTCCATGTGTGAGGAAATGAAATGGCATCCGCGTACCTATTTGGTTTCCAGAATCCTTAGGCTTGCCCTAAGTACGATTAAGGGACAGATATCTGCCCTGGCTGTCTTTTTTCAGCGACCCCTGGCGACTCACTCTCTCGTGAGTACATTTGTGCAGGGGGTTCGACATGTGGCCCCTCCGGTCCGCCCCCCGTTACCTCCGTGGGACTTGAACCTGGTCCTCTCAGTGCTTCAGAAGGCACCGTTTGAGAATATTAGAGATATTCCCCTATTGACACTTTCTCAGAAGGTGGTCTTTTTGGTGGCTGTTACGTCAGTTAGACGAGTCTCTGAGCTGGCAGCCCTGTCCTGCAAGGCTCCCTATTTGATTTTCCACAAGGATAAGGTGGTGCTGCGGCCGCAGCCTTCCTTTCTTCCGAAAGTCGTTTCGGCTTTTCATCTCAACGAAGACATTGTACTTCCATCCTTGTGTCCTCAGCCGTCGAATCCTAAGGAGTCGGCGTTGCATTCCTTGGACGTTGTCCGAGCTTTGAGAGTATACATATCTGCTACTTCCCTGTTCCGGAAGTCAGACTCACTGTTTGTTTCGGTGGCTGGTCCCAAGAAGGGCCAAGCAGTCTCATCGGCCACCATCTCTAGGTGGATCCGACAGATAGTAATCCAGGCTTACGCCTTAAAGGGTCAGGCGCCCCCCTTTCCTGTCACGGCGCATTCGACCAGGGCAATAGGTGCCTTTTGGGCTTTCCGACATCAAGCGTCTGTTTCCCAACTATGTAAAGCGGCGACTTGGTCGTCCGCTCACACTTTCACAAAATTCTACAAAGTTGATGTAGGTGCATCTTCGGATGCCTCTTTCGGCCGCAAGGTTTTGCAGGCGGCTGTTTAGAGTTGCAACTCCTCCGTTGGAGGAGTGCTGTTTTGTGTTTTTGGGGTGAAGTTTATTTTATGCTGTTACCACCCCTCGTTTTTTCTCTGACGCTGCTTTGGGACGTCCCACTTTGTCAATAGAGAGGCTGTGTCGGTCCATGGACGAAAGAGTAAATAGGATTTTTTACTCACCGTAAAATCCTTTTCTCTGAGTCCATGGACCGACACAGCACCCACCCCTCCTTTTTAAGTTTGTACTGCTTTTTGACGAACTGATCTGCGATGTGCAGACTGAGAGGGTATACCCAGAGGGTCCGCCCCCTGGGCGGTACTGTAGAAGGTGTGATGCAACACTTTTTACAAGTTTTTCTGCCTAGTCACTCCTAATTAACGGATAATACCCACTTTGTCAATAGAGAAGCTGTGTCGGTCCATGGACTCAGAGAAAAGGATTTTACGGTGAGTAAAAAATCCTATTTTAACCACTTAAGCCCTGGACCATTTTGTAGCTAAAGGACCAGAGGTGTTTTCAGAATTTTTTGCGCTGCTTTAACTGTAAATTGTGCGGACATGCAATGTTGTACCCAAACGAAATTTGCGTCTATTTCTTCCCACAAATAGAGCTTTCTTTTAATGGTATTTGATTGCCTCTGCGATTTTTTATTTTTTGCGATATAAACGGAAAAAGACTGAAAATTTTGAAAAGAAATTATATTTTCTACTTTTTGTTATAAGAAATATCGAATAAACTCAATTTTAGTCATACATTTAGGCCAAAATGTATTCAGCCACATGTCTTTAGTAAAAAAAATGTCAATAAGCGTATATTTATTGGTTTGCGCAAAAGTTATAGCGTCTACAAACTAGGGTACATTTTTTCTGGAATTTACACAGCTTTTAATTTATGACTGCCTATCTCATTTCTTGAGGTGCTAAAATGGCAGGGCAGTACAAAACCCCCCCAAATGACCCAATTTTGGAAAGTAGACATCCCAAGGAAATTGCTGAGAGGCATGTTGAGCCCATTGAATATTATTTATTTATTTTTTGTCTCAAGTGATTGAATAATGACAAAAAAAATTAAAATTACAAAAAGTTGTCACTAAATGATATATTGCTCACACATGCCATGGTTATATGTGGAATTGCACCCCAAAATAAATTTTGCTGCTTCTCCTGAGTACGGTGATACCACATGTGTGGGACTTTTTGAGAGTCTAGCCGCGTACGGGACCCCGGAAACCAAGCACCGCCTTCAGGATTTCTAAGGGCGCAAATTTTTGATTTCACTCCTCACTACCTATCACAGTTTCGAAGGCCATAAAATGCCAAAATAGCACAAAACCCCCCCAAATGACCCCATTTTGGAAAGTAGACACCCCAAGCTATTTGCTGAGAGGCATGGTGAGTATTTTACAGCTCTCATTTGTTTTTGAAAATGAAGAAAGAAAATAATTTTCTTCTTTTTTTTTTTTTTGCAATTTTCAAAACTTTGTGGCAAAAAGCGATCTGCAACATACTCACCATACCTCTCAGCAAATAGCTTGGGGTGTCTACTTTCCAAAATGGGGTCCTTTGGGGGGGGGTGTTTGTGCCATCTGGGCATTCCATGGCCTCCGAAACTGTGATAGGTAGTGAGAAGTGAAATCAAAAATTTACACCCTTAGAAAGCCTGAAGGCGGTGCTTGGTTTTTGGGGTCCCGTACGTGGCTAGGCTCCCAAAAAGTCTCACACATGTGGTATCCCCGTACTCAGGAGAAGCAACAGAATGTATTTTGGGGTGTAATTCCACATATGCCCATGGCATGTTTGAGCAATATATCATTTAGTGACAACTTTGTGCAAAAAAAAAAAAAAAATTGTTGTTTTTCCGCAACTTGTGTCAACATATAAAATATTCCATGGACTCGACATGCCTCTCAGTATATAGCTTGGGGTGTCTACTTTCCAAAATGGGGTCATTTTGGGGGGGGGTTTTGAACTGTTCTGGCATTTTATACACAACATTAGGAAGCTTACATCCACTCTTCTAACCACTTGAAGACAAAGCCCTTTTTGACACTTTTTGTTTACATGAAAACATATTTTTTTTTTTTGCAAGAAAATTATGTTGAACCCCCAAACATTATATATATTTTTAAAGCAAAGGCCCTACAGATTAAAATGGTGGGTGTTGCATTTTTTTTTCTACACAGTATTTGCGCAGCGATTTTTCAAACGCATTTTTTGGGTTAAAAAATACACTTTTTTTAATTTTAATGCACTAAAACACACTATATTGCCCAAATGTTTGATGAAATAAAAAAGATGATCTTAGGCCGAGTATATAGATACCAAACACGACATGCTTTAAAATTTCGCACAAACGCGCATTGGCGACAAACTACATACATTTTTAAAAGCCTTTACAGGTTACCCCAGTAGATTTACAGAGGAGGTCTACTGCTAAAATGATTGCCCTCGATCTGACCTTCGCGGTGATACCTCACATGCATGGTGCAATTGCTGTTTACATATGACGCCAGACCGACGCTTGCGTTCGCCATTGGGCAAGAGCAGGGCAGGACAGGGGTGCTTTTTTTTTTTTTTTTTTTTTTTTTTTTTTTTTAAATTGTTCCTTCCAAGTATTTTTTTTTTTTTTTTATCATTTTTATTGTTATCTCAGGGAATGTAAATATCCCCTATGATAGCAATAGGTAGTGACAGGTACTCTTTTTTTGAAAAAACTGGGGTCTTCTAGACCCTAGATTTTTCCTCTGCCCTCAAAGCATCTGACCACACCAAGATCGGTGTGATAAAATGCTTTCCCAATTTCCCAATGGCGCTTTTTATATCCGGGGGGGGGGGCATTCCCTCCCACTGCTTGTAAAAGCAGTCCAGAGGCTAATTAGCCGCTAGGATTGCTTTTACATGAAAGCCGGCCGCAGGCTGAAAAGAATGATACCAAGATGATACCTAAACCCGCAGGCATCATTCTGGTATAAACATTCAAAGTCCAGCAACATACCAGTACGTTGCTGGTCCTTGTTGGACATGTATTGTAATCCTTTTTATTTCATGCAGCCAGTTGGCTGAACGAAAAAAGAGATTGATCGGTGGGTATGCCCACCATTAGAATACCGCCCTTCATCCACCCACTTTCAATGATGGGCATACACGCACCATTTATATATGCCGAAGCATGGGGGGCATCCTCCCGCAAAAAAGTTATGCCGCACACACATGGTCGGACTTTTCCACGGGCAAGCCTCCGTCGGAATTTCGACCGTATGTACGCGGCATTAGGAGCAAAATCGCTCTTCCGCCCCTGCTGCCCCAATGCTTCGGCATATTTGCTTTTTTTTTTTTTTAACTGTGGTGGTGAAATCACCTCCTACAGCACTGGAGTCGCAGGGATCAGGCCTGTCTCTGCGAACGCTGCAGTTATGTGTGTTTTTGTTTTGTAAGTGACAGTGATCGATCGATACTGCACTTGGGTGGCCTGGGCTGGACGGAGGGGCAAAACGCAGGTGCCAGCAGGTATCTGGGCTGATACCGCTAACACTGCGTTTTTGGGAACCCTAAACTGCTGGGGACGCTAGTATAGATCTGATCAGATATTGATCTGTTCAGATACTATACCACTAAGGGGGGTGTATGCTTCACGCGTGGGTGTTAGCGTTACTGGCACTAACCTGACGCTGCCTGGGGTGTGACTCAGACCCTCTCTGACGCTAAAACCTAATTGATATCACCCGCCGGGCGATCAGGGGGTTAAACCTTTATTGGGTTATATACACGGCGGGTGCCCTGACACTATAAAAAGCAAACTAACCAGCGTCACCCGTAACACTTATATGGTGATCACTGGTGAAAGGGTTAACTAGGGGCAATCAGGGGGTTAAAACCTTTATTAGATAATATATGGGGTACCTGACGCTATAAAAACATGCGGCGAACCTAAAAAAAAATACTGGCTACGATCTGCATCACCGACACTAAGACAGCGTTTAGAAAAACAATTGCTTAGCGACAGTGGTGATAGGGGGTGAAAGGGTTACCTGGGGGGCGATCAAGGGGGTTAAACCTTTATTAGATAATATATTGGGGTACCTGACGCTATAAAAACCTGCGGCGAACCTAAAAAAAATTACCGGCTACCGATCTGCATCAGACACACTAAGACAGCATTTAGAAAAACGATCGCTTAGTGACAGTGGTGATAGGGGGTGAAAGGGTTACCTGGGGGGCGATCAAGGGGGTTAAACCTTTATTAGATAATATATTGGGGTACCTGACGCTATAAAACATGCGGCGAACCTAAAAAAAATTACTGGCTACGATCTGCATCACCGACACTAAGACAGCGTTTAGAAAAACAATTGCTTAGCGACAGTGGTGATAGGGGGTGAAAGGGTTACCTGGGGGCGATCAAGGGGGTTAAACCTTTATTAGATAATATATTGGGGTACCTGACGCTATAAAAACATGCGGCGAACCTAAAAAAAAATTACCGGCTACCGATCTGCATCACAGACACTAAGACAGCGTTTAGAAAAACGATCGCTTAGTGACAGTGGTGATAGGGGGTGAAAGGGTTACCTGGGGGGCGATCAAGGGGGTTAAACCTTTATTAGATAATATATTGGGGTACCTGACGCTATAAAAACCTGCGGCGAACCTAAAAAAAATTACCGGCTACCGATCTGCATCACAGACACTAAGACAGCGTTTAGAAAAACGATTGCTTAGTGATAGTGGTGATAGGGGGTGAAAGGGTTACCTGGGGGGCGATCAAGGGGGTTAAACCTTTATTAGATAATATATTGGGGTACCTGACGCTATAAAAACCTGCGGCGAACCTAAAAAAAATTACTGGCTGCCGATCGGCATCACTGACGCTAAGACAGCGATCAGAAAAATGATCGCTAAGCGACAGTGGTGATAGGGGGTGAAAGGGTTATCTGGGGGGTGATCAGGGGGTTAAACCTTTATTAGGGGGGGTTAGGGGGCTACACTGGACCTAAGACTAAACTTTGGTGACACTTTTACAGTCACAAATGTCACTGATTGCAGTGATCACTAAATAAATGGTCACTGCAATCAGTGACACTGGGGGGTGATCTGGGGGGGCGATTTATGTCCCTGTGTGTCCTGGTGTCAGTGTAGTGTTGTGTGCACTGACCTGATATCTTCTCTTGTACGGCGCTCGGTATATGTGAGCGCCGCACCAGAGATGACATCACTTCCTCCTGCTCCCTCTGTCTGACACAGACAGAGGGGGCATTTCCATTAGCCGGGAGCGATCGCGAGGGGGTGGCCAGAAACGAATGGCTGCCCCCTCATCCCGGAACGCTCCCGGACACTTAGCCACTGCTCACTGTATAGGAGGGGGGTCCGATTGGACCCCCCAACTGTACAAAGGCAATCACGTACACTCTACGTGATTGTGCCTGTCGGTGCCATTCTGCCGACGCATATATACAGTGAGCGGTCGTTAAGTGGTTAAACTGTTCCTTCCATATTTATATATTTTTTTTTTTATCATTTTTATTATCTCAGGGAATGTAAATATCCCCTATGATAGCAATAGGTAGTGACAGGTACTCCTTCTTTTTTTTTTTTTTTAAACTGGGGTCTATTTGACCCTAGATCTTTCCTCTGCCCTCAAAGCATCTGACCACACCAAGATCGGTGTGATAAAATACTTTCCCAATTTCCCAATGGCGCTTTTTTATATCCGGGGGGGGGGACATTCCCTCCCACTGCTTGTTAAAGCAGTCCAGAGGCTAATTAGCCGCTAGGATTGCTTTTACATGAAAGCCGGCCGCTGGCTGAAAAGAATGATACCAAGATGATACCTAAACCCGCAGGCATCAATCTGGTATAACCATTCAAAATCCAGCAACATACCAGCACGTTGCTGGTCCTTGTTGGAAAATGTATTGTAATCCCTTTTACTCTTTCGTCCATGGACCGACACAGCTTCTCTATTGACAAAGTGGGTATTATCCGTTAATTAGGAGTGACTAGGCAGAAAAACTTGTAAAAAGTGTTGCATCACACCTTCTACAGTACCGCCCAGGGGGCGGACCCTCTGGGTATACCGTCTCAGTCTGCACATCGCAGATCAGTTTTTTTCTGTCTAGCAAGGAGTAGGACATGGCTCCCTTCGGGCTCATTGGTCCGGGGAAAAAAGATATATATATTTTTATTTTTTTGCTACATTTGTTGTTTCCTGCGATCTTCGATCAACTGCCGACTGGGTGACAGGCTGGATCCTCGATCCTTGTAGTCTCCCCAGTTTCGGCCATCGAGCGTGTGCCGACCCTAGCTACGCGCTGGGTTTTCCACGACATGCCCGTCGCTCCACGGGTGGCCGGTGAGCCTACGCTCCAGGGCCTGCATCGGACCGCTCAGCTTCGGCTGACCTTACGGCCGAGTCGCAGCAGCCTGGCCGGTGAGCTTACGCTCCAAGGCTTGCATCGGACCGCTCAGCTTCGGCTGACCTTACGGCCGAGTCGCAGCAGCCTGTCCGGTGAGCGTCATGCTCCAGGGCATACATATGATCGTCCCTTCTGGGTCCAATCACAGCATGCCTGGCCAACAGTCACCTTCCGTGCGCGGACGATGATCTGTTTGGAATGTCTTCCAGCAGAATACATGCAGGATAGGTAAGTAAAACTCCCCTGCCTCGGCTGGGTGATTTAGCTGGACATTCCTGGAGAGATCAAGTAAGTGGTTGTGGCCCCTTTCTTCCCTCTCTCCCTGCCTTTCCCTCCTCCCTGGGCTTCTAGCTAAAGGTTGCTGGGTGCTGGGGGTCACCTAGGGGGTCCCACTGGAGCGGGGCTGGCTGTAACTAACATTTAAAAGAAATGTCATTTTTGCTTACCTGTGTTTCTGTGTCTCCATGCTGTCGGCGGCCATTTTGAGGTGGTCCATGCCAAGTTTGGCCTCTTGTAACTGCCTGGCGGCCATCTTCCTGTAGTTCGGCCACACCCACTGGCCCCTATCAGGTGATCGGCGGCCATGTTTGTCCACCCTGTATGCAGATATTGCCGTTCGGCGGCCATCTTTTTTGTGGGCTATGGCTGCCTGACCTCTATCTTCTGTCGGCGGCCATTTTCTTAGAGCCCACATTATCTTCCATACAGACGGTTTTGGCAACCATTTTGCGAGAGCCTCCGGCCTCTAGGGTGCATTACACTGGCGCGAAAATTCACACAGGAAGTGCTGATAAAAGAAGCAGACTGACACAGCAGCAAGGGGACAGCATCATAGGCGCAGCATAGCAGTACCTATCCAGGGTGGTGAGTCCTCTGGGTGACCCAGCATCTCTGCAGCGCAGGAGGGTGGCCTATTGATATCTTGCCTGGAGCCCTGTGAGTGTCAGCGTGTGGTCAGCATGGCATCTGAGCCAGATGTCTTCTCCCCTGAAACACCAGATTTAGCAGCTGGTGTCCCTGAGGTGTCTATGGACGCTATGTCGGCAATCCTAGAGGCGTTTGCTGCCAGGGTGGAAGCAGCACACGGGAATACAGGGGGTAGTAAACGCCCCATTCCCTGCAAGCTTCTGGGGATAATTCTGGTGCAGAACCAGGTCCAGCTATGGCTCGGGGCCCAGATTCTGACGCACCAGAGACTGCAGACCGTGACCGGACAGTGAGAATGACTCAAAGTCCAGGTCAGTACGCGAGACGGCTTTGGTATCTGACCTTATTACTGCAGTGCGGGATATGCTAAAATTGGAAAATACTGCAGAAGCAGCAGAGACTCCGGTCCACTTGGGTTTCATAGACCTGCCCGCACTGCTAAGGTGTTCCCTTGTGTATCTTTTGATAAACTCTTATACAAGGAATGGGAGAACCCACTGAGGGTCTTTACAGCCCCAAAGAGGTTTGCGGTACGGTACCCCTTTTGAGGAGAGTTTTCTGAAGAAATGGACCTCTCCCCCCTATAGTGGACCCTCCGGTGTCCAGACTTAATAGAGCCACCACAATTCCTGTAGAAGGGGCTCCTGTTTTCTAGGACCCTGTGGATAAGAAGGCTGAAGCACTCGCTTGCTACCTATACTCAGTGGTAGGCTCGGCAGTACGCCCGGCATTGGCGGGGGCCCTAGTGTCTCACACACTTACTGAATGGGCAAGATTGCTACTCCAGGGGTTAAGGAGCGAGATGCTCCTCCTGATGAGATAACATTGGCCGACCTGTTGGTCCAGGGCCTTAGGTTTGTCTGCGAGTCAGACATGAATACTATTCCCCTGCTGTCTAAAACTTCGGTTTATGCAGTAGCAATACGCCACCTGATCTGGCTAAAAGGCTGGTCTGCGGACCAGACTTCCAAGAAAGCCCTGTTGGATCTGCCTTTTAAGGGCGACAGACTTTTTGGGGCTTCTCTGGATGACATCATCAAGGATGCCACAGGAAGTAAAAGCACTTTGCTTCCCCAAATTAGCAAGGGTAAGGGGCCACGCCAAGGGCAAGGGCCCTCCTTTACTGCACACAAGTGGTTTTTTCGTCCCCCTAGGGCGACAGGGAAAAGACCCCAGGCCGATAAAGCGCCTGCCCAAGGACAAAAGCGTCCCTGGTCCCGCATACCCAATAAGCCTGCGGACAAATTTGCGTCCGCATGAAGGTCCACCCCCACCCAGCTCTCGGGTGGGGAGACGTCTTCGCAAATTCGCGACTCAGTGGACAGCACTAATCTCCGACAGGTGTGTTTGCGAAGTAATCTCCTCAGGCTACAAGATAGTTTCTCTCTTGTCCACCGGACAGATTCAACATCTCCAGCTACTACCGACCCGTCGGGAGGCCCTGTATGGGGCGGTCCAGGGTCTACTGGAACGCGGGGTAGTTATTCCAGTTCCAGAACTGGAACGGGGTTTTTACTCAAATCTGTTCATTGTGCCGAAGAAGGAGGGGGTTCGTCCAAGCTTGGATCTCAGAGCCCTCAATTGCTTTGTGAAGGTACAAAGTTTTCGGATGGAGTCGGTTCGATCTGTAGTCACGGCTCTCCATCCGGGGGACTTTCTGGCCTCCTTGGACATCAAGGACGCATACCTGCATGTCCCCATATACTCCAGACACCAGAGGTTTCTGCGATTTGCTATCGGGAAGAACCACTACCAGTTTGTGGCCCTCCCGTTTGGCCTTGCCTCAGCACCCAGGACGTTCACCAAGGTGCTCGCTCCGATTCTGGCACTTCTAAGACAGCGGGGTATCGCTATCACAGGTTACTTGGACGACCTTCTGCTGAAGGGCCCTTCAAGCTCAGAATTAGAGGTAAGCGTGTCCATTACCTGTCAGACTCTTCGAGACTGTGGTTGGATACTAAACACGCAAAAGTCAGTATTGGTGCCCACTCAACGCCTAGTGTACCTGGGGTTGATTCTGGATTCCTCAGAGGCAAAGGTATTCCTCCCTGTGGAGAAGTTGCAGACCCTCCGGGCTGCAGTACGGCAGCTGACTTCCAGGAATTGGTCGTCACTCCGTTTTTGCATGCGAGTGTTGGGCCTCATGGTAGCCTCCTTCGAGGCGGTCCCATATGCTCAATACCACACTCGAGTGTTACAGAGGGAAGTTCTGTCCAGATGGAACAGATGCCCTTCATCTCTGGATTATCAAATCCGAGTGAGCCACCTAGTCAGGAGATCCCTGGTATGGTGGCTGACAGCACCGGCTCTAATGGCCGGGAAGTCATTTCTTCCGGTTTACTGGATAGTGATCACGACGGACGCCAGCCTTACAGGTTGGGGGGGAGTCTGGGGTGTCCAGTCGGCGCAAGGTCGCTGGACCCCAGAGGAAGCCCTCCTGCCGATCAATGTCCTGGAGATCCGGGCGATCAAGCTGTGCCTCTTCAAATGGTCTCAGAGACTGCAAGGGCGTCCAGTCAGGATCCAGTCAGACAACGCCACAGCAGTGGCATATGTCAATCATCAAGGAGGAACAAGAAGCTCAGCTGCAGCATCGGAGATCGCTCGCATCCTGAAGTGGGCAGAGAGGAGCGTACCGGCACTGTCGGCCGTGTACATTCCGGGTGTGGAAAACTGGCAGGCGGACTACCTGAGCCGCCAGATGCTGGACCAGGGAGAATGGTCCTTACACCCGGAGGTGTTCCAACTCCTCTGCCAAAGATGGGGCACACCAGACGTAGATCTTCTGGCTTCCCGACTCAATCGGAAGGTATTGAGGTTTGTGGCCCGGTCAAGAGACCCATGGGCAGACGCAACGGACGCGTTGGTAGCATCGTGGGGCCAGTATCGGCTAATCTATGCCTTCCCTCCCTTAAGGCTTCTTCCTCTTCTGCTCCGCAGAGTGGAGGCAGAGGGAATTCCAATGATCCTAATCGCTCCAGATTGGCCTCAGCGTCCTTGGTACGCCGATCTAGTACGTCTGGTAGCAGACGTCCCCTGGCGCCTACCACTACGGAAGGACCTGCTGTCGCAAGGTCCCATATTCCATCCTGCTTTACAGTCATTGGCTTTAACGGCATGGCTGTTGAGAACCAGGTACTGAGAGACCGGGGCCTGTCAGACTCAGTAATTTCTACTATGAGAAGTGCTCGGAAACCGTCCTCTAGGAAGGTCTATCACCGCACTTGGAGGGCCTACATCTCCATGTGTGAGGAAATGAAATGGCATCCGCGTACCTATTTGGTTTCCAGAATCCTGCTGTTTTTACAGCATGGGGTAGACCAAAGGCTTGCCCTAAGTACGATTAAGGGACAGATATCTGCCCTGGCTGTCTTTTTTCAGCGACCCCTGGCGACTCACTCTCTCGTGAGTACATTTGTGCAGGGGGTTCGACATGTGGCCCCTCCGGTCCGCCCCCCGTTACCTCCGTGGGACTTGAACCTGGTCCTCTCGGTGCTTCAGAAGGCACCGTTTGAGAATATTAGAGATATTCCCCTGTTGACACTTTCTCAGAAGGTGGTCTTTTTGGTGGCTGTTACGTCAGTTAGACGAGTCTCTGAGCTGGCAGCCTTGTCCTGCAAGGCTCCCTATTTGATTTTCCACAAGGATAAGGTGGTGCTGCGGCCGCAGCCTTCCTTTCTTCCGAAGGTCGTTTCGGCTTTTCATCTCAACGAAGACATTGTACTTCCATCCTTGTGTCCTCAGCTGTCGAATCCTAAGGAGTCGGCGTTGCATTCCTTGGACGTTGTCCGAGCTTTGAGAGTATACATATCTGCTACTTCCCTGTTCCGGAAGTCAGACTCACTGTTTGTTTCGGTGGCTGGTCCCAAGAAGGGCCAAGCAGTCTCATCGGCCACCATCTCTAGGTGGATCCGACAGATAGTAATCCAGGCTTACGCCTTAAAGGGTCAGGCGCCCCCCTTTCCTGTCACGGCGCATTCGACCAGGGCAATAGGTGCCTCTTGGGCTTTCCGACATCAAGCGTCTATTTCCCAACTATGTAAAGCGGCGACTTGGTCGTCCGCTCACACTTTCACAAAATTCTACAAAGTTGATGTAGGTGCATCTTCGGATGCCTCTTTCGGCCGCAAGGTTTTGCAGGCGGCTGTTTAGAGTTGCAACTCCTCCGTTGGAGGAGTGCTGTTTTGTGTTTTGGGGTGAAGTTTGTTTTTATGCTGTTACCACCCCTCGTTTTTTTCTCTGACACTGCTTTGGGACGTCCCACTTTGTCAATAGAGAAGCTGTGTCGGTCCATGGACGAAAGAGTAAATAGGATTTTTTACTCACCGTAAAATCCTTTTCTCTGAGTCCATGGACCGACACAGCACCCACCCCTCCTTTTAAGTTTGTACTGCTTTTTGACGAACTGATCTGCGATGTGCAGACTGAGAGGGTATACCCAGAGGGTCCGCCCCCTGGGCGGTACTGTAGAAGGTGTGATGCAACACTTTTTACAAGTTTTTCTGCCTAGTCACTCCTAATTAACGGATAATACCCACTTTGTCAATAGAGAAGCTGTGTCGGTCCATGGACTCAGAGAAAAGGATTTTACGGTGAGTAAAAAATCCTATTTTTTTTCATGCAGCCTGTTGGCTGAACGAAAAAAAGAGATTGATCGGTGGGTATGCCCACCATTAGAATACCGCCATTCATCCACCCTTTTCTAATGATGGGCATACATGCACCATTTATATATGCCGAAGCATTGGGGCATCCTCCCGCAAAAATTATGCCGCACACACATGGTCGGACTTTTCCACGGGCAAGCCTCCGTCGGAATTTTGACTGTATGTATGCGGCATTAGGAGCAAAATCGCTCCTCCGTCCCTGCTGCCCCAATGCTTCGGCATATATGCTTTTTTTATTTTTTTAACTGTGGTGGTGAAATCACCTCCTACAGCACTGGAGTCGCAGGGATCAGGCCTGTCATCGATCGATACTGCACTTGGGTGGCCTGGGCTGGACGGAGGGGCAAAACGCAGGTGCTAGCAGGTATCTGGGCTGATCCCGCTAACACCGCGTTTTTAGGAACCCTAAACTGCTGGGGACGCTAGTATAGATCTGATCAGATCAGATATTGATCTGTTCAGATACTATACCACCAAGGGAGGTGTATGCTTCACGCGTGGGTGTTAGCATTACTGGCACGAACCTGACGCTGCCTGGGGTGTGACGCAGGGTTAACTAGGGGCAATTGGGGGGTTAAAACCTTTATTAGATAATATATGGGGGTACCTGACGCTATAAAAACCTGCGGCGAACCTAAAAAAAATAACTGGCTATCTATCGGCACCAGCATAAGTAATACAGCGATCAGAAAAACAATCGCTTAGTGACACTGGCAAAAGGGGGTGAAAGGGTTACCTGGGGGGGGGGGCGATGAAGGGGTTAAACCTTTATTGGGTAATATATGGGGGTACCTGACGCTATAAAAACCTGCGGCGAACCTAAAAAAAAATAACTGGCTACCGATCGGCATCACTGACACTAAAACAGCGATCAGAAAAACGATCGCTTAGTGACGGCGGTGCTAGGGGGTGAAAGGGATATCTGGGGACGATCAGGGGGTTAAACCTTTATTAGGGGGGGTTAGGGGGCTACACTGGACCTAAAACTAACTGTAGTGACACTTTTACAGTCACAAATGTCACTGATTGCAGTGATCACTAAATAAATGGTCACTGCAATCAGTGACACTGTGACTGCGGGGGCCTGGGGGGACGATTTATGTTCCTATGTGTCCTGGTGTCAGTGTACGGTTTTTGCACTAACCTGTGTGTCTTCTCCTGTACGGCGCTCGGTATATGTGAGCGCCGCATGAGAGATGACATCACTTCCTCTGCCTGTGTAAACATTACACAGCAAAGGAAGCTTTCTCATTCGCCGGGAGCGATCGCGAGGGGGTGGCCGGAATTGAACGGCCGTCCCCTCATCCCGGAACGCTCCCCAATGGATAACGACCGCTCACTGTATAGAAGGGGGGTCCGATTGGAACTCCCAACTATACAAAGGCAGTCACGTACACTGTACGTGATTGTGCCTGTCGGTGCCATTCTGCCGACGTGTATATATACAGTGAGCGGTCGTTAAGTGGTTAAAACCAAAAACAAAATGTAATATATCGCAGCTCACCAATCCTTAAATGTGTTCGTTTTCAACTCCATTTTCACCTGGTGATTTACCCGACCATTAACACACTTCTTGTCTTAGGGTGTCTCCACATTGGATGGAGAAGCAACAGACAGCAGTATTGTCAATTTGGTAAGAAGTTAGTGTTAGATGGACTTGACTAATACAAATTAGAGCTAAAGTCCACCTGTTTTTTATTTTTTGGGGGGTTTTCTTTCTTCCCCTTTTGAGATAAGTGTTTTACGTAAATGAATAAAAGCTGACCATTTGTTAGCACGCCTGTTAGTTTTAAATGGCCTCATTCAAATGGGCGCTGGCACCTGTGCTGCGTTCACGAAACCTTTTGTTTTGGTGTCTGCTGCCTATGGAAGTGGATACAGATGCCCAATGGCTGCACAGATACAGCTGCATGTCAAAATTTGACAGGCACAGACACAGGTTTCACGCCCCCCCCCATACTGGATGCGTTCGGACTGTGCACCTGCTCCTGCACACCAGACAAATTTTGAAATGCAGATTTGTCTGTATTCACTTCCAGAAGGCTGCCAGAATACAGGAGGGGGTGGTGCAGACACCAAAATGAATGCCTCATGCAGGCATTATGGGGGCCAGCACCTCTCTGAATGAGACAGCTTGGTGCAGCCACCACATTGAAGAATTTGTAAGCTGCAGTATAATAAATGTTTGTTTTTTGGGTTTAATGTAGCCACTCGTTTGTTTTAATGTACTACTGCTGTTCTAAAAAGTGCAAGGGGAAAAACATCAGTTTTGAGGATGTTTTGTTTTGTTTCCTTTGTCTAAAGAAATGGGATAGTGGAGGAAATGGGGCTGGCAGATGCCTTTCTCCATTCTAATCCACTTAGAACAGGTTTGGCTTCAACAAAGTCTCCTATGTAGGTTGCTATGGGTTACAGCGCTCAGCTACTTGCACCATTTATTGATTATGGCCACTATCTTTTATTTGGTAGTGGACTCCACATGTATAAATGTATGTATTACCGCTGGGGAAAAGCTTGTATAATACCTTTTTTATTATCCCAATCCGAGCTCCTTTTCTGACTTGTTATTAGACTACGTCTCTTTTGTACAGTTTATTTCAAGTTGAACTATACGGTTTACCTTACATTGTCATAGATTACAACCTTCTCCACCTAAAGTTCACCTCTTAAGATATATTTTGTATTACTATGCAATCCTGAAGGTTGTACTATGCTAGTTGTTTTACACATAAGGAAGATTCTAGACTGTTTTTGTAACCATCTCTTTATTGCAAATGAGTTTAAAATTGAATTTGTACTGTAATCTGCATCTTCCAATAAAACATTTGAACAAGAAATGAATGTATTACCTTTTTAAAGTCTTGCCTTTTTTTTCTAATAACCCAAGTCTCTACATGTATTGATTGAGGCTGGTGTTGCATAGTACTAAAATGTATGTGAAATCTGATGGGCGAGCTTTTTTTGCCCTCAATCATTGTTTGTTTGTTTTTTTAGCATTTCAGAATTCTTGTCAGATAGTACAGGTCACCGTATCAAAATTCCCCAACACCAAATTGTGCAAAGGTGAATTATATAGTTTTGGTTCAAAATGGGGGGCATCTTGGTGTATTTAGTGTCAAGGAGGCTGAGTCTCTGCTTCCTGAATGCCCCATTTCCCTTTATCATCTTTCAGGACAGCACCTTGAGAGCGTGGCTCCACCCACTTGACAGGAAACACACCTCCACCAAACTTCTTAAAAGGGAGGCTCCTTCCACTTATCAGTTTTTGTGTTTCCTCCGGCGGGAACACATGTGGGGGTTAGGAGCTCTCTAGGTGCTGTCCTGCGAGGCCAGATCTCCCTACTCCACCTGTTTTTTTTCCTTACCTCAGTCTGATTCCTCCCATCCACTGGCTAGAGAGTGCCTTGTGCATGGGCTCCTTCTCCCTCATCGGTGCTCAGAGGAGCCAGGGACTACTCCGGGATGCTGCCCTTCGGCAAGGTAGAAGGCGCGGACATCTTTACTCTTTCGTTCATGGACCGACACAGCTTCCTATTGACATAGTGTGGGTATTATTCATTATTTAGGGGTGACTAGGCAGAAAAACTTGTAAAAAGTGTTGAATCACACCTTCTACAGCACCGCCCAGGGGGCGGACCCTCTGGGTATAATCCCTCTCTCTGCACCTCGCAGATCAGTTTTTTCTGTCTAGCAAGGAGTAGGACATGGCTCCCTTCGGGCCCATTGGTCCGGGGGGAAATTTTTTTAATTTTTTGGTTCCTGCGATCTTCGATCAACTGCCGACTGGGTGACAGGCTGGGTCCTCAATCCTTGTAGTCCCCCCAGTTTCGGCCATCGAGCGTGTGCCGACCCTAGCTACGCGCTGGGTTTTCCACGATGTGCCAGTCACGCTATGGGTGGCCGGTGAGCCTACGCTCCAGGGCTTGCATCCGACCGCTCAGCTTCGGCTGACCTTACGGCCGAGTCACAGTAGCCTGTCCGGTAAGCTTACGCTCCAAGGCTTGCATCGGACTGCTCAGCTTCGGCTGACCTTACGGTCTAATCGCAGTAGCCTGTCTGGTGAGCTAGCGCTCCAGGGCATGCATACGATCATTCCCTAGGGTTCAATCACAGCATGCCTGGCCGACACTCACCTCCGTGCGCGGATGATATGTCCGGAATGTCTTCCGGCATGATCCACGTAGGAAAGGTAAGTAGCTCCCCTGCTTCGGCAGGGTGACTTGGCTGGACATTCCTGGAGAGATCAAGTAAGTGGTTGTGGCCCCTTTATTTTCTCTCTCCCTGCCTTCCTCCCTGGGCTCTGAGCTAAGGTTGCTGGGGGTCACCTGGGGGGCTCCATCTGGAGCGGGGCTGTGCTGTGCTTGTCATTTTAAAAGATGTAATTTTTCTTGCGTGTGTGTATGCCTCTCTCCCTCCATGCTGTCGGTGGCCATTTTGTAGTGGTCCATGCCTGTTTTGGCCTCTAGTGACTGGCGGCCATTTTCTTGTGGTTTAAAGCTTATATGTATAAATCGCCGCTCGGCGGCCATTTACTTGTGGTTTGCACCCACTTTGGCCTCTATCGACTGCTCAGCGGCCATGTTTCTTTGTGGTCCGTGGCCGCTTTTGCCTCTGACGGCTCAGCGGCCATTTTCTTGGCCCCCACATTGTTCAATACAGCCGTTTGGCGGCCATTTTGCGGTAGTCTCCGACCTCTAGGGTGCATTTCACTGGCGCAAATTCACACAGCAGGCAGCGGTGGGATAGCATCACAGGGGGAGCACATGGCAGCATAGCGGTACCTTTCCAAGGGTGGTGAGTCCTCTGGGAGACCCTGCATCTCTGAAGCAGCTAGGAGGGTGGCCTATTGATACCTTGCCTGGAGCCCTGTGGGTGTCAGCGTGTGGGTCAGCATGGCATATGAAGCGAACGTTTTTTTTCCCCCTGAAACATCTGACTGATAGCTGATGCCCCTGATGTATCTTTGGACGCTATGTCTGTTGCCAGGGTGGAAGCGGGACACGGGGGGTAGTAAACGCCCTCGTCCCCTGCACTCTTCCGGGGATAATTCTGATGCAGAACAAGGCCCAGCTATGGCTCATGGCCCGGATTCTGATGCATCAGAGACTGCAGACCGTGACCGATCGGACAGTGAGAATGCTCCAAGTCCAGGTCAGCACGCGAAAAAGGCTTTGGTATCTGACCTGTTTACTGCAGTGTGGAATACGGAAGGTTGCAGAAGCAGCAGAAAAAACGGTCCCCTTTGGGTTCCGTAAGCCGGCCCGCACTACTAAGGTGTTTCCTTGTGTGTCTTATTGTGATAAGCTTGTACAAGGAGTAAGAAAACCCACTGAAGGTTTTTTTTTTTTTTTTTGGGGGGGCAGTCCGGTACCCCTCAGAGTTCCTGAAAGGATGGACCTCTCCCCCGATAGTGGACCCCCCCTGTGTCCAGACTTAAGTTACCATGATTCCAGTGGAAGGGGCTCCTGTCTTCAGGGACACTCGCTACCTATACACAGTGGGGGGCTCAGCGGTACGTCCAGCATTGGCTGGGGTTTTTTTCTGATGCCTCAGACACTTACAGAGTAGGCAAAGATACTACTCCAGGGGTTAGACGCACGGGAGGCTCCTCTGTACGAGGTAGCTCTGGCCGACCAGTTGGTACAGGGCCCTGAGTCTGTCTGCAAGTCAGACACGGATACTATCCCCTTGCTGCCTTGAGCCTCAGTTTATGCGGAGGCGCTACGCCACCTGATCTGACTACGGTGCTGGTTTCCAGACCAATCTTCCAAGAAGGCCCTGTTGGATCTGCCCTTTTTAGGGCGACAGACTTTTTTGGGGCCTCTCTGGATGACATCATTTAAGAGGCTACAGGAGGTAAGAGCACATTGCTTCTGCAAGCCAAAAAAGGGTAAGGAGCCACGCCATAGGCTAGGGCCCTCCTTCACCGCGCACAAGCGGTCCCTTCGTCCGCCTAGTGCGGCAGGTAAACGACCCCAGACTGATAAAGCTCCTGCTGAGGGACAGAAGCATCCCTGGGTTTGCAAGCACAACCTTGCTTATCGAACAGATTTTTTTTTTTTCCCCCTCTTAACCGCCAGCTTCAGCTGACTTGTCGGGAAGCCCTACATGGGGCAGTCCAGGACCTGCTGATACGCAGGGTAGGCGTTACTGTCTTAGTACAGGAATGGGTTCAGGGGTTCTACTCAAATCTGTTCACTGTGCTGGAGGGGGTTCGTCCAATCTGGATCTCAGGACCCGCAACTACTTTGTGCAAGTACAAAGATGCCGGAAAGGAGTTGGCTCGCTCTGTTGTCGCTGCCCTCCATTCGGGGAATTTTCCGGCATCCTTGATCATCAAGGACGCATGCTTGCATGTCCCCATATGCACCAGGCATCAGTGATGTCTGCGTTGGCGGCCGGGGAAGACCACTACCAATGGTGGCTCTCCCCTTGGCCTGGCATCGGCACCAAGGGTGTTCATCAAGGTGCCTGCCCCGATTCTGGCCCTACTAAGACAGCGTGGCATCGGCAACTTGGACGATCTTCTGAGGGTCACTTCAAACTTAAAATTAGAAGTGAGCGTGTCTTTAACCTGTCAGACCCTCCGATATTGGTGGGGTGCTGAACACTCAGAAGTCAGTATTGGAACTGTTCCAACTCCTAGTGTGTCTAGGGTTGATTCTGAACTCCTCAGAGGCGCAAGTTTTTTTTTTTTCTCCCTAGGAAAGTTGCAGACCCTTCGGGCTGCGGTGTGGAAGTTGACATCCCAAGGATGGGTTGTCACGCCACTTTTGCAGGCGAGTCCTGGGCCTCATGGTAGCCTCCTTTTTGAGGCGGTACCATAGGTGCTATTTCACACACGAGTGTTACAGAAGGTAACTCTGTCCTAAAGGGTCAAGTGCCCTTCATCCCTGGATTATCAAAATCCGGGTGATTCATCTAATCAGGACCTCCCTAGTTGGTGGCCGACAGCACCGGCATTTCTGTCGGGGGGAAATTGTTCCTTCCTGTTTACTGGATGGTGGTCTGGGCGGATGCCTGTTTTCCCGGTTGCAAAGGAGTCTGAAGAGCTCAGTCAACCTGGGTCGCTGGACTCCGGAGGATTTCCCATTCATTGGCCTGAAATCTGGACGAGCTGACCTTGCCTCCCCCACATGGTCTCAGAGAATACAAGGGCGTCCATTCAGAATCCAGTTGGACAAACACCACAGTGGTATGTCAATCATCAAGGAGGAACAAGCAGCTCTGCTGCAGCATCAGAGGTCGCTCGCATCCTGAGGTGGGCAGAAAGGAGCGTACCGGCAATGTCGGCCGTGTACATTCTGGGTGTGGAGAACTGGCAGGCGGGCTACCTGAGTCGCCAGATGCTGCACCAGGGAGAATGGTCCTTACACCCGGATGTGTTCTAGCTCCTCTGCCAAAAATGGGGCACACCAGATGATCTTCTGGCGTCCCGACGCAATCGGTAGGTATTGAGGTTTGTGGCCAGGTCAAGAGACCCATAGGCAAGCACGACAGATGCGTTGATGGCACTGTGGAGTCAGTACCGACTAATCTATGCCTTTCCTCCTCAGAAGCTCAGTCCTCATCTGCTTCGCAGACTGGAGGCAGAGAGGATTACAATGGTCCCAATTGCTCTTAATTGGCCTCGACGTCCTTTGGTACGTCAATCTAGTGCGTCTGGTAGCAGACGCCTTTTGGCATCTACCGCTAAGGAAGGACCTGCTGTCGCAAGGTCCCATAAGCCAGCGACTGTTAAACAGGATGGTGTAACGGCATGGCTCGAAAGCCAGGTGCTAAGAGACCGGGGCCTGTCAGATCTCTACCATGAGGAGTGCTCGGAAATCAGCCCCTAGGAAGATTACCATCGCACTTGGAAGACCTGCATATCCTATTGTGAGGAAATGAGGTGGCATCCGCGTACTTATTTTGGTTCCAGAGTCCTGCTGCTTTTCAGCAGGGAACGGGCCAAAAATTCTACTGCAAGTACAATTAGGTGGCAGGTATCTGCCCTGGCTGTCTTTTTTTTTTTTTTTCCAACGACCCCTGGTGGCTCACTCTCTAGTGAGAACGTTTACCAGTGGATTCGGCAGTGGGGCTTGTGTAGCAGACGTCCTTTTGGCGTCTACCACTTCGAGAGGACCTGCTGTCGCAGGGTCCCATATGGCATCCTGCCTGCAGTCGATGGCTTCAACGGCATGGCCTCTAAGTGTGTCAGAAACTACCGTTTGAGAACATCAGGGAGATCCCTTGTTGACACTTTCTTAGAAAGTGGTCCTTTTGGTGGCTGTTATGCCAGTTAAGACGGGTTTCTGAGCCGGTAGCCTTGTCATACAAGCCTCCCTATTTGATGTTCCACAAGGAGAAGGTGGTGCTGCATCCGCAGCCTTAGTTTCTTCCTAAGGTCGTGTTCGACCTTCCATCTCAAGGAAGACATTGTACTGCCATCCTTGTGTCCTCATCCGTCGAATCCTAAGGAGACGACGTTGCGTTTCTTGGACCTTGTCCAAACTCTGAGAGAATGCTTGTCTGGTACTGCTAAGTTTCAGAGTCCTGGCTCACTGTTTGTTTCAGTGGCTGGTCCCTAATAGGGCCCAGCGGTTTCATCGGCCACCATCTCTAGGTGGATCCGACAGATTGTGATCAGGCTTACGCCATGAAGGGTCAGGCGCCTCCCTTTCCTGGCGCATTCGACCAGGGCAAGAGATGCCTTTTGGTTTACGTCAGACGTAGGGCTGGGAAAAAAATCGATTTTAATCTAGAATTGAGTTTTGAGTTCAAATCGATTCAGATTTGAAGAAAATCGTTTTGTTTTTTTAAATAAAAAAAATAATTTTTTTAAATTTTTTTTTCCTTCAGAGTTTCCGTAGCAGGGCTGGAAGGGACATATCTGGAATGGCACTGGGCGGCGTTACCCCAATTACATCTACTCGCCGCAGCCGCCACGAGTAGATGTAATGTAACACTAACTAACCGCAAGCCGCCGTCTGCCTACCTGATCAGCGTGTCATGCAGACAGACGGCGGCCATTGCAGTGTTCAAAAGCTGCGCCTCCCGAGTCCTCGTCGTCTGATAGGCGGAACACTCAATTTCACAGCAGGCAGTGTTAAGCATATCACGGACATCCTCTTATCCTCGTCTGTGTTATGAGGATGAGCGGATGTCCGTGATAGGCGGAACACTGAATGCTGGGAAATTGAGTGTTCCCCCTATCACAGACGAGGAGGAGGCGCGGCTTTTGAATACTGGAATGGCCGCCGGTGTAGAAGTAAAATCCGTAACCCACGAAAATCTGCATCCGGCACGGGCACAGTGAGACACGGGCACAGTGAGGCATGGGCACAGTTCAATTTAACTAAGAGTAACCTCAGGATTTTTTGTTGTTTTATTAGCTAAATCCAAATACAGTATTAATAATTTGGATGTTTAACAATCTTTGTGGCACACTGACTTTGCAGTTAGAGAAAGGGTTTGCCTTTGCAATTTTGTTTGTTGATGCACTTTAATATAATAAAAAAAAAAAAAAATCGAATCGTAAATCGAGTTTTTTTTTTTTTTTTAAATCGCAGATTTTTTAGGGGGGGAAAATCGCCCAGCCCTAGTCAGATGGTTTTCTGAGCCGGCAGCCTTGTCATGCAAGGGTCCTTATCTGATCTTCCACAAGGATAGGTGGTGCTGCTTCCGCAGCCTTCTTTTCTTCCTAGGGTCTTTCGACCTTCCATCAAGGAAGACCTTGTTATGCCATCCTTGTGTCCTCATCCGTCGAATCCTAAGGAAACGACGTAATTTTTGGACGCTGCCTGAGCTCTGAGAGCATCAAGCGTCTGTTTTCACCAGGTGTGTAAGGCGGCGACCTGCTCGTCCGTTCACACTTTCACTAAACTTTACAAGTTGAGGTGTGTGCATCTTCGGATGCTTCTTTCGGCCGCAAGCTATTGCAGATGGCTGTTTAGAATTGCAACTCCTCCATGGCCTGAAGGCTGGAAAAAGACTTTATGTCAAACCTGTATTGACGCCTTAGTGAAGGAGGAAGCGTCTGCCGCTTGCAGCGACATAATCGCATCTGTTAAAAGATTGAATAGTTCAATTTTTTCTTAAGTCCTCACTCACAAAACCATCCGTGAGACAGACCTCTACCTCACAAGCCTCGCAAGACTCACTGTTGGTCCCGGTAGTGGAGGCAGAAGAGAGTCCTCTGATCCAGGAAGGTCCTTCCCCCTCACATTTTCAGGAATCTGATGAGGAGGACGACGAGCTGGAGAATGTCTTCAAAATACAAACTGTCTTTGGAACAAGGCGATGGCCTCCTTAAAGCTATTCATGCGATTTTAGGCTTAGAGGAAGAGCATAAAGAGTTATCTTTACACGACAGGATGTATGCAGGATTCAGTGAGCCCACAATACGTACCTTTTTCTAGTCCATGCAGTTATTTCTGAGGCAATCAAAGAATGGACTGATCCTGAAAGGAAACCTTTCTTTGCTAGGGCACACGAGAAGGTTTCCTTTTGATGAAGACACAGCAGCTCCCTGGAATAAGGTTCCAAAACTCGATGCAGCCTTTTCTCAAGTCCTCAAGATCTTCAGATCTAGCATTTGAGGACATGGGGATTCTGAAAGACCCTATGGATAAGAGAATGGATCAGCAATTAAAGAGGGCCTGGCAATCCATCATAGGCAACCTTAAGCTTGCAATGGCAACAACTAGCGTCTCCAGAAATATGAAGTATTGGTTGAAGGAGCTCATATATTAGTTGATTCTCCAAAGCAAGAAATCCTGGACTCTTTCTCAACCCTGTCAGCAGCTGTAGCCTACGTCTCAGACACCGCTGATGCGTCTATCAGGATGACGGCGAAATCCACGGCCCTTACTAACTCCAGTTAGGAGGGCACTGTGGTTAAAAACCTGGCCAGGGGACACGGCATCTAAAAACAAGCCGTGTGGAGTACCCTTCCAAGGGGATTTATTGTTTGGCCCCGATTTTAGATTCGGTTCTCGACAGAACAGCAGACAAGAAGAAATCTTTTCCTGTCAAAAAGAAAAAGCAGACAGGCAAAAGTTTTTTTCTTCCTCCAAAGGGCTCAAGAACAAAACCAGCCTCGAGAGGAAGAAAGGTTGGTCAGGGCAGAAGGGAAAAAGGCAAGGGGAAGGTCCTTTTTTTCCATCCTCCTGCGTCAACCAGTAAAGCACAATGACAGCCGGTTGCAGGTAGGGTGAAGACTTCAGAGTTTTCTCCCTTATTGGGCAAGCATGACAGAAAATCTGTATATTCTCTCCTATGCTGACCCAAGGTTACAGAATAGAGTTTTTGGACTCCCCAACCCCCTGGATCTGATGAACCAGGGGGTTGTAACGCGAGTACCACAGGGGGAGCTTTATCAGGGTTTTTTTTTTTTCCCCATATATTCATAATAAAGACATCCGGAAGTTTCAGACTAATTCTCAACCTGAAGCCGCTGAACAGATCAGTCCTATACAGAAAATTCTGTATGGACTCAATCTTCACGGTCAAAAACCTTTTGACAAGAGTGCTTTATGGCATCAGTCGACCTTCGAGATGCCTATCTGCATAGCCCCTCAATCTCAGAAGTTCCTAAGGTTGGCGGTAGACATGGGAAAAGAGGTCATGCACCTTCAATTCAAGGCCCTCCCCTTCGGCCTTTCCTCGGCTCCGAGAATATTTACAAAGGTCATGGCAGAGGCTCTTGCTCCTCTTCGCCTGCACGGGGTAGCGGTAATTCCATACCTAGACGACCTGCTCTTCTTTGCCCCCTCCAGGGAGAAATTGTTGGAGGACCTCGGAAGAACCCGCAGTTATCTAGAGGCTTTGGGCTGGATCATAAATATGGAAAAATCAAATCTCAACCCAGCACAAGAAACACAATTTCTGGGGTATCAAATCTGCTCAGTGAAGCAGAGAATTTTTCTCCCAGAAGACAAAAAGATAAAAATACAAAGTGTTGTAGCCTCCTTACAGACAAATCAGGAGTTGTCAGGCAGTTAATGTCAGCCCTAGGAACCCTAACCTCATCCATGCCAGCTGTGCAATGGGCAAGGCTTCATTTCAGACCTCTTCAGAGTTTCCTCCTGGAAAGCATGGGATCACAGGACAGAAGCTCTGGAGACAAAGGTAAAAATCCCCACCAGAGTCAAACGATCGCTTTGGTGGTGAAGTCAGACAAACCTGTCAGCAGGCCTGTTGTGGTCGTTTCCAATAGAAAAAGTGGTAACGACGCATGCCAGCCTATGGGGATGGGGAACGCACCTGGGACAAAACTACAATCAGGGTGTTTGGTCCCGGTCAGAGGCAGAAAAGTCCTCCAATTGGAGAGACCTAAGGGCAGTAGCCTTGGCTTTGGATGCCTTCTCCCCAGACCTTCAAGGTGCCCATGTTCAAGTCTTCTCGGACAATGCCACTACCATAGCCTATTTAAACAGGCAAGGAGGCACAAGAAGCAAAACACTAAAGCTTCTCGCCTCAGACATCCTAAATTGGGCAGAAAATCATTTGCTGTCCTTATCAGCAGTCCACCTCAAAGGCACTTTAAATATAGTGGCGGATTTTCTAAGCAGAAGACAGATTCAGGAAGCAGAATGGACCCTAAATCCAGAAGTCTTCACAATGATCATCGGGGGCCTGGGACCAACCTCAAATAGACCTATTTGCGTCAGAAGAAAATACGCAACTTCCGGCTTTTTTCTCCATTCACAAAAACGACAGTTCCCAGGGAACAGATGCATTAATACAGCCTTGGAACTTCCAGCTGGGTTACGCCTTTCCTCCGTTATCAACTAATTTTGTTGCTACTGAGGAAGATTTAAAAGAAGAAAGAGGAAGTAATTTTAATTACTCCATTTTGGCCAAAAAGGGCTTGGTTTACCACCATTCTTCGAATGGCAGTCAGACCGTCTTGGCTGCCTCTCCGGCAGGACTTGCTTCTACAGGGTCCGATATACCATCTGGAGGTGGCCAGTTTAAGCCTCACGGCGTGTTATCTGAGAGGCAGCTGTTGAGACAAAAAGGTCTATCTGGACGACTGGTGACTACCTTGCTTTCCAGTAGAAAGTTAGTTACCAGGAAAATCTATGCTAAATACTGGAAGGTTTACAACTCCTGGTGTCATTCATCAAATAGAGTGGTGAAAAATCTAGTGTCAATTCTGGAATTTCTTCAGAATGGAGCTGAAAAAGGCAGATAGCCGCACTGGGAGTCTTTCTGGAAAGGCCTATATCTTCAGAGCCTCTAGTTTCAAGATATTTCAAGGCGCTTTCTAGATCCAGAGCGGCTCCCGCTAGACACTTCCCCAGTTGGGATTTGTAAGTGGTTCTTCAGACACTCTAAGGAACCCTTTGAACCGCTACAAGACATTTCTCTCAAGTACCTGACTCTCAAAGCTGTGTTCCTAGTGGCAATTACGACAGCCAGGAGAATTGGTGAGCTGCACGCCCTGTCGGTAAAGAAACTCTGTCTATACGGATAGAGTTGTACTAAGGACTGATCCAGCCTTTCTACCAAAAGTGGCGTCAGCCCTCAATCGGTCGCAGGAAATTGTCATACCGACCTTCTGTTCTAACCCGTCAGGGGAGAAGGAACACCAATTCCACAAGTTGGATGTGAGAAGAACTTTGCTACATCACTTTGTGTTTCAATATTTTTATTCAAATTTTGTCATACAAAATGTATAAAAGTCGCAACATAACATTGTACAGTCACAATCAACATTTGGGGTAACACAATGAAGATCACTAAGTGTAGGGGTCCTTGGAGTAGTAAACAAAAAAAATAAAAAAAAATAAATAAATAAGTAGAAATAACGATTATCACTACTTAATAGCTCACATAAGTCCGAAGCTCCGTAGAGCCGTTAACCCCTATTAGCATCGCAGATCATATCTGAACCGTCCACCCAGATGAGCCGACCCCCCATCCATCTATCGGGGGGGGCGCAACTCAGCCGGCTGTGTGGGCAGCCCAGAGGTCCGATCAGACTGACAATGGTCCCGTAGGAGCTGAGAAAACAGGGAGCAGCACAAACCTCTAAGGTCTGGATCTGACTCCAAAAATAAACAATAAATAAATTTCAAAAGAGAGGAAAGAGGACAGTGACAGAGAATAGAAGGGAGGAAACAGAGTAAGGAAAGGACAGTTGAGGAGGGGGAATGGGGGGAGGGAGGGGGGGGGGGAGGAGCCCCGATTCAGCATGCTACATCACTTTGAAGTGACCAAGGATTTTCGGTCTTTGGACTCCTTCATACTTTTTTCCGGGAGAAAAGACGGGCCACCAAGCCTCTAAGGGGTCAATAGCCAGATGGCTAAAAAACACTATTCTGGAAGCTTACTCCCAAGCAGGACTATCTCCCCCACTGGGAATTAAAGCACACTCTACTAGGGCTCAGGCCACTACATGGGCAGAAATAGCTGTTGCCACCCCAGATCAAATCTGCAAGGCGGCTACGTGGTCTCGTTACCTTGCGTTTGTCCGCCATTACAGACTGGATCTTCTGTCAGCAAGCGATCAGGCTTTTGTCAGAAAGGTTTTGCAGGTTGTGGTCCCTCCCTAAGTGGGTAAGTCTCTTTTATCCTCTCAAGGTGCTGTCCTGAAAGACGATAAGGGAAAAGTCAAGTTAGACTTACTGGTAACTTGTTTTCCATGAGTCTTTCAGGACAGCAGCAACCCACCCTTATTGTTTTGGATTATTATGCTGTGATTAACCATACTCCGATTATGTGTTCCAGCTTGGGCCGGAGGTTTCACTACTACGAAGTGGAAGGAGCCTCCCTTTTTAATAAGTTTGGTGGAGATGTGTTTCCTGTCAAGTGGGTGGAGCCACGCTCGCAAGGTGCTGTCCTGAAAGACTCATGGAAAACAAGTTACCGGTAAGTCTAACTTGACTTTTTACCTACATTCCATAGCCTCCCCAAAGCTCATAAGGGCTTAAAGCCTCTACATGGGAGACCCATCGGTCCAGGAATAGGTTCCCTAAATTAGAAACTTGGTGGATTGATGGCCAGCTACAACCTCTGGTAGCCTCTCTGCCTACTTACCTAAAGGACACCCATCATCTTCTTGTGGCCATGGAAGATGTGGTTTGGAGATGTGAATATGTTTGGTTCACATGTGATGTTACCAGCTTGTATTCCCCCACCACATAGCCCAACAGGCTGTGTCTTTTTTTTGTTATTTGGAGCGTAATACTGATTTAAATTATGAATTGCGGACTACACCATGCTATCACTGCTCAGGCCAGGTCAGCGGAATGGATACCCTCCCCGACCCCATTGTTAAACTTAATTGCACGAGCTGACACTACTAAGGGATTTATATCACAATGCTGCAATATGTTACTACCAAAAGTCCTGGCCAAACACCCTTTGAGAATGCGAACTAAATGGGAGGGGGACGTGGGACCGATTTGATGGAGATCAGTGGGAGGAGGCGTTGTCAACTTGCTCCTTGAATGTGTCGCATAGGGTATCGCAGTTGTACTTATTGCTGAGAGTGTACTATACCCCTCACAGGCTGTGTGTTATGGGCCTGCGACCCACCCCCCCTGTGCTCCAGGTGCAAGAGGGACCATGGAGACTTGATCCATTTACTGTGGAGGTGCCCAAAACTCCACCCCTATTGGAAGGGGGTGGTGGACACCGTAAACGGGGTGTTTCGAGTCTCGCTCCCCACGGACCCCAGACACTGCTTACTATTAATACTGCAGGAGTGGGAGGAGTGTACTAGGGTGGCGGTCACTAGGGCCTTGTTTGTGGCACGCAAACTCATCATGACTCACTGGATAGCGGAGGAGCCGCCTGCTCATAAGGAGTGGATTAATGCTATGGGGGATATGCTTCGTAAGGAAAAAATCATATACCAACATAGGGGTATCACGCAGAAACTTGAAAAGGTGTGGTGTCTGTGGCTGGATGTACCGGGCTTGGCCCCGGTGGACCTGGTCATGGGACGATTGCTGGGCATGGGAGCTGGCAATGGGCTATAGTTGCTGATTGAGGTGTCTTTTTCTAACTGTTTTCTCATGCCATTTTTTTTCTTGTTTTTGAGGGGAGGGTGGCTCACCACGTCGCGGAGATATATATTAGACTGATCTGGAACTGCATAGAGTACCTGTTTAGACTATTTTGTTTTAGGGTCTTACACTGCATATACTGTACCGGACTGGTTATATTGCTCTGGTGTATGTTATTATTTTGTTCTTCAATAAACTTCTTTCTGGATAAAAAAAATTATGAATTGCGGGATACTAATGCGCAAAAAAAAAAAACTAGAAAACGAATAATAACTAATTGCTGCCCACATAAATGGTGTTCTCATACTAAAGATATATGAAATGGAGGTAATGTGGTGCTTACTAAGTGTAATTATTCCTCATGGTATACATAGAAAACATCACATGTATAAAATAAAGTGCATACAGTAAAAAAAACATGCAAATAACAGTGACATCAATAATATTTCCAAGAATATTGTGCAGACCCTTTGATAAAGTCACGTAAGCAGTGACGCAACACGTCAGTGAAGAGCCGGGTGTCGTCACTTCCGGTCGAGGCTGAGACCGGAAGTCTCCACGTTTGCTACGCTGTTTTGTGTTACTCTGAACTGTGAGTTACTACGTTTTTATTAAATATTTTTGGAAAATACTACACCATGGAGCCCTCCCTCTTCTTTTTTTTCATGTGATCCTTATGAATGAGTTGGGTGTTTATTCCTCTGTGAGTGTGATCTTATGTTGGATGTCCTGGAAACCGATCGATTGCTGTGGAACCAGTACTCTATCTACAGAGAGGCAATGTTTTTGACCTGTATGAGGTGAGAGGCTGGGGCAAACCATTAGCGCACATAGGATGGTGGAAATCTGTTGGATCTTCGGCACTTGCACTTTATTTGATGAACTTTTTTTGAACGATTGGATACGTCCTATTTGTTAAATTCTGGTGATATAGGCACCTTTAAATGGGACTATTTTCTGCATAATTTTCTTGGAAGTTTTATCGATGTCACTATTTGCACATTTTTGCGAAGATTGCACATGTTCTTTACTGTATGCACTTTTTTTAATATAGGGATTATATACAAGTGATGTTTTCTATGTATCGTATGAGGAATAATTACATGTAGTAAGAGCCACATTACCTCTATTTCATATACTGATTGTCAACGCTCGTTTTTGTTTTGGAGGTTCTAGAATATCTGCTGACCCATAACTATAATTTTTGATGGGGTTTTTTTTTATCTCCAGCGGTGTGGGTCTGCGATGGGAGGCCAAATTTTCGCCCTTACTCGCCAACTTGTTCATGGGTCGGTGGGAGCGGTCCCGCATCTATGGAGATGAAAAAATTGACCTCTTGTTTGCGACAATGGAGTAGGAAGTTTAGAATCTTTTTTGGCATACCTTTTAATTCTAACACTAGCAATTTGATATTCACTGGCCAGAGGGAATGCAAGGAGATCTGTTTTTTAGATGTGCTTTTGGTGGCATCACATGACCATGTAACACGTCTAGACATGAAACCCCTGACTGGTAATAGCCTGCTCATGGCACGTCCAACCACCCTAGGCATACAGTCAAAGGGATCCCAGTGGGCCAGTTTATCTATCTACGACGAATTTGCAATGAGGACTGCGTATTGACAGAGAAGCCACAGCACTTTATCATAGGTTTAGACAGCGCGTTTATCCACCATGGATGTTGGAATGCACATGAACTATGGTTTAAAACAAGAACGCGAAAGATCTCTGATCACCCCCGTATTCAACGTGACTATAGCAAAAAAACATCTCTGGTTACCCCCCTTTTAGTCAGGATTTAATCAGGGATATACAGTAGTTAAGATATTTGCCGCTTTTATTTGAAGACGAGTCATTGCTGGAAATTTTACATGATGGAATTAATGTCATACCCAGCAAGGCTCAGTCTTTAGCAAATGCTTTCTCCCAGCTTCTTTTTGTTTTACACCCAAGCAATCTACCACCTGACTACATTTTTGAGGGTAATTTTAAATGTGGTGCGAGAGATTGTCCCTGTTGCCCACATATTCTTGGTGGTCAGGAAGTAACATCTAGTAGTAATGGTAAAACCATTAGATTGAAACATTTCTTCAATTGTAATACTTCCTATGTGATTTATGTCATCACATGTAAATCGTGTAAAGTGCAATATGTGGGACGTACCACTCGAAGGTTACGTGAACATCTAAACGATATCGGAGTGGGTAAATCCACTAATATTGCTAGACACTTCAATGGTCATCACCATGGAGACCGTTCTCTACATGTACAAATTGTGACGAAAGTTAAACTTCCAATTAGGGGTGGCGATTTATTTAGATTGCTATGCAAAAGGGACGTTTATTGGCTTTTCCATTCATGTACTCTCATTCCTTCAGGTCTCAATTTTGAGTGGGATTTTTCCCACTATTTTGATTAAGGTTCATCATTAATAACCAATATAAAAAAATTTTTTTGGTTCGACCAGTTTTTTTGCAATGCGTTTGTAGAAATTGTCTTTGGTATTGGTTCAGGTTTGTCCCACATAGTTTGTTACCAGCATCCATTAGTCTGAGGAAACATGTATATTTTTTTATGTGGTTTTCCATCATTTGCTTCCAAATGCGTTTTTAATGTGCGTTTTTTATTTTATTCTTATTTTTTTTCTGGCCATTTTTGTAGCCTTATGTCTGTCTTTTGAGTAAATTATGTGCATTGTTTTTTTGCCCCATAGCATTTAAATATCTGTATATTGATATTTTTGTTATATATTTGTTACATTGTTCATTTCAATTGTCTCATTATATTCACATTTCACTTGGTCTATACACAATTTCTTTAACACACTGTGCGTCCTCTTCATATGGATGCACCATACATTCTAGTTGATGCTTGCACAACATTTTTTACTACATATATTTTTCTCAATTTATTTCCTCATTTAAATTCCCTTCACAAATGAATCACACTATACGTTTTCACGTATTTTCTTCATTTGTATACATATTTGTATCTTCACAATGCAATGTTGGATTTTTCTTGTTCACTGCTGTTTCATTTGCTGCTAATTCATCAATGTTTAGCCATTTGGTGATTGCCAGACCAGATGACTGTTTTGTGATTCTGGGCTACTGATTGGTCTCTTCCATAGACTTTTTGCTACAAATGAACATACACATTTGGGGGTACTTTAGTGATGAGTAAGCATGTCTGTGTGAAACGCATCCACTGAGCACCTTTTTTGGATTGATGTTTGTCATGTTCGCTTGATTTTTTGGACTTTCAATAATTTCTTTAGATTTTTCTTCCGGATGTGCCGCCATTCTTTGTTTCCATTAAAGTACCCTAAGGCCCCTTTCACACGGAGGGTCCGTTCCGCCTGTCAGTTTTTTAGGCGGACCTGGACGGACGCTCCATGTAGCCCTATGGAGGCGCGGATGTCAGCGGTGACATGTCCGCTGACATCCGCTCCGCCAAAGTGTGACGGAGGAAAACCCTATTTCTTTTTCGTACATCACGGGACACAGAGCGACTTAGTCATTACTAATGGGTTATATAGTTTACCTTCAGGTGCTGGCACTGGCAACTTCCAAACCGGAAGTACCCTCCCCTATATAAGCCCCTCCCATCCGGGAGCACCTCAGTTTTTTGCCAGTGTCTAAGGTGTTGGCCAAAGAGTAACATGTGTTTTCCTGGGCTTGCGTACAGGTTCTTTTACGGGCCTTAGTAAGCTGTTCCGGATCCCACCAAAAAAGCTTCATAGCTAAACGGTCGGTACCCGGGCCTTGCAACAGAAGAGCAAGGTTTTGCCTGTAATGCCTCTCTTCGGAGGGCTGGACCCTGGGATCCAGAGCTCTGGTCATACCCACGACCAAGATGTTTTCTGTGCAGGGTGCTATACAGGTCCAGGGGAGTGGAATCCTTGGGAACCCGGTCCCTGAAGGTTTAATTACAATGCCTGCCGTGATAGGTGAAGTTTGGGCTTCTGTGGACCAAACAGAGTCCTGCGGCGGGGAACAGGTAAGTGGGGGCCCCCAGGAACTTGGTTCTATGGGGGGACCCCCAAGCCTAATTTGTCTTTCTGTCTGTTACCTAACGGTATTCCCGCTAATATCTGTGTATGCCTGTAACTACTGAAAAATGTAAAATTTTAATAGTAGGCAAGAAAAAAAAAAAAAAAAAAAGAGGACCGCGGTACCTGTGTTAAACCACTAGAGGCCGCTGTGGTCCATTTTTTCTTGTCATGTGGATCTTTGGTTTTCTCAAGTCAAAAGATCCAGGCAGTTGGTAAGTTCTCTGTGGGAATCCACTTCCTCTGCCCTGTTGCTGCGCTCATCCACCGCACAGGCCCTCCGGCAAAAAGGGCCCTGGCTCCTAGTCCCTGCTTGGTTTTCGAAAAGGGCGCCAATGGCGCGCGGGCGCGTGCACGCGCCTCCTATGAAAAAAGGGGCGGGGCGGGTGGATGACGCTCAATGCGCGCCGCGGCGCTTCTGCGCATGTGCAGGCGTCCCAGCATGTATAAAAGACACAGTACAAGTGTCAGCTGGATGCAAAAGAGCTAGCAACAAACAGTGGCACACAGAGGCGGTTGATGCAGGCATCCCCATAGAAAGGCACTTTAGTGGACACCAGCTGGATAGCAGCAACTGTGTTAGACTATTACCAGCAAAAATTGGTGTATGACGACGGGAATACCTCAGCTTTGTGCTTAAAGGATATGTCGTCCAGACGCTCCGGAAATAAGTCTTCCAGGAAGCCAAAGGGGTCTCCATCGGGCTCTGAGGATATTGGGCATGCTTGTACTGCACCAATCTCCCCTGAGAATTCAGAGGTCAGTAGCCGTAGGAACCCCGCAGGAGTGCCTGGTGCTGCGGCTGTCCCCAGTCCACCTGCTCCTGTATATATAACAGAGGAGGTTTTATCCTCAACTCTGGGAGGATTGGAAGAGAGATTAACAGCATTGATCGCTGCTTCCCTGTCACAGGGAAAGCGCGTCCGATCTCCGTCTCCTCCTTCAGAGTGCCTGTTAGTGGAGGAACAGCCCCACACAGAGATCGACCTACCTGAAGGGAATCAGGATGAGGTTGATTCAGTTATGGAGGAATCAACAATGGAAGAACCTTTCTCAGCATCTCAGGCTGAAAGATTATGGGTTCAGTCTCTGACTAACATGGTCCGATCAGCATTTAAAATGCCTCTGGCGGAACCATCAACCACTACGGTTTCCTCGCTGGGGTCGCTGAAAGCTCCCCAGGCTGTCTGTTCCTTCCCAATCCACCCTTTATTGGAAGGGCTTATTTACCAGGATTGGGAGCATCCTGATAAAATATTTACTCCCCCCAAGAGATTTCCGGTGATCTATCCCATGGAGGATAAGTTCATAAAAAAATGGAGGGTCCCTACAGTGGACGCAGCCATCTCTTCTGTGAACAAATCACTGACATGTCCAGTAGATAATGTTCCAATGTTCAAAGACCCAATAGATAAAAAATTGGAGTCTTTACTAAAATCTGCTTTCTCTACAGCAAGCATGGTGACACAACCTGCGGTAGCAGCGATTGGAGTCTGCCAAGCGGTGAAAGATCAGTTGAAACAAGTCTTAAGGGACTTACCAGATCAGCAGGCTCTTGCCCTAGCTGACCTACCTAGAGCCTTGTGTTTTGCGGTGGACGCCATAAAGGATACAATCCAACAGGCCTCCCGCTTTACGCTGTCTGTAGTACATATGCGTAGGCTTCTATGGCTCAAAAACTGGTCTGCTGAAGCTCCCTGTAAGAAATTGCTGGTTAGCTTCCCATTTCATGGAGAACGCTTAGGCCTCATGCCCACTGGCGTTTTTACAGCTGCGTTTTTTGCAGCTTAAAAACGCCTGTCCATGTTATTGTAAATAATTTTTTATTTTTTTATTTTTGAAAAGAAAAAAAAAAAAAAAAAACGTCGGAGCTAAAAACGCGACCGCGCGTTAGTGCGCGTTTTTTGCGCGTTAGTGCGCGTTTTTGCGCGTTTTTTGACGCTCGCGTTTTTTTCTGCCTAATTCTGACGCTGAGGAACGCACTGGCCCTGGGTTTTTTTTACAGCTTACAAACGCCTATGCTCTTTACAGCTCAAAAACGCCTAGGTGGACATGAAGCTATAGACTAACATGGACAGGCGTTTTTAAGCTGTAAAAAACGCGGCTGAAAAAACGCCCGTGGGCATGAGGCCTTATTTGGAGAAGATCTGGACAAATATATCCAGAAAATTTCTGCCGGTAAAAGTTCACTCTTACCGGTTAAGAACAAGAGTAGAAGTCCTTCTTTTAAGAGGCCTACTTCTCCAGTCCCTGGCACATCGGCTGTGAAACAGTTCTGACGGCCTCCGCGGTCAAATTCAGGGGGCAGAAATCGGGGACAATCACAGGGTAACAAGAAACCCTGGGTCAAGAGAGGTACAAAACCTCCCCCTAAGTCATGAAGGGTTGCCCCCACTCAATCGGGTGGGGGGAAGACTTCAGTTGTTCACAGAGACCTGGCGGGACACCATCAGAGACAGATGGGTGCTCTCCGCAGTAAGTCTGGGATACAAGCTGGAGTTAAAAGACACTCCTCCTGCCCAATTTATGAGGTCGAACGTGCCAAGCGATCCCCAGAAGAGAGGATCCCTCCTTCTGGCACTAGAACAACTATTGCTCCAAGGTGTAATCATGAAGGTTCCCCTGGAAGAAAGTGGGTTCGGGTTTTACTCGAACCTTTTCACAGTCCCCAAACCAAATGGGGACGTGAGGCCCATATTATATCTAAAAGGGCTAAACAAGTTCCTAAATATCAGGACTTTTCGGATGGAGTCGATCCGATCGGTGGCCACCGCCCTACAAGGGCAGGAATGGTTAGCCTCGATCGACATAAGGGATGCTTATCTGCATATTCCCATCTTTCCGGCCCACCAGAAATTTCTACGCTTTGCAGTAGAAGGGCGCCATTTTCAGTTCAGAGCCTTACCTTTCGGTCTGGCCACAGCACCACGAGTGTTCACAAAAATTCTGGCCCCACTATTGGCCAATCTAAGAACACAAGGTGTAACGATAATGGCATATCTAGACGACCTGCTACTAATAGACCACTCAGTGGAAAAGCTGGAAGTAGCTATTCACAAGACAATCAAAGTATCTGGAATATCACGGTTGGATTATCAACCGGGACAAGTCAGCTCTAAGACCAGTCAGAAGTCTGGAATACTTAGGGCTAAGGCTGGATTCAAATCAGAGAAAGATTTTCTTACCTCCAGAAAAGGTGTCGTCTTTAAAAGATTTGACCCACTTAGTGGGTACAAAAAGAAAACCATCCATACGCCTGTGCATGAGGCTGCTGGGAAAAATGGTGGCTTCATTCGAAGCAGTACCCTACGGTCAATTCCATTCAAGGAACTTGCAGAGGGCCATACTGTCAGCCTGGAACAAAAAAGTTCAGGCTTTAGACTTGCCAATGTCCCTGTCCCCTTCCGTTCGCAAGAGCCTCCATTGGTGGTTGGTGCCCCAGAATCTGGAAAAAGGGAAACCCTTCAATCCGGTTTCTTGGAAGGTGGTCACTACAGATGCCAGCCTCATAGGCTGGGGGGCAGTACTGGAGCAATGGTCTCTCCAGGGCAAGTGGTCAGAAGCAGAGAAGGCCCTGCCCATCAATCTCTTAGAGATACGAGCAGCCCGGTATGCCCTAGTAGCATGGACATCCAAACTCCAAGGGTCCCCTGTCAGAATTCAATCAGACAATGCCACAGCAGTGGCATATATCAATCACCAGGGTGGCACCAGGAGTTGTGCAGCCCAGAGGGAAGCGAATTGCATCCTGGAATGGGCAGAAAGATATGTCCCAGCCATATCCGCGGTTTTCATCCCAGGAGTGGAAAATTGGAAAGCGGACTTTTTAAGTCGCCAGCAATTATGCTCGGGGGAATGGTCTCTTCACCCCGAGGTTTTCCAGGCAATATGCCAGCGGTGGGGAACACCGGATGTAGATCTGATAGCATCCAGATTCAACGCAAAGGTGGACAGATTTGTGTCTCGCACAAGGGATCCCCTAGCTTGCGGCTCGGATGCCCTAGTGTTCCCTTGGGATCAGTTCAAGCTGATATATGCATTCCCACCGCCACAATTGTTACCGCGATTAATCCGCAGAATCAGGGTAGAAAAGAAACCAGTGATTCTGGTGGCTCCAGCGTGGCCCCGAAGAGCATGGTACGCGGAGATTGTAAAAATGTCAGTGAGGAGTCCTTGGACCCTCCCACATAGTCCGGACCTGCTGTCGCAAGGACCGATATACCACCCTTCCTTACCAGCCCTAGGTTTGACGGCCTGGCTATTGAAGCCCACATTCTGAAAAAAAGAGGGCTCTCTAATCCTGTGGTATCTACCATGATCAATGCCAGGAAGCCGGTATCCAGGCAGATCTATTATAGGATCTGGAAAGCGTACATTACATGGTGTGAGGCCAAGAAATGGCATCCACGTAAGTACGTAATAGGTAGGATTTTGGACTTCCTACAGTGGGCTGTAGATAGGAAGCTGGCCTTGAGTACTATCAAGGGTCAGATTTCGGCCTTGTCAATATTTTTTCAAAGGCCCTTGGCTTCGCATTCACTAGTCAAAGCTTTCATACAAGGAGTGATGCGTATTAGCCCTCCGGTTAGTATTCCCATATGTCCATGGGACTTAAACCTGGTTCTGTCGGTTCTACAGAAACAACCGTTTGAACCATTGCAACACATTTCCTTGGTTCTTCTCACCAGGAAATTGATTTTCTTAGTAGCCATTTGTTCGGCTAAAAGAGTATCGGAATTAGCCGCCTTGTCCTGTAAGGAGCCATATCTGGTTGTCCATAAGGACAGAGTAGTATTACGTCCTCATCCAGCCTTTCTTCCTAAGGTGGTATCGAGGTTTCATTTGAACCAAGATGTGGTTCTTCCTTCTTTTTTCCCCAAACCTAGCTCGGTAGAGGAAAAGTTATTGCATTCTTTGGATGTAGTAAGAGCAGTTAAAGCTTATCTAAAAGCCACTGCTCAGATTCGCAGAACGGATACTTTGTTTATTCTGCCGGAAGGCCCCAGAAAGGGTCAGGCAGCATCAAAATCTACTTTAGCCAAGTGGATTCGACAGGTCATAATACAAGCCTATGGCTTGAGAAAGAGACCGCCTCCATTCAAAGTTAGGGCGCACTCCACAAGAGCAGTTGGAACTTCATGGGCAGTGCATCACCTGGCCTCCCTGGCTCAAGTCTGTAAGGCCGCAACATGGTCTTCAGTACACACGTTTACTAGGTTCTACCAGGTAGACGTTAGAAGTCAGGAGGATGTCGCCTTTGGGCGCAGTGTGTTGCAGGCCGCAAAAGATCCTCATGCCTGATGGCGCCCAGCTTATGTATAGTGTATCCCTCCCCTCATTTGGCATTGCTTTGGGACGTCCCATTAGTAATGACTAAGTCGCTCTGTGTCCCGTGATGTAAGAAAAAGGGATTTTTATAACAGCTCACCTGTAAAATCCTTTTCTTGGAGTACATCACGGGACACAGAGCTCCCACCCCTCTTTTTGGGACACTTATTGCTTTGCTACAAAACTGAGGTGCTCCCGGATGGGAGGGGCGTATATAGGGGAGGGTACTTCCGGTTTGGAAGTTGCCAGTGCCAGCACCTGAAGGTAAACTATATAACCCATTAGTAATGACTAAGTCGCTCTGTGTCCCGTGATGTACTCCAAGAAAAGGATTTTACAGGTAAGCTGTTATAAAATCCCTTTTTTTTCCTTCCGTCGGCGGATCGGATGACAACGGACTCTACGGTCCGTCATCCGATCCCCCATAGGGGAGAGCGGCGCTCTGACAGGGCGGTCCCTGCACAGTTTGCGGGGACCGCCCAGCCATCCGCCGGCTCAGCGGGGATCAACTGAGCGATCCCCGCTGAGCAAGCGGAGCTTCACGGGGCGGATCATGACTGATCCGCCCCGTGTGAAAGAGCTCTAACACTTTTTCATATAAAAAAGTTTGCTCTGACAAGCAAAAGTCAAGTGTGTACTTATGAATAACGTTTTTTTGTGTTTTTCTGTAGTTGCTGGCTTTCCAGACATGTTTGTTTATTGTGTAGATTTGTCATTTGGCTGTTTAGTTGATTTCTTTGGGGCTTCTTTTTTTTTCTGTCAATCGAGCTAACTGTAATTTTATGTTCATGTCTTTTTCGTAGCTCTATGAGCTGGATGGGGACCCAAAAAGGAAGGAGTTTCTTGATGACTTATTCAGTTTTATGCAGAAGAGAGGTAAGTACTGCAATTGATATCACTTCCTGCCAATGGTATTTTAGTAGAGGTGCTAGTTAGGGAGTGGGCTGCTGTAGGAATTCCTTCTGTGAACTGGCGTTTGATCGAACTAGCCTCACCCACCTGGGAATGCAGCATTCCAGACCCCTCCACCACCCACACAAACACATAAGCCCAAACCCCTCAGGACAGAAGGCATATCAAAGCAATTAAAGGAATATGCTGGGCTACTGGCAGCGGTAGGAGGACTTGTTAGCACAACACATACATTGCAGAATTTGTATGCATTTTGCAGGTATGTATAAGTCAATCTTCCGCTTGGTATGCTTTTCAGATTACCACGCATAAACACACACTGAGCTGTACTAATATAGCTACTGCAATGTGATAAAAGTTATTTCAGTGTTTTAGTCCTATAATCCATGTATAATATAGGGAACTACATAATTGCAACAGGTTACCTTAGAAGCAATGACATTTGGAAGCAAATCAGTTGGCTAGCTTAGTATTGGCACATGCCTTCACTCGCAACAGAGGGAAAGTGGACAAATTATTCTGTTTGCAGTTTGTCAGGTATTTGTCGGACCTACACATAGCTGTACAAGCTTGTGGAGTAAAGCCGGCCATATACTGTACCAATTTCAGCCAGTTCCTGATAAACCCACTAAAATTCACTCATGGGTGGTCCTGTCGGGACACCACCTGCTCTACGTCCCTTGATTTAAAAATCAAGGGCCTGGGTTGAAAATTATCGCCTGAAAAGCAAATGCATCCAGTCAGATGCAGCGGTTGTTTGGGTGTTTTGATAGCCAGCGGGGCCAGTTGTTAAAATGCAATAAGCACAGAGGGAAATTCTTTCATCAGCGCTGTCTGTATAGTGTGGGTGGATGAATCTGTCAGTGTATAGCCAGCCTAAAGCCCTATGCCCAGTACACATGATGAGAAAATAGGACGCTCTGTGTTTTCATTCAGATTCAGGAACCGCGGCTCAACCCCGCCCCCACTCTCCCCATTGGCTCACTGACTTTGACAGCAGTGGGCGCCAATGGTGCCCGCTGCTGTCTTGGCCAATTAGTGAGGTTCCCCGGACTGCCGAGGCTCTCATGCAACATCACTGGATTGAGATGGGGGCTCAGGTCAGTATTAGGGAGGGCTGCTACACACAACAATTCATTAAGATAAATAACCTTCTGCCCATTAGAACCACTTTAAAAAGAATTTAGAGCTTTTATAGCTGTTTATATTGACTGACCACACAGCGTATATCCATTGTAATTTTGTAGGGGTTCGTGTGTCAGTTTGATGCAGTGGTATATGTGCTGATCAGTGAAGACGTTTATCTGGTAAGCATAGTTAAAGGCACAAGACTTGTTACCTACTCACCTGTACGCAGTATACTTTTGAACAGACGTCATTTGTATACCTGTGGGATTTGAATAATTCACCTGTTCTTACTATATACTAAAGTCATTTATACTTGTGTATATAAATGACTGAGTATATAGCAAGATGGGGTACATTGTTTATTCACATAGATCGAGAGATCGGGGGGGGGGGGGGATGCGCAGTACATTTTCCCATGTTGTACCCTTTTCAAAGAAAAGTAGAGGAAAAAAAAAAATCAGTGGATCTGTCAGTAATGCATTTGGCTCCTAATTTCTTCTGTGGACTGACACATAAACTGAGTAGTGTCAGCCCTGCCTTGTTGCCTTTTGCTAAACTACTCAAACTGTGTCCCTAGTCTCATCTCCACAACATCAAGATTAATTGCATTGTAGTTCCTAGATAAGAACTGGGAGGGCTTGCTGGACTCTTCTAGATAACACAGGGTCAACAGGTCTTTTTTTTTTTTACACTTCTTGAACAGATGTATAGATATTCTTAAGATGTATATTTAACTGGACAGAGGGGTGTAAATAATTAGAGAAGTTCTTTGTTGGCGTTTTTAACTGCACTTTACCTGTAGTTTAATGTGTAAAGTGAATTAAAGTACAAAAAATGTTTAAGGCTCTGTTTTTAGTTGCTTTAAAGCAGGCCAAAACCCTGGAGGGGGGGGGGGGGGTTAATGTATTCTATTCCGACATCTGTCTGACCAATGGAAATCTGTTTTGAAAGAAACATGGAGGCTGCTGCTTTTCATTCTGCAAATGCTAGTATACCCAAGTATGCAAGTTAGGCCTCATGTACACTGCTGCTGGTAAACGGACGTTTAGAAGCAGTTGGGCATTTTTTTCAGCTGCCCCTGAACTCTCCTCTGTTATCTTATCAGTACATGTACACAGGGTCGTTTACAGTTGTTTCTAGGCAGTTGAGTTTAGAGGCTTTTTTGGGAACGCAAAAAAATGGGTTCAGAAGCTGTGCTTAGAGGCATTTCAAGCGCTAAACGCAGTAACTTGCGTTTAGCCACGTTTCGTTTACAGGCGTTTAACATTTTTGGCTATTTTGAAATAAAAAAATAAATACATTTCAGTTTAAAACTCTTCTAAATGCCGACTGACGTTTTGAGCATGGGTTACTATCTGTCAAGTTAAATCGTTCAGGAGAGGTTGTAAAACGTCTGTGTACATGAAGTCTTAGGAAGGAAGGTTGTTTGGTGTGTGTGTGTGTTTATATATAAAATTATATACATTATATTGTCCAAAAGTATTGGGATGCAGTTTTATTACAAAAGAGGATTCATTTTATTTTATTTTTTTAACCCCGTCACTACAGGTGATACAAATGCATACAGTTGCTACTAAATGTATTAGTGACAGCAGGCACAGATAACTTGTATAAATTTACTTGCCTATGACATGGGAGACTGTCATTTATAATAATATATTACAATCCTGCCTGAATATATGCAAAAATTAGGATTTTTGTACTCACCGTAAAATCCGTTTCTCTGACGTCCATGGACTGACACAGCTCTCATACTGTTTACGTGTGGGTATATGTCCCTGCTCGCAGGAGAAGATCTAGGCAGAATGTTGGATGTTAGAAACATACATTCTAGAACAAAACCAGAGCTGAACAGCCCCGCCCAGGGGGGCGATCCCTCCTGATATAACCCTCCTACCTGCAGCCTCAGTTCGTAACAAGCCGTACAAACCTTAAAAGAAGGGTGGGTGCTGTGTGATTCCATGGACGTCAGAGAAACGGATTTTACGGTGAGTACAAAAATCCTATTTTCTCATCGTCCATGGACTGACACAGCTGTCATACTGTTTACGTGTGGGACGTCCCAAAGCAGTATAAGAAAAAGGTGGGAGCAAATAGCAAAGTAACAACCAAAACGTCACTCCAAACAAGCAGAGCTCCTCAACGAAAGAGTTGCAACATTAAACCGCGACCTGCAACACCTTGCGGCCGAAGGAAGCATCCGAAGATGCAGCCACATTAACCTTATAGAATTTTGAAAAGGCATGAACGGACGACCAGGTCGCCGCCTTGCACACTTGTGCAACCGGCGCTTGATGTCAGAAAGCCCAGGAAGCACCAATTGCCCTGGTAGAATGCGCCGTAACCGAAAAGGGAGGCACCCGCCCCTTAATGGCATAGGCCTGTATAAGTCTGTCTGATCCACCTATAAATGGTGGCAGACGACACAGCTCGGCCCTGTTTCGGACCAGAGACAGACACAACTAGTGAGTCATAGCACGAACCACATCCAATGTGTGAAGCACAAACCCTCTGGGATGCGATGGGTGAGGACACAAGGACGGGAGGAAAATGTCCACAGTTAGGTGAAAGGCCGAGACCACCGTTGGCAACAGCAAGCACCTTGGTAAACGCCTTTGGTGCCGAGGCTAGGCCGAAGGGAAGAGCCACAAATTGATTGTGGACTTCGCCGATCACAATCGCAGAAACTACTGGTGACTTGCACAGATCGGAACATGCAAGTAGGCATCCTTGATGTCCAAGGACGCCAGAAAAATCCCCTTGATGGAGTGTAGCGAACACCGTGCGAATGGATTCCATGCGGAACTTTTGCACCATCACCAAGGCATTCAGGCCTTGAGGCCCAGGATTGGCCGAACCCCGTCCCTTTTATTGGGACTACAAACAGATCTGAGTATAAACCCTGAAACCTCTCCTGTGACGGAACCGGCACAATCACTCCGGACCTGATCAATCCTGTACGGCCCCTAAGAAGGCCACCCAACTGGCAGGAAGGAGAGGGAGAATTGAGGGAAAGAATCTGTCTGGGGGCCAGGAACGGAACTCTATCCTGTATCCTGAGGTGACCATCTCGCACACCCACCGGTCGGAGATCCGGGAGGTCCACCGAACCGTGAACTTGCAAGGATGTCCCCCCCACCCCAGAGTCGGGCAGGGGCAAGACTTCATGCGGCGGCAGCTTGGGAGCTTGCTTGGTAGGCTTACGCACCTAGGGACGGGATGCTTATGTTCCCCAGGCGCACTTTTTGCAGTCTGAGCGGGCTTACCCGTGGATTCTGACTGATGAAAAAAACTCCTCCTCCTTTGTCGGAAAGGAAGGGCCCAGCCTACGGTGGGGCTCTTTTACCTTAACAGACTGAGGAAGGAAGGTGCTCTTACCCCCTGTGACATCCACAATAAAGTCATCCAGGGTGGCCCCAAACAGTCTACCGCCCTTAAAGGGCAAGTCAGCCAGGAGCTATTTGGAAGCTAGGTCGGCCGACCAGCATTTGTCAGATAAGGCGACGCAGCACCACAGCAGAGATAGAGGCCCAAGATATTAAAGGGGCCGCATCCAAAGTGGCACCGCACCCAGAGACTAAACCCTGCGCAAGTTGGTGAGCCAGGGAAATGGTCTCAGGAGGGAGATTAAGCTCCTGTACTGTCTGGTGCAAAATCTTTGCCCATCCTGTGAGTGTCTTGAGACACGAGTGTCGCCGCCACTATAGGGCGTAAGTCAGATCGCAATAAGGTAAACACAGTTCTACTCACAAAATATGAAAAAAGGGTGCCTACCACTAGGTATTACTACACTAAAATAATCTTAAGTGCAAAGTGCTAAAATAATATGAGACATACAGCAGCTGACTTCTAAAATGCAACCAACATACACAAATAAATTCAAAATTATTGAAGCAGCGCTAAATGTCAATAAATATGGTATAAGTGCTACAAATGTGCTAAAACAGCAAATACAAAAAACTAATAAAGGTGCTAATAAAAACTATAGTATAGATTAATAATACAGTGCAAAAATGCAAATCTTGATAAGTCCCAAAACTTATTACGCAAAAAAGTCCAAACAAAGTGCTAATTTTCCAAAAATATCAGCAGCCAAAAGCAGGGAGGGAAAAGAACGACATGTGTGGGAATACAACTCGTCACATCAGAAGCAAGGGGGGTCAGCAGGGAATCGATAAGCATACACAATCCTCCCCCATAGATGCTAGCCTCTCACCTTACTGCTGGACCCCCAAGGGGTCAGATACAGCCTCAAAGGATCTCCACTGCTCCGGATAATGACTTCCAATCCTTGTGTGGACAGGGATCACTGCAAAACTCTCCACCACTTCCAATCGTTGTTCCTTGAGAGAAATCTTGCTCCACAGATTTTAAAAACAAAACAAGGGGGACTCCATGGTGAAGTATGTATATGAAGCCCAAAAAACTGCGTTTATTAAAAGTAAAACGGCTTAAAAACACATAAAAACCATGAGGTGTAAAAAACGCCAAAAAACGTCCAAAGAGTACCAACTTCCGGTTCACTGCCACAAACCGGAAGTACGTCACTAGGCTCCTCCTCCCAACGCGTTGCGTCACTACTCACGTGACTTTATCAAGGGTTTTTAAACTGTTTTACTTTTAATAAACAATTTTTTGGGCTTCATATACATACTTCACCATGGAGTCCCCCCCCCCCCCCCCGTTTTGTTTTTAAAATCTGTGGAGCAAGATTTATCTCAAGAAACAACGATTGGAAGTGGTGGAGAGTTCTGCAGTGATCCCTGTCCACACATAAGGATTGGAAGTTATTATCCGGAGCAGTGGAGATCCTTTGAGGCTGTATCTGACCCCTTGGGGTCCAGCAGTAAGGTGAGAGCTAGCATCTATGGGGGAGGATTGTGTATGCTTATCGATTCCCTGCTGACCCCCCTTGCTTCTGATGTGACGAGTTGTATTCCCACACCTGTCTTTCTTTTCCCTCCCTGCTTTTGGCTGCTGATATTTTTGGAAAATTAGCACTTTATTTATTCAGTGATTGTTTGGACTTTTTTGCGTAATAAGTTTTGGGACTTATCAAGATTTGCATTTTTGCACTGTATTATTAATCTATACTATGGTTTTTATTAGCACCTTTATTAGTTTTTTGTATTTGCTGTTTTAGCACTTATACCATATTTATTGACATTTAGCGCTGCTTCAATATTTTGAATATAGTTCTACTCCCCACTTCTGACCACCAGTCAGTGGGATCCTTAAATGCAGGAGTCCTGTCCATTGGGAGTGTGGTAGCCTTATTCAACCGGGCGACCGGGGGGTCGACCACTGAGGGGAGAGCCCACTTCTTAACCAGGTCCTCCTCAAAGGGGTACCTCATGGCTAGGCGCTGTGGGACCGTCAGTCTTCTGCGGCTTATCCCAGACTTGGTCAATGAATGTATCAAAAAAAAAGCACATATGGAAAAACCTTTTTTGAATAAACGGCTTTAAAGGAGACAGCTTCCACCTTGGGTTCCTCAGCCTCAACATTCAGCTTGAGAGTGTCCCTCACAGCATCAATGAGCTCACTTACAAGCACCCTGTCAGTTATTCAGAACTGGGGTCTTCCTCACAAGGAATATCCTGTTCAAAAACATGAAAATCCTCAGAGCTAGGGTCCTGAGCAGCAGTAGCTAGGCCCATATCAGAGACAGAGCACTCCCCTACAGGAGAATGTGTGGGGAGGGGGCGCTCTACAGCTCCCTTGCGCGCTCTCACCGTTTCCATCCTGACAAGGATAAGATTCCAGGACTGCCGACAACTAGTCGCTAGGGACCGCAGGTGCACTGTCAGTTGCCTCAGAAGTGTGGAGAAGCAGGTGAACTAGACTCCATACTGCCACCCTCTGAGACCTTTAGACACTATTATAGTGAATAAACCAGTCCACCCACTGGCTACGCTGAAGCTGAGAAGGGGATACCCAGAGGACTCACCAACCCTTGTAAGGACCGCTCCGTGCCGCTGTATGAAACCGCGCTGCAGCGCGAGTGAAGCCTGAGGAGATTGTGAGATTTGCACCGCAGCAGCGCCGATAGAGGCCGAAACCGAAAGTAAAAGCGCCACGGCTTCAAGAAAATGGCCGCCGGCTGCATGCATTACTGCGCCATTGATCCACAGCAAGATGGCCGCTGAGCGCGGTTTTCAAAATCACCTCACGACGCTAATGACACACACAGTAAAGTAAAACACACACACACACACACACACACACCCCAGAACACTGCTCCTCTCCCAGAGTCCACTAGAACAGACCTGAGCGCCCCCAGCCAGGCCAGAGTGACCCCCAAGCACCCGCAGAGAGCAGCATAACAAGGGGGGGGGGGACAGGGAGAAACCCCCCATATAAAGAAACACAGCCAGCATGTACTCACCTGCAGCAGGAGAGACTACTTACCCATCCCAGAGGGACCCACTGGCTTGTTTCAGACAGACCTATCACAGAGTAGTACTGCGTAGCTGTCGGCCCGGTCCACCGTGAAAGATAGACAGGTACTGTTCAATCTTGAGAGGACTGCGGGAGCATAAAAGCAACCCGGCCACCCCTGGAGTCATGGGGCATGTCGTGAACTGAGTCTCACGCACACAAGGCGAGGATCAGCACGCTCGATGGTCGGACAGGGAAGACTACGAGGATACCAGTGTACCCAACCTGTTGCCCTGCCGACAGTTGATTGAAGGTCTCAAAAATAAAATAATAAAATTCCCAAAGGCATAAAAGTTAAAAGTAAAATCTTCCAGGAGACTGGCTCCTGAGAGAGCCACGTCTTCTTCTGCTAGGCAGAACAGAAAAAACTGAGGTTGCTGGCTGCAGGTAGGAGGGTTATGTCCGGAGGGACCACCCCCCCTGGGCGGGGCTGTTCAGCTCTGGTTTTGTTCTAGAATGTATGTTTCTAACATCTAACATTCTGCCTAGATCTTCTCCTGCGAGCAGGGACATATACCCACACGTAAACAGTACGAGAGCTGTGTCAGTCCATGGACGATAAGAGAAACCGTGTTTTTTAGGTCTTTAAAAAAATAAATTCCCTTTTGATTAAAAAATTTTGATCTCGAAATCTGATGCTATTTACCAGATTTAAACTCCCAATAGTATATACACTATATTACCAAAAGTATTGGGACACCTGCCTTTACACGCACATGAACTTTAATGGCATCCCAGTCTTGGTTCGTAGGATTCAATATTACGTTTTCCCACCCTTTGCAGCTATAACAGCTTCAACTCTCTGGGAAGGCTGTCCACAAGATTTAGGAGTGTGTCTATGGGAATGTTTGACCATTCTTCCAGAAGCGCATTTGTGAGGTCAAACGCTGATGTTGGATGAGAAGGCCTCCTCTGCTCTAATTCATCCCAAAGGTGTTCTATCGGGTTGAGGTCAGAACAGTCAAGTTCCTCCACCCCAAACTCACTCATCTATGTCTTTATGGACCTTGCTTTGTCCACTGGTCCAAATCATTTAGTGGAGGGGGGGATTATGGTGTGGGGTGGTTTTTCAGGGGTTGGGCTTGGCCCCTTATTTCCAGTGTAGGGAACTCTTAAGGGGTCAGCATACCAAGACATGTTGGACAGCTTCATGCTCCCAACTTTGTGGGAACAATTTGGGGATAGTCCCTTCCTGTTGCAACATGCCACCGACACCAGTGCACAGCAAGGTCCTTAAAGTGGATGTAAACCCGAATTTTTTTTTTTGCCGTCACAATGTAGAGTATGAGATTTCCTATCATCTGTGCCCAGTCTTGCCACAAAGAGTTAATCCAGCTCTGAGCAATCCTCTTTTCTTTTTTCAGTGAGATAAACGGACAAACGGGAGAAAACTTTTGTCCGTTCAACCAACCACCCCCCCCCCCTGCTGTGAATGACAGGTTATTTACATATCTCATGCACTAGCTTGAGACCGGCATTATTTTTTAATAACCACCCCCACTCCTTTTCTGAAGTCATGTGGTTACTTTTCTGTATTTTGACTGGATGTTAGTGATCATAGCAGAAGTTCAGTGTAAGGAATACACCTGAGAAAATGCATGTTGACAAGGGGAGTGTAGAGGTGGGCGGGGAGCCTACTGACATCACGACTCCACCCACCGAGCTCCAGACAACAGATCCACCCACAGAATCTGCAGTTTTTCAGGTCTCATAACAGACAGAGGGGAGACATTTGACAGGTAAGGATACATGCAGGAGGCATGTATATCCTTATAGATCAGCACTATGGCAGTAGTTTAGAAAGGATGAGAGTGGCTTTACATCCACTTTAAAAACATGCATGAGCGAGTTTGGGGTGGAGGAACTTGACTGGCCTGCACAGAGTCATGACCTCAACCCGATGGCACACCTTTGGGATGAATTAGAGTGGAGACTGTGAGCCAGGCCTTCTTGTCCACATCAGTGTCTGACCTCACAAATGCGCTTCTGGAAGAATCGTCAAACATCCCCATAGACACACTCCTAAACCTTGTGGACAGCCTTCCCAGAAGAGTTGAAGCTGTTATAGCTGCAAAGGGTGGGCCAACTCAATATTGAACCCTGTGGACAAAGACTGGGATGCTATTAAAGTTCATGTGCGTTTTTTGAAGGCGGGCATCCCAATACTTTTGACAATGTGGTGTATATACACACAATTTTTGGTACCCTTCCACTAAGAAAATAATCCATCATTTTCTTTAAAATAACTTAAACTTAACTTGTTGGCATCCATCATTGTTTTGAATTTAATAACGGTCAGACTTTGCTTTTGACTCAACAGAATAATAAAGCAAATAAAAATGTCATGGACAAAAATTATGTAACCCTAAGGCAAAGTTTAAACAGAAGTTGAAATTTAAAGTCGCTTTTAACGCACAATAACACACCTCTATAGGTAATGCACATTTCATTCGCATCAAGCTCCTCAAATGCCCTGTGCATTGGTTTTTTTTTTTTTTTCTATAATTATATTGCTAAAATTTCACTTTTGACACTTTCTAATCCGGTGAATAGTGCCCCATCGTTGGTGTCAATGGGAGATATAGTGGCCCATTGTTGATATCAGTGGGAAGAAAAGTGCCCCAAGGGCAAGCAAAGGGTTGCATCCGACCCTCAGGCTGCAGTATAAAAGAGAACATTCCTTATTCCATTGCTTCTCAGGAGGAATGAAACCTTGTTTCATTCAGCTGTGAGGGTTTCATGTATGTATGTATGTATGTATGTATGTAGCAGCTTCCATGTATTCTCAGGAGAATTTTGCACATAGAGTATAGCATATTTTCAACAATTTAGGTCTGCAAATATCTAGGGTGATCTTGAAGTAATATTGAATGATCTGTTAGTTGTGGATAGTGTTAGGAAGGGCTCAACCCCATTAAAGCCTAACTGCAGTCAAAATTTGAAAAAAAAACACAAACCTCAATACAAGGGAGACAACTTGGCAGGAAGTCTCACAGGCTCTCTTCAATAGTTATAAACTTTAAAAAGCGTGCGCTTGACCAATGTGCTAAAAAGACTGCTGCTCTAAAAAAAATCCCTGGAATTTGGGATGCAATAAACATGAAAAAAAGTGCGCTGTCAAACGCAAGTGAATGGGCCCATAGGCCTATAATCTAAGTACCATATGTGAATAAGCAATTGATACAAAATGAAAAAAAAGGAAAACAATGAAGCAAAGTCTGAAATTACAAAATAACTGGTGTGAAGAACCTCGTTGACAATGAGTTCAAAATTGTATAGAAAAACAACCTTTGTAACAAAAAATGTGCACATATGATGAATTAGTCCATCCATAAATCTTCTACTGTTGCAGATAAAATAATCCATCCAAAACAGTACATAAAATCTCCATACAAACTTCTCAAAGTGCTTCACCACTGTGTTAGAGATATTAGATGGCAGCTTACCAGATCCTAACGGGATCTATATGCGCGTGTCTCCACAAAGGGAAATCGGTTGTAAATGATCACTCGCTGGAACTCGGGCTGAACATGACTCCATATGCAGATCCAAAGAATTCGGGGAGGGATCCATATGCACGTGTCTCCACAAAAGGTAATTTCAGCTGTTAGTGATCGCTCGCTGGGATTCAAGTTGGACACCAACTTTATATGCTCGGATGATAGCGTGTTGGAGAGGCAGAAAAAAAGCTCATAGTGCATTAACATTTTAAATTTCAATGAGTGTAATAAAAAGCTGTACTTACAAAATATAGGATACAACCACAAGCAATGTGAGCACGGCTTCCTGTAGTATGGTCTAAACGCCACACGACTCGCTCCCTGTCGACACATTTCCCCTCAATAGGTGTCAGCTGGGATTTGAGGCTAGCTTGTGGCATTAATCCCTTTTCATTTAGAGAGGAAAGGCCGGAAGCAGTCATGATTTGCACAAGAGTGAAGTAAAAAACTTGCTTGCCACTTGAATACAATAGGTCAATCTCCTAAATGGATAGAAACCAAGCTAAAAACAATTAATGTACAAAACAGTGTCAAAAATGTTATGTAAATTAAAAAAAAATGATTAAAATACTCAGACTGCCCAATAAACTTTATTAAAGCTATCAGACATAAAAATGCATTTAATATCAAATCCATAAAACACAGTGCCAGATATGTCCTGATATCCTTGCACCATGAAATGGCAATTAAAAATTGAGGAAAAATGAATGAATGAATTATAAAACCTAAAAATATATTTAAAAAAAATTAATATGTTAAAAAAATTCTATAAACACCAGCAAAGGCTAAAATCTTAACTGCTATAAGTTGTGTATTAAATCATTACCAAGGCTTATAGATAAAAAAGCATCATGCACGGTTCCTTGCAAAACCATTAGACTGCTTCCAGCACCCTCTTACCGTATATACTCGAGAATAAGCCGAGTTTTTCATCACATTTTTTTGTGCTAAAAATGCCCCCCTCGGCTTATACTCGAGTCACCTTTTTGCGCCTGATCTCCCGGAATTTGGGGACCCGGTACCGGCCGGCCGTAGGTCCCCTGGACCCCAACATTGTTATACATGTAGCCCCACTCTTCCACTACAAGTGTGCAAAGTTTGTTGTCCAGGGGACCTACGGCCGGGGAGCACAGATTTTTCAAATCCAGGCACCCCTTCCATAGACTCCCATGTTAAATGGTAATTTCTCTGGTGAATTTGGGGACCCGGTACCGGCCGGTCGTAGGTTCTCTGGACCCAAAACTTAGCACACATGTAGCCCCTTTTCTCCTCTACAAGTGTGCAAAGTTTGTTGTCTAGGGGACCTACGGCCGGGGAGCAACAATTTTTCAAAGCAGGACACCCCTTCCATAGACTCCCATGTTAAACGTCAGTCTAGTCATTGACACAGTGAGGCATGGGCACAGTGAGGCATGGACACCCTAGGCTTATACTCAAGTCAATAAGTTTTCCCAGTTTTTTTGTGGTAAAATTAGGTGCCTCGGCTTATATTCGAGTCGGCTTATACTCGAGTATATACAGTAATATACTTAATATCTATACATCTCACATATGGTTTTTTTTGGGGGGTAGGAAAAACAAATATAATGAATGACATTCATATGTGAAAACTAAGAATAACTCACTTCACAGAAGGGATTCGTTCCTAACCACACTAATATCAAGGTAAAAATGTGCACATACATCATTGATACATACCCTTCTGATGGTGTATTAACAATCATAATACTCTAATAGCAAGGACTGTCAGATATAGTACTAACTAAAGAAAAGTAAGATTCAGATAAATTAAACAGCTTTAGCAAAATGACAGCGGGAAGAATAAATGTGTGAAATGGCCTTACTAATAATTCCTATATGAAATATATATCTAGAAATCGAAATTACCTCCATTTCGCTATAATAAAAAAAAGTGGATAACTTAAATCAATTGTTAATAAATGCGTTCATATCCCATTCTAAATGGAGTCCCCAAGGACGATAACCTTTTGATATCAAAAGTCCACCTTTTAAAAATTACATCCTCGCCAATGGCGCGTATATTTTTCTATTGCCACAACCTCCAAAGTGGAGGGATTCCTATGATGGCAACGTGAGAAATGCATAGATAAACCATGTCCACAAAGCCTTTCCTAATGTTGGCCAAGTGTTCGCCCACTCTGATCGCCAGTGTACGTGTGGTCCCCCTCACATACTGGAGACTACACCTGAGTAAATACTCTACCCCCTTGGATTTTAATGAAGAGGTGTCCACTGTCAAGGAAAGATTCATCCAAAAAGGTTATGACCTTTATTACTTTAGAACAGGAGGAGCGTTCAGTTATACAGTTAGATCGTGGAAATTTATTGATCCCCAAAAGTAACACTTGGGGTTCTACATCTAATCTTGAGTTGGCATTTTTAACCACCCTTTCCAATCAGTATAGGTGGATCAAGAAGACTCTCGCTAGACAGTGGAAGGTATTGAAAGGCGATCGGGTCCTGGGACCCGCTCTTCGTGAAAACCCTAAGGTGATATTTAGGAGAGCGTACACACTGAAGGATTTGGTAGCCACCAACCCAATACCGACACATGAGAAACCTATTATGTTCGGCAATTTTAAAAGGTTTTTATCCCTGCCGAAGGTGTAGTATGCCATAATTCGAGAACCATTAGGACTTCCAGTTTTACTTCAAATGTTACCTCCCAAAGCGTATAAAATTAAAAACTTTATTACTTGTCACACCAAGGGGGTAGAGTATTTACTCAAGTGTAGGTGTGGACTCCAGTATGTGCGGAGGACTGCACTTACGCTGGCGATCAGAGTGGGTGAACACCTGGCCAACATTAGGAAAGGCTTTGTGGGATATGGTTTATCTAAGCATTTCTCACGTTGTCATCATAGGAATCACTCCACTTTGGAGGTTGTGGTGATAGAAAGATCTACCCCCCCCCCCCCCCCCATTGGCGAGGAAGTAATAAAAAAAGAGCATTTCAAGGCCGTGAAATGCAGTGTATTTTTGATATCAAATGTTATCGACGGTGGGGACTTAATGGGGAATGGGATATTAACGCATTTATTAACAATTGATTTAAGTTATCCACTTTTTTTTTGTTTTATTCTAGCGAAATTGAGGTCCTTTAGATTTTCAGATATTTCATATCGGACTTATTAGTAGGGCTATTCCACATGTTTCTTCTTCCCACTGTCATTTTGCATTTGATATATCTGTTTAATTTATCTGCATCTTACTTTTCTTTAGTTAGTACTATATTTGACAGTCCTTGCTATTAGAATATTATGATTAATACACTATTCGAAAGGGTATGTATCAATGATGTATGTGCACATTTTTTTTTTTTGCAAAAGTTTTTATTGAGAATATAAACAAGCATACAATAAATGCTGAATTGCGGTCGCAGCTGCTATTATAGGCAGAAATCGTTCAACAGTATGGTTATACAGCAAAACGTATAAAGCACCTGATATTTAACATATCGTATACACGATTCCAATAGGTACATAGATCTATGACAACAAAACATACAAAAGTCAGATAATCGCGCCCGTTGTCAGCAATATATCAAATGTCGGTACGGCAGGTAAATCAATATGTCCTAAAATTCAAAAGTCTAACCGGGTGTCAGGGATCTAAGGGCTTCAGGGTAGTGACCTTATGGCCTGGGTGAGGAGTAGGTGGGCGTGAGAAGGGGCGTTATTTGAGTTCCGAAATGGTGTTCTGCTTCACAAGTTTGTGAGGGTTTAAAGGGGGGGGGGGAAGGAGGGGGTGGGTAGACCTGTTTCTCTGCCACAGCTCTTGGGGTCATCTCAAGTCAATAATTGTGTGTATTCAGTCGTTGTTGTGAAATGTATCCAGCAAGACCATATCTTATTAAATTTAGAGGGCGTATTATTAGCCTGGTGTATCAATTCCTCCATTTCTGCGGTTTTTCTTATGTGGCGGAGCCAGTCCGCTATAGAAGGTGGTTCTGGGGAGCGCCATTTAACTGGGATACACATATTTGCTGCATTTACCATGTGCATAGCTAAAGAGCGGAAGTAAGCATTTTTCGGTAGCGTGGAATGGTGTAGTAAGAACTGTGCTGGAGAGTAATCTAGTGAGTAGGTGGTGATTTGGGCAATGAGCCTGTGGACTGCCTTCCAGAATGGTTGGTGTTTGGGACATGTCCACCAGATATGTAAAAGGGAGCCAATCTCCCCTTCACATCTCCAGCATTGCAGGCAGAGTGTTGGATACATGCGGTGGAGTCTGCTTGGAGTTCTATACCATCTGGAGATAATCTTGAATGCATTTTCTTGTGCAGAAATATTTATAGTTCCCTTATGCATATATGTGTAAACTGTTTCCCAGTTGGTTTCAGTGAGATCAATCGAGAGATCTTGTTCCCAAATGTGGTTGGCCCAATTATTTTCGGGAGTTTGGTCTGAGAATAGTAGAGCGTATGTGTAGGAAATGAGATGTCTTTGAGGTTCATTCAGTAGACATAGTAATTGAAATGGGGTGGTTTGTCTTGACCAATGTAATTTATACTGAGAGTTATCAAGAAAATGTCTAATTTGTACATATGTCCAGAATGGGAAAGTGCCCGTAAGCATTTTAGCGGCTAAATCGACGTGGGAGAGAAGGCGGCCCTCTGTGTAAAAATGTTCAGCTCTTATATTGGGGTGTGGCCAGATGTCTAATGGAAAGGATACATTAAAGCCTGGAGTGAAGTCTGGATGAAGTCTGAGAGGGGTCAATGGACCTATAATGGAGGAGATCTTGTATTTGGTACCAAGTGTCACGGAAAGAGCAGAGTGTTGGGAGTAGGGATGTCCCGATACCAGGCATTTCCCGAGTACTTGTACTCGGGGAAAATGCTCCGATGCTTCAGCCGATACTTGTGCAGTCAGTGATGATCGGTGCGGCGGGGGGAGTGACAAGCACCGATCACAGCTGTATAGATTTCAATACAGCCCGACAGCTTCTCCCGACCCCCCCCCCCTTCTTTTCAGCTGTTTTAGTGAAATCTATACAGCGGTGATCGGTGCTTGTAACTCCCCCCAAAGCCGCACCGATCACCGCTGACTGTCCCTGTATCCTCCTCCAGTTCCCCCATCCATGCTGCTTTCCCCCGTGCGCTCCGTGTCCCCCCCCCCCTCCATGCTGCTGATGCCTTCCGTTATTCCGCTCTCCCCCGTGCGCTCCGTGTCCACCCCTCCATGCTGCTCATGTCCTTCATCTTTCTGCTCCCCCCCCCCGCGCTCCGTGTCCCCCCCCCTCCTCGCTGCTGCTGTCCTCAGCTCTGTGCCACCCTCCATATCCTCCTCCGCTTCCCTCTGTCAGGATGGAGAGCGGAGGTAGGAGCCGCTAAACCCGGCTCCTACCTTTTCCGAATGTACAGAGTCAGTGACTGACTCTGTCCATTCATATAACTGAAACATCGTAACCTGTGTGTTTACGATGCTTCAGTTTATGAATGGAGAGGAGCCGTTGTTTCCTCTCCATTCATTTTCAGTGCAGCTGAGAAAGGGACTGGGAATCTGTTTCCCTAGTCCCTTTCTCTGTCTCAAAGGGGAGATGTCAGAGGTCTGTTAAGACCCCTGATATCTCACCAAAGCCCCCCAACAGGGCTAGAAATAAAAAAATAAATTGCAATAAATAATAAAAAATAAATTGTAAAAAATAAAATAAAAATACACTGAGATCATCCCCCCAACAAAGCATTGTAAAAAAACATGGCAAAAAATATTAAAAAAAAAAATTGTAAAAAAAGAGACAAAAAATACTGACACATAAAAAAAAGTATCGGTACTTGTACTCGGTCTTAAAAAAGTGGTATCGGGACAACCCTAGTTGGGAGTATTAATGGGTGAACTTTGATGGCTAAGGGGGTATGTTTCGGAGCAATCCAGGGAATGTGGGCCAACGGGAATAATGACATCGAGTTTTCCAATCGGACCCAATCTTTAATTTTGGAGTGGATGTTCCAGTCAATGATTCTAGTCAAATGAGTGGCTTGTTGATATTTTCTCAAGTCTGGAAGGCCTAAGCCACCTTTTGAGTTTGGGGAGAGTGAGCCTCGAATAGCTCCAATCCAGGTCTTATTGATCCCCATATAAAATCTGTACAGGCTTTCTTATATGATAAAAAGAAGGCGGGTGGGAGCGTCATCGGGACAGTCTGTAGTAAGTATAGAATTCTTGGAAGAATATTCATCTTTATAATGGCCGCCCTGCCAAACCAGGAGAAAGTTCCCGTGGACCATTTCTTTAAATCTTTTATGATGATTTGTAGCAGTGGGAGATCATTTGTGGAGTATAGGTCCGACAGTGATGTGGTAAGTTGGATGCCCAAATATGAAATTTTACGATCATTCCATTTAAACGGAAAGTTATTCTGACATTATTTGCAGATTTCGGAGGGTAGTGTTATGTTTAGGGCATTTGATTTAGCGAAGTTGATTTTGAGATTAGGTAGGAGTTGAAAATTGTTAAGGTCTTTAAGTGGGTTTGGTATAGTTAGGAGCGGTTCCCTTAGAAAAAGGAGGACGTCGTCCGCGTACGCTGACACTTTGTAGGTACGTTCGTTTTATGTCCACATTTTTACCTTGATATTTGTGTGGTTATGGACTAATCCCTTCTGTGAACGGAGTTATTCTTTGTTTCCACATATGTCATTCAATAGATTTGTTTTTCCTTCCAAAAAAACACATTTGTGAGATGTATAGATATTAAAGGAGAAGTCCAGCCTGAGCTTTTTAGGCTGGGTGGCTTCTCCTATGGGTCACAGGAGTGCAATTTGTTTTGCTGTCCTGTGACCCATTTTCAGCAGAGAGCGATCTGAAGTCCGCTCTCCGCTGACGTCACTGCCATCAGTCAGGTCAGCGCATCGTCGCGACTTCCAAGTCGGGATCCGCCAGCTGCCCTGATTGATGGCAGTCTCAGCGAGCTGCTGAGACAGCCTCTCCCTGCCCCTCCACAGCTCAACGCTCCAATGAGTGTGGAGAAGCAGAGAGGAAAGGCGCTGACTGACAGTCAGCGGCTTTCCTCTCGGGGATCTGTGAGAACCAAGCCATCGTCTATGTTCGGTGGCTCGGTTATCAGTGCAGAGACGGCGGGGGACAAGCTGCAGTATCGGTCTGATGCTCCATCCACTGAGGTAAGTATGAATCAAAAATAAAACCTATACTTCTCTTTTAAGTATATTAAGAGGGTGCTGGAAGCAGTCTAATGGTTTTGCAAGGAACCGTGCATAATGAAACCTCCTTTCTCTTTCGTCCATGGACGGACAGAGCTTCCTTATATTCTTGACAGTAGGGTTATGTTCCCGTCTATTAGGAGAGGACTAGGCAGATATGTTTACAGTTAAAAACATGTAACTTATAGCAAAGCTGAACAGTACTGCCCATGGGGCGGTCCCTCTGGTTATAACCCTTCACCCTGCACTCAGCAGCTCAATTGGGGCCCATGGTCCTGGAGAACTTGTTTCTTTTTCTTTTTTTCTTTCTACTAGTAGATCTCAGGATCAAAAATATAAACTGCCGGCTGGGTGACAGGCTGGATAATATAGATCCTTGTAGTCTCCCCAGTCCGGTCATCGAGCGTAAGCCGTCCTTTAGCTACGCGCTGGGTCGGCCATGACATGCCCCGTTTGCTCCAGGGGTGGCTAGTGAGCTATATGCTCCAGGGCTCACATATGACCGGGCTACTGCTGTCCGAGTCACAGTGGGCCGTGGCCGACAGCCACTCCGTACTGCTCGGTGATGGGTCTGTCAGGAACATGCCAGCAGTCCCCGAGGGACGGGTAAGTAAGGTTCCTCCTGTCTTGGCAGGATGGAACAGCTGGGCATTCCTGGGGTGGTCGATTAGGGGTTCTCTCGCCCTCCCTTTCCTCTCTCCCCGTCCCTTCCCTCCTCCTCATGCATTGCTGGGCCTGCTGTGTACCTAACCGGGTGGTCCCTGAGGGGGGGGGCTCCGGGTCCTGGCTGGGGGCTGTGCCATGTGTCCGGGTCTGCTTTTAGTGTGGGTGGTCTGCCATTTGGGGGGCCTCTTCTCGGAGGCCCAGCGTTTTCGCCGCCTTTTCATTTTACCTCGGAACGATCGGCGCCATTTTCCTGTAGGCGCGCTGATCCTAATGCTAATACAGCATGGCGGCCAATTTTCTTGTAGCCGCGCTGTTTCTAATGCTAACACAGCTGGCGGCTATTTTCTTGTAGCTCGCGCTTTTTTCCTGAGGTGGCCGGTGGCAATCTTTTTGTGGCTCTAGCCTTGGTTTTGGCTTCTAGCGCTGGAATTGTCATTCTGAAAGGCGCAGATCACCTCAGAGACACCTCAGGCACACACTGTGCAGGAGATGGAGCGGACCGCAGCACTGGGCAGTGCCTCGGTCTGTAGCAGCAAGGAGGGTGGGCCTTTTTTGGGTACCTTGACTTTAGTCCCTGAGTGGCTGTCAAGTGAGCGGGTCAGCATGGCGTCAGAAGCTGGCACTTCTTCCCCAGACATTCCTGTGGTAGCAACCGGTGCCCCTGTGGACGCTTTGTCGGCGGTCCTGGAATCTCTTGTTGCCAGGGTGGAAGCGTTGTGTGGGCGTAAGGGGGGTAAAAAGCGCCCCCTCCCCCCACCATCTTCTGGGGAAAGCTCTGATTCAGACTCTGGCCCGGCTGACACAGGGCCCCTGTTCTGAAGTGTCAGAGGATGCGGACCAGGACCATTCGGACAGTGAGGAAGACTCCGTGTCAGCGCAGGACAAGGCGCTTGTTGGAGCACTTATCACCGCAGTGCGGGAAACCCTCAAGCTGGAGGATACGGCCGGGGCATCTACTGAGGTGTCGGTCTCTTGGGTCCCACAAGCTGACCCGCACTCCTAAGGTGTTTCATTGCGTAACTTACAGTGGGGCAAAAAAGTATTTCTTTATCGTACACCACGGGACACAGAGCTAGTCATTACATAATGGGTTAAGGGTCACCAGCGGTGATTGGACACTGGCACAACCAATGGAAGACAGTTCCCCTCCATATAACCCCTCCCATCAGGGAAGTACCTCAGTTTTTTCGCCAGTGTCGAAAGGTGTTGGACGCGTTAGGAGGTGCTAAAGGAAAGCTCTACCAAAGAGACCCTCTGGGGGTAAAAGAGCTATGCTTTCGGATCCATCCAAGACACCTACAAATGAGCTGAATCTGGATGGGATCCGGGCCTCATCCATGAGGCGTCGCCTGTAATGTCTCTCTTCGGAGGACTGGGCTCTAAGATCCAGCACTTTCGCTATTTCGCTATAAAGTCCTGGTAAGAGTCTTGTACAAGGCCCAGGGGAGAGGTATCCTTTAAATAGGAACCCATATCCCTGAAGGTTGGCACACATAGCCCACCGTGAAGGGTGAAGTTTGGTATCTGTCTGAAATCTTTCAGCAGAAAAACCTGCGGCGTGGATAAGGTGAGATTAGAAGGTCCATAACTAGGTTGGGACCTTTTTCAAAAAATGGATGTCTTCTTTTTTTTCCACCACTGGGGGGAGTAAAGAGCTGAATATACTCACCTCACTCTGTTCAGTGTCGGCTTCGGCGAAGTACACTGCTCGTCACCTCCGCTGCTGAGCTTGCTGGGGCACCCCGATCCTCCTTTCGGTGGCCGACCAGACACCTGCAGATGCAGGTAAGTGGGAACAAGGGCTGATGAGAGTCCTCTCTCACTATGGCCACCGCCATAGCGCTAAGGGCCGCGCGCGCGCTTTATCGGAGGGGGGGGCGAAGGCGTGCGCGGGCACGTGGCGCGCGCAGGCACAGAAACGGCGCCAAATTTAAAAGACTGTCAGTGTGAGCACTGCAGCAGCAAGCAAGCTCGTTAGTTCTCTTGTTCCTGGCAGAGAAACACAGCAGCTATACAGGGACGTAAGACTCCATGTGGTTGGATTGGGTACTTCCTAGAAGACATCCATGTTATGCATAGTTATGTGTTAAAAGTTGCATACTTAATGTATTTGCTAAACTGAACACGGTAGTATATGCATTTAGGTACCTTGTATTTTGTCTAAACAGTAAGCCTTCCAGGGGAAGTAATACGGACAAAAAGAGATAAGAAAGCACCACCGCCTGAGAGGAGGCTCTAACTGTGCTGACTCGGTACCTTTCTCTCCTGTGTTGCTAAATGCACCTGTTCAGGATGAGCCATTACCTCTGTCAGGTATGGCGGCTTCCCCAGTGAAGCCTGGGCCTGTATATGTCACTGAGGACACTTTATCAGCTGCCCTAAATAATCTGGAGGAAAAAATTGCTACCTTAATCGCTAAGTCCTCTAAAAAGGGACAATAAGCGAAGCAGGTCTCTTCCAGTATTGGACCTCCCTTCAGAAGTACCTGAGGGAGGAGGATGAGGAGGAGGAGGCTACATCAGCAGAGGATGAGGAGCCAGATTTTAAGGTCACAGGTACAATGCTATAGCAGTGCATTTAAGTTAACCTCTGCGGAGGTAACGGAATTACCTGTCTCCTCCCTAGGGTCATTAAGATCCCTGCAAGGTGCATGCTCCTTCCCGGTTCATCCGTTACTAGAGGATCTAATATACGCAAACTGGCAACATCCAGATAAGCGTTTCTCACCTCCAAAAAGGTTTAACATTCTTTATCCTATGGGGGATTTTTTTTTTAAAGAAATGGAGCCTGCCTGCGGTAGTTGCGGCTATTTCTTGTGTAAATAAAAACCTGACATGTCCGGTGGATAATGTACAAGGGTTTAAAAGATCCTTCTGAGAGGAAGTTGAAATCCTCCTTCCTTTTGGCCGGCTCAATTACCCAACCTGCAGTAGCAGCAGTCGGTATGTGTCAGGTCATCAGCCAACAGGTAAAGCAGGGGCTGAAGGAACTGCCTTCAGAGCAGGCTAGAAATTGGGAAAATTTGCCTAAAGCTTCACAGTGGATGCCATGAGAGATTCTATCATACAGGCATCACGCCTTACACTCCAGCTGGTACAGATGCGCAGAGTACTTTGGCTTAAGCATTGGTCAGCGGAAACCCCATGCAAAAAGCTGTTGGCAAGTTCCCGTTCCATGGCGAACGCCTATTTGGGGAAGATTTAGAAAAATATATACAGAAGATATCAAGTGGTAAAACGACTTTTACCTGAGAGAAAGAAAAACAAGAGATCTTGTTTTAAACGCTCTCTCTCCCCAGCTCCCGGGAAATCTGACTCCAACCAGTGGCGGCGGCCTGTTTTAGCCGCCCACAAAAGCCAAGGGGCAAGCTCAGAAGAACAAGAAGCCGTGGGGTGCAAGAGCTAATAAGCAAGCCCCCAAAGCCTCTCAGTGAAGGGGCGCCCCCGCTCGGCCGAGTGGGAGGAAGGCCTTGTCAGTTCTGAGCGACTTGGTGGTCAGAAATCCAGGACAATTGGGTAGTATCCACAATATCCTCAGGGTACAAACTGGAATTTCGAGAGATCCCATCTTCTCAATTCCGAGGTTCAAGACTCTCCAAGGATCCACAAAAAAGAGAATCCTTCTTCAAAGGTTTGAATCACTTAATGGCTCAAGGGGTAGTTACAGCGTACCCCAAAAAGAGCGAGGTTCAGGTTTTTACTCAAACCTCTTTGTGATTCCAAAGCCAAATGGAGATGTCAGACCCATCCTGGATCTAAAATCCCTAAATCGGTTCCTGAACGATCGCCATTTTCGAATGGAAACAATCCGATCCATGGCCGCCACTTTAAAGGGCGGAAAATTCATGGCGCCCATAGATATCAAGGACGCACATTTACACATACCCATCCTCCCCGCTCACCAAAGATTCCTAAGGTTTGCGGTAGAAGATCGCCACTTTCAATTTGTGGCTCTGCCGTTTGGTGTAGCCACCGCGCCCATAGTATTCACAAAGGTGCTAGCTCCTCTGTTAGCAAACCTAAGAACACGGGGCATTGCGGTAACAGCCTATCTGGACGATCTACTAGTAATAGATCAGTCAAAGGACAGATTGGGTCACGCTGTACACACTACAGTAGGATACCTGGAGCATTTAGGATGGATTATAAATTTACAAAAATCCTCTCTCCAGGCCCAAAGAAGGATAGGGTACCTGGGCATGATCATAGATACAGCCCAAAACGGGGTATACCTGCCAGAACCGAAGATACAGTCTCTGAAAGACCTGATCCACAAGGTCAAAGCAAACAAGAGGCCGTCTATTCGCCTTTGCATGAGACTATTGGGAAAGATGGTAGCCTCCTTCGAGGCGGTCCCTTACGCCCAGTTTCATTCGAGACTACTTCAAGGCAATATTTTAGCTTCCTGGAACAGGAAGAGCCAAGCTCTGGATATACCCATGCGCCTGTCCTTACAAGTACGCCACAGCTTCGATTGGTGGCTAGAAGCCAGGAATTTACGGAAGGGAAAGTCCTTCCTCCCAGTGGCCTGGAAGGTGGTATCTAGGGATGCCAGCCTATCGGACTGGGGTGCAGTATTCGAGGAGGCTTCTACCCAGGGAACCTGGGCCAAGACTCAGGGGATCCTGCCCATCAATGTGCTAGAGATCCGGGCGGTATATCTAGCCCTCAAAACCTGGACATACAGGTTACAGGGCTACCCAGTTCGGGTTCAATCCGACAATGCTACTGCAGTAGCTTACATCAATCACCAAGGAGGCACCCGCAGTCGGGCAGCCCAAAGAGAGGTGAACCGGATCCTGGCATGGGCAGAAGAGCATGTACTTGCCTTTCTGCAATCTTCATTCCAGGGATGGAAAATTGGCAAGCAGACTACCTGAGTCGTCAGCAGCTGCTACCAGGGAGTGGTCTCTTCACCCCGAGATCTTTCAGGCCATATGTCTGAGATGGGGAAACCCAGATGTAGACCTGCTAGCTGCCAGGTTCAACAAGAAATTGGACAACTTTGTGTCCAGAACGAGAGATCCTCTAGCCTACGGGACAGACGCTCTAATAATACAGACGCTCTAATAACTCCATGGAATCAGTTCTCACTGATCTAGGCATTCCCTCCGATCCCTCTTCTACAAAGACTGCTTCGCAGGATCAAGGAGGAGGGAATACCAGTAATCCTAGTGGCCCCAAACTGGCCCAGGAGGCCTTGGTACGCCGAGATTGTAAAAACGGCGATAGGAAGGCCCTGGAAGTTTCCACTCCGACATGACCTGCTGTCACAGGGTCCAGTATTCCACCCTTCCTTACAAAGGCTAAAGTTGACGGCCTGGCTGCTGAGACCCACATTTTTAAAAAGAGAGGGGTCTCTGGTCCGGCTCTTTCTACGCTCATTAATGCTAGAAAGCCAGCCTCCAGACTCATCTATCAGAGAGTCTGGAGAGCATACGTTTCCTGGTGTGAATCCAGATGTTGGAATCCTCAGAAGTATGAAATAAGTAGGATTCTTGCTTTTTGCCAGTTAGGAGTGGATATGAATTTAGCCCTTAGCACCATCAAAGGGCAAATATCGGCTCTATCAGTCTTCTTTCAGAGACCATTGGCATCTCACCCCCTAGTTCGGACATTCATTAAGGGGGTACTGAGGATAAATCCTCCAGTTAGGACTCCCTTGTGTCCATGGGATTTGAATTTGGTATTGTCGGTGTTGCAAAAGCAACCTTTTGAACCTATTCGCCATATTCCTTTAATTATATTAAGTAGGAAGTTGGCCTTTCTGATTGCTATAGCTTCTGCTAGGAGAGTATCAGAGCTAGCAGCTCTTTCTTGTAAAGAGCCTTATCTAATTTGTCACAAGGACAAAATCGTACTACGACCCCATCCGGCTTTTCTACCTAAGGTGGTGTCGGCTTTTCACTTGAATCAAGACATTGTTCTGCCTTCCTTTTTTCCAAAACCGCGGACGGCGGGGGAAAAATTATTACACTCTCTAGATCCAGTGAGAGCGGTAAAGGTGTATCTGCAAGCAACCGCTCAGATACGTAAAACAGATGTTTTGTTTATTTTACCAGATGGGCCCAAGAAGGGCCAAGCGGTATCAAAATCCACCATTTCCAGGTGGATTAGACAAGTAATTATTCAAGCTTATGGTTTAAAGAACAGGACTCCTCCTTTTCCTGTTAAGGCGCACTCTACCAGGGCGATAGGTGCTTCATGGGCAGTGCACCACCAGGCTTCGATGGCTCAGATCTGTAAAGCTGCAACTTGGTCTTCAGTCCATACATTTTCCAAATTCTATCAAATAGATGTGAAAGGACATGAGGATTCCGCCTTTGGGCGAAGTGTGCTGCAGGCAGCAGTATAGGGCTTCTGGTCCGCAAGCGGCCTGTTTGGATCTGTGTCTCCCCCCGTTCATATGAGCATTGCTCTGGGACGTCCCATTATGTAATGACTAGCTCTGTGTCCCGTGGTGTACGATAAAGAAAATAGGATTTTTATAACAGCTTACCTGTAAAATCCTTTTCTTGGAGTACACCACGGGACACAGAGGTCCCCCCCTTCTTATGGGAACCTTACTGCTTTGCTAAAAAACTGAGGTACTTCCCTGATGGGAGGGGTTATATGGAGGGGAACTGTCTTCCATTGGTTGTGCCAGTGTCCAATCACCGCTGGTGACCCTTAACCCATTATGTAATGACTAGCTCTGTGTCCCGTGGTGTACTCCAAGAAAAGGATTTTACAGGTAAGCTGTTATAAAAATCCTATTATAGTCAGCCACCAATTGTGCAAGTTCTCCCACTTAAAAAGATGAGAGGCCTGTAATTGTCATAGGGATACCTCAATTATGAGAGACCAAAATGTGGAAACAAATCCAGACAATCACATTGTCTGATTTGGAAAGATTTTTTTTTTGTTGCAAATTATGGTGGAAAATAAGTATTTTGGTCACATACAAACGAGCAAGATTTCTGGCTCTCACAGACCTGTATCTTCTTCTTTAAGAGACTCCTCTCTCCTCCACTCATTACCTGTATTAGGCCCCTTTCACACTGGGGCGAGCAGGTGCGGTGGCAGTATAGCGGCGCGATTTTTAGCGCTGCTATACCGTCTTATTTACCGCGATATTCGGCCGCTAGCGGTGCGGTTTTAGCCCCCGCTAGCGGCCGAAAGGGTTAATACCGCCCGCAAACCGCGGCTACAGCCGTGTGAAAGGGGCCTTAATGGCACCTGTTTGAACTTATCAGTATAAAAGACACCTGTCCACAACCTCAAACAGTCACACTCCAAACTCCACTATGGTGAAGAACAAAGAGGTGTCGAAAGATACCAGAAACAAAATTGTAGACCTGCACCAGGCTGGGAAGACTGAATCTGCAATAGGCAAGCAGCTTGGTGTAAAGAAATCAACTGTGGGAGCAATAATTAGAAAATGGAAGACATACAAGACGACTGATAATCTCCCTCAATCTGGGGCACCACGCAAGATCTCACCCCGTGGGGTCAAAATTATCACAAGAACGGCAAACAAAAATCCCAGAACCACACGGGGGGACCTAGTGAATGACCTGCAGAGAGCTGGGACCAACGTAACAAAGGCTACCATCAGTAACACACTACGCCGCCAGGAACTCAGATCCTGCAGTGCCAAGCGTGTCCCCCTGCTTAAAGCGGAGGTTCGCCCTAAATTTTAACTTTACATTAACAATCTCCCTGCATAATTTACATACACATTTCACTTACCTTTTTTTTTCGTTCGGCTCTAATAAAGGTGAATCAGCTGTACAATTTGGCACTTCCGTCTTTTCCTCCCACGGGAGTAGGCGTGTATTAAGTTTCCCCGGCCGCGCTGTGTGTCATGGGAGGTCTGCGCAATGTCTCCTGGGAGCAATCTGTCATGCTTCCCAGGAGATGCGTTCCAGCGAAATCTCTCGAGATTTCACTCGTCACGTGACTCAACTACCCGGTCACGTGACGAGGGCGGACATTACCTGCACAGCTGATTGGCTAGGACAGGAAATGTTGACAGCGCTGCTCGTGCGCGAGATAGAGCGGTGAATGTGGGGAGGCGCGCATTCACCGCTACCCGGAAGTCCGTGCTTGTGGGCTTCAGGATGCCCACAAGCAAAATGGAAAAGCTATGGATCACTGTATTAAAGTATTTATTCTTAAAGAAAACGTGTGGGGGATGAATAAAAACGCCAGACGAGTGAGTACTACATTGTAATCTCTATCCAAATTGAATGGACTAAAAAAAAAAAAAAAAAAAGATGGACCGCGGAACCTCCGCTTTAAGCCAGTACATGTCCGGGCCCGTCTGAGGTTTGCTAGAGAGCATTTGGATGATCCAGAAGAGGATTGGGAGAATGTCATATGGTCAGATGAAACCAAATTAGAACTGTTTGGTAGAAACACAACTCATCGTGTTTGGAGGAGAGAGAATGCTGAGTTGCAACCAAAAAACACCATACTTACTGTGAAGCATGGGGGTGGCAACTTCATGCTTTGGGGCTGTTTCTCTGCAAAGGGAACAGGACGACCGATCCGTGTACATGAAAGAATGAAAGGGGCAAGGGCATTGAAGATGAAACGTGGCTGGGTCTTTCACAATGATCATGACAATGATCCCAAACACACCGCCCGGGCAATGAAGGAGTGGCTTCGTAAAAAGCATTTCAAGGTCCTGGAGTGGCCTAGCCAGTCTCCAGATCTCAACCCCATAGAAAACCTTTGAAGGGAGTTGAAAGTCTGTGTTGCCCAGCGACAGCCCCAAAACATCACTGCTCTAGAGATCTGCATGGAGGAATGGGCCAACATACCAGCAACAGTGTGTGACAACCTTGTGAAGACTTACAGAAAACGTTTGACCTCTGTCATTGCCAACAAAGGATATATAACAAAGTATTGAGATGAATTTTTGATCTTGACCAAATACTTATTTTCCACCATAATTTGCAAAAAAAATTCTTTCCAAATCAGACAATGTGATTGTCTGTCTGGATTTGTTTCCACATTTTGTGTCTCATAGTTGAGGTATACCTATGATAATTACAGGCCTCTCAGCTTTTTAAGTGGGAGAACTTGCACAATTGGTGGCTGACTAAATACTTTTTTGCCCCACTGTATTTTGATAAGTTTATAGGCAAAGAATGGGAACGACCGCAGAGGACCTTTTCGGTCCCAACGCATGGCGGTCCGTTACCCTTTTGAGGAGAGCCTCCTGAAAAAATGGGCATCTCACACGGTTGTGGACCTCCCAGTATTCAGGTTGAATAAGATGACCACGATTCCGGTAGAGGGGACCCCTGCATTTAAGGATCCTGCAGATAGGAGGTCCGAAGCAGTGGTACGGTCAATGTTCACCATGCTGGGGTCACCATTACGGCCAGTATTGGCCGCGGCCCTTGTGTCAGACACTTACAGAATGGGCGAAATTGTTGCACCATGAGTTGGAGAAGCAGCATGCTTCCCCGGTCTGCGTGGAACTGGCCGACCAGTTGGTGCATGGCCTGAAGTATGTCTGTCTGTGATGCAGCCCTGGATACAGCTCCCTTGATTTCCAGAGCCTCAGTATCTGCTGTGGTACTGCGTCTCCTGATTTGGCTAAAATGCTGGTCCGCGGACCAGACTTCCAAGAAGGCTCTGGCGGATTTGCCCTTCCAGGGAGAGAGGCTATTTGGAGCCTCGCTGGACGACATTATTAATAATGTCACTGGGGGTAAGAGCATGCTCCTCCCACAATCCAGAAAAGGTAAATCTGCTACAGCATGAAGGTTTGCCCCTGCCCGACTCTCGGGTGGGGGGTCGCCTTCGCGAGTTTGCAGCTCGATAGACCTCCCTGCTTTCCGACCAGTGGGTTTGCGAAGTGGTTTCATCAGGGTACAAGATAGTTTCTTTCTTGTCCACCAAACAGATTCTTTCCCTCGTACCTTCATCTTCTTCCGGCTCGTCGGGACGCCCTATTTGGGGCCGTGCAGGACCTGCTGCGGTGCGGGGTAATAGTACCTGTGCCGCTGAAGGAAAGGTTTCAGGGATTATACTCCAATCTGTTTGTAGTCCCAAAGAAGGACGGGGTCCGTCCAATCCTGAACCTCAAGGCCCTCAACACCTTTGTAAAGGTACGAAGGTTCAGGATAAAATCCGTTCACTCTGTGGTCGCTGCACTCCAACCGGGGGACTTTCTGGCGTCCTTGAACATCAAGGACGCATACTTGCATGTCCCCATATTTGTCAGGCATCAGAGGTTTCTGCGCTTTGCGGTTGGGGACAACCACTACCAATTTGTAGCACTCCCTTTTGGCCTGACATCGGCACCAAGGGTTTTCACCAAGGTGCTCGTCCCGATTCTGGCATTGCTGAGACAGCGAGGAATCGCTATCGTGAGCTACTTGGACGATCCCCTTCTGAGAGCAGCTTCAGACTCAGAATTAGAGGAGGATGTGGCTATAGCCAGTCAGACCCTCCGAGTTTAGTTGGGTACTGAACCTCCAGAAGTCGGCGTTGGTGCTGACTCAGCGCCTGGAGTACCTGGGCTTGATTCTGGACTGCTCAGAGGCGAGGGTTTTTCTCCCTTTAGAAAAGTTGCAGACTTCGAGCTGTTGGCATCCCGCAGGTGGTCGTCGCTGCGCTTTTGCATGCGAGTCCTGGGTCTCATGGTAGCCTCCTTCGAGGCGGTACTGTATGCTCAATTCCACACGAGTTTTGCAGAAGGAGATCCTGTCCAAATGGGACAAATCCCTGTTGTCCCTGGATTGTCATATCCGGGTGAGCCAACTAGTCAGGGCTTCCCTGTTCTGGTGGCTGAGATCTCCGGCCCTTCAGTCTGGAAAGTCGTTCCTTCCCTTTCACTGGACGGTGATCACGACGGACGCCAGCCTGACCGGTTGGGGGGGGGGGGATTTGGGGCGTACAGTTGACACCGGGTCGCTGGACGCAGGAAGAATCCCGCCTGCCAATCGATGTGCTGGAACTTCGGGCGATCAGGCAGTGCCTCTCCACATGGTCACAGAGGCTGCAGGGACGTCCAGTCAGGATCCAGTCAGACAACGCCATGGCGGTGGCGTATGTCAACCATCAAGGAGGAATAAGAAGCTCGGCTGCAGCATTGGAGGTCGCTCACATCCTGTGGTGGGCAGAACGGAGCTTGCCGGCTCTATCGGCTGTGTACATTCCTAGCGTAGAGAACTGGCAAGCGGACTACTTAAGTCGCCAGATGCTGGACCAAGGAGAATAGTCGCTACATCCGGATGTGTTTTGACTCCTTTGCCTGAGATGGGGCACGCCAGACGTGTATCTCCTGGCTTCTCGACTCAGTCGGAAGGTATTGAGGTTTGTGGCTAGGTCCATAGATCCCTGGGCGGACGCGACAGACACGTTGGTGGCTCCGTGGGGAGAGTATCGGCTAATTTATGCCTTCCCCCCACTAAAACTTCTTCCCTGTCTGCTCCGCAGAGTGGAGACCGAGGGGATTCCGGTGATTCTAGTTGCCCCAGATTGGCCTCTGCGTCCCTGGTACACCGACCTAGTACGCCTGGTGGTGGATGTTCCTTGGCGACTGCCGTTGCGAGAGGACCTTCTGTCGCAAGGTCCAATACTTCATCCTGCTTTACAGTCGCTGGCTTTAACGGCATGTCTGTTGAAAGTCAGGCACTAAGGGACTGAGGCCTTTCAGATACAGTAATTTCCACCATGCTGAGGACACGGAAGTCATCTTCTCGGAAGAGCTATCATCGCACGTGGAAGGCCTAGATCTCTGTGTGAGGAGATGGAGTGGCGTCCACGGACATATTCGGTTTCCAGGATCCTGCTGTTTTTTACAAAGTGGAGTGGATCAAAAACTTGCCCTAAGCACCATTAAGGGTCAGATTTCAGCCTTGGCTGTTTTCTTTAAATGACCCTTGGTGGCTCATTCACTGGTGGGTACGTTTGTGCAAGGGGTCCGACATGTGGCTCCTCCGATTCGACCACCACTGCCTCCGTGGGATTTGAATCTGGTGCTCTCGGTACTTCAGAAATCTCAGTTTTGAGAGATTCCCCTTTTGACACTCTCTCAGAAAGTTGCCTTTCTGGTGGCTATTACATCAGTCAGGAGGGTTTCTGAATTGGCGGCCTTGTCCTGCAAGTTTCCCTACTTGATCCTCCACAAGGATAAAGCGGTGCTACGCCCGCAGCCTTTGTTTTCTTCCGAAGGTTGTTTCGGATTTTCATCTAAATGAGGACATTGTGCTTCCATCCTTGTGTCCTCGGCCGTCGAATCCCAAAGAGGTTGCGTTGCATTCCTTGGACGTGGTCCGAGCTCTGCGTGTGTATCCGTCTGCTACGGCTCTGTTTCGGAGGTCAGACTCACTGTTTGTGTCGGTGACTGGTCCAAAGAAAAGCCTGGAAGTCTCGTCGGCCACCATTTCTCAGATCAGACAGATCATGATTCAGGCTTATGCCCTAAAAGGGCGGGCGCCTCCCTTTCCTGTCACGGCGCATTGAACTAGGGCAATTGGTGCCTCCTGGGCTTTCCGACATCAAGCATCTGTCTCCCAGGTGTTTAAGCGGTGATCTGGTCATCCGTTCACACTTTTACGAAGTTTTACAAGGTTGATGTGCGCGGATACTTGCTTCGGCCACAAAGTTTTGCAGGCGGCCGTTTAAGGTTGGTCCATGGACGGACGCAGCACCAACCCCACCTTTTTATGTTTGTACTGCTTTTTGACGAACTGAGCTGCTGATTGCAGGGTGAAGGGTTATAGCCAGAGGGACCGCCCCCTGGGCGGTACTGTTCAGCTTTGCTGTAGTTACATGTTTTTAACTGTTTAACATGTCTGCATAGTCCTCTCCTGATAGATGGCATATAAACCCTAAGGTCAAGAATAAAGGAGCTGTGTCCGTCTATGGACTTAAGAGAAGGATTTTACGGTGAGTACAAAAATCCTATTTCTCATCGTCCATGGACTGACACAGCTCTCATACTGTTTACGTGTGGGTATATGTCCCTGCTTGCAGGAGAAGACCTAGGCAGAATGTTAGATGTTAGAAACATTCTAGAACAAAACCAGAGCTGAACAGCCCTGCCCAGGGGGGGCGGTCCCTCCGGACATTACCCTCCCACTTGCAGCTAGCAGCCTCAGTTTTTTTTCTGCCTAGCAGTAGGAGAAGACGTGGCTCTCTCAGGAGCCAGTCTCCTGGAAGATTTTACTTTTATTCCTTTGGGAATTTTATTTTATTTTTGAGACCTTCAATCAACTGTCGGCTGGGCAACAGGTTGGGTACACTGGTATCCTCGTAGTCTTCCCTGTCAGACCATCGAGCGTGCTGATCCTCGCCTTGTGTGCGCGAGACTCAGTTCACGACATGCCCCATGACTCCAGGGGTGGCCGGGTTGCTTTTATGCTCCCGCGGTCCTCTCAAGATTGAACAGTACCTGTCTGTATCTTTCGCGGTGGACCGAGCCGACATCTACGCAGTACTACTCTGCGATAGGTCTGTCTGAAACAAGCCAGAGGGTCTTTATATGGGGGGTTTATCCCTGTCTCCCCCCCCCCCCCCTCTGGTCTGGCTGGGGGCGCTCATGTCGGTTTTAGTGAACACTGGGAGAGGAGCAGTGTTCAGGTGTGTGGGTGTTTTATTACTGTGTGCGCCATTAGCGCTGTGAGGTGATTTGAAAACCGCGCTCGGCGGCCATCTTGCCGTGGATCACTGGAGCAGTAATGCATGCGGCCATTTTCTTTAAGCCGCGGCGCTTTTAGTTTCGGTTTCGGCCTCTATCGGCGCGAATCTCAATCTCCTCACAATCTCCTCAGGCTTCACTCGTGCTGCAGTGCGGTTTCATACAGCGGATCTGAGCGGTCCTTACAAGGGTTGTTGAGTCCTCTGGGTATCCCCTCCTCAGCCTCAGCGCAGCTAGTGGGTGGACTGTACTATTCACTGTAATAGGTGTATAGGGTCTCAGAGGGTGGCAGTATGGAGTCTGGTTCACCTGCTTCTCCACACTGTCTGAGGCAACTGGCAGTGCTCCTGCACCTACAATCCCTAGCGACTAGTTTTCGGCAGTCCTGGAATCATCCTTGTCAGGATGGAAGCGGTGTGAGAGCACAAGGGAGCGGTAAAGCGCCCCCTCCCCACACATTCTTCTGTAGGGGAGTGCTCTGTCTCAGATATGGGCCTAGCTACTGCTGCTCAGGACCCTAGCTCTGAGGATTTTCATGTTTTTTAACAGGATATTCCCTGTGAGGAAGACCCCAGTTCTGAATAACTGACAGGGTGCTTGTAAGTGAACTCATTGATGCTGTGAAGGACACTATCAAGCTGAATGTTGAGGTTGAGGAACCTCAGGTTGAGGCTGTCTCCTTCGGTTTCTTTAAAGCCGTTTATTCAAAAAAGGTTTTTCCATATGTGCCTTTTTTTTGATACATTCATTGACCAAGTCTGGGATAAGCTGCAGAAGACTTTGACGGTCCAGCGGCGCCTAGCCATGAGGTACCCCTTGAGGAGGACCTGGTTTAGAAGTGTGCTCTCCCCCCAGTGGTCGACCCCCCGGTCGCCCGTTTGAATAAGGCTACCACGCTCCCAATGGAAGGAACTCCTGCATTTTAAGGATCCCACTGACAGAAGGTCAGAAGTGGTTAATAAAACTATGTTTACCTTATTGGGGTCTGCTTTGCGCCCTATAGTGGCGGCGACACTTGTGTCTCAAGACACTCACAGGTTGGGCAAAGATTTTGCACCAGACAGTACAGGTGCATAATCTCCCTCCTGAGACCATTTCCCTGGCTCACCAACTTGCGCAGGGTTTAGTCTGTGTGCGAGGCCACTGGATGCGGCCCCTTTAATATCTGGGGCCTCTATGCTGTGGTGCTGCATCGCTTTATCTGGCTGAAATGGTGGTCGGCCGACCTAGCTTCCAAAAAGCTCCTGGCTGACTTGCCCTTTAAGGGCGGTAGACTATTTGGGCCGCCCTGGATGACATTATTGTGGATGTCACGGGGTAAGAGCACCTTCCTTCCTCAGTCTGTCAAGGAAGAAGAGCCCCACTGTAGGCCGGGCCCTTCCTTTCCGGCAAAGACTACGTAGTTTTTCGTCAGTCAGAATTCACAGGTAAGCCCAACCAGACTGAAAAAAGTGCGGCAGGGGGACATAAGCGTCCCTGGGTGCGTAAGCCTACCAAGCTAGCTCCCAAGCTGCCACCTCATGAAGTCTTGCCCCGACTCTTGGGCGGGGGTGGACGTCCTTGCAGGTTCACGGTTCAGTGGACCTCCCGGATCTCCGACCGGTGGGTGTGCGAGGTGGTCACCTCAGGATACAGGATAGAGTCCTGACCCCAGACAGATTCTTTCCCTCAATTCTCCCTCTCCTTCCTGCCCGTCGGGCGGCCGTACAGGATGATCAGGTCCGGAGTGATTGTGCCGGTTCCGTCACAGGAGAGTTTTCAGGTTTGCTGCTCAAATCTGTTTGGCCAAACCCGTCCCTCTTTTGGGACTACAATCTTGGGCCTTAAGGCCTGAATGCCTTGGTAATGGGGCAAAAGTTCCGCACTCCATCAAGGGTTTTTTTCTGGCATCCTTGGACATCAAGGACGCCTACTTGCATGTTCCGATCTGCGCAAGTCACCAGTAGTTTCTGCGCTTTGCAATCAGCGAAGTCCACTATCAATTTGTGGCTCTTCCCTTTTGGCCTAGCCTCGGCACCAAAGGTTTTTTTAACAAGGTGCTTGCTCCGGTTCTAGTTTTGCTGAGACAGCGAGGCATTGCTATCGTGGGCTATCTGGATGATCTTCTAAGAGCAGACAATGGCTCAGAATTAGAAGAAGTGTGACTCTTGTCAGTCAGACCCTTAGGGACTTTGGGTGGCTCCCGAACATTCAAAAGTTGGTCCTGGTCCCGGCTCAGCATTTGGAGCATCTCGGTCTGATCCTGGACTCCATGGAGGCGTAGGTATTCCTAATCCTGGAAAAGTTACTGACTTTTTAGCCTGTAGTGCAGGTCCTGACGTTTTGGAAATGGTCGTCAACCCGTTTTTTGCATGAGTCCTGGGACTCTTGAGGGCCTCGTTCGAGGCTGTTCCGTATGCCCAATCACGCACACGGGCATTACAGTAAGAGATCATGTCCACTTGGGACAAATCCCCGTTGTCCTTGGATCTTCAGATCCAGATGAGTCACCCACTCAGGGCGTCCCTGGCGTTGGGTTGGGGTCCCCGGCTCTTCGGTCGGGGAAGTCGTTCCTCCCCATCCAGTGGAAGGTGTTCATGACGGGCTGGGGTGGCGTCTGGGGAGTCCTGTCAGCCCCAGGGCTTTGGACTCCGGACGAAGCCTGTTTACCGATCAATGTTCTGGAAATACAGGCAATCGGACTATGCCTCCCCACGTTGTCTCTATCGGCCATCTACATTCAAACTTAGACAATTGGCAGGCGGACTATTGGAGTCGCCAGACGCTGGACCAGGAAGAGTGGTCCTTAAACCTGGAGGTTTTTTCAAAATCTGTGCCGGCGGTGGGGCATGCCGGATGTGGACCTGAGGGCCTCGCGACTCAATCGTAAGGTGTCAAGGCTTGTGGCCAGGTCCAGGGATCCTTGGGCGGATGCCTCGGATCCGTTGGTGGCCCCATGGGGTCATTATCACCTGATATCCATTATCCTCGTCTGCAGCTGTTTCCTCGCCTGCTGCGCAGGGTTGTGGACGAGGGGATTCCGGTGATCCTCTTTGCGCCGGGTGGGTCTCGGCGTCATTGGTACGCTGATCTGGTACGTCTCATCGCGGACGTTCCTTGGCGGTTGCCAATAAGGGAGGACCTTCTGTTTCAGGGTCCTATTTTTCATCCTGTTTTACCGTCTCTGGCTTAACGGCATAGCTATTGGAAGCCAGGTGCTGAGAGTCCGAGGTCTCTCGGATTCGGTCATTTCGACCATGTTCAGGGCACGAAAGTCTCCCGCTTGAAAGAATAATCACTGTACCTGGGAAGCTTACATCGCTATGTGCGAAGAGCTGGACTAGTGTCCACGGACGTATTCCATCCCCAAGTATCCTGCGGTCCTTGCAGCTTGCTTTGAGTACCATTAGGGGTCAGTTTTCGGCCTTGGCCGTCTTCCTTCAGAAACTGCTAGCGGGTCATTCTTTGGTAGCACCCTTGTGCAGGGGTTTCGCCATGTGCTCCCTCCTGTTAAACCTCCTCTCCCTCCTCGGGATTTGAATTTTTGGTGCTCTCGGTTCTCCAGGAACCTCATTTTGAAAATATCAGAGATATTCCCCTCTTGACCTTGTCTCAGGAGGTGGCCTTCTTAGTGGCCATTGCTTCTTCAGACGGGTGTCTGAGTTGGCGGCATTGTCTTACTTGGTCATCCATAAGGATAAGGCGGTGATGCGTCCGCGACCTTCCTTTTGCAAAGGGTGGTCTCGGCTTTTCACCTACATGTGGACATTGTCCTCCCATCCTTGTGTCCTTCCCATTGCATTCCAGAGGGTTTGCGCTTCACACATTTTATGTGGTACGTGATATGACTCGCTAGTTGTGTCTGTCTCTGGTCCGAAACAGGGCCGAGCGGTGTCGTCTGCCACCTTTTGTAGATGGATCAGACAGACTGTTATACAGGCCTATGCCATTAAGGGGGTGGCCCCTCCTTTTTCTGTTATGGTGCATGCCACCAGGGCAATTAGTGCTTCCTGGGCTTTCCGACATCAAGCGTCGGTTGCACAAGTGTGCAAGGCGGCGACCTGGTCGTCCGTTCAGGCCTTTTCAAAATTTTATAAGGTTGATGTGGCTGCATCTTCGGATGCTTCCTTCGGCCGCAAAGTGTTGCAGGCCGCTGCTTAATGTTGCAACTTCTCCGTTGAGGAGCTCTGCTGGTTTGGAGTGAAGTTTTGTTTGTTCCTTTACTATTTACTCCCACCCTTTTCTTATACTGCTTTGGGACGTCCCACACGTAAACAGTATGAGACCTGGGCGGGGCTGTTCAGCTCTGGTTTTGTTCTAGAATGTTTCTAACATTCTGCCTAGGTCTTCTCCTGCAAGCAGGGACATATACCCACACGTAAACAGTATGAGAGCGGTCTCAGTCCATGGACGTCAGAGAAACGGATTTTACAGTGAGTACAAAAATCCTATTTTTTTATGTCTGATGGCTTTAATAAGTTTATTGGGCTGTCTGAGTATTTTAATCTTTTTTTTTTTTTTTCTTTAATGTACATTAATTGTTTTGAGCTTGGTTTCTATCCATTTAGGACATTTTTGACCTATTGTATTCATCAAGTGGCAAGCGGAAGTGAGTTTTTTTCTTGACTGGGGGCTCTTGTGCAAATCATGACTGCTTCCGGCCTTTCCTCACTAAATGGAAAGGGATTAACAGCGCAAGCTGGCCTCCAGTCCCAGTTGTCCCCTATTCAGGGGAAACGCGTCAGGCAAGTATCTAGCAGTGTGGCGTTTAGAGCACGGACCGTACTGCAGGCGGCCGTGCTCACATTGTTTGCTGTTTTATCCTATTTTTGTAAGTGTAACTTATTAAACTCATTGATGTTTAAAACGTTAATGCACTAGGAGCTTTTTTTCTGCCTCTCCAACATGCTATCATTTGAGCATATAAAGTGTTTTTTTTTTTTTTTACAAAGGTTGTTTTTCAATACAATTTTGAACTCCTTGACAGTTATTTTGTCATTCATTGTTTTATTTACATTTTTTTTTTTTTGTCATTTTGTATCAATTGTTTATTTACATATGTTACTTAGATTATAGGCCTATGGGCCTATGCACTTGAGTTTGACAGCACACTTTTTTTCTCATCAGAGTGCCCAACTATTCTTGTCCTAAAGCTACACTTCTATGAATACTACAGCTTCTATGAATAAACATGGTCTATAAATGCTAGGGGCAGACCTCTCAATCATTTTTCATCCCTAAAAGCTGTAGTACCGGCTTCTTCGAAGGGAGAAGCTGGGTAAAATGGGTGGGCAGTCGGCACTCTTGATGAGAGCCTGTAAACACTCCCCCCGTTCTTTTAGCCCCTGCTGCACCAGAAGATTGTGGCATCAAGGAGTGGGGCACCGAATGGAGAATTTCACTTAACAGAAGAGACATCAGCACAAAGGACCCCTTCTACAGAATGCAAGTTTATGTCCCATGTGCTGTTTTTGGGGGAGGGGGGTTCTTGCTTGACGGCACTTTGGCTTTAGATTTCTATTGCTGTCTCTTTTTATTGGCAAGATTTGCCTTTATTTGTACTGGTGAACATTGTCACAAAAAAAAGAGGTAAGACAAAATCAGGTAAGATGAGATACCTGTTTGGTGGGGATACCTTTTTCAGTGACGAGTGTCTAAGGCAAAAAAGTAACAACCTTTACTTTTGTGTAATTTCTTTACATTTTCGGTTGTATCTCTGGAACTGGAAATGAAGAGGAACTTCCCCAGTGGTGCACAAACCAAAAAATAAACTAGCAGTGGTGTTAACCCTTCCCTAGTCTTGTATATAAAGAAAACCTTTTCAGCCAGGATGTGTGGTAAACTGCTGTCAATGTTGCATTCCCTGAAAGCAGTAAACCAATGTTTGAGTTAAAATACCTTGGCAGATAAGATATTAAAATAAGCTGGCGATGGGACTGACTACATGCAGCACCTCACTCCCTGTGTTATTGCCTATACAGGACAGCTAGTGTTAAGAATAGGGTCAAAAGATATTGTGAGCCAGAGTCAGAATGTGCATACATAGAATAGTTGAATTCTCCAAAAACCTTTTCTAAGAAACAAATACGTTTTTTGTTCCTATTTCTGATTTCCACTTGTAATAACCATAATCGGACTTATTTCTGCAAACGGCTTAAAATTTACCTGCAATTTTTGTTTTTTAATTGATCGAAGCAGTGTGCTTGGATCTAAGTCTCTTGTGTCTCTTAAGTAATGTGTGTCACATTTCATACATGTCATTGATGAAGTGCTGACAATATTCTGGGTTGATCCTTCCACCAGGAACCCCTGTGAACCGGATTCCCATAATGGCCAAGCAGGTTTTAGATTTGTACATGTTGTATGTGCTGGTCACTGAAAAGGGAGGGCTAGTTGAAGTTATCAACAAGAAACTCTGGCGAGAGATCACCAAAGGCCTAAACCTGCCAACCTCAATCACCAGTGCAGCCTTTACCCTGCGCACACAGTAAGTACTTTTAACGTGTGGTTAATCTGATCCGTTGACATTGATGTAAATGGAGATGTGCAGTAACAGTATGATCCGATAACATATGTACAAACCTCCTGACCATCCTGCTGGTATACTTCTAGTATAAACACTTAACAGTAAAAAGTATGTGGGAATGAAAACTATCATTTATAAGCAACTTTGCTTTCTAAAAATGGATCCTTGCTATTTACAGCTTGGTTCCCCCTTTTAAAAATTTTCCCCTGCTTTTGTGGTCATGGTTACAGGTGTGTCTTGTTCCTTCTCTCCTTCTGCTCTCCTAAAAAATCTTACTTCTATTTGTTTTGTAATAGATTATTTTATTTTTTTTAACTTCTGCATTGGAGAAGAATAATTGTTTAGTTCTGCACTTTTGCTTCATCAAATTTTTTTGTATGTGTGTTTGTCTGTGTATATGTTGGCTTGTGATTAAAAGAAATCCACAACTTTTCTTCCCCACCTCTGCAGATACATGAAGTATTTATACCCCTATGAATGTGAGAAGAGAGGCCTTAGTAATCCAAATGAACTGCAGGCAGCTATTGACAGTAATCGTCGGGAAGGACGCAGACAAAGCTTTGGAGGCTCCCTTTTTACATACTCCCCAAGTGGAGCTCCAAGTATGCTTTCCTCCCCAAAAATGCAGGTTTCTGCCATGACACTAGGGGGCGCTGCAACGAATGGAAGCTCGCTTAACCCAATGCAGAAGATCAAGAAGGGTGAGTGTTATATAGATATCTGGTCAGTTGGTGAGCATTTTTAGATGGCAAAAGAGACCAAAAATGCAGCATTAAAAATGTTTGAAAAAGGGCTGCATTGTGCATAGATTTAAATATGCTTTTTTTTTTTTTTTTTTAAGAAGAGGACTCTCCATTGTCCTTGACCGTTCCGTCCAGGATCCCGGTTACCTTGACTGGGCACTCTATGGTGGCAGCTCAGGTGGCCGCCCAAGCAGCAGCCCTAGAGCAGCTTCGCGAAAAACTGGAGTCTGGGGAGCCTCCAGAAAAAAGATTGGCACTGGGATCTGAGGAACAGCAGCGTTTGGTGCAACGGGCTATCCAGCAGAACCTACTGGCCATGACTACGCAGTTTCCCATGAATATCCGCATTAACAGCCAAGGTAATTCAGCATCTAAAATCTTGTCAGAAATTGCAGGGCCATGCATAACCTGTTGACATTATTTAATTGTTGATGAGACATCTGGAAACTAGCTGAATGGGTACAAAGGAATAATGCTGTTAGAATTGAGGTCATCTAGTTGTGATAGGTAGTTTGAGCATACCTGCTTACATTTTTAGTGTAAAACACATTTTGTTTAGAAAATTACAAAAAAAACACAAGGTGCAATTTACTAAAACTGTGACTGTTTTCATGCTTTCTGGATATTGATTTGTCTTCAGTACAACCTCATGGTGATATCCATGTTTGTGTTCTCTCCCCTCTGTCTTTTAGTGAAGAGGTGCATGTACAAATTTATATTATCTGCCTGAATTCCACAATGTGTTTAGTATTAATGTAGACTTTTCAGTTGGTTTGCAAGTTTACATAGACAGAGCACCTCAGAATAGGTAAAAAAAAATATTAAGAAATTGAAAAATATGGGTTTTTGAGCCTTCCATTCTCTGCTTTCCAGAAGGCTCATAGGCAGGAAGACATCAGCGCCTTTGGACAAAGCCACCCAGTATCTACAAAAGGAGTTATTTTCTCTCTCGTTCATGGACGGACACGGCCTTAATCTTGACAAAGTGGGTATTAGCCTTCCTTTAAGAGTGACTAGGCAGAAAGTGTTAATCTCAAAGCTAAACAGCCTTACCCAGGGGGCGGTCCTACTGACTATATCCTCTCAGCCTGCACTAAGCAGATCAGTTTTTTTCTGCCTAGCTAAAGAGAACACATGGCTCCCTTCGGGCCCATAGGCCTGGAGGTTTTTTGATTCCAGATTGAAATATTATTTTATTTTTATTTTTGTTCCTGTGATCTTCGATCAACTGCCGACTGGGTGACAGGCTGGATCCTGGATGCTTGTAGTCTCCCCAGTTTCGGCCATCGAGCGTGTGCCGACCATAGCTACCCACTGGGTCGTCCACGACATGCCTGTCGCTCTACGGGTGGCTGGTGAGCTATATGCTCCAGGGCTTGCATCGGACCGGTCTATACGGCCGAGTCGCAGTAGCCTGGCCGACAGTCATCTCCGTCACCATACGGAAGATGGTCTGTCTGGGATGCTTCCAGCATGATCCTACGGGAAGGGTAAGTATTAATCCCCTGCTTCGGCAGGAAGACAGAGCTGGGCATTCCTGGAGAGGTGAGTAGGGGGTTCTATCTTCCCTCCTCCCCTCCCTTCCTTCCCTCCCTCGGCTCTCTGAGCTAGCTGCTGGGGCGGGGGTTCACCTGGGGAGGGCTTCACCTGTGGGGAACTGTACATGTACGTCCGCTAAAGCATTGTTATAAGCTGCTTAAAAGAGATTTGCTTACCTGTGTGTCCTGCTCCATGCTGTCGGCGACCATTTTTGCTGTGATCCATGCTGTATTGTCTATATGCACTGGCGGCCATGTTTTTGTGGCTGCGCTGTATTTGGCCTCTAGCTTCCGATCAGCGGCCATGTTTTTGGTGATCCTGCTGTTTACTTTCTGTTGGGAGTCCCTGTGTCAGGCTGGCAGCCTTTTATCTTATGATATTCTGCTGATGCAGCGGCTATGTTCTTGTGGCCCTGCTATGTGTGCCTCTAGCGGCTGCTCGGCGGCCTCTGCCCTGGACCCCATGCTCTATTATGCCCGTGGCCAGGTGCTTGGGAACCATGTCGTTGATCTCTATCGGCCGTACGGCGGCCTGTTTTTCCTGAGATCTACTACGGTCGGTGGCCATATTTTTGTAGTCACACTGGGCTTCTAGCTGCCGCTCGGCGGCCATTTTCTTGGTGCCATCACGTTCTTTCTATGCTCGGTGGCCATGTTCTTATGGCCCGCGGAGTTGTTTGGCCTCTAGTGGCCGCTCAGCTATTTTTTATATTTTTTTTGCCATCTATCAGACAGCATTTAAACGGCGCAGAGTGACAGACACATGCTGCTGAAGGGTCAGACTGCATAGCCGATAAGGAAGCGGCTCTACCAAGTGGCGGACGGCAACCGTACTCTGTTCCAGGGTGGTGAGTCCTCTGGGTGGGAACCCCTCGTCTCTGCTGCAGCTAGGAGGGTGGGTTACTGTGCCTTGCCTTGAAGTCCCTGTGTCAGGCACATGGGTCAGCAAACACCTGAGCTTGCAATTAATGTCCCTGCACCCGATGTATCAGACGCTATGTCGGCAATTCTAGATGCCTTTTGTTGCCAAGGTGGCTAGAAAGCGCCCCCTCCCCCCGCCATCTGCTGGGGACATCTCAGATGCGGAGCTGAGTCCAGCTGGCTCGGATTTATCTGAGGAGGCCGAGATCGGCCGGACAGTGAGTCTCCGGCAGGTCAGCACGCAATAGGGTTCTGGTAAGTGACCTTATCACCGCAGTGCAAGACACTCTAAAAAGAGAAGCGCCGGTAACTTTTGGGTTCCGTAAGGCGACCCGCACTGTTGAGGGGGTTCCTTGCGTGTCTTTTATATAGACTTTTATACAAGGAGTGGGACAAACCACAGAAGGTTTTTTTTCTTTCTCGTACATCACAGGACACAGAGCTACATAGTCATTACTAATGGGTTATATAGATACCGTCAGGTGCTGGCACTGGCAACTTCCAAAACCGGAAGTACCCTCCCCTATATAAGCCCCTCCCATCCGGGAGCACCTCAGTTTTTTGCCAGTGTCTAAGGTGTTGGCCAAGAAGAAACGTGTTTTTCACTGAGCTTGCGTACAGGTTCTTTTGGGCCTCAGTAAGCTATTCCGGATCCGACCAAAAAAGCTTCATAGCTAAACGGTCGGTACCCGGGCCTTGCAAGAGAAGAGCAGGGTTTTGCCTGTAATGCTTCTCTTAGGAGAGCTGGACCCTGGGATCCAGAGCTCTGGTCATACCCACGACCAAGATGTTTTCTGTGCAGGGTGCTATACAGGTCAAGGGGAGTGGAATCCTTGGGAACCCGGTCCCTGAAGGTTTGATTACAATGCCTGCCGTGATAGGTGAAGTTTGGGCTTTTGTGGACCAAACAAAGTCCTGCGGCGGGGAACAGGTAAGTGGGGGCCCCCAGGAACTTGGTTCTATTGGGGACCCCCAAGCCTAATTTGTCTTTCTGTCTGTTACCTAACGGTATTCCCGCTAATATTCTGTGTATGCCTGTTACTACTGAGAAAATGTAAAAATTTTAATAGTAGGCAAGAAAAAAAAAAATGTAAGACCGCGGTACCTGTGTTAGACACTAGAGGCCGCTATGGTTCTTTTTCTTGTAATGTGGATTTTTTTCTTCCAGAATCAAATCCAGGCAGTTGGTATGTTCTCTGCTGGGAAGCTGTCTCCTCTGCCCTGTTGCTGCGCTCATCCATCCCCGGGCCCTGCGGCAAAGGGACCCTGGCTCCCATCTAGCTCCTTGTTGTTTTCAAAAAAGGCGCCGAAGGCGCACGTGCCCGCGCGCGGGCGTGAGCACGCGCCTCTATTCATAGAGGCGATCTGGAAAAAGGGGCGGAGCGGGTGGATGACGCTCAGGTGTGCGCCGCGGCGCTACTGCGCATGTGCGGGCGTCCAGCGTGTTTTGAAGCACATTATAGCTGGCTATTGAAGTGCACAGACAGAGCTAGCAACAATATAAAGGCACATAGAGGCGGTTGATGCAGGCATCCCCTAGAAAGGCACTTTAGTAGACACCAACTGTGATATAGCAGCAATTGTGCTAGACTATTCTCAGTAAAAGTGGTGTATTACGGCTGGAATACCTCAGCGTTAGGCTTAGGAATATGCCGTCCAGAAGCTCCGGAACTGAATCTTCCAGGAAGCGAAGGGGGTCTCATCGGGCTCGGAGGATCTTGGGCATACTTCTGCTGCACCAGTCTCCCCTGAAGTTCAGAGGTAAGTGACCGTAGAGACCCCGCAGGGGTACTTGGTACTGTGGCTGTCCTCAGTTCACCTGCTCCTGTGTATGTAACAGAGGAGGTTTTTTACTCAGCTCTGGGAGGATTAGAGAGAGATTGTCAACATTGATCGCTGCCTCCCTGTCAGGGAAAGCACGCCCGATCTCCGTCTCCTCCTTCAGAGTGCCTGTTAGCAGAGCAACAGTCCCATACAGGGATCGACCTGCCTGAAGGGGATCAGGATGAGGTTGATTCTGTTATAGAGGAATCAACAGTGGGGGAACCTTTTCTCAGCATCTCAAGCTGAAAGATTATGGGTTCAGTCTCTGACTAACATGGTCCGATCAGCATTTAAAAATGCACCTTGCGGAACCATCAACCACTACTGTATCCTCGTTGGGGTCGCTAGAAGCCCCCAGACTGTCTGTTCTTTTCCACTTCACCCTTTACTGAAAGGGCTCATTTACCAGGATTGGGAACGTCCTGAGAAAATATTTATTCCCCCAAGAGATTTCCGGTGGTCTATCCCATGGAGGATAAGTTCATAAAAAAAAAAAAAAAAAATGGAAGGTCCCTACAGTGGACGCAGCCATCTCTTGTATGTATAAATCACTGACATGTCCAGTGGATAATGTCCAAATGTTCAAGAACCCAATAGATAAAAGATTGGAGTCCTTATGAAAATCTGCTTCTTTCTACAGCAAGCTTGGTGACAAAACCAGCAGTAGCAGCTATTGGGGTCTGCTAAGCAGTGAAGGATCAGTTGAAACAGGTCTTGAGGGACTTGACAGATCAGCAGGCTTTGCCCTAGCTGATCTACCTAGAGCCTTAGGCTTTGCGGTTGACGCCATAAAGGATTCAGTCCATCAGGCCTCCCGCCTTACGCTGTCTATAGTACATATGCGTAGGCTCCTATGGCTCAAAAACTGGTCTGCTGAAGCTCCCTGTAAAGAATGGCTGGTTAGCGTCCCATTTCATGGTGAACGCTTATTCAGGGAAAACCTGGACAAATATATCCAGAAAATTTCCAGCGGTAAAAATACGCTCTTGCCGGTTAAAAGCAGAGTTAGAGGTCCCTCTTTAAGAGGCCTGCTTCTCCAGTCCCTGGGGCATCGGCTGTGTAACAGTAACGACGGCCTCCTCGGTCAATTCCCGGGGGTAAAAAACAGGGACAATAGCAGGGTAATGAGAAACCCTGGGTCAGGGGAGGTACAAAACCTCCCCCAAAGTTAAATTCATTGAAGCCCCCACTCAGTCGGGTGGGGGGAGGACTCCAGTTGTTCGCAAGAGACCTGGCGGGACACGATTAAGACAGATAGGTGCTCTCCGCAGTATGTTTGGGATACAGTTTGGAGTTAAAAGACTCTCCTCCTTCCCATTTTTGAGGTCAAACGTGCCAAGGGATCCCCGGAAGAGAGAGTCCCTCCTGTTGGCACTAGAACAACTATTGCTCTAAGGAGTAATTATGGAGGTTCCCCTGGAAGAATGAGGGTTCGGGTTTTACTCAAACCTCTTTACAGTCCCGAAGCAAACGCGGACGGGAGGCCCATATTAATTCTAAAAGGGCTATACAAATTCCTGTATATCAGGACTTTCCAATGGAGTCAATCCGATCGGTGGCCACTGCCCTACAAGGGGAGGATTGGTTAGCCGCGATCGACATCAAAGATGCTTATTTGCACATTCCCATCTTTCCAGTCCACCAAAAATTTCTACGCTTTGCAGTAGAAGGGCGCCATTTTCAGTTCAGAGCCTTACCCTTCGGTTCGGCCACAGCACCACGAGTGTTTACAAAAATTCTGGCCCTTTATTGGCCAATCTAAGAACACAAGGTGTAATGATAATGGCATATCTAGATGACTTGTTGCTGATAGACCACTCAGTGAAAAAACTAGACGTGGTCGTTCACAAGACAATCAAGTATCTGGAATCTCACGGTTGGATTATCAACCGAGACAAGTCACCCCTAAAAACCAGTCAAAAGTCTGGAATACTTGGGGCTAAGGTTGGATTCAGGCCAGAGAAAAATATTCTTGCCTCGAGGAAAGGTGTTGTCTTTGAAAGATTTGATCCACTTAGTGGGTACAAAAAAGACAGCCGTCCATACGCCTGTATATGAGGCTGCTGGGAAAGATGGTGGCATCATTCGAAGCAGTACCCTACGGTCAATTCCATTCAAGGAATTTGCAAGGGGCCATACTGTCAGCCTGGAACAAAAAAGTTCAGGCCCTAGACTTACAATGTCCTTGTCCCCTTCCGTTCGCAAGAGCCTCCGTTGGTGGTTGGTTCCCCAGAATCTGGAAAAAAGGAAATCCTTCAGTCCGATTTCTTGGAAGGTGGTCACTACAGATGCCAGCCTTATAGGCTGGGGAGCAGTACTGGAGCAATGGTCTCTCCAGGGCAGATGGTCGGATGCAGAAAAGGCCCTGCCCATCAATCTCTTAGAGATACGAGCAGCCCGGTATGCCCTAGTAGCATGGACATCCAAACTCCAAGGGTCCCCTGTCAGAATTCAATCAGACAATGCCACAGCAGTGGCATATATCAATCATCAGGGGGGCACCAGGAGTCGTGCAGCCCAGAGGGAAGTAAATTACATCCTGAAATGGGCAGAAAGATATGTCCCAGCCATATCTGCGGTATTTATTCCAGGAGTGGAGAATTGGAAGGCGGACTTTCTAAGTCGCCAGCAATTATGCCCAGAGGAAGGGTCCCTTCACCCCGAGGTTTTCTGGACAATATGTCAGCGGTGGGGAACATCGGATGTAGATCTTCTAGCATCCAGATTCAACGCAAAGGTGGACAGGTTTGTCTCTCGGACAAGGGATCCCCTAGCTTGCGGCTCGGATGCCCTAGTGTTCCCTTGGGATCAGTTCAAGCTGATATATGCATTCACACCGCCACAATGGTTACCTCGATGACTCCGCAGAATCAGGGTAGAAAAGGAACCAGTGATTCTGGTGGCTCCAGCGTGGCCCCGAAGAGCGTGGTACGCGGAGATTGTAAAATGTCAGTGGGGAGTCCTTGGTCTCTCCCACGTCGTCCGGACCTGCTTTCGCAAGGACCAATATACCACCCTTCCTTACCAGCCCTAGGTTTGACGGCCTGGCTATTGAAGCCCACATTCTAAAAAAGAGAGGGCTCTCTAATCCTGTGGTATCTACCATGATCAATGCCAGGAAGCCGGTATCCAGGCAGATCTACTATAGAATCTGGAAGGCGTACATCGCGTGGTGTGAGGCCAAGAAATGGCATCCACATAAGTACGTAATAGGTAGGATTCTGGACTTCCTACAGTGGGCTGTAGATAGGAAGCTTGCCTTGAGTACTATCAAGGGTCAGATTTCGGCCTTGTCAATATTTTTTCAAAGGCCCTTGGCTTCGCATTCACTAGTCAAAGCCTTTATACAAGGAGTGATGCGTATTAGTCCTCCGGTTAATATTCCCATATGTCCATGGGATCTAAACTTGGTTCTGTCGGTTCTACAGAAACAACCATTTGAACCATTACATCATATTTCTTTGGTGCTTTTCACCAGGAAATTGATTTTTCTAGTAGCCATTTGTTCGGCTAAAAGAGTGTCGGAATTAGCAGCTATGTCCTGTAAGGAGCCATATCTGGTTATCCATAAGGATAGAGTAGTGCTACGTCCTCATCCAGCCTTTCTTCCTAAGGTGGTATCGAGGTTTCATTTGAACCAAGATGTGGTTCTTCCTTCTTTTTTCCCCAAACCTACTTCGGTAGAGGAAAAGTTATTGCATTCTTTGGATGTAGTAAGAGCAGTTAAAGCTTATCTAAAGGCCACTGCTCAGATTCGCAGAACGGATACTTTGGTTATTCTGCCGGAAGGCCCCAGAGAGGGTCAGGCAGCGTCAAAATCTACTTTAGCCAAGTGGATTTGACAGGTCATAATACAAGCCTATGGCTTGAGAAGGAGACCGCCTCCGTTCAAAGTTAGAGCGCACTCCACGAGAGCAGTTGGAACTTCATGGGCAGTGCATCACCAGGCCTCCCTGGCTCAAATCTGTAAGGCCACAACATGGTCTTCAGTACACACGTTTACTAGGTTCTACCAGGTGGACGTTAGAAGTCAGGAGGATGTCGCCTTTGGGCGCAGTGTGTTGCAGGCCGCAAAAGATCCTCATGTCTGATAGCGCTCAGCTTATATATGGTGTATCCCCCCCCTCATTGGGCATTGCTTTAGGACATCCCATTAGTAATGACTATGTCGCTCTGTGTCCCGTGATGTACGAGAAAGAAAATAGGATTTTTATAACAGCTTACCTGTAAAATCCTTTTCTTGGAGTACATCACGGGACACAGAGCTCCCGCCCCTCTTTGGGGACACTTATTGCTTTGCTACAAAACTGAGGTGCTCCCGGATGGGAGGGGCTAATATAGGGGAGGGTACTTCCGGTTTTGGAAGTTGCCAGTGCCAGCACCTGACGGTATCTATATAACCCATTAGTAATGACTATGTCGCTCTGTGTCCCGTGATGTACTCCAAGAAAAGGATTTTACAGGTAAGCTGTTATAAAAATCCTATTTTTTTTCAGTCCCTAAAAATCTGGCGATGCGTTACCCTCTTGAAGAGTTTCCTAAAAAGATGGACCTCACCCCCGATAGTGGACCCTTCTATGTCTAGGCTAAAACAAGCTAGCCACCGTTGCGGTGGAAGGGGCTCCTGCTTTCAAGGACCCTGTGGACAAGAAGGCTGAGGCGATCACCCGCAAACCTGTACATGGTAGTGGGTTCGGCTGTGCGCCCGACGATAGTTGGGGCCCTGGTGTCTCAGACACTCACTGAATGGGCAAAGATGCTGCACAATGGGTTAAAGGCACGCCAGGTTTCCCCGGACAGCCCTAGCTGACCAATGGGACAGGGCCTAAAATTTGTTTTGTGAATCCTCCTTGGACACGATTCCTCTGCTGGCCAGAGCTTCAAGCTATGCGGTGGTGTTACGCCGTCTACTTGGTTAGGATTGGTCTGCAGACCAATCTTCCAAGAAAGCCCTGATGGATTTGCCCTTTAAGGGCGACAGATTTTTATTTTATTTTTTTGGAGCATCCCTGGATGACCTTATTAAATATGTCACAGGAGGTAAAAGCATGCTGCTCCCACAATCCAAAAAAGGGGTAAGGAGCCACTCCGTTGGCTAGGGCCCTCCTTCACAGCGAACAAGCGCTTTTTTTCATCCGCCTAGTGCGGCAAATGGACGATCCCAGGCTGATTAAAGCGCCTGCTGAGGGACAAAACCGTCCCTGGTTTCGCAAGCCCAACAAGCCTGCGAACATATCTGCCTCCGCATAAAGGTCTGTCCCCACCCATCTCTCGGTTAGGGGGACGTGTTCGCGAAATCACGACCTGGTGGACATCTCAGATCCCCGACTGGTGGGTTTGCAAAGCAGTTTCCTCAGGGTACAAGAATAGAGTTCTCTCTTGCCCTCCGAACAGATTTATGATTTGTTTCCTCCAACCGCCAACTTCAGCCGACTCGTCGGGAAGACCTAGATGGGCCGGTTTAAGACCTGCAGATACGCAGGGTGATATTCCTGTTTTCCGTACAGGAACGGTTTCGGGGGTTTTTACTCAGACCTGTTGTAGTACCAAGAAGGAGGGGGTTTGCCCAATCGTGGATTTCAGGCCCCTCAATTGCTTTGTGAAGGTACAAAGATTCCGGAGGGAGTTGGTTCGCTCTGTTGTCGCTGCCCTCCATCCGGGGCATTCTGGCATCCTTGGCAAGGACACATACTTGCAGGTCCCCATATGCACCAGGCATCAGAGATGGCTACGCTTTGCGGCCGGGGAAGACCACTACCAGAGGGTGGCACCCCCATTGGCCTGGCATCAGCACAGAGGGTGTTCACCAAGGTGCTCGCCCTGAGTCTGGCCAAGACAGCGTGGCTAGTTGGACGAGATTCTTCTGAGGGCCACTCAACCTCAGAGTTAGAGGTGAGCGTGTCTATAGCCCGTCAGACCCTCCGATACTTGGCTTGGGTGCTGAATACTCAGAAGTCAGTAATGTACTGACTCAACCCTTAGTATAGCTGGTGTTGACTCTGGAATCCTCAGAGGCAAGTTTTTTTCCCTATGGGAAGGTTGCAGACCCTTCGGACTGCGGTGCGGCAGTTGACATCCCCAGGATGGTCGTCACGCCGCTTTTACAGGCGAGTCCTGGGCCTCATGGTAACCTCCTTCGAGGTGGTACCATATGCGCAATTCACACGCGAGTGTTACTGAAGGAAAGTCTGTCCAGATGGGACAAGTGCCCATCATCCCTGGATTGTCAAATCCGGGTGAGCCACCTAGTCAGGACCTCCCTAGTTGGTGGCTGACATGACCAGCACTTCTGTCTGGGAAGTCATTTCTTCCCTTTTACTGGATAGTGATCATGATGGACGCCAGCTTTACCGTCTGGGGGGTTCAGTCGACCAGAATCGCTGGACTCCGGAGGAATCCCACTTGTTGATCAACGAATTTCAGGCGATCAGGCTGTGCCTCTCCACATGGTCTCAGAGGCTACAGAGGCGTCCAGTCAGGATCCAGTCGGACAACGCCACGGCGGTGGCGTATGTCAACCATCAAGGAGGAATAAGAACCTCAACTCACGCCTTTCTTCTCGACTCAATCGGAAGGTATTGAGGTTTGTGGCCAGGTCAAGAGACTCAAGGGCAGACGCAACAGATGCGTTAGTGGCACCACTGAGTCAGTACGGCTAATCTATGTCTTCCCTCCTAAGTTCCTTCCTCATCTGCTTCGCAGACTGGAGGCAGAGAGAATTCCAATCCCAATTGCTGGATTGGCCTTGGTACGCCGATCTAGTGCGTCTGATAGTAGGCGCCTCTTGGCGTCTAACGCTAAGAAATGACCTGCTGTTGCAAGGTCCCATACGCCATCCTGTTTTACAGTCACTGGCTTTAACGGCATGGCTATTGAGAGCCAGGTGCTAAGAGACCGGGGCTGTCAGACTCCAGAGTTCCTACCATGAGGAGTGCTCAGAAATCATCCTCTAGGAAGATTTACCATCGCACTTAGAAGACCTACATATTCACTTGTGAGGAAATGAGGTGGCATCCGCGTACTGATTTGGTTCCAGAGTCCTGCTGTTCTACAGCGTAGGGCGGACCAAAAATTTTGCGAAGTACAATTAGGGGCAAATATCTGCCCTGGCTGACTTTTCAACGACCCCTGGTGGCTCACTCTCTAGTGAGAACCTTTGTACAAAGGGTTCGGCAGGCGGTCCCTCCACTACCTCCGTGGGGCTTGTATAGCAGACGTCTCTTGGCGTCTACCGCTACGAGAGGACCTGCTGTCGCAAGGTCCCATACGCCATCCTGCCTTAGTTAAAGGCTTTAACGGCATGGCCTCTGAGCTGGCAGCCTTGTCATGCAAGGCTCCCTATCTGACCTTCCACAAGGATAAGGTGCAGCTGCGTCCGAAGCCTTCTTTTCTTCCTAAGGTAGTTCGACCTTTCATCTCAAGGAAGACATTGTACTGCCATCCTTGTGTTCTCATCCGTCTAATCCTAAGGAGACGACGTTGCATTTCATTGGACATTGTCCAAACTCTAAGAGTATACTTGTTTTTTTACTGCTCCGTTCCGGAGTTCAGACTCACTGTTTGTTTCAGTGGCTGGTCCCAAGAAAGGCCCAGTGGTCTCGTCGGCCACCATCTCAAGGTGGATTCGACAGATCGTGATTCAGGCTTATGCCATAAAGGGTTGGGCGCCTCCCTGTCACGGCGCGTTTGACCAGAGCAATAGGTGCCTCCTTGGATTAACGGCATTGGCCTCTCGGTGCTTCAGAAACCATCGTTTGAGAACATCAGGGAGATTCCCTTGTTGACACCTTCTCAGAAAGTGGTCCTTTCGTTAGCTGTTAGGCCAGTTAAGATGGGTTTCTGAGCTGGCAGCCTTGTCATGCAAGGCTCCCTATCTGATCTTCCACAAGGATAGGTGGTGCTGCGTCCGCAGCCTTCTTTTCTTCCTAAGGTTGTTTCATCTCAAGGAAGACATTGTACTGCCATCCTTGTGTCCTCATCTGTTGAATCCTAGTAGACGTTGTATTTCTGTACGCTGTCCGAGCTCTGAGAGCATCAAGCGTCTGTTTCTCAGGTGTGTAAGGCGGCGACCTGGTCGTCCGTTGACACTTTCACTAACTTTACAAGTTGATGTGTGCATCTTCGGATACTTCTTTGGCCGCAAGGTATTTGCAGGCGCCTGTTTAGAGTTGCAACTCCTCCGTTGAGGAGCTCTGTTTTTGTTTTGGGGTGGAGTTGTTTTAATGCTGTTCCCACCCCTCGTTTTTGCCACTGCTTTGGGACGTCCCACTTTGTCAAGATTAAGGCTGTGTCCGTCCATGAACGAAAGAGAAAATAGGATTTTTGTACTCACCGTAAAATCCTTTTCTCTGAGTTCATGGACGTCCATGTCCACAGCACCCACCCCTCTTTTTTAAGTTTGTACTGCTTTTTGACGAACTGATCTGCTTAGTGCAGGCTGAGAGGATATAGTCTGTAGGACCGCCCCCTGGGCGGGGCTGTTCAGCTTTGAAGTTAACACTTTCTGCCTAGTCACTCCTAAAGGAAGGCTAATACCCACTTTGTCAAGATTAAGGCTGTGTCTGTCCATGAACTCAGATAAAAGGATTTTATGGTGAGAACAAAAATCCTATTTTTTCAGGACCCAAGTTCTGTTCAAAGCCTGGGAAAGATGTTACCTATAGCATCAGAGCTGCCTTTAAAGAGTTCCAGGAGTAGGGGAGCACAGAAAATTTATTCTATTGCAGCCGAATATCTTGCTAAATGATCCGAAACAATTTAAGCCAGCCATAGACTGTTAGAACCTAGGGCGGGTCAGTAGCGACCTTGCTCGATCGAACAACTTGTGTACAACCAGCCTGTTGGATTTTACATGCGATCATTGCTAGTGGCTATTGTATATTATATTATCATTTGCTTTTAGTACCATATCCCATTTCGGGAGAGTAGTTCTCATAACCATCCCAAAAGAGGGCTACAAGTTTTTCACCTTCCGTTCATTGAAGAAAACAAAGGGGCATTCTTTACATCTAGAGGGAAAACAGAAAGGCTTCTTTGCTGTAAAAGCTGTGAAAATGTGGAACAGACTGACTCTCTCACAAACTAGTTCTGGGCTGCTCAGTAGATTGTTTTAGCAAAGACCTGAAATGCATTCCTGTCCTAAATGCACAAAATATAGTGACAGAGGGATGGTGGTGGGGGGGATGGGATCAGTGGCAGAGGGATGAATGGGGTCAGGGGCAGAGGGTCACTTTTATTTTTTTTAATAACACAGTAATTATTAGCTTTTTAAACTGTATGGATCAATTAAAAAAAAGTCACCTCCCTTCATATCTGTTGCAATCCACTTGGGTCTCCATGTGTTGCCAAAATAATCTCCCTTTTTATTTTGAACCTGACTCAAACTAAAAATGGTCACATTCCATTACCTGCGAATCCTCAAATTGATCCCTTGAATCCAAAGACCGTTTTATATAATTGGGGTCTAACCAAGCTTATAAGCCTGGTTATTGCCAGAGTCTCTAATATTCTGATTTATAACAGTTAAAATGACATAGGAGGGGCAGGGCTAAATCTTATTTTGGGAGACGTCTAGACCGTATATTCGGAGTTTTGAGGGCAAGGGGGCTCCACAGACATGAAATTGAAGACTAAGGCCCCATGCACACGAGACGCCGGTGCAAACTCTGCTGAGCACACGTTTTTAACCACTTAAGCCCCGGACCAATATGCAACTTAAAGACCAGAGGTGTTTTTACAATTTGTCACTGTGTGCTGCTTTAACTGGTAATTGCACGGTCATGCAATGTTGTACCCAAACAAAATTTGCGTCCTTTTCTTTCCCACAAATAGAGCTTTCTTTTGTTGGTATTTGATTGCCTCTGTGATTTTAATTTTTTGCGATATAAATGGAAAAAGACAAAATCTTGAGAAAAAATTGTATTTTCTACTTTTTGTTATAAGAAAAATCGAATAAACAGAATTTTAGTCATACATTTAGGCCAAAATGTATTCAGCCACATGTCTTTAGTAAAAAAAAAATGTCAACAAGCGTATATTTATTGGTTTGCGCAAACTAGGGTACATTTTCTGGAATTTACAAAGCTTTTAATTTATGACTGCCTATCTCATTTCTTGAGGTGCCAAAATGGCAGGGCAGTACAAACCCCCCCAAATGACCCCATTTTGGAAAGTAGACACCCTAAGGAAATTGCTGAATGGCATGTTGAGCCCTTGGAATTTTTTATTTTTTTTGTCCCAAGTGATTGAATAATTTTTTTTTTACAGAAAGTTGTCACTGCTATATTGCTCACACATGCCATGGTTATATGTGGAATTGCACCCCAAAATACATTTTGCTGCTTCTCCCCGAAAACCAATCACCACCTTCAGGATTTCTAAGGGCGCAAATTTTTGATTTCACTCCTCACTACCTATCTCACAGTTTCGAAGGCCCCCCCCCCCCCCCAAATGACCCCATTTTGGAAAGTAGACACCCCAAGCTATTTTCTGAGAGGCATGGTGAGTATTTTTACAGCTCATTTGTTTTTGAAAATTAAGAAAGACTTTTTTTTATTTTCAATTTTCAAAGCTTTGTGACAAAAAGCGAGATCTGCAAAATACTCACCACTCTCAGCAAATAGCTTGGGGTGTCTACTTTCCAAAATGGGATCATGTGGGGGGGGGGGTTTTGTGCCATCTGGGCATTCCATGGCCTCTGAAACTGTGATAGGCAGTGAGGCGTGAAATTAAAAAATTTTACGCCCTTAAAAAGCCTGAAGGCGGTGCTTGGTTTTTAGGCTCCCAAAAAGTCTCACATGTGGTATCCCCGTACTCAGGAGAAGCAACAAAATGTAATTTGGGGTGTAATTCCACATATGCCCATGGCATGTTTGAGCAATATATCATTTAGTGACAACTTTGTGCAAAAATAAAATACAAATTATTTTTCCTTCAACTTATGTCAAAATATAGAATATTCCATGGACTCGACATGCCTCTCAGCAAATAGCTTGGGGTGTCTACTTTCCAAAATGGGGTTATTTGGGAGGGGGGGTTTTGAACTGTCCTGGCATTTTATGCACAACATTAGGAAGCTTATGTCACACATCATCCACTCTTCTAACCACTTGAAGACAAAGCCCTTTCTGACACTTTTTTTGTTTACATGAAAACATTTTTTATTTATTTTTTTGCAAGAAAATTATGTTAAACTCCCAAACATTATATATTTTTATAAAGCAAATAACTTACAGATTAAAATGGTGGGTGTTGCATTTTTTTTTTCCACACAGTATTTGCGCAGCGATTTTTCAAACGCATTTTTTTGGGGGGAAATGCACTTTTTTTTAATTTTAATACACTAAAACACACTACATTGCCCAAATGTTTGATGAAATAAAAAATATGATCTTAGGCCGAGTACATGGATACCAAACAGGACATGCTTTAAAATTGCGCACAAACGCGCAGTGGCGTCAAACTACATACATTTTTAAAAGCCTTTACAGGTTACCACATTAGATTTACAGAGGAGGTCTACTGCTAAAATTACTGCCCTCGAGCTGACCTTCGCGGTGATGCCTCACATGCATGGTGCAATTGCTGTTTACATATGATGACAGACCGGCGCTTGCGTTCGCCTTTGCGCAAGAGCAGGGGGAGACGGGGGTGCTTTTTTTTTTTTTTTCCTTCTTTAGTTCTTTATTTTGCTTTTTTATTTTATTTTTAAACTGTTCCTTCCATTTTTATTATCTCAGGGAATGTAAATATCCCCCTATGATAGCAAAAGTTAGTGACAGGTACTCTTTTAAAAAAAAAAAAAATTGGTGTCTATTAGACCCTAGATCTTTCCTCTGCCCTCAAAGCATCTGACCACACCAAGATCGGTGTGATAAAATGCTTTCCCAATTTCCCAATGGCGCTGTTTATATCCGGGGGGGGGGCATTCCCTCCCACTGCTTGTAAAAGCAGTCTAGAGGCTAATTAGCCGCTAGGATTGCTTTTACATGAAAGCCGACCGCTGGCTGAAAAGAATGATACCAAGATGATACCTAAACCCGCAGGCATCATTCTGGTATAACCATTCAAAGTCCAGCAACATACCAGTACGTTGCTGGTCCTTGTTGGACATGTATTGTAATCTTTTTATTTTTATTTTTTAATATGCAGCCTGTTGGCTTAACAAAAAAGAGATTAATCGGTGGGTAAGCCCACCATTAGAATACCTCCCTTCATCCACCCACTTCTAATGATGGGCATACATGCACCATTTATATATGCCGAAGCATGGGGGCATCCTCCCGCAAAAAAGTTATGCCGCGTACACACGGTCGGACTTTTCCACGGGCAAGCCTCCGTCTGAATTTCGACCAGATGTACGCGGCATTAGGAGCAAAATCGCTCTGCTGCCCCCATGCTTCGGCATATGTTTTTTTTTTTTTAACTGTGGTGATGAAATCACCTCCTACAGCATTGGAGTCACGGCTTTATGTATCGTGGGAGCAAACGCTGTTGCTGTCAAGATAAATAAATCCGCGCTGCAACTGAATGACGTACCTGCTAAGCAAATGATGGTTAACATTAAAACAAAGTAACATTACAGTATAACAGTAAGACCTTACCATACCTGCAAAGCAAATACCAAAAAAAAAATACATTTTTTTTAACGCAACCTGTGCCTAAAATATATATATATATATATGCCGAAGCATGGGGGCATCCTCCCGCAAAAAAGTTATGCCGCGTACACACGGTCAGATTTTTCCACGCGCAAGCCTCCGTCGGAATTTCGACCGTATGTACGCAGCATTGGGAGCAAAATCGCTCCTCCGCCCCTGCTGCCCCCATGCTTCGGCATATATGCTCTTTTTTTTTTAACTGGTGGTGGTGAAATCACCTCCTACAGCACTGGAGTCACGGCTTTATGTATCGTGGGAGCAAACGCTGTTGCTGTCAAGATAAATAAATCCGCACTGCAGCTGAATGGCGCACCTGAAAACAAAAAATTACATACCTGAAAAGCAAGCATGATAAAACATTGCAGAATAGAATACAGTAAAAAAGAGCAGAATAGAGAGAGAGAGAGAGAGAACAATAAAACTACTATTACTCTTTCGTCCATGGACCGACACAGCTTCTCTATTGACAAAGTGGGTATTATCCGTTAATTAGGAGTGACTAGGCAGAAAAACTTGTAAAAAGTGTTGCATCACACCTTCTACAGTACCGCCCAGGGGGCGGACCCTCTGGGTATACCCTCTCAGTCTGCATCTTCGCAGATAAGTTTTTTTCTGTCTAGCAAGGAGTAGGACATGGCTCCCTTCGGGCCCATTGGTCCGGGAAAAAAGATATATATATATATATATATATATATATATATATATATATATATATTTTTTTTTTTTGCTACATTTGTTGTTTGCTGCGATCTTCGATCAACTGCCGACTGGGTGACAGGCTGGATCCTCGATCCTTGTAGTCTCCCCAGTTTCGGCCATCGAGCGTGTGCCGACCCTAGCTACGCGCTGGGTTTTCCACGACATGCCCGCCGCTCCACGGGTGGCCGGTGAGCTTGCGCTCCAGGGCCTGCATCGGACCGCTCAGCTTCGGCTGACCTTACGGCCGAGTCGCAGCAGCCTGGCCGGTGAGCTTACGCTCCAAGGCTTGCATCGGACCGCTCAGCTTCGGCTGACCTTACGGCCGAGTCGCAGCAGCCTGTCCGGTGAGCGTCATGCTCCAGGGCATACATATGATCGTCCCTTCTGGGTCCAATCACAGCATGCCTGGCCAACAGTCACCTTCCGTGCGCGGACGATGATCTGTTTGGAATGTCTTCCAGCAGAATACATGCAGGATAGGTAAGTAAAACTCCCCTGCTCGGCTGGGTGATTTAGCTGGACATTCCTGGAGAGATCAAGTAAGTGGTTGTGGCCCCTTTCTTCCCTCTCTCCCTGCCTTTCCCTCCTCCCTGGGCTTCTAGCTAAAGGTTGCTGGGTGCTGGGGGTCACCTAGGGGGTCCCACTGGAGCGGGGCTGGCTGTAACTAACATTTAAAAGAAATGTCATTTTTTTCTTACCTGTGTTTGTGTCCTTCCTCCTCCATGCGGTCGGCGGCCATTTTGAGGTGGTCCATGCCAAGTTTGGCCTCTTGTGACTGCCCGGCGGCCATATTCCTGTGGTTCGGCCACACCCACTGGCCCCTATCAGCTGATCGGCGGCCATGTTTGTCCACCCTGTATGCAGATATTGCCGTTCGGCGGCCATCTTTTTGTGGGCTATGGCTGCTTGACCTCTATCTTCTGTCGGCGGCCATTTTCTTAGAGCCCACATTATCTTCCATACAGACGTTTTTGGCAACCATTTTTCGAGAGCCTCCGGCCTCTAGGGTGCATTACACTGGCGTGAAAATTCACACAGGAAGTGCTGATAAAAGAAGCAGACTGACACAGCAGCAGAGGGACAGCATCACAGGCGCAGCATAGCAGTACCTATCCAGGGTGGTGAGTCCTCTGGGTGACCCGGCCTCTCTGCAGCACAGGAGGGTGGCCTATTGATATCTTGCCTGGAGCCCTGTGAGTGTCAGCGTGTGGTCAGCATGACATCTGAGCCAGATGTCTTCTCCCCTGAAACACCAAATTTAGCAGCTGGTGCCCCTGAGGTGTCTATGAGCGCTATGACTGCAATCCTAGAGGCGTTTGCTGCCAGGGTGGAAGCAGCACACGGGAATACAGGGGGTAGTAAACGCCCCGTCCCCTGCAAGCTTCTGGGGATAATTCTGGTGCAGAACCAGGTCCAGCTACGGCTCGGGGCCCAGATTCTGACGCATCAGAGACTGCAGACCGTGACCGGACAGTGAGAATGACTCAAAGTCCAGGTCAGTACGCGAGACGGCTTTGGTATCTGACCTTATTACTGCAGTGCGGGATATGCTAAAATAGGAAAATACTGCAGAAGCAGCAGAGACTCCGGTCCACTTGGGTTTCATAGACCTGCCCGCACTGCTAAGGTGTTCCCTTGTGTGTCTCTTGATAAACTCTTATACAAGGAATGGAAGAACCCACTGAGGGTCTTTACAGCCCCAAAGAGGTTTGCGGTACGGTACCCCTTTTGAGGAGACTTTTCTGAAGAAATGGACCTCTCCCCCCTATAGTGGACCCTCCGGTGTCCAGACTTAATAGAGCCACCACAATTCCTGTAGAAGGGGCTCCTGTTTTCAAGGACCCTGTGGATAAGAAGGCTGAAGCACTCGCTTGCTACCTATACTCAGTGGTAGGCTCGGCAGTACGCCCGGCATTGGCGGGGGCCCTAGTGTCTCACACACTTACTGAATGGGCAAGATTGCTACTCCAGGGGTTAAGGAGCGAGATGCTCCTCCTGATGAGATAACATTGGCCGACCTGTTGGTCCAGGGCCTTAGGTTTGTCTGCGAGTCAGACATGAATACTATTCCCCTGCTGTCTAAAACTTCGGTTTATGCAGTAGCAATACGCCGCCTGATCTGGCTAAAAGGCTGGTCTGCGTACCAGACTTCCAAGAAAGCCCTGTTGGATCTGCCTTTTAAGGGCGACAGACTTTTTTTGGGGCTTCTCTGGATGACATCATCAAGGATGCCACAGGAAGTAAAAGCACTTTGCTTCCCCAAATTAGCAAGGGTAAGGGGCCACGCCAAGGGCAAGGGCCCTCCTTTACTGCACACAAGTGGTTTTTTCGTCCCCCTAGGGCGACAGGGAAAAGACCCCAGGCCGATAAAGCGCCTGCCCAAGGACAAAAGCGTCCCTGGTCCCGCATACCCAATAAGCCTGCGGACAAATTTGCGTCCGCATGAAGGTCCACCCCCACCCAGCTCTCGGGTGGGGAGACGTCTTCGCAAATTCGCGACTCAGTGGACAGCACTAATCTCCGACAGGTGGGTTTGCGAAGTAATCTCCTCAGGCTACAAGATAGAGTTTCTCTCTTGTCCACCGGACAGATTCAACACCTCCAATCTCCAGCTACTACCGACCCGTCGGGAGGCCCTGTATGGGGCGGTCCATGGTCTACTGGAACGCGGGGTAGTTATTCCAGTTCCAGAACTGGAACGGGGTTTTTACTCAAATCTGTTCATTGTGCCGAAGAAGGAGGGGGTTCGTCCAAGCTTGGATCTCAGAGCCCTCAATTGCTTTGTGAAGGTACAAAGTTTTCGGATGGAGTCGGTTCGATCTGTAGTCACGGCTCTCCATCCGGGGGACTTTCTGGCCTCCTTGGACATCAAGGACGCATACCTGCATGTCCCCATATACTCCAGACACCAGAGGTTTCTGTGATTTGCTATCGGGAAGGACCACTACCAGTTTGTGGCCCTCCCGTTGGGCCTTGCCTCAGCATCCAGGACGTTCACCAAGGTGCTCGCTCCGATTCTGGCACTTCTAAGACAGCGGGGTATCGCTATCACAGGCTACTTATACGACCTTCTGCTGAAGGCCCCTTCAAGCTCAGAATTAGAGGTAAGCGTGTCCATTACCTGTCAGACTCTTCGAGACTGTGGTTGGATACTAAACACGCAAAAGTCAGTATTGGTGCCCACTCAACGCCTAGGGTACCTGGGGTTGATTCTGGATTCTTCAGAGGCAAAGGTATTCCTCCCTGTGGAGAAGTTGCAGACCCTCCGGGCGGCAGTACGGCAGCTGACTTCCAGGAATTGGTCGTCACTCCGTTTTTTGCATGCGAGTGTTGGGCCTCAGGGTAGCCTCCTTCGAGGCGGTTCCATATGCTCAATACCACACTCGAGTGTTACAGAAGGAAGTTCTGTCCAGATGGAACAGTTGTCCATCATCTCTGGATTATCAAATCCGAGTGAGCCACATAGTCAGGAGATCCCTGGTATGGTGGCTGACAGCACCGGCTCTAATGGCCGGGAAGTCATTTCTTACGGTTTACTGGATAGTGATCACGACGGACACCAGCCTTACAGGTTGGGGGGGAGTCTGGGGTGTTCAGTCGGCGCAAGGTCGCTGGACCCCAGAGGAAGCCCTCCTGCCGATTTAATGTCCTGGTAAGCCGGGCGATCAGGCTGTGCCTCTTCAAATGGTCTCAGAGGCTGCAAGGGCGTCCAGTCAGGATCCAGTCAGACAACGCCACAGCAGTGGCATATGTCAATCATCAAGGAGGAACAAGAAGCTCAGCTGCAACATCGGAGATCGCTCGCATCCTGAAGTGGGCAGAGAGGAGCGTACCGGCACTGTCGGCTGTGTACATTCCGGGTGTGGAAAACTGGCAGGCGGACTACCTGAGCCGCCAGATGCTGGACCAGGGAGAAGGGTCCTTACACCCGGAGGTGTTCCAACTCCTCTGCCAAAGATGGGGCACACCAGACGTAGATCTTCTGGCTTCCCGACTCAATCGGAAGGTATTGAGATTTGTGGCCCGGTCAAGAGACCCATGGGCAGACGCAACGGACGCGTTGGTAGCATTGTGGGGTCAGTATCGGCTAATCTATGCCTTCCCTCCCTTAAGGCTTCTTCCTCTTCTGCTCCGCAGAGTGGAGGCAGAGGGAATTCCAATGATCCTAATCGCTCCAGATTGGCCTCAGCGTCCTTGGTACGCCGATCTAGTACGTCTGGTAGCAGACGTCCCCTGGCGCCTACCACTACGGAAGGACCTGCTATCGCAAGGTCCCATATTCCATCCTGCTTTACAGTCATTGGCTTTAACGGCATGGCTGTTGAGAACCAGGTACTGAGAGACCGGGGCCTGTCAGACTCAGTAATCTCTACTATGAGAAGTGCTCGGAAACCGTCCTCTAGGAAGGTCTATCACCGCACTTGGAGGGCCTACATCTCCATGTGTGAGGAAATGAAATGGCATCCGCGTACCTATTTGGTTTCCAGAATCCTGCTGTTTTTACAGCATGGGGTGGACCAAGGGCTTGCCCTAAGTACGATTTAAGGGACAGATATCTGCCCTGGCTGTCTTTTTTCAGCGACCCCTGGCGACTCACTCTCTCGTGAGTACATTTGTGCAGGGGGTCCGACATGTGGCCCCTCCGGTCCGTCCCCCGTTACCTCCGTGGGACTTGAACCTGGTCCTCTCGGTGCTTCAGAAGGCACCGTTTGAGAATATTAGAGATATTCCCCTGTTGACACTTTCTCAGAAAGTGGTCTTTTTGGTGGCTGTTACGTCAGTTAGACGAGTCTCTGAGCTGGCAGCCTTGTCCTGCAAGGCTCCCTATTTGATTTTCCACAAGGATAAGGTGGTGCTGCGGCCGCAGCCTTCCTTTCTTCCGAAAGTCGTTTCGGCTTTTCATCTCAACGAAGACATTGTACTTCCATCCTTGTGTCCTCAGCCGTCGAATCCTAAGGAGTCGGCGTTGCATTCCTTGGACATTTTCCGAGCTTTGAGAGTATACATATCTGCTACTTCCCTGTTCCGGAAGTCAGACTCACTGTTTGTTTCGGTGGCTGGTCCCAAGAAGGGCCAAGCAGTCTCATCGGCCACCATCTCTAGGTGGATCCGACAGATAGTAATCCAGGCTTACGCCTTAAAGGGTCAGGCGCCCCCCTTTCCTGTCACGGCGCATTCGACCAGGGCAATAGGTGCCTCTTGGGCTTTCCGACATCAAGCGTCTGTTTCCCAATTATGTAAAGCGGCGACTTGGTCGTCCGCTCACACGTTCACAAAATTCTACAAAATTGATGTAGGTGCATCTTCGGATGCCTCTTTTGGCCGCAAGGTTTTGCAAGCGGCTGTTTAGAGTTGCAACTCCTCCGTTGGAGGAGTGCTGTTTTGTGTTTGGGGTGAAGTTTATTTTTATGTTGTTACCACCCCTCGTTTTTTTTCTGACACTGCTTTGGGACGTCCCACTTTGTCAATAGAGAAGCTGTGTCGGTCCATGGACGAAAGAGTAAATAGGATTTTTTACTCACCGTAAAATCCTTTTCTCTGAGTCCATGGACCGACACAGCACCCACCCCTCCTTTTTAAGTTTGTACTGCTTTTTGACGAACTGATCTGCGAAGATGCAGACTGAGAGGGTATACCCAGAGGGTCCGCCCCCTGGGCGGTACTGTAGAAGGTGTGATGCAACACTTTTTACAAGTTTTTCTGCCTAGTCACTCCTAATTAACTGATAATACCCACTTTGTCAATAGAGAAGCTGTGTCGGTCCATGGACTCAGAGAAAAGGATTTTACGGTGAGTAAAAAATCCTATTTTTTGTTGTTTTATTTTATATTTTTGTGTTTTTGTTTTAAAAAAAAAAAAAATTCTTTGTAACGGTTCGGGTCTTTCAAACTGCGATGGCATCTTGGGAGACCCTGTGTAAGTGTGTCCTATACTGTGCATTGCTGTACCCTACGCTAAAACTTCACTAGTGTGTGGAAGCGTTCAAAACATTTACCAATGCAAAGACCAGGATCGTCAGGACAGCATGGACAATAACTGGTGTCATGCCTAAATCCACGCTTGCTACAGACACGACATCTTATTTGGGGGGCTTGTTGGGTAGGGGTACTAGGGGAGCACATACGGAAAATGCCTCTCATGCAGCCGGCTTACTGCATTTGGTTGGGGATGGTGAGGTGCAGAACCGCCTGGATACAGGAGGTCTGACTATCTCATCCTGGAATTTTAGGAGAGATAAAGTCCTGCCTGAAGCTCTGTATAGCACAAGAGCGTTCAGCAAAGCCAATTGAAATAAGGATAGAGACACTTTTTTTGTACCAGCGTCTCGCCTTACAGGCAATGTGATACGGCGCCAACAACTGGTCGTTGAGGTCCGCCCCTCCCATTTTTTGGTTATATTGGTGGACACAGAGAAGTTTCTCCAACACCAGTCGCCGTATGAATTTGGACTGTCCTGTGTGCGTGAAGGGAGGTAAGAAGGAAAACATTCTTATTATCCCTCCACTTCACAGTGAGCAAATTATTACACTTCAAGCAGGCTCTCTCCCCCAGCCTAAGACGAGAATCTACAAGCCCCTGGGGAAAGCCCCGGCGATTAGGTCGCACGGTGCCACATGCTCCAATCTGATGATCAAACAAGTGACTAAACCGTGTAATAATTGTCCACATACAAGTACCCCTTTCCGAATAAGAGTGACACCAAGTTCCACACTATCTTGCCAGCGCTCCCTATGTAATCTAGGCAGTTCTCCAGCTCTATGTGACTGTCTTTTCCCTCATAAACCATAAAGCTCCATACATAGCCTGTTGCTCTGTCACAGAACTTATAGAGCTTGACCCCATATCTGGCACGCTTGCTGGGAAGGTACTGTTTGAAAGACAAGCGGACAGAAAATTTAATCAGGGACTCATCAATGCAGACAACTTGATCGGGAGTAAACAAGGCTGCAAAATGTTCGTTTGAAGTGGTTTATGAGGGGCCGAATTTTGTAGAGTCGATCGTATTCAGGGTCTCCATGTAGACGACAAAGTTCATTGTCGTTGAAGTGCATGAACTGCAAGATCTGCTCATATAGTTTCCTGGACAGGGAGGCAGAGAACACGGCATATGGTCAATTGGGCGCGTGGACCAATAGGCGCGCCAAATGACGAGAATTTGTGTGCCCATGTTGAGGGAAAGGCCCAGAAAGGTTTTTAATTCGGAAACCGTAATTGGTTTCCAATCTCTGGCAATGGAAGGCAACTGGGGATTAGCGACGATGAATTGACCAGCATTTAAATTATTCTGGTCCACAATTGATCTATAGAGATCTTCCGTGAAAAACAGCGAATAATAATCAAGTGGCGTAAAATCAGCTATTTCCACCTGAATAACGGGTTGGCCAGTGAATGGGGGAAGTACGGGTTCTGCAGAAGTGTTGGGCACCCAATCAGGATAGGTGAATTCTGCAGGAAGGGCCTGCCTTTGTCTTCTTCTTGTTGGCAGCGGGACACTACTTGTGCTTGCCACCTTGAACTGCACTTATGGGACTCACCACGTCACTGCAGTGCTGGATGTACGTCCAGGGTGTACTAGGCCGCTGGCACCAGAAGGAATAGCGGCGCTAGTACTTCTCTGTTCCATAATACGAGAGCCCTGCGGTTCTTGCTCCTCAACATCAGAAGATCGGGATCGGGTACGCCTGACCTTAGCTCTGACGACGAAGATGAGGTCCCTGCTATCTGACATGGAGCCACTGTCTTCTACGGGGTTGTATTCTGAGCTGGAATCTGACAGATGCGTAAACTCCTCTTCACTATCTGTCATGCTCAGAATCTCGTAGGTCTCTTTACTAGTGTACCTTCCATTTGCCATTTTGGGCTCTAAATTTAGTGGTACACTAGTAAGGATTCACAGGTAAAAAAGCACCTGTCGGCAAATGTATAAAAAGCTACCAAAAAACTGTTGGCGATCGCAGGGATCAGGCCTGTCTCTGCGAACGCTGCAGTTATGTGTGTTGTGTTTTGTAAGTGACAGTGATCAATCGATACTGCACTTTGGTGGGCTGGGTGGAGGGGCCAAACGCAGGTGCTAGCAGGTATCTGGGCTGATCCCGCTAACAATGCGTTTTTGGGAACCCTAAACTGCTGGGGACGCTAGTATAGATCTGATCAGATATTGATCTGTTCAGATACTATAACACTAAGGGAGGTGTATGCTTTGCGTGTGGGTGTTAGCGTTACTGGCACTACCCTGACCCTAAAACCCAATTGAAATCACCCGCCGGGCGATCAGGGGGTTAAACCTTTATTGGGTTATATACGGCAGGTGCCCTGATGCTATAAAAAGCAAACTAACAAACCAGCGTCACCCGTAACACTTGTACGGTGATCACTGGTGAAAGGGTTAACTAGGGTCAATCAGGGGGTTAAAACCTTTATTAGGAAATATATTGGGGTACCTAACGCTATATAAAAACCTGACTGGTAACCTAAATAACTGGCTAACCAGTGTCACCAGTGACACTTATACGGTGATCACTGGTGAAAGGGTTAACTCTAGGGGCAATCAGGGGGTTAAAACCTTTATTGGGTTGTATATGGGGGTACCTGACGCTATAAAAACCTGGCGGCGAACCTAAAAAAAATACTGGCTACCTAGTGGCACCAGTGACACTAATACAGCGATCAGAAAAACGATCACTTAGTGACACTGGCAATAGGGGGTGAAAGGGTTACCTGGGGGGCGATCAAGGGGTTAAACCTTTATTAGGGGGTGGTTAGGGGGCTACCCTGGACCTAAAGGGGCCTAAACCTAACTGCCCTGCAAGTTTTTACTGTCGCAGATGACACTAAATGCAGTGATCAGTAAATAAATGATCACTGCAATCAGTGACACTGTGACTGGGGGCTGGGGGGTGAAATGTGTGCTGGTGTCAGTGTAGTTTTGGTGCACTAACCTGATGTCTTCTCTCCTCGGCGCTATGGACGAAAAGAGCGCCGCATGGAGAGATGACATCACTTCCTCCTGCCTGTGTTTACATTACGTTGATGTGCCATTCTGCCGACGTATATGCACATGCGGCGGTCGTTAAGTGGTTAAAGGCTGAAACCGGCATTTAGAAACGCCCGTTTTGCCGTGATTGCAGCACCGTTAAGCGGCGTTTTACCGCGTTTGCGTCTATAAGCGTTTCGTTAAACATCATAAGACCCTCCCTAAGCTCAAATTTTTTTATTATTTAACCATTTCAGCCATTTTGTGAGACCAGAGTGCGTAGCAGCAGCTGAGAGAGCAGCAGTGTACTTGTATTTAGCCACGTCACCTGCCACAAGTTGTGGATTGTCCACTTGCCACGTCACCTGCCACAAGTTGTGGATTGTCCACTGGCCACGTCACCTGCCACAAGTTGTGGATTGTCCACTGGCCACGTCACCTGCCACAAGTTGTGGATTGTCCACTTGCCACGTCACCTGGCCACATCACTTGCCACAAGCTGTGGATTGTCCACTTGCCACTTTCCCTGCCACAAGCTGTGGATTGTCCACTTGCCACGTTCCCTGCCACAAGCTGTGGATTGTCCACTTGCCACGTTCCCTGCCACAAGCTGTGGATTGTCCACTTGCCACGTTCCCTGCCACAAGCTGTGGATTGTCCACTTGCCACGTTACCTGGCCACATCACTTGCCACAAGCTGTGGATTGTCCACTTGCCACGTTACCTGCCACAAGTTGTGGATTGTCCACAATGCAATGCAAGCAATTCGGTTTTTATTTTTTAATGGTTTTTCATCATTTGCCATAGTTTTTGAGATTTCTAATGTAAAAAAAAGTCACCTTTTAAAAACGCTTATAAACGAAAACGCAGCAAAACGCCGGTACCGCGTTTAGCTGTGTTTTTTGCGCCTGAAACGTGGAAAACGTTTGCGTCTGAACCCATTTTTTTGCTTCTGGAAAAACTAGGTTAAACGCAACTGCCTAAAAACGGCAATAAACGAGACTGTGTGCATGGACACCTAGAATAACATTGAATGTGTTCAGGAGCGGTTGAAAAAAGTGTCCAACTGCTTCTGAACACGCGTTTAACAGTGTGCATGGGGCCTAAAACTGACACTTAAAAGCAACTACCATTTTCACCAGGTTAGTTAACTTTAAAAAATAAATGCCCAAATGTTTCAAGTCTGATTCATAAATGTATTTATTGCATTGACACGTTGCTGCTAGACGGGTAGCATTTTATAAAGAGGAAGTCGGCAATGGCAGCTGCTTTTATTATTTCAGTATTGGTTCTTAATGCAATCACTGGTTACATTATGCACCCAAATCACTTGGTAAGATGCGATTTATTCTTTGCATGTTACCATTTGAAATAAACTTACACGCAGCTAACCCCCATGGGGCAGCACAGAATACTAATATCTAGAATGTATATGAAATGCTACTTCTGCTCAATAAGCTTCTGCAATAGGGTTTTACTTACCAGTAATAATTTTTACACAGCTGTATTAGATGTCACACCTAAACACTAGAGTATTGTTGCGTATATGTGCCTTTTTTAAAACTTTCTTTAGCTAGTAACTGTATATTTCTAGATACAGATTGACTGACTGTGTTTGCAACTTTTTTTGTGGTTTACTCAACTTGAGTTTTCCCTATAATGACCGGATGATTCATAAGCGTTCTACAAATGTTCTTTACAGTAGGACTTGGTTCAGTACATTGTCAACTTCATTATAGCAAGATGTTTTACTCCAGAAGAGGGGTCAGTGTGCATTTTCACTTTTACAGTCAAATTTAAGAAAACCCCCACCATGTTATGTGTTCTTAGTCACACAGCATGCTTAAAATAAATAAATATAATCTTTCCTAATTAGTGCACTCTTAGGAGAAGGTGTCATGGGGCAAGCATTGTCATGGGGCAAGCATTGTCATGGTGAAAGCATTCCTCAAGTTCAGACTGAGTTTGTATAAATGCTTAATACGGGTTGAGTTTCCTCTCATTAACATGCAAAAGCGCTTACCCTTTTGTTAGGACAGACGGTGCTCAAATCTAGTTTACAACTGATAATGAGACTTTCCAGCACAGTACAAACAAGGTGAATTATGGCCCCTCATACACAAAGAATTAAGTAGGATTTTTCAGTGCTAGATTTTTTATTATATATTTTTTTAAGCTATATGAATGAGAACATATAAGAAATATACATTAGGTGTTATCTTAATTTGGCTGCAAAAGTGGAAATAAACTATAAGCTGCCTTGCATTAGAAATGACACAGAATTTGTTAGAATAATCCTATTGCAGACACATAAAATACTTTTTTGTCTTTCTTTTTTATGATGCTGTATTCTCACTGTGCTTTTATTTCAGCTGAGGGCAGACCGGACTCTGCTGTTAACCTCACTACCAATGGCACAAACAGTATTAGTATGTCTGTGGAGCTTAACGGTATTGTATACACAGGTGAGTCAATAAAGTGTAACTAAGAGCCCTTTCACACTGATGTGCTCTTATATAGCTTGGGGCCATTTCACACTAACGTGTTTTTGATGCATTTCTATTGCCTTACAATGGAAAGTGCTGTTTATACCAAAGATGCAGCATGCAGGACTTTGTCGCCCTGGAAAAGGGCAACAAAAGCACACCAGTGTGAAAGGGCCCTTAAACTGGTTCTTGCCTTGACATTTATCTAAAGGGTCTTCTGACACCAACCTTTAGCATCATAGAGGCTCCGCATATGTATTACAGTTTTCCAAGTTTGGAAACAATGGTTTTTGATCTGCAATGCATGTAAAATCTGACACTATGGTCTTATTGTGTCCAAATACTTTTTTATAGCTTTGTGCCACGCATTCGTTATCACTGAAAATAGCTCAAGCTGTGTGTGTGTGTATACATATTGGGACACCTGCCTTTACACGCACTTGAACTTTAATGGCATCCCAGTCTTATAATAATGTATGTTCATTATGCCAGTGCCCAAAGAAAGGTCCATAAAGACATAGATGAGCGAGTTTGGGGTGAAAGAACTTAAACCTGATAGAACATCTTTGAGATGAATTAGAGCGAAGACTGCGAGCCAGGCCTTTCCTTTTCCACATTAGTGCCTGACCTCACAAATGCGCTTCTGGAAGAATGGTCAAACATTCCCATAGACAAACTCCTAAACCTTGTGGGACAGCCTTACCAGAAGAGTTGAAGCTGTTTAGCTGCAAAGGGTGGGCCAACTCAATATTGAATCGTACGAACTAAGACTGGGATGCCATTAAAGTTCATGTCCCTGTAAAGGCAAGCGTCCAAATACTTTTGGTAATATAGTGTACACACACAGTACCATGCAAAAGTTTTAGGTAGATGTGAAGAAATGCTGTAAAGTAAGAATGCTTTCAAAAATATATATTTTCATTTGTTTTTATCAATTTACAAACTGCAAAGTGAGCGAACAGAAGAAAAATCTAAAATCAATATTTGGTGTGACCACCCTTTTCCAAAACAGCATCAATTCTTCTAGGTACACTTGCACACAGATTTTGAAGGACCTTGGCGGGTAGGTTGTTCCAAACATCTTGGAGAACTAACCACAGATCTTCTGTGGTTGTAGGCTGCCTCAAATCCTTCTGTCTCTATCTCAGACAGACTCAGTGATGTTGAGATTAGGGTCGTGTGGGGGGCAAAATTAAGAATGATGATTTATTCTATCAAAACTACTATTAACTGCACCAAGCCTCTGGTACTGTGGGGACTGTAGGAGTGGGGCCAGCCTGTAATGTTGCAACTGCATTGGACCCAGCATTTAGGTGAAGTCCAAGGTTTGCTGTGTAACATATTCATCAATACCTAGTGCTATACTGGTCCAAGGCAGAGTCCTACCTTTAGGGGAGCCCAGCCATCATTGGGGGGGGGGGGGGAATAGGCCTATCAGAAGTGGGCAAAGTCTGGAGGATCTTGTGGGACTGTTCGCTCTCCACCTGGATGTAAGAGGGTGACAACCCTTTAAACAGTGTACTACAGCAGATCTTGGATTTAGTTGGGGATTACCCCCTCCTCCTATTGCCTACATTACAGTTTACATTGTACGGGAGACGGTACCCTTTGTAAGTGGCAGCAACCTTTGTAATTCTAACTGGTTTCCAAGCACCGCTGCCACCTTGCTCCTCTTTTTTCTTTTTTTTTTTCTAGGGCATGTTGGTGGGCGCCATCTTTGGAATGGACACCCATGAGCATCCTTTACTATAAGACCTTTTGGGGACCTTGTGACTCCTCATTTTCTGTCCGGGCACACATTACAGTGATTCCATAAGAGGGTAAAAATACATTATATTGTCAAAATTATCGGCCGATCTCTCTTCTAAACGTGGATCTAAAAATATTCACTAAAATCCTTTCCATGCGTGTGATGGACCTGATCCTGCAACTGATCTACTCGCACCAGGTTGTCCCTTGAGGGACGCTCGGGATAACACTATCAAGGCAATCAACCTGATCCATTCTGCCCAGTTTCAAAAGACCCCATTACTGCTTCTCTGGACCGACGCAGATAAAGGCGTTCGATAGGGTGAGTTGGCCCTTCTTGGTCGAGACTCTCTGATGCGTAGGCCTGAGGGAACGGATGATGAATTGGGTCCAGGCTATTTATTCTGGTCTTTCGGCCCAAGTCAAGGTAAATGGCCATCTCTTTGCATTCTGGATAGCAAACCGGACAAGACAGGGATGCCCCCTGTCTCCTCTGATCTTCTTCATCTTGGCCCTTGAAGCTTTTCTCTGCTTCGTCGGGGACAACCCAAATATATTGGGCTTGCAAGTAGATGCTGCCCTGTCCCCCAAAATCGTGGCATACGCGGATGACCTGTTCTTCCTGACCAACCCTTTGGTATCTATCCCGAACCTGCTTTTGGAATTGAAGACCTATGAAAAACTTTTTTTTTTTCCACATCAATTATTAGTAATCTGAGGCGCTAGATCTGTCTTTGCCTCCTCCTTTACGCTGCTCCAGGTGGACTTTCCCTTTTAAGTGGGCTTCATCTCACATTAAGTATTTGGGTATCCCTTTGCCCCGCAGGGTGGAGGAGATCTTTCCTCTTAATTTCCCTCACCTTTTGACCTCTATAAAGAAGGACCTTCAGGGCTGGCAGCACGGCCTGTTTTTCTGGCTTGGGCGCTGTGGCATAGTTAAAATGAACATCATGCCTCGGTTGCTTTATCACTTTCAGGCACTCCTCTCCTTCCTTGGAGCATTAAACCGAGCTCTGGTCACCTTTCTTTGGGCACAGAAGCCAACCCCCTCCCCGGGCCAGCGCAATCTATTCTGCGACTCCCAAATTTGCAAGGTGATATGGCCTTGCCGGATGCTAATCTCTATCAATTGGGTTGCCACCTTGGATTGGTGTTGAGACAGCGCTCTGAAACAGTGTTTTAAATCTAATGCACAATACTGGTAAACTTTTTTACTTTAAAATGTAATTTTAATGTCCTATATTAACTCCAGTCTATCCGCTTCCAGCTTCTCTGGGTGCAAATGCTGATCTTCCCAGCACAGAGACCTTATGTGATTTGTAAACTTTTTTTTATTTTTTTTTTACCACTTAGAGGAAGTAAACCCTGATGGCTTTTACTTCCTCTTTATTTCCCTGCAAAGGTAAAGCATAATGGGCTACTAAGCATCGCTTACCTGAAAACTAAGCCTGCGATGTCCCTGCTGGCTGGAAGTGTCAATCTTCAGCCCTCTTCCTTCAGGGGCCACGGACTCCAGCTCTGTGACTGGCTGGAGTCGCGTGACGTTACTCACTCGGGCGCGAGAGCCGCCAGTCACGACACGACCGTGCCCTTTCTAAAGTGCATATGCGCCGCTGACGCAAGCGTATATTGTAAATATCTCCTAAATTGTGCAGGTTTAGGAGATATATTTCCAGCACCTACAGGTAAGCCTTTAATATAGGCTTACCTGTAGGTAAAAGTGGTTGTACAGAGTTTACAACCATTTTAAGGACCGGAAGGATTTTCCCCCTTAACCACTTAAGCCCCGGACCATTTTGTTGCTAAATGACCGGGCCACTTTTTGCGATTCGGCACTGCGTCACTTTAACTGACAATTGTACGGTCGTGCGACATGGCTCCCAAACAAAATTTACGTCCTTTTTTTTCCCCACAAATAGCTTTCTTTTGGTGGTAATTGATCACCTCTGCGGACACATCGGACACTTTTGACACATTTTTGGGACCATTATCATTTTCACAGCGGTCAGTGCTATAAAAATGCACTGATTACTGTGAAAATGGCAGTGAAGGGGTTAACCACTAAATGGCGCTGTAGGGGTTAAGTGTTCCCTGCATAGTGTTTCTTACTGTAGGGGGGGTGGGCTCTGTGTCACATGACACTGATCTCCGCTCCGAGTACACGGAGCCAAGATCAGTGATTTTGTCACTAGTCAGAGCAAGGAGATGCTTGTTTACACAAGCACCTCCCCGCTCTATACCTCCGTGAGACGATCGCGGAGATCCCCGCGGCGATCGAGGCCGCGGGACCCGCGGTCTGACTCACGGGGATGGCGGCAGGGTCGCGAGGGCGACCACACGGACAGGCATTTTAATGGGACGTACAGGTACGTTGATATGCCTGTCCGTGCCATTCTCCTGACGTAAATCTACATGGGCCGGTCCTCAAGTGGTTAATGACTAGGCCATTTTTGCGATACGGCACTGCGTTGCTTAATTTCGCGGTCGTGCAGCGCTGTACCCAAACAAAATTTATGTCCCCTTTTTTCCCCCCACAAATAGAGCTTTCCTTTGGTGGTATTTAATCACCTCTGCGTTTTTTTTTTTTACTTTTTGCGCTATAAACAACATTGACAATTTTGGAAAAAAATGAAAAGATTTTTTGCTATAATAGCCAAAGAAATTAATTTCTTCCTCCGTTTCTACATATTTTTGCTAAAAATGGCAATAAGCGTATATTGATTAGCGTGAAAGTTATAGTGTCTACAAAATAGGGGATATATTTCTGCCATGTTTATAAACAATTTTTTTTTACTAGTAATGCCGGTGATCTGCGATTTTTAGCGGTACTGCGACATTGCTGTGGACAGATCGGACACTTTTTTTTTGGACCATTGACATTTATTCAGCGATCAGTGCTAAAAAATAGCCATGTATGGTCATTGGTAGGGAAGGGAATAACGGGGCGATCAAGGGGTTAAATGTGTGTCCTAGGGAGTGTGAGGGGATGGGACTGCCTGGAGGAGGAGACATATCGCTGTTCATAACCGGTATGAACAGCAGATCTGTCTCCTCTCTCCTGACAGAACGGAGATCTGTCTGTTTACATTGACAGATCTCCATTCTCTCTCGAGCGATCGCGGGTGCCTGGTGGACATCGCAGCTGCCCGGCACACGCTTTGGCTCCGTTGCTGCTCCTCTGGCGGTGCAAGCGCCCCCCTAGTGGTCTTAAAGTGGCCGACGTACAGCTTCAGCGATTTGCCCAGGGGAGCCAACCTGCTGCAGTCTAACTGCGTTGGCTGGTACTTAAGTGGTTAAATAATGTGTCATACTTACCTGCTCTGTGCAGTGGTTTTGCACATGGCAGTCCGGATCCTCCTCTTCTGGGGTCCCTTGCGAGCACTTTTGTCTCCTTTTGCCTTCTGAGTGAGGGCTCAATCCCCAGCCACACTGTGCTTCTGTTGACAGTGTGGCAGGGTCTCGCTCCCTCCTCACAGGCTGTGATTGACAGCAGCAGGAGCCAATGGCACCCACTGCTGCATCTGAGTCCTGTGAGGAGGGAGAGAAAGCAGTGCTTCTGCTCCCGGGCACAGTGCTGAATCGGGATCTGGTAAGTATATACAGTTGGAGCTTGTCACAGAAGTTTTTTTTTTTACCTTAACCACTTAACGACCGCCCCATGTACATATACGTCGGCAAAATGGCACGGACAGGCACAATCACGTACCTGTACATGACTGCCTTCGTATGGGTGGGGGGTCCGATCGGACCCTCCTCCGGTACATGGGGCGGTCGGTATCGGTTCGGGAGCGATCCGTGATGAGGGGGCGGCCATTGGTTTCTGGCCACCCCCTCGCGATCGCTCCCGGCGGAAGAAATGCTTCCCCTGCCTGTGTAATGTATACACAGGCAGAGGATGTGATGTCATCTCTCCATGCGGCGCTCTATTCGTCCAGAGCGCCGAGGAGAGAAGACATAAGGTTAGTGCACGAACAGCCCACTGACACCAGGACACAAAGGCACACAATCCCCCCCCCCCCCCCCAGATCACCCCCCAGCCCCCAGTCAGTGTCACCGATTGCAGTGATCAGTAAATAAATGATTACTGCAATCAGTGACATTTGTGATAGAAAAAGTGTCAGGGCAGTTAGTGTTAGGTCCCTTTAGGTCCAGGGTAGCCCCCTAACCCCCCCCCCAATAAAGGTTTAACCCCTTGATCGCTCCCCAGGTAGCCCTTTCACCCCCTATCGCCACTGTCACTAAGCAAACGTTTTTCTGATCGCTGTATTAGTGTCGGTGGTGCCGCTAGGTAGCCAGTTAATTTTTAGGTTCGCCGCCAGGTTTTTATAGCGTGAGGTACCCCCATATATTACCTAATAAAGGTTTAACTCCTTGATCGCCCCCCAGGTAACCCTTTCACCCCCTATCACCAGTGTCACTAAGCGATTGTTTTTCTGATCGCTGTATTAGTTATGCTGGTGCCGCTAGGTAGCCAGTTATTTTTTTAGATTCCGCCAGCGTCAGGTACCCCCATATATTATCTAATAAAGGTTATAGCATCAGGTACCCCCATATATTACCTAATAAAGGTTTTAACCCCCTGATTGCCCCTAGTTTATTTACCCTCTCACCAGTGATCACCGTATAAGTGTTACGGGTGACGCTGGTTAGTTGGTTTGCTTTTTATATTGTCAGGGCGCCCGCTGTATATAACCCAATAAAGGTTTAACCCCCTGATCGTCCGGTGGGTGATATCAATTAGGTTTTAGCATCAGAGAGGGTCTGCGTCGCCCCAGGCAGCGTCAGGTTAATGCCAGTAACGCTAACACCCACGCGCAAAGCATACACCTCCCTTAGTGGTATAGTATCTGAACAGATCAATATCTGATCAGATCTATACTAGCGTCCCCAGCAGTTTAGGATTCCCAAAAACGCAGTGTTAGCGGGATCATGCCCAGATACCTGCTAGCACCTGCGTTTTGCCCCTCCGTCCAATCCAGCCCACCCAAGTGCAGTATCGATCGATCACTGTCACTTACAAAACACAACACACATAATAGCAGCGTTCGCAGAGACAGGCCTGATCCCTGCGACTCCAGTGCTGTAGAAGGTGATTTCACCACCGCAGTTAAAAAAAAAAAAAAATGGCATATATGCCGAAGCATGAGGGCAGCAGGGGCGGAGGACTGATTTTTGCTCCTAATGCCGCGTACATACAGTCGAAATTCCGACGGAGGCTTGCCCGTGGAAAAGTCCGACCGTGTGTACGCGGCATAACTTTTGCGGGAGGATTCCCCCATGCTTCGGCATATATAAATGGTGCATGTATGCCCATCATTAGAAGTGGGTGGATGAAGGGAGGTATTCTAATGGTGGGCATACCCACCGATCAATCTTTTTTTTTGTTCAGCCAACAGGCTGCATGAAAAAAAAGATTACAATACATGCCCAACAAGGACCAGCAACGTACTGGTATGTTGCTGGACTTTGAATGGTTATACCAGAATGATGCCTGCGGGTTTAGGTATCATCTTGGTGGTATTCTTTTCAGCCAGCTGCCGGCTTTCATGTAAAAGCAATCCTAGCGGCTAATTAGCCTCTAGACTGCTTTTACAAGCAGTGGCAGGGAATGCCCCCCCCCCCCACACGCATATAAACAGCGCCATTGGGAAAGCATTTTATCACACCGATCTTGGTGTGGTCAGATGCTTTGAGGGCAGAGCAAAGACCCAGTTTAAAAAAAAAAAGAGTACCTGTCACAACCTATTGCTATCATAGGGGGTATTTACATTCCCTGAGATAACAATAAAAATTTAATAAATGGAAGGAACAGTTTAAAAATAAAATAAAAAAGCAAAATAATGTCCCGCCCTGTTCTTGCGAAAAGGCGAAAACGCAAGCGTCGGTCTGGCGTCACATGTAAACAGCAATTGCACCATTTATGTGAGGTATCACTGCGAAGGTCAGATCGAGGGCAGTAATTTTAGCAGTAGACCTCCTCTGTAAATCTAATGTGGTAACCTGTAAAGGCTTTTAAAAATGTATGTAGTTTGTCGCCACTGCGCGTTTGTGCGAAATTTTAAAGCATGTCGTGTTTGGTATCCATGTACTTGGCCTAAGATCATCTTTTTTTTTTTTTTTTCATCAAACATTTGGACAATATAGTGTGTTTTAAAGTGGAGGTCCACTCTAAAAAAAAATCGTTGCACTAAAAATCCTAAAAAAAAAAAAATTCATAGAAAAAAAAGAAAATTTATACTCCCCCCTAAATGCCTGTTGCTATGCGGAAGTCCCCTAATCTGCCTCTAATGTTCCTCTTCTCCGTCCGCGGTGGGTCTCCTTCCGCTTCCTCTTCTTGTGAATGGGCCGCGCTGCCTTCTGGGAACTGTGTGTATCCCAGGAGGCAAGCCGCCCATTCACAAAGCGCCGTGCGAGTGGCGCATGCGCAGTAGGAAACGGGCAGTGAAGCCTTAGGGCTTCACTGCCTGTTTCCCCTACTCAGGATGGAGGAGCCGGGAGCCTGCCAGCAGCAATCGATCGCCGTGGCAGGACCCACATTGCGGGCGAGTAGGACAGGCAAGTGTCCTTATTCAAAGTCAGCAGCTACACTGTTAGTAGCTGCTGACTTCTTTTTTTTTATTTTTATTTTTCTCTGCACCTCCGCTTTAAGTGCATTAAAATTAAAAAAAGTGTATTTTCTTTATCGTACACCACGGGACACAGAGCTAGTCATTACATAATGGGTTAAGGGTCACCAGCGGTGATTGGACACTGGCACAACCAATGGAAGACAGTTCCCCTCCATATAACCCCTCCCATCAGGGAAGTACCTCAGTTTTTTCGCCAGTGTCGAAAGGTGTTGGACGCGTTAGGAGGTGCTAAAGGAAAGCTCTACCAAAGGGACCCTCTGGGGGTAAAAGAGCTATGCTTTCGGATCCATCCAAGACGCCTACAAATGAGCTGAATCTGGATGGGATCCGGGCCTCATCCATGAGGCGTCGCCTGTAATGTCTCTCTTCGGAGGACTGGGCTCTAAGATCCAGCACTTTCGCTATTTCGCTATAAAGTCCTGGTAAGAGTCTTGTACAAGGCCCAGGGGAGAGGTATCCTTTAAATAGGAACCCATATCCCTGAAGGTTGGCACACATAGCCCACCGTGAAGGGTGAAGTTTGGTATCTGTCTGAGATCTTTCAGCAGAAAAACCTGCGGCGTGGATAAGGTGAGATTAGAAGGTCCATAACTAGGTTGGGACCTTTTTCAAAAAGTGGATGTCTTCTTTTTTTCCACCACTGGGGGGAGTAAAGAGCTGAATATACTCACCTCACTCTGTTCAGTGTCGGCTTCGGCGAAGTACACTGCTCGTTACCTCCGCTGCTGAGCTTGCTGGGGCACCCCGATCCTCCTTTCGGTGGCCGACCAGACACCTACAGATGCAGGTAAGTGGGAACAAGGGCTGATGAGAGTCCTCTCTCACTATGGCCACCGCCATAGCGCTAAGGGGGGAGCGCGCTTTATCGGAGGGGGGGGCGAAGGCGTGCGCGGGCACGTGGCGCGCGCAGGCACAGAAACGGCGCCAAATTTAAAAGACTGTCAGTGTGAGAAGCACTGCAGCAGCAAGCAAGCTCGTTAGTTCTCTTATTCCTGGCAGAGAAACACAGCAGCTATACAGGGACGTAAGACTCCATGTGGTTGGATTGGGTACTTCCTAGAAGACATCCATGTTATGCATAGTTATGTGTTAAAAGTTGCATACTTAATGTATTTGCTAAACTGAACACGGTAGTATATGCATTTAGGTACCTTGTATTTTGTCTAAACAGTAAGCCTTCCAGGGGAAGTAATACGGACAAAAAGAGATAAGAAAGCACCACCGCCTGAGAGGAGGCTCTAACTGTGCTGACTCGGTACCTTCCTCTCCTGTGTTGCTAAATGCACCTGTTCAGGATGAGCCATTACCTCTGTCAGGTATGGCGGCTTCCCCAGTGAAGCCTGGGCCTGTATATGTCACTGAGGACACTTTATCAGCTGCCCTAAATAATCTGGAGGAAAAAATTGCTACCTTAATCGCTAAGTCCTCTAAAAAGGGACAATAAGCGAAGCAGGTCTCTTCCAGTATTGGACCTCCCTTCAGAAGTACCTGAGGGAGGAGGATGAGGAGGAGGAGGCTACATCAGCAGAGGATGAGGAGCCAGATTTTAAGGTCACAGGTACAATGCTATAGCAGTGCATTTAAGTTAACCTCTGCGGAGGTAACGGAATTACCTGTCTCCTCCCTAGGGTCATTAAGATCCCTGCAAGGTGCATGCTCCTTCCCGGTTCATCCGTTACTAGAGGATCTAATATACGCAAACTGGCAACATCCAGATAAGCGTTTCTCACCTCCAAAAAGGTTTAACATTCTTTATCCTATGGGGGAATTTTTTTTTTTTTTAAAGAAATGGAGCCTGCCTGCGGTAGTTGCGGCTATTTCTTGTGTAAATAAAAACCTGACATGTCCGGTGGATAATGTACAAGGGTTTAAAAGATCCTTCTGAGAGGAAGTTGAAATCCTCCTTCCTTTGGGCCGGCTCAATTACCCAACCTGCAGTAGCAGCAGTCGGTATGTGTCAGGTCATCAGCCAACAGGTAAAGCAGGGGCTGAAGGAACTGCCTTCAGAGCAGGCTAGAAATTGGGAAAATTTGCCTAAAGCCTTATGCTTCACAGTGGATGCCATGAGAGATTCTATCATACAGGCATCACGCCTTACACTCCAGCTGGTACAGATGCGCAGAGTACTTTGGCTTAAGCATTGGTCAGCGGAGACCCCATGCAAAAAGCTGTTGGCAAGTTCCCGTTCCATGGCGAACGCCTATTTGGGGAAGATTTAGAAAAATATATACAGAAGATCAAGTGGTAAAACGACTTTTACCTGAGAGAAAGAAAAACAAGAGATCTTGTTTTAAACGCTCTCTCTCCCCAGCTCCCGGGAAATCTGACTCCAACCAGTGACGGCGGCCTGTTTTAGCCGCCCACAAAAGCCAAGGGGCAAGCTCAGAAGAACAAGAAGCCGTGGGGTGCAAGAGCTAATAAGCAAGCCCCCAAAGCCTCTCAGTGAAGGGGCGCCCCCGCTCGGCCGAGTGGGAGGAAGGCTTTGTCAGTTCTGAGCGACTTGGTGGTCAGAAATCCAGGACAATTGGGTAGTATCCACAATATCCTCAGGGTACAAACTGGAATTTCGAGAGATCCCATCTTCTCAATTCCGAGGTTCAAGACTCTCCAAGGATCCACAAAAAAGAGAATCCTTCTTCAAAGGTTTGAATCACTTAATGGCTCAAGGGGTAGTTACAGACGTACCCCAAAAAGAGCGAGGTTCAGGTTTTTACTCAAACCTCTTTGTGATTCCAAAGCCAAATGGAGATGTCAGACCCATCCTGGATCTAAAATCCCTAAATCGGTTCCTGAACGATCGCCATTTTCGAATGGAAACGATCCGATCCGTGGCCGCCACTTTAAAGGGCGGAAAATTCATGGCGCCCATAGATATCAAGGACGCACATTTACACATACCCATCCTCCCCGCTCACCAAAGATTCCTAAGGTTTGCGGTAGAAGATCGCCACTTTCAATTTGTGGCTCTGCCGTTTGGTGTAGCCACCGCGCCCATAGTATTCACAAAGGTGCTAGCTCCTCTGTTAGCAAACCTAAGAACACGGGGCATTGCGGTAACAGCCTATCTGGACGATCTACTAGTAATAGATCAGTCAAAGGACGGATTGGGTCACGCTGTACACACTACAGTAGGATACCTGGAGCATTTAGGATGGATTATAAATTTACAAAAATCCTCTCTCCAGGCCCAAAGAAGGATAGGGTACCTGGGCATGATCATAGATACAGCCCAAAACGGGGTATACCTGCCAGAACCGAAGATACAGTCTCTGAAAGACCTGATCCACAAGGTCAAAGCAAACAAGAGGCCGTCTATTCGCCTTTGCATGAGACTATTGGGAAAGATGGTAGCCTCCTTCGAGGCGGTCCCTTACGCCCAGTTTCATTCGAGACTACTTCAAGGCAATATTTTAGCTTCCTGGAACAGGAAGAGCCAAGCTCTGGATATACCCATGCGCCTGTCCTCACAAGTACGCCACAGCTTCGATTGGTGGCTAGAAGCCAGGAATTTACGGAAGGGAAAGTCCTTCCTCCCAGTGGCCTGGAAGGTGGTATCTAGGGATGCCAGCCTATCGGGCTGGGGTGCAGTATTCGAGGAGGCTTCTACCCAGGGAACCTGGGCCAAGACTCAGGGGATCCTGCCCATCAATGTGCTAGAGATCCGGGCGGTATATCTAGCCCTCAAAACCTGGACATACAGGTTACAGGGCTACCCAGTTCGGGTTCAATCCGACAATGCTACTGCAGTAGCTTACATCAATCACCAAGGAGGCACCCGCAGTCGGGCAGCCCAAAGAGAGGTGAATCGGATCCTGGCATGGGCAGAAGAGCATGTACCTTGCCTTTCTGCAATCTTCATTCCAGGGATGGAAAATTGGCAAGCAGACTACCTGAGTCGTCAGCAGCTGCTACCAGGGAGTGGTCTCTTCACCCCGAGATCTTTCAGGCCATATGTCTGAGATGGGGAAACCCAGAGGTAGACCTGCTAGCTGCCAGGTTCAGCAAGAAATTGGACAACTTTGTGTCCAGAACGAGAGATCCTCTAGCCTACGGGACAGACGCTCTAATAACTCCATGGAATCAGTTCTCACTGATCTAGGCATTCCCTCCGATCCCTCTTCTACAAAGACTGCTTCGCAGGATCAAGGAGGAGGGAATACCAGTAATCCTAGTGGCCCCAAACTGGCCCAGGAGGCCTTGGTACGCCGAGATTGTAAAAACGGCGATAGGAAGGCCCTGGAAGTTTCCACTCCGACACGACCTGCTGTCACAGGGTCCAGTATTCCACCCTTCCTTACAAAGGCTAAAGTTGACGGCCTGGCTGCTGAGACCCACATTTTTAAAAAGAGAGGGGTCTCTGGTCCGGCTCTTTCTACGCTCATTAATGCTAGAAAGCCAGCCTCCAGACTCATCTATCAGAGAGTCTGGAGAGCATACGTTTCCTGGTGTGAATCCAGATGTTGGAATCCTCAGAAGTAGGAAATAAGTAGGATTCTTGCTTTTTGCCAGTTAGGAGTGGATATGAATTTAGCCCTTAGCACCATCAAAGGGCAAATATCGGCTCTATCAGTCTTCTTTCAGAGACCATTGGCATCTCACTCCCTAGTTCGGACATTCATTAAGGGGGTACTGAGGATAAATCCTCCAGTTAGGACTCCCTTGTGTCCATGGGATTTGAATTTGGTATTGTCAGTGTTGCAAAAGCAACCTTTTGAACCTATTCGCCATATTCCTTTAATTATATTAAGTAGGAAGTTGGCCTTTCTGATTGCTATAGCTTCTGCTAGGAGAGTATCAGAGCTAGCAGCTCTTTCTTGTAAAGAGCCTTATCTAATTTGTCACAAGGACAAAATCGTACTACGACCCCATCCGGCTTTTCTACCTAAGGTGGTGTCGGCTTTTCACTTGAATCAAGACATTGTTCTGCCTTCCTTTTTTCCAAACCCGCGGACGGCGGGGGAAAAATTATTACACTCTCTAGATCCAGTGAGAGCGGTAAAGGTGTATCTGCAAGCAACCGCTCAGATACGTAAAACAGATGTTTTGTTTATTTTACCAGATGGGCCCAAGAAGGGCCAAGCGGTATCAAAATCCACCATTTCCAGGTGGATTAGACAAGTAATTATTCAAGCTTATGGTTTAAAGAACAGGACTCCTCCTTTTCCTGTTAAGGCGCACTCTACCAGGGCGATAGGTGCTTCATGGGCAGTGCACCACCAGGCTTCGATGGCTCAGATCTGTAAAGCTGCAACTTGGCCTTCAGTCCATACATTTTCCAAATTCTATCAAATAGATGTGAAAGGACATGAGGATTCCGCCTTTGGGCGAAGTGTGCTGCAGGCAGCAGTATAGGGCTTCTGGTCCGCAAGCGGCCTGTGTTGATCTGTGTCTCCCCCCCTTCATATGAGCATTGCTCTGGGACGTCCCATTATGTAATGACTAGCTCTGTGTCCCGTGGTGTACGATAAAGAAAATAGGATTTTTATAACAGCTTACCTGTAAAATCCTTTTCTTGGAGTACACCACGGGACACAGAGGTCCCCCCCTTCTTATGGGAACCTTACTGCTTTGCTACAAAACTGAGGTACTTCCCTGATGGGAGGGGTTATATGGAGGGGAACTGTCTTCCATTGGTTGTGCCAGTGTCCAATCACCGCTGGTGACCCTTAACCCATTATGTAATGACTAGCTCTGTGTCCCGTGGTGTACTCCAAGAAAAGGATTTTACAGGTAAGCTGTTATAAAAATCCTATTTTTTCCCCAAAAAATGCATTTGAAAAATCCTGTGTTGAAAAAAAAATGCAACACCCACCATTTTAATCTGTAGGGCCTTTGCTTTAAAAAATATATATAATGTTTGGGGGTTCAACGTAATTTTCTTCTAAAAAAAAAAGGTTTTCATGTAAAGTGTCAGAAAGGGCTTTGTCTTCAAGTGGTTAGAAGAGTGGATGATGTGTGATATAAGCTTCCTAATGTTGTGCATAAAATGCCAGGACAGTTCAAAACCCCCCCAAATGACCCCATTTTGGAAAGTAGACACCCCAAGCTATTTGCTGAGAGGCATGTCGAGTCCATGGAATATTTTATATGTAGACACAAGTTGCAGAAAAAATAAAATCTTTATTTTTTTGCACAAAGTTGTCACTAAATGATATATTGCTCAAACATGCCATGGGCATATGTGCAATTACACCCCAAAATACATTCTGTTGCTTCTCCTGAGTACGGGGATACCACATGTGAGACTTTTTGGGAGCCTAGCCGCGTACGGGACCCTAAAAACCAAGCACCGCCTTCAGGATTTCTAAGGGTGTAAATTTTTGATTTCACTCCTCACTGCCGATCACAGTTTCGGAGGCCATGGAATGCCCAGATGGCACAAAACCCCCCCAAATGACCCCATTTTGGAAAGTAGACACCTCAAGCTATTTGCTGAGAGGTATGGTGAGTATTTTGCAGGTCTCGCTTTTTGTCACAAAGTTTTGAAAATGTAAAAAATAAATTTTCTTTCTTCATTTTCAAAAACAAATGAGAGCTGTAAAATACTCACCATGCCTCTCAGCAAATAGCTTGGTGTGTCTACTTTCCAAAATGGGGTCATTTGGGGTGTTTTGTGCTATTTTGGCATTTTATGGCCTTCGAAACTGTGATAGGTAGTGAGGAGTGAAATCAAAAATTTGGGCCCTTAGAAAGCCTGAAGGCGGTGCTTGGTTTTCGGGATCCTGTACGCGGCTAGGCTCCCAAAAATTCCCACACGTGGTATCCCTGTATTCAGGAGAAGCAGCAAAATGTATTTTGGGGTGCAATTCCACATATAACCATGGCATGTGTGAGCAATATATCATTGTGACAACTTTTTTTTTTTGTCATTATTCAAAATATTCAATGTGCTCAACATGCCTCTCAGCAATTTCCTTGGGGTGTCTACTTTCCAAAATGGGGTCATTTGGGGGGGTTTTGTACTGCCCTGCCATTTTACCACCTCAAGAAATGAGATAGGCAGTCATAAATTAAAAGCTGTGAAAATTTCAGAAAATGTACCCCAGTTTGTAGACGCTATAACTTTTGCGCAAACCAATAAATATACGCTTATTGACATTTTTTTTTTTTTACTAAAGACGTGGCTGAATACATTTTGGCCTAAATGTATGACTAAAATTCAGTTTATTCGATTTTTCTTATAACAAAAAGTAGAAAATATATAATTTTTTTTCCAAATTTTTGTCCTTTTTCCGTTTTATACCGCAAAAAATAATAATTGCAGAGTCAATCAAATACCATTAAAATAAAGCTCTATTTGTGGGAAGAAAAGGACGCAAATTTGGTTTGGGTACAACATTGCATGACCGCGCAATTACCAGTTAAAGCAGCGCAGTGCCAAATGGTAAAAACACCTCTGATCTTTATGCTGCGTATTGGTTCGGGGCTTAAGCGGTTAATGAACTCCAGCTTTTCCTCCCCAAAACAGGTGCATTGTGCATGTAAGTGAATCACAACCCCACTGTCAGTTTGTGTGCAACTTACCCTCTTTAGCTGTATACAGCAGGTTTCTGTGTTTATGTCACTCCTCTTCCTGGCTGAATTCCGGTTTCCTTTCTTTTCTTGTTCTGAGGGTGGGATATTTAACTGGGCAGGATTGAAATCTAATTGTGATCCTGTCAATCCGGCACAGCTAGCTTTCAGAGCAGGCTGTGTATGCAGGTGTTTCCTATTTGTTTATTGCTGTGATCTGTGAGGTGGGACTTAGGAGGTTTGGACTCTTCCTGTAGGTGTGATTGGGCAGAATTGAATGCCAATTAGGAATGCAGGAAGGGGCTGTGGAAGGAACAGAGTCTTGGAAGGATGTACAGATTGTGACATGTCACAAAGCCACAACTAAACCTAGAATGTCAAGGGTTCTGCAGACAACAGAGCAACATAGTACAGAGGTATGATCTATGCTGGGATTGATCATTTCATTCAGTTCTAGTGAAAGGAAAGTGGGAATTCAGCTTTAATGCATAGAATGCATTACGGTAAAAAACCTTCAGCCTTTAAATCACTTGCCTCTCCTGCCCAGGACTACATGTCCCATGAGGCATTGCTCCTCACACAGGAACTTACTGGCATGTATGGATGGTGTACTGAGCTGTATGTGTGCTTAACTGTGTATACTGACATGTCTGGATGGTGTACTGAGCTATATATGTGCTGTATTGGGTATTTTGACATGACATGTATGAACGGAAGGGGTGTTGAAAATAATAGTGGAATCAATGAATCGCGATGCAGCCTTGAACGATTCTGCTTCGATGCATAGAACAGCTGAATTGCAATTAAATAAATGACATCATCCTGGCGCGCCCCACCTCTCCTGGGACAGCCCTGCCAGTGTACTCTAAAGTTCATATAAAATCACTGCCAGCCCCTCTGTTTGTTGGATTTTTCCTACTCTGTGTAAGTTTTTTAAGATATTTACAGGCATGGGTTTACATTATCTCCATTCTTTCATGGACGGTCACGTGACCTCCACTGGTCACTCTCCTCCTCCCACAGTAGGTTTGTTTCGGAGGAGGAGAGTGGTCACATGACCGGCCATAAAAGATCGAAGGAGAGTGGTCACGTGACCAGCCATGAAAGAACAGAGATAAGGTATTTTAGATGGAGCGGTTTACATTGACACTTGCACACAGTAGGAGGGATCCATGAAACGGAGGGGTTGGCAGTGATGTGGTTTTTTTTTTTGTGTTTTTTTTACTTTAGAATACGCTGGCAGGGCTGTCCCAGGAGATTTGGGGACTCCTGGGAGTGCAGGGGGTCTATGTAATGTAAATGGGGCTGTGCCATTTAGTATTTACTGTTCTAAATAAATACTGTTGTCTGCTGTCTTCAGACTTTGCTACATGCAGGGAGTGGCTTTTTTATTTAACCACTTTAAGACCGGGCCTATTTTTTTAGACTTGCTTACAAGTTAAAATCATTTTTTGCTAGAAAATTGCTTGGAACCCCCAAAAATGTGTATATACAGTGGGTACGGAAAGTATTCAGACCCCCTTAAATTTTTCACTTTGTTATATTGCAGCCATTTGCTAAAATCATTTAAGTTCTTTTTTTTTTTTCCTCATTAACCACTTAACGACCGCTCACTGTATATATACGTCGGCAGAATGGCACCGACAGGCACAATCGCGTAGAGTGTACGTGATTGCCTTTGTATAGTTGGGGGGTCCAATCGGACCCCCCTCCTATACAGTGAGCGGTGGCGAAGTGTCCGGGAGTGTTCCGGGATGAGGGGGCAGCCATTCGTTTCTGGCCACCCCCTCGCGATCGCTCCCGGCGAATGTAAATGCCCCCTCTGTCTGTCAGACAGAGGGAGCAGAAGGAAGTGATGTCATCTCTGGTGCGGCACTCACGTATACCGAGCGCCGTACAAGAGAAGACATCAGGTCAGTGCACACAACACTACACTGACACCAGGACACATAGGGACATAAATCGCCCCCCCAAACACCCCAGATCACCCCCCAGCCCCCAGTCACAGTGTCACTGATTGCAGTGACCATTTATTTAGTGATCACTGCAATCAGTGACATTTGTGACTGTAAAAGTGTCACCAAAGTTTAGTCTTAGGTCCAGTGTAGCCCCCTAACCCCCCCTAATAAAGGTTTAACCCCCTGATCACCCCCCAGATAACCCTTTCACCGCCTATCACCACTGTCGCTTAGCGATCATTTTTCTGATCGCTGTCTTAGCGTCAGTGATGCCGATCGGCAGCCAGTAATTTTTTTTAGGTTCGCCGCAGATTTTTATAGCGTCAGGTACCCCAATATATTAACTAATAAAGGTTTAACCCCCTTGATCGCCCCCCAGGTAACCCTTTCACCCCCTATCACCACTGTCACTAAGCGATCGTTTTTCTAAACGCTGTCTTAGTGTCTGTGATGCAGATCGGTAGCCGGTAATTTTTTTTAGGTTCGCCGCAGGTTTTTATAGCGTCAGGTACCCCAATATATTATCTAATAAAGGTTTAACCCCCTTGATCGCCCCCCAGGTAACCCTTTCACCCCCTATCACCACTGTCACTAAGCGATCGTTTTTCTAAACGCTGTCTTAGTGTCTGTGATGCAGATCGGTAGCCGGTAATTTTTTTTAGGTTCGCCGCAGGTTTTTATAGCGTCAGGTACCCCAATATATTATCTAATAAAGGTTTAACCCCCTTGATCGCCCCCCAGGTAACCCTTTCACCCCCTATCACCACTGTCACTAAGCGATCGTTTTTCTAAACGCTGTCTTAGTGTCTGTGATGCAGATCGGTAGCCGGTAATTTTTTTTAGGTTCGCCGCAGGTTTTTATAGCGTCAGGTACCCCCATATATTATCTAATAAAGGTTTTTAACCCCCTGATTGCCCCTAGTTAACCCTTTCACCAGTGATCACCATATAAGTGTTACGGGTGACGCTGGTTAGTTAGTTTGCTTTTTATAGTGTCAGGGCACCCGCCGTGTATATAACCCAATAAAGGTTTAACCCCCTGATCGCCCGGCGGGTGATATCAATTAGGTTTTAGCGTCAGAGAGGGTCTGAGTCACACCCCAGGCAGCGTCAGGTTAGTGCCAGTAACGCTAACACCCACGCGTGAAGCATACACCCCCCTTAGTGGTATAGTATCTGAACAGATCAATATCTGATCAGATCTATACTAGCGTCCCCAGCAGTTTAGGGTTCCCAAAAACGCAGTGTTAGCGGGATCAGCCCAGATACCTGCTGGCACCTGCGTTTTGCCCCTCCGTCCAGCCCAGGCCACCCAAGTGCAGTATCGATCGATCACTGTCACTTACAAAACAAAAACACACATAACTGCAGCGTTCGCAGAGACAGGCCTGATCCCTGCGACTCCAGTGCTGTAGGAGGTGATTTCACCACCACAGTTAAAAAAAAAAAAAAAGCAAATATGCCGAAGCATTGGGGCAGCAGGGGCGGAGGAGCGATTTTGCTCCTAATGCCGCGTACATACGGTCGAAATTCCGACGGAGGCTTGCCCGTGGAAAAGTCCGACCATGTGTGTGCGGCATAACTTTTTTGCGGGAGGATGCCCCCATGCTTCGGCATATATAAATGGTGCGTGTATGCCCATCATTGGAAGTGGGTGGATGAAGGGCGGTATTCTAATGGTGGGCATACCCCACCGATCAATCTCTTTTTTCGTTCAGCCAACTGGCTGCATGAAATAAAAAGATTACAATACATGTCCAACAAGGACCAGCAACGTACTGGTATGTTGCTGGACTTTGAATGTTTATACCAGAATGATGCCTGCGGGTTTAGGTATCAACTTGGTATCATTCTTTTCAGCCTGCGGCCGGCTTTCATGTAAAAGCAATCCTAGCGGCTAATTTGCCTCTGGACTGCTTTTACAAGCAGTGGGAGGGAATGCCCCCCCCCCCCCCCGGATATAAAAAGCGCCATTGGGAAATTGGGAAAGCATTTTATCACACCGATCTTGGTGTGGTCAGATGCTTTGAGGGCAGAGGAAAAATCTAGGGTCTAGAAGACCCCAGTTTTTTCAAAAAAAGAGTACCTGTCACTACCTATTGCTATCATAGGGGATATTTAATTTACATTCCCTGAGATAACAATAAAAATGATAAAAAAAAAAAATACTTGGAAGGAACAATTTAAAAATAAAATAAAAAAGCAAAATTAAAAAAAAAAAAAAAAGCACCCCTGTCCTGCCCTGCTCTTGCCCAATGGCGAACGCAAGCGTCGGTCTGGTGTCATATGTAAACAGCAATTGCACCATGCATGTGAGGTATCATTGCGAAGGTCAGATCGAGGGCAATCATTTTAGCAGTAGACCTCCTCTGTAAATCTACTGGGGTAACCTTTAAAGGCTTTTAAAAATGTATGTAGTTTGTCGCCAATGCGCGTTTGTGCGAAATTTTAAAGCATGTCGTGTTTGGTATCTATGTACTCGGCCTAAGATCATCTTTTTTATTTCATCAAACATTTGGGCAATATAGTGTGTTTTAGTGCATTAAAATTAAAAAAAGTGTATTTTTTAACCCAAAAAATGCGTTTGAAAAATCGCTGCGCGAATACTGTGTAGAAAAAAAAAATGCAACACCCACCATTTTAATCTGTAGGGCCTTTGCTTTAAAAATATATATAATGTTTGGGGGTTCAACATAATTTTCTTGCAAAAAAAAAAATGTTTTCATGTAAACAAAGTGTCAAAAAGGGCTTTGTCTTCAAGTGGTTAGAAGAGTGGATGTAAGCTTCCTAATGTTGTGTATAAAATGCCAGAACAGTTCAAAACCCCCCCAAATGACCCCATTTTGGAAAGTAGACACCCCAAGCTATATACTGAGAGGCATGTCGAGTCCATGGAATATTTTATATGTTGACACAAGTTGCGGAAAAACGACAATTTTTTTTTTTTTATTTTTTTTTTTGCACAAAGTTGTCACTAAATGATATATTGCTCAAACATGCCATGGGCATATGTGGAATTACACCCCAAAATACATTCTGTTGCTTCTCCTGAGTACGGGGATACCACATGTGTGAGACTTTTTGGGAGCCTAGCCACGTACGGGACCCCAAAAGCCAAGCACCGCCTTCAGGCTTTCTAAGGGTGTAAATTTTTGATTTCACTTCTCACTGCTTATCACAGTTTCGGAGGCCATGGAATGCCCAGATAGCACAAAACCCCCCCAAATGACCCCATTTTGGAAAGTAGACACCCCAAGCTATTTGCTGAGAGGTATTGTGAGTATTTTGCAGATCTCGCTTTTTGTCACAAAGTTTTGAAAATTGAAAAAAAAAAATATATATATATATATATATATATTTTCTTTCTTCATTTTCAAAAACAAATGAGAGCTGTAAAATACTCGCCATTCCTCTCAGCAAATAGCTTGGGGTGTCTATATTCCAAAATGGGGTCATTTGGGGGGGGTTTGTGCGATTTTGGCATTTTATGGCCTTCGAAACTGTGATAGGTAGTGAGGAGTGAAATCAAAAATTTGTGCCTAGAAATCCTGAAGGCGGTGCTTGGTTTTCGGGGTCCCGTACGCGTCTAGGCTCCTAAAAAGTCCCACATGTGGTATCCCCGTACTCAGGAGAAGTAGAAAAATGTATTTTGGGGTGTAATTCCACATATAACCATGGCATGTGTGAGCAATATATCATTTAGTGACAACTTTTTGTAATTTTTTTTTTTGTCATTATTCAATCACTTGGGACAAAAAAATAAAAAATTCAATGGGCTCAACATGCCTCTCAGCAATTTCCTTGGGGTGTCTACTTTCCAAAATGGGGTCATTTGGGGGGGGGGGGGGTTTGTACTGCCCTGTCATTTTAGCACCTCAAGAAATGAGATAGGCAGTCATAAATTTAAAGCTGTGTAAATTTCAGAAAATGTACCCTAGTTTGTAAACTCTATAACTTTTGCGCAAACCAATAAATATACGCTTATTGACATTTTTTTTACTAAAAACATGTGGCTGAATACATTTTGGCCTAAATGTATGACTACAATTGAGTTTATTCGATTTTTCTTATAACAAAAAGTAGAAAATATCATTTTTTTTCAAAATTTTCGGTCTTTTTCCGTTTATATCGCAAAAAATAAAAAACGCAGAGGCAATCAAATACCATTAAAAGAAAGCTCTATTTGTGGGAAGAAAAGGACGCAAATTTCGTTTGGGTACAACATTGCATGTCCGCACAATTTACAGTTAAAGCAGCGCAGTGCAAAATTCTAAATTCACCTCTGGTCCTTTAGCTACCAAATGGTCCGGGGCTTAAGTGGTTAATGTACACACAGCACCCCATATTGACAGAAAAACACAGAATTGTTGAAATTTTTGCAGATTTATTAACCACTTCCCGCCCAGTCAATAGCAAATTGACGTCCGGGAAGTGGTTCTGTTATCCACACTGGACGTCATATGACGTCCTGCGGGATAACAGCCGCCGGGCGCCGGGGGGGGGCGCGCATCGCGGCGATCGGTGGAGCGGTGGGTCAGTCTGACCCACCGCTACACTGATCTCGGGAAAAAGCCTCCGTCTGAGGCTTTTTACCATGTGATCAGCCGTGTCGAATCACGGCTGATCAGGAAGTAAACAGGAAGAGCCGTTGATCGGCTCTTCCTCACTCGCGTCTGACAGACGCGAGTAGAGGAGAGCCGATGGGCGGCTCTCCTGACAGGGGGGGGGGTTCGCGCTGATTGTTTATCAGCGCAGCCCCCCCTCGGATACCCACACTGGACCACCAGGGAAGCCCCCAAGGACCACCAGGGAAGCCCTAAGCATGTGGATGGCCCCCATGGCCATCCACATGTAGTAAAAAATATATATATAAAAAAAAACTGCCAATCAGTGCCCACACATGGGCACTGACTGGCACGATCATACCAAGAAACAAATGTGTGGTGGCTGGCATTGCTAGGCAGCAGTGTCACCAGTGCCACCTACTAGTGTCCATCAGTGCCACCTATCAGTGCCCATCCGTGCCCATAAGTGCCCACCTGTCCGTGCCACCTATCAGTGCCACCCATAAGTGCCCATCAGTGCCGCCTATGAGTGCCCATCAGTGCCGCCTATGAGTGCCCATCAGTGCCGCCTATGAGTGCCCATCAGTGCCGCCTATGAGTGCCCATCAGTGCCGCCTATGAGTGCCCATCAGTGCCGCCTATGAGTGCCCATCAGTGCCGCATACCAGTGCCACCTCATCGGTGCCACCTCATCGGTGCCCATCAGTGCCGCCTTATCAGTGCCGCCTTATCAGTGCCCGTCATTGAAGTAGAAAAGGTACTTATTTACAAAAAAAATTTACAGAAACAAAGAAAAACATAGTTTTTAAAAAAAAAATCGCTCTTTTTTTATTTGTTGCGCAAAAAATAAAAATCGCAGAGGCGATCAAATACCACCGAAAGAAAGCTCTATTTGTGGGAACAAAATGATAAAAAAATTGTTTGGGTACAGTGTAGCATGACCGCGCAATTGTCATTCAAATTGCGACAGCGCTGAAAGCTCAAAATTGGCTTGGGTAGGAAGCTGTATAAGTGCATGGTATTGAAGTGGTTAAAAAAGAAAAACTGAAATATCACATGGTCCTAAGTATTCAGACCCTTTGCTGTGACACTCATATATTTAACTCAGGTGCTGTCCATTTCTTCTAATGCTCCTTGAGATGGTTCTATGACTTCATTTGAGTCCAGCTGTGTTTGATTATACTGATTGGACTTGATTAGGAAAGCCACACACCTGTCTATATAAGAGCTCACAGTGCATGTCAGAGCAAATGAGAATCATGAGGTCAAAGGAACTGCCTGAAGAGCTCAGAGACAGAATTATGGCAAGGTACAGATCTGGCCAAGGTTACAAAAAAATTGTGCTGCACTTAAGGTTCCTAAGAGCACAGTGGCCTCCATAATCCTTAAATGGAAGACGTTTGGGACGACCAGAACCCTTCCTAGAGCTGGCTGTCAGGCCAAACTGAGCTATCGGGGTAGAAGAGCCTTGGTGAGAGAGGTAAAGAAGAACCCAAAGATCACTGTGGCTGAGCTCCAGAGATGCAGTCGGGAGATGGGAGAAAGTTGTAGACAGTCAACCATCACTGCAGCCCTCCACCAGTCGGGCCTTTATGGCAGAGTGGCCCGACGGAAGCCTCTCCTCAGTGCAAGACGCATTGAAAGCCTGCATGGAGTTTGCTAAAAAAAACACCTGAAGGACTCGAGATGGTGAGAAATAAGCTTCTCTGGCCTGATGAGACCAAGATAGAACTTTTTGGCCTTAATTCAAAGCGGTATGTGTGGAATAAACCAGGCACTGCTCATCACCTGTCCAATACAGTCCCAACAGTGAAGCATGGTGGTGGCAGCATCATGCTGTGGGGGTGTTTTTCAGCTGCAGGGACAGGACGACTGGTTGCAATTGAGGGAAAGATGAATGCGGCCAAGTTCATGGATATCCTGGACGAAAACCTTCTCCAGAGTGCTCAGGACCTCAGACTGGGCCGAAGGTTTGCCTTCCAACAAGACAATGATCCTAAGCACACAACTAAAATAATGGAGTGGCTTCACAACAACTCCGTGACTGTTCTTGAATGGCCCAGCCAGAGCCCTGACTTAAACCCAATTGAGCATCTCTGGAGAGAGCTAAAAATGTCTGTCCACCAATGTTTACCATCCAACCTGACAGAACTGGAGAGGATCTGCAAGGAGGAATGGCAGAGGATCCCCAAATCCAGGTGTGAAAAACTTGTATCTTTCCCAAAAAGACTCATGACTGTATTAGATCAAAAGGGTGCTTCTACTAAATACTGAGCAAAGGGTCTGAATACTTAGGACCATGTGAGATTTCAGTTTTTCTTTTTTAATAAATCTGCAAAAATGTCAACATTTCTGTGTTTTTCTGTCAATATGGGGTGCTGTGTGTACATTAATGAGGAAAAAAATGAACTTAAATTATTTTAGCAAATGGCTGCAATATAACAGAGTGAAAATTTTAAGGAGGTCTGAATATTTTCCGTACCCACTGTATATGTATATGTGTATATAATTTATTTTATCTTTTCTAACACCCTAGAGAATAAAATGGCTGTCGTTGCGATACTTTGTCACACTGTATTTGCGCAGCGGTCTTAGAAGCGCATTTTTTTTGAGGAAAAAATGCTTTTTTTTTTTTATTATTATTAAAAAATAAGACCACAGTAAAGTAAGCCCATTTTTTTTTTTTTTATGTATTGTGAGATGATGTTACACCAAGTAAATTGATACCCAACATGTCACGCTTCAAAATTGCACCTGCTCGTGGAATGGCGACAAACTTTTATCCTTAAAAATCTCCATATGCGACGTTTAAAAAAACTCTACAGGTTCCATGTTTTGAGTTAGTGTAAGAGTAATAATTCTAGCCCTAGACCTCTAACGATCACGGTGATACCTCACGTGTGGTTTGAACACCGTTTTTATATGCGAGCGCTACTCGCGTATGCGTTCGCTTTTGTGCGGAAGCTCGGCGGGACAGGGCGCGTTAAAATATTTTTAATTTTTTTTCTTCATTTCACTTTTTATTTTTACTTTTTACACTGTTGTTTAACCACTTAAGGACCGCCTCACGCCGATTATATGTCGGCAGAATGGCACGGCTGGGCACATCAACATACAGGTACGTTGCCCATTAAGAGCCCAGCCGTGGGTCGCGCGCCCGGTCCTGAGCTCCGTGACCGCGGGACCCACGGACCCGTTTGCCGTCTGTGTCCCGCGATCGGGTCACAGAGCTGAAGAACGGGAGAGGTGAGTGTAAACAAACCTTTCTCCGTGGCATGTCAGTGATCGTCTGTTCCCCTATATGTAACGTGTAGCCACGCCCCCCTACAGTAAGAATCACTTCTTAGGGTACACTTAACCCCTACAGTGCCACCTAGCGGTTAACCTCTTCACTGCCAGTGTTATTTTTACAGTAACCAGTGCATTTTTATAGCACTGATCGCTGTGAAAATTACAATGGTCCCAAAAATTTGTCAAGTGTCCGATGTGTCCGCCATAATGTCACGGTCATGAAAAATCGCAGATAGCCACCATAACTAGTAAAAAAAATTATAAAAATGCCATAAAACTACCCCCTATTTTGTAAACGCTATAACTTTTGCGCAAACCAATCAATGAACGCCAATTGCGATATTTTTGGTAAAAAAAAAAAAATGTAGAAGAATACGTATCGGACTAAACTGTGGAAAAAAATGTGTTTTTTATATATTTTTGGGGGATATTTATTATAGCAAAAAGTTAAAAATATATTGAATTTTTTTCAAAATTGTCACTCTATTTTTGTTTTATAGTGCAAAAAATAAAAACCGTAGACGTGATCAAATACCCCCAAAAGAAAGCTCTATTTGTGGGAAAAAAAGGACGCCAATTTTGTTTGGGAGCCAGACTAAGAGACCATTTAAAGGCTCAGGAACACTTTGCAGGTGTTATGGCTTAATTAGCTGATTAGAGTGGGACACTTTGAGCCTAGAATATTGCACCTTTTCACAATATTCAAATTTTCTGCGATTGTGGATTTGGGGTTTTCATGAGCTGTAAGCCATAATCATCACAATTATGACAAATCACGGCTTGAACTATCTTGCTTTGCATGTAATGAGTCTGCATTAGTGAAATAAATGAACTTTTGCACGATATTCTAATTTTTCAAGTTTCACCGGTAGACTCAGAGACCTTGTCTCTCAAAGGCCATGCGGCATGAGCTCCTCTTTGATACAGGTTCAGCAGTCCAACACCTTAAAGAGGAACTGCAGTCAAGTTGCTGAATCAAAAGAAAAAAAAAACATCAGTATGCAGTTTACATTGTACAGCAGAATTTGGAAATGGTAGTAAATATATCAGCTTGCTCTTTGTGTGTCAAAATGATTTGTTTCTATCTCCCATGCTGCTATTGTGAGCGACCATTTGTAGCGAGAGCAAGTGAAGCCCTGGCCACAGTATTCCAGGAATAGTGCCGATCACTCCATTTCACCAGCCCAGTGAAATCTCACGCATGTGCGGTAAAGGGGCTACAGGCCACACGTGCAGTAGAAACAGCGCTTCCGTTTCCGATGTGTATAGGTCACTATGGCAGTGGCAGCGAACCTCCGCTGTGGCTGCTGTAGTAACATGGACACGAAGGCCTGGAAGTACATGCGCATGAAGGGATTCGCCGCTCCTGCGCAATCCATCCTTGCACGTCTCCACCATCATCCAACCCCCTCTAGCCCTCCTCGACTCTGCTTTGACTCCCCCTAGTCCTGCTCCACTCTCCCTGCCCTCCTCCCCGACAGCAAACTCACAAGAGACTGCGAAAAGAAAAAAAAAAAACAAGCAGTATTGGAATATCTGACTATTCTCTCCCGGGAGTCAGTGCGAAGGAAGGAAACCATGTCACTTGCCTAGGCTATTTACCAGCAATGAAAGAGAAAGTATAGAAAATAAGGCATTTGCTGCCACCAAATTACAGTTTTGATTTCCAATGATAACACAGCTAGGGCAGAAAGTTTAATTGAAGTGACTATGAAAAAATGACCTGAAGGTCCATTTTAAGGCACGTAAAAAAATACTGCTTTTTAATTCATAATGCGTACAGATCTGAACACAGCAGTATTGTATTCTATTGACCCATTCACACAGCTGAGTTGTGTTCCGGATTCCCCCATGGCATTTTTTTTTCTTAAAAGCAAAGCAGAATAATTTTTAATTTGTGCTGAGATTTGGACTGTATTATACATAGTACGAGTGTAAACCTTTTGTTCAAATGTTTAATGAGTAGCGAGTAAATTGACATAGGTATATGCTCCACCACCTCTGTCTAGTGAATTGCTCATTCAGTACCAGAGAGAAAAGAAAACCATGAACCATGTTTAGCCAGCAGCACAAGCAGGCAGATATAAACATTAAATTGTAGGTGGCTTCAGTATAGTTGCAGAATGACCTTGGCCTTCAGTCATTCTGAATGAATGCACATAGTACGTATCTCATCTTTTTATAGACATACACGTGTATGCACCTATGATTTGAGATGCACTACAGGACACTTTTTATGCAGGATTTGGCTGCCAGGAAGATCGTGTGTATTTCTCTTACGTTCACTGACTGACACAGCTCCTTTACTTTAGACCATCGGGTTGTTACACCACCTTCAGGAGAGGTCTAGGCAGAACATGTTAACATGTACAAAAAAACAGAACTTTCTAGTTCCGCCCAAGGGGCGGAATCCCTTCAGTAACAACCCCCCCAGCCTGCACCTTTTTCTGCCTAGTGAAGGAGAAGGACCTAGGAACCCTGCGGGCCCATCGGTCCGTGGATTTTTTCTGCAGAAGTTTGCCTTTTGCGCAAGATTAGGATCCTGGGATCTGCTATCAACAGCCGGCTGGTTGACAGGCTGGATAACCTTATCCTTGTAGTCTCCCCAGCCTGGCCAGCGAGCGTGTGCAGACCAGAGCTCCGCGCTGGGTCGGCCACGACATGCCCCTCAGGCTCCAGGGGCGGCCGGTGAGCGCAATGCTCCGGGGCACACATATGACCGGGCTACTGATGTCTGCGTCAGTGTGTCGGGCCAGCAGCCACCCCGTACTGATCGGAGAGTGGATCTGTGATGGAATGTCCCCAGCTCGTCCGGAATGGTAAGTACAGCTCTCCCTGTCCCGGTGGGGCTGAGCAGCTGGGCATTCCCTGGGAGGTCGATTCGGGGGTCCCTCTCCTCCCTCTCTTCTCTCCCTGTCCCTATCTTCCCTCCCCCCCCCATGGGGAATGCTGCATGGGCTGCTACTCGGTGTGTGTGCCACATGGACAGGGGGGGCTCTCACCTTGGGTGGGGGGCTGCGCTGGGTGGCTGTGTCCTGGGTGTCTGTTGTCTCTCCCCTGGGTGTCTGGAGGGCTTCTATGCTGATCTCTGCCTGTTTTTCACTGCAACTTTCCCTGCATACAGTTGTTTGTTGGCCATCTTTGGTGTGCCCAGGGAGAAGCATGGTCAGGAACCATTTTCTTGTAGTTCGGCGGCCATTTTCCCTGTGATTATGTCCTTTATACTTTACGTTTGGCTGCCATTTTGTTGTAGCCTGGCGCGTGTTTTATCCTCAGCGCTGATCCAGGAGGCTCAGAACGGCGCGGTTTCCTCTCAGACACCTGGGAGCTGACGCAGGCACACCTAGCTGGACGGCGCAGAACTCGGTCAGGGTGGTGAGTCATGCGGTGGGGGCCCCTCAGCCTGCAGCAGTTAGGAGGGTGGGACCATTCACTGTCCTAAGTCCCCAACAGGCGGCAGACAGGGTGGGTCAGCATGGCTTCAGAACCTAGTGTTTCTTCCCCCGAAATCCAGGCAATTGCAACCGGTTCGCCTGCAGTCAGTGCGGTACCTCTGGACGCTTTGTCGGCGGTCCTTAACTCGTTCATTGCCGAGATGGAGGCGGTGCATGGGCGCAAAGGTGGTAAAAAGCGGCCTCCGCCCCCCGTACTCCGGGGAGAGCTCTGACGCAGACTCGGGCCCCGCTGAGGCTGGTGACCCCTGCTCTGTTGTTTCAGATAACGCCTGACCAGGACCGATCGGACAGTGAGGATGAGTCCCCGTCCGGGTCCGCGCGCGACAAAGCGCTAGTTGGAGCACTTATCACAGCTGTGCGTGATACCCTGAAGATTCAGGATACGGCAGATTCCTCTGCTGAAGTAGAGGTCCCTTTTGGGTCCCGTAGGCCAGCCTGTACACCTAAGGTGTTTCCGTATCTGACTTATTTCGATAAGTTCCTATACAAGGAATGGGGGCGTCTGCAACGGACCTTTTCGGTCCCAAAATATATGGCGGTGCGTTACCCCTTTGAAGAGAGACTTCTTAAGAAATGGTCGGCTCCTCCGGTCGTGGACCCCCCTGTATCCAGGTTAAATAAGTTAACCACGATCCCGGTAGAGGGGACTCCTGCCTTTAAGGACCCCACGGACAGGAAGGCCGAGGCAGTGGCCCGTTCCTTATTTACGGTTGTGGGGTCAGCGATGCGACCAGTACTGGCCTTCGTCGCTTGTGTCACAGACACTGACCGAGTGGGAAAAACTTTTGCACCGCGAATTGGGGGAACAGGCTTCTCCTGTCTGCGTGAAACTAGCAGACCAGTTAGTACAAGGCCTTAAGTACGTTTGTGACACGGCCCTGGATACCCTCCCTCTGTTATCCAGGGCTTTGGTGTCAGCAGTGTTGCTGAGGCGCCTGATTTGGCTAAAATGCTGGTCTGCGGACCAGGCATCTAAAAAAGCATTGACGGATCTACCCTTCCTTGGCGAACGGCTCTTTGGAGCCTCTTTGGATGACATCATTAAGGATGCCACCGGTGGGTAGTGTACCTTACTCCCGCAGACCAGGAAGGCTAAGGAGCCACGCCGTAGGCAAGGCCCCCCTTTTTCCGCTCTCAAACTACTTTTTCGTCCGTCCCGGGGCTTCGGCTGAACGTCCCCAGCCCGACAGGATGACCTCTGAGGGACAAAAGCGTGCCTGGAACCGCAAGCCTGCGAGCAAAAGCGCTACCGCATGAAGGTTTGCCCCCGCCCACCACACGGGTGGGGGGGTCGCCTTCGGGAGTTTGCAGCCCGGTTGGCCTCTCGGCTGTCCGACCGATGGGTCTGCGAACTGATTTTCTCTGGCTACAAGATAGAGTTCCTCTCTTGGCCACCAAACCGATTCTTCCCCTCAAGCATACCCGTGCTCCCGGCTCGCCAGGAGGCCCTCATGAGGGCGGTAAGGGACTTGCTGAGTCTCGGGGTGATAGTGCCTGTTCCGGAGCCAGAAAAATTCCAGGGATTCTACTCCAATCTGTTTGTAGTTCCCAAAAAGGAAGGGGTGTGTCCAATCTTGGACCTAAAAGCCCTCAATTGCTTCGTGAAAGTACAGAGGTTCAGAATGGAATCAGTTCGCTCGGTAGTCGCTGCACTCCATCAAGGGGACTTCCTGGCGTCCTTGGACTTCCAGGATGTGTACCTGCACATACCCATATGCCCTTGGCATCAGAAGTTTCTGCAATTTGCAGTTGGGGATGCCCACCACCAGTTCGTGGCTCTCCCTTTTGGATTGGCATCAGCCCCCCGAGTCTTTACCAAAGTATTGGCTCCAGTTCTGGCGTTAATGCGACAACGCGGGATCGCGATCATAGGCTACCTAGACGATCTCCTCCTGAGAGCGTCTTCCGCCTCAGAATTAAAGGAGGATGTGGCGATCACCATGCAGACCCTGCGGGATTTTGGGTGGCTGTTGAACCTAAAAAAGTCGGTACTCTTGCGTTTGGAGTACCTGGGCTTACTGCTGGACTCCGTGAAAGCGAGAGTGTTTCTCCCTCCGGACAAGCTTCAGACTCGCAGAGCCGCGGTAAACCTGTTGGTGAATCGCAGGTGGTCGTCCCTACGCTTCTGCATGCGAGTCCTGGGGCTCATGGTGGCCTCCTTCGAGGCAGTAGCGTATGCTCAGTTTCACACCAGAGTCTTGCAGAAGGAGATCTTGACAAAACGGGACAAATCTCCGTTATCCCTGGATCGGCGGATTCAGGTGAGCCGGTCGGTCAAGGACTCCCTGCTCTGGTGGCCGAGATCCCGGGCACTTCGGTCCGGAAAGTCATTCCTACCTCTACATTGGACAGTGATCACTACGGACGCCAGCCTGTCCGGCTGGGGTGGAGTACTGGGAGTACAGTCGTCCCAGGGCCTCTGGTCGGAGGGGGAATCCAAGTTGCCGATCAATGTGCTCGAGCTACGTGCGATCAGGCTATGCCTCTCCTCGAGGACGTCCGATCAGGATCCAGTCCGACAACGCCACAGCAGTGGCATATGTCAATCATCGAGGAGGAACGAGAAGCTCGGCCGCCGCACGGTAGGTCGCTCACATCCTTCAGTGGGCAGAGCGACGTGTACCGGCCCTGACGGCCATTTACATCCCGGGAGTGGAGAACTGGCAGGCGGACTACCTAAGTCGCCAGATACTGGACCCAGGAGAATGGGCGCTGCATCCGGATGTGTTCAGGCTACGGTGCCTGCGGTGGGGCACGCCAGACGTGGATCTCCTGGCTTCCCGTCTCAATCGGAAGGTGCCAAGGTTCGTGTCCAGGACAAGAGATCCTTGGGCAGACGCGTCAGACGCGCTGGTGGCTCCGTGGGGTCAGTACCAACTGATCTATGCCTTTCCTCCGCTCAAGCTACTACCACGTCTGCTCCGCAGAGTGGAGGCCGAGGGGATTCCAGTCATTCTGATTGCCCCAGATTGGCCTCAGCGTCCCTGGTACATAGACCTAGTGCGCCTGGTGGCGGACGCCCCCTGGCGTCTGCCGTTACGAGAGGACCTTTTATCTCAAGGTCCAATTCTCCATCCTGCTTTACCATAACTGGGTTTAACGGCATGGCTGTTGAGAGCCAGGTGCTAAGGAACCGGGGCCTATCGGACTCAGTGATTTCAACTATTTTGAGAGCTCGGAAATCTTCGTCTTGGAAGATATATCATCGTACCTGGAAGGCCTACATCGCTATGTGTGAGGAGAAAGGCTGGCGTCTGCGCTCCTATTCCGTATCTAGGGTCTTGCTGTTTCTGCAGCAAGGAGTTGACCAGAAATTATCTTTAAGCACCATTAAAGGACAAATATCGGCCTTGGCTGTCTTTTTTCAGTAACCCCTGGCATCTCACTCTCTGGTGAGCACCTTTGTTCAGGGGGTTCGGCATGTAGTTCCTCCGGTGCGTCCACCGTTACCCCCCGTGGGATCTGAACCTGGTGTTGTCGGCGCTTCAGAAGCCGCCGTTTGAGAATATCAGAGAGATTCTCTTGTTGACTCTTTCCCAGAAAATTATTTTTCTTGTGGCCATTACATCGGCCAGGAGGGTGTCGGAACTGGCGGCCTTGTCTTGCAAGTCGCCTTATCTGGTTATCCATAAGGATAAGGTGGTGTTGCGTCCGCAACCTTCTTTTCTGCCGAAGGTGGTTTCGGCGTTCCACATCAATGAAGACATTGTATTACTGTCTCTATGCCCTAGACCGACACATCCCAAGGAGGTAGCCCTCCATTCCCTGGACGTGGTCCGAGCTTTAAGGGTATATTGGTCTGCCACGGCTTCCTTTCGGAAGTCAGACTTTGTTTCGGTAGCTGGTCCGAAAAAAGGCATGGCGGTCTCGTCGGCCACCATTTCTAGGTGGATCAGACAGATTGTGGTTCAGGCCTATGCCTTGAAGGGGCAGGTGCCCCTCTTTCCGGTCACGGCCCATTCCACCAGGGCAATTGGAACCTCTTTGGCTTTCCGACATCAAGTGTCTGTCGCTCAAGTGTGTAAAGCGGCGACTTGGTCGTCTGTTCATACTTTTACAAAATTCTACAAAGTAGATGTCAGTGCATTGGCTGATGCCTGTTTTGGCCGCAAAGTTTTGCAGGCGGCTGTGTAATTTGCAATTGCACTTGATTTTTGGCAAGAACCACAGTTACTTTTCAGTCAATGCACTGTTGCATTGTTACCGCAAGTTCTGAGGCGGTTAGATAAGGTGGTGTCTCCCCTGTTAGGGAGCACTTCTGTTTTTGTGGGTGACGTGTTTTTTTTTTAATGCTTTTTCCCACCCCTCGTTTGACGCTGCTTGTGAACGTCCCGATGGTCTAAAGTAAAGGAGCTCTGTCAGTCAGTGAACGTAAGAGAAAATAGGATTTTTGTACTTACCCTAAAATCCTTTTCTCTGTAGTTCACTGACTGACACAGCACCCACCCCTCCTATTTTTTACGTTATACTGCTTGTTGACGTACTGAGGCTGCAAGGTGCAGGCTGGGGGGTTGTTACTGAAGGGACCGCCCCTTGGGCGGAACTAGAAAGTTCTGTTTTTTTGTACATGTTAACATGTTCTGCCTAGTCCTCTCCTGAAGGTGGCGTAACAACCCGATGGTCTAAAGTAAAGGAGCTGTCAGTCAGTGAACTACAGAGAAAAGGATTTTACGGTGAGTACAAAAATCCTAACGAAAGTGTTCCTCACCTGTGAACTGACAGACTCCTGCAGGAAAAGAAACTGGAAACCACAGCAGTCTATCGCAACTGTAGTTCAAGGCTACATCTGAATGTTCCAAATGCTCTGTTAACAAGGGATCAACCGCAAAAGTGATCAGATTCCTTCTAATAGTCTTTGACTAGTCAGTTAGTCTGGCAAAATAGGATCACCGCTAAGACAGGGTTAGGAGCAGGACCTGCCAGAATGAACCAAGTTCTAAAGAGAGCCTCCAAATGCTTATCAGGGGGATCCTTAAAAAGGAAGTAAACCCAGGTGGGTTTTTCTTCCTTTCTTCTTCCCTGCAAAGTAAAGGCATAATGTGCTAGTATGCATGCAACACCTGCAAACATAGCCTGCGTCACCCCCCCCCCCCCCCCCCCCTCAGGCCACATCCATCTTCCCCTGGCTTCCTTCCGGGGCCGCGGACTCCGGCTGTACGACGTCACTCCCGCGCATGCATGCCGGAGCAGCTGTAAACGGCACTCTCTCCTGAAGAAACGGAACGGGCGGTCGTTCCTTCAGAGCGCATGCACCGATAAGATCTTTACAGTGCCTATAGGTACAACTTACACAGGGAGGTTTACAACCTCTTTAAGACGGGTGCATCTTCCACTGGAATGGTAATTGCTTTCGATAAGGTGGGCTACTGCTGGATCCACAGTGAGAGCAAAACACTTTTTGATTCAGATTCAGGTCTGGGCTCTGGCTGGGCCATTCCAAAACTTTCATCTTCTGGTGAAGCCATTCCTTTGTTGATTTGGATGTATGTTCCTCTTCATGTTCAGCTTTCTAGCAGAAGCCTGGAGGTTTTGTGCCAATATTGACTGCTATTTGGAACTGTTCATAATTCTTGACTATAAGGCCCCTGTTTCAGCTGAAGAAAATAGGTACCAAAGCATGATGCTGCCACCACCATGCTAGACTGTGGGTATGGTGGTGTTCTGGTGATGTGCAGTGTTTTTTTTGCACCAAACATAGCTCTTGGGATTATGGCCCAAAAGTTCAACCTTGGTTTTTTCAGGCCATAACACATTTTCTCACATGCTTTTGGGAGACTTTTTTTTTTTTTTTGCAAACTTTAGCCGGGCTTGGATGTTTTTCTTTTTAAGAAAAGGTTTCTGTCTTGCCACTCTATCCCATAGCCCAGACATATGAAGAATACAGGATATTGTTGTCACATGTACCACACAGCTAGTACTTGCCAGATATTCCTGCAGCTACTTTAATGTTGCCATAGGCCTCTTGGCAGCCTCCCTGACCAGTTTTCTTCTTGTCTTTTCATAAATTTTGCAGGGACGTCAAGTTCTTGGTAATGTCACTGTTGTGCCATATTTTCTCCACTTGATGACTGTTTTCACTGTGTTCCATGGTATATCTAATGGCTTGGAAATTCTTTTGTATCTTTCTAATGACTGATACCTTTTAACAATGAGATCCTTCTGATGCTTTGGCAGCTCTCTGCTGACCGTGGCTTTTGCTGTAGGGTGCGACTAAGAAGATGTCAGGAAAGGCCTACTAGAACAGCTGAACATTTATTTGGGGTTATTCAGAGGCACTTTAAATGATGGCTGGTGTGTACTGACTCCTATTTATTGCTCGGTTCACACTTAAACCGGCCCACGGATTGCACGGCAATGCTGTCCATCCCTGTTCTCTTTTTCAGAGACGAATCGTGTGAAACTGAGGCAAAGATGCACCGGTGCAGTGGGCTCCACAGCTGCCCCGGAGACATGTAAACCGGCTCCATAGAGAGCCGGTCACATTCTCCTGCTATGCGAATTGGATGCAGAGAAATCTGCATCCAATTCGCATAGTTGTGAACCCAGCCTCACATGAGTTTGAATGTGATTGCTTAATTCTGAACACAGCTACATCCCCAGTTATAAGAGGGTGTGCACACTTATGCAACCACATTATTTTAGTTTTTTTAATCACCCCCTCAAAAGATTTCAGTTTGTTTTTAAATTGAGTTGCACAGTTTTTAAGTCACATTAAAGGTGGAAAAAAAGTTCTGACGTTGTTTATCTTTGTCATTTTTACATCACAGAAATCCGACATTTTAACAGGGGTGTGTAGACTTTTTATATCCACTGTAACTGAATATACACTTTATCATAGTAAATAATTGCCTCTGCATTTAATTATTACTGGTTTTAGTAATTATTTTGGTCGTAAACCCTAACATATACCCAGTGAGAAGACTGGACTCAGGCGATGCACAAAGATGAAACAAATCCTCCTACATAAGTTGTACCTGTTTATCTGTTTTTTTTTTCTTCTCTACATCTGTTCAAAGTCTAGAATTTATAACGCTTGTCTGACCTGTCAAAAAAAAAAAGGGAGGGGAGCTGAAATCACACTCTGCACAGCCCAACAAGAAGAGCTCTGACAGCTGATTGGAGGGAAGGGACACACAGGAACAGAGCTGAGGCTGTCAATCAGCTGTTAAGCTTTGTAGCACTAAGAGAAAAAAAGTTGTCAGAAGTGATACATGCTGATAGTAGAGGAACAAGTACACACTATAGAAGGATTTGTTCAGATTTCAAGTCTGGGGTTTACGACCATTTAAGACTTAAAGGGTATGTAAAGGATTTTTTTTTTTTTTTTTTTAAATAACAAACATGTTCTACTTACCTCCACTGTGCAGCTCGTTTTGCACAGAGTGGCCCCGAACCTGGTCTTCTGGGGTCCCTCGGCGGCTGTCTCGGCTCCTCCCCGCAAGAACTCGCCTATGTGCGAGCGAGCTCGCATGGTGGTGAGTGATTGCGGGCGCACTTCAGTGATACAATCAGCGGCTATAGCCGCTCACTATCACTCGGCATAGGATGCATTAAGATGACAAAACTTCTACCATTACAACCCCTTTAAGCTGTGACTGGCAGGTGCAGACCAGCACGGAGCCCACTCACACTCCTGTAGCAGATGATGCAAGTCTGAAAAGGAGGGTCACACACTGCTGATATCATCCACAAGAAACTTGCTCAGACAGAACATGGTTCTGCCATAATGTTCTGTCTAAGAAGTCTCCAATAAAGTTTCTTGTGGAGAATACCAGCGATGTCCCACGCCCTCCCTTGCATCACAGTGCACTTACCTTGTGCTGCAGCTGGGAAGAAGCTGGAGGGGGAGCTGGGAAGCAGAAAGTGCAGGGTCTAGAGGAGGGCTGGAGTCAGCTGTCAAAGTCTGCTGAATGCTGAGACCAGGGGAAGCAGAGATGAGGGGGTGCTGCAACTGCACAGAGATGCGCACGATCTGGTGGAGGAGTTCTGTCGTCCTCTCTGCTGCTGACTACTGAGATGGGTGAGCGGAGACAAGGGGAGCACTGCATTTGCAGGAGAGGTGCGAGGGCCACATCAAATGACCTGGCAGAGACGAGCCTCTCCAAAGCTCACAGCTGCACAGGGAATGCCAGGATCTGGCGGAGGAGTTCTGTCCTCGTCTTGGCTGCCGAGACAAGGTGGGAGCAGAGACGAGAACGATGCCATAGTTGCAGGAGTGTTGCCAGGGTCACATAAAATTGCCTAGCGGGCCTTGTGTTAAAACATGTGGACTAGAGGGACTCAGACCCTTAAAGTGATTGTAAAGGCAATTTTTTTTTCTATAAAAATAACCAACGTGTTAAACTTGCCTGCTCTGTTGTAGTGGATTTGCACAAAGCAGCCTGTATCCTCTTCTTCTCGGGTCCCTCTTCTGTAATCCTGGCCCCTCCCTCCTGTTCAGTGCCCCCACAGAAAGCAGCTTGCTATGGTGGAACCCAAGCCGAATTACAGCTCCCTGTGTCTATTCAGACACGGAGCCCTGACCTGCCCCCGCCCCCTCTCTACCCCAGTTTGGCTAGCTGACTTTGCAGAGGCGCATTGCGGGCCGTATTAACCCCTTTTCGGCCGCTAGCTGGGGTTAAAACCGCACCGCTATCGGCCGAATACCGCCGCAGTTCCGACGGTAAAGTGCCGCTAAAAGTAGCAGCGCTTTACCGCCACTGCACCTCCCGCCCCAGTGTGAAAGGGGCCTTAGACTCCATACACACTATTAGATTTTCTGCAGATTTTTATCATCAGATTTACCAAATCCATATAATATGTGGTCAAACCTTAAGAGTTTCAATTTTGTATGCAATCAGGCAGGCCCTTGCACTACATGGTTTTGGTAAATCTGAAGACAAAAATCTGCAGATAATCTAATAGTGTGTATGGGGCTGAGGGGGGTTGCTGTACACAGAAGGCTTTTTATCGTAAAGCATGTGCATTAAGATAAAAAACTTTTGCCTTTAAAACTCAAACTCAACTTAAGGCCGCATGCAGATCAGATACTGGATTGGTAGGAGAAGGTGCTTGTGGGACTCTGTATTCAGGGTTGGAAAGTAACTGGTTGATTTTGGTTCATAATAGTCACGGATGACTAGTAAAAAAAACTTTCTTGGAAAGGCAAGTGTTGTAGCACTCCACAGATAGCCTGAGGATAAGATGGGCCAGATAGCTGTAAAAAAAAAATAGGCTAATCTTTTAAAGCTAAAACTGAATAAAAAAGTCCATCTTCTTAAGACACCATCAAAAAACTTAATCATGCTGGTATTATGAGGGGTTCTTCTTGGCTGGCCTACAGTTTCAGGTTTGTGGCCAATTCTCCTGTAGGCAGCAGTATGACCCAAAGTTTAACAATTTCTCTTTTCGTCCATGGACGGACACAGCTCCTTAAATCTTGACCATTGGGTTATGTTCCTGTTCTATAGGAGAGGACTAGGCATAACATATTTGTTAAAGTAACATGTAGTAAATATCTGAGTTGAACAGCCGCCCAGGGGGTGATCCCTCCGTACATAACCCTCCACCCTGCAGTCAGCAGTCTGTTTTTTTTCTGCCTAGTAGAGAAGGACCTGGCTCCCTTTTGGGCCCAGAGTCCTGAAGACATTTTAATTTTATTTTTTTATTTTTTTTAATCTTCTATCAACTGCCGGCTGGGCATGACAGGCAGGATAATATAGATCCTTGTAGGTCCCCCCAGTCCAGCCATCGAGCGTGAGCAGACCTTAGCTACGTGCAGGGTCGGCCACGACATACCCCATGGCTCCAGGGGTGGCCGGTGAGCTATGCTCCAGGGTTCACATATGACCGGGCGGCTTGCTGCCTCAGTCACAGTGGACCGGGCCGACAGATACTCCGTACTGCTCGGTTGTAGGTCTGTCAGGAACGCACCAGCAGGTCCTCGCAAGGACGGGCAAGTACGGTTCCTCCTACTTCGGTGGGATGGAACAGCTGGGCATTCCTACGGGGGTCATTAGGGGGTCCTCCTGCTCTCCCCTCTCTCCCTCTGTCACCCCTTTTTTTTTTTTTTTTTCTCCTCCCCTTGCGGGGCTCGTGATCGGGGAATACCTTTAGGGGGGCTCCAGGTCCCGGTGGGGGTGTCCAGGCCCGCTCTCTGTGTGGGGGGTAGTAAATTATGGGAAGCCTCTGCTGCTGACCTTCTCGTCCACCTCGCTTGCTGGGCGCCATTTTTTGAAGTGCTGGTGCCATTTTTCTGGGGCCTGTGTACTGCATTGAAAATCCCATTGGCGGCCATTTTGCCGTGGCCGCGCTATGTTGCAGGTCTGCAATTGCGGGCGGCCTTTTTCTTGTGGTCCACGCGCTTTCTCTGAGGCACCCGGCGGCCATTTTGGATTGGGTTTTGGCCTCTAGTGCTGGCTGGCTTCCTGAACTGCGCCAACAGTGTCAATTCACCTCACACAGTTCCTCAGGCACACACGGTGTGCGGATGGAGAGCGGGCAGCGGCGCTGAACAGTCTCTGGCTAGGCGGTGAGTCCCCTGGGTATCCCCCCCCCCTCGTATCCCCCCCCCTCGGTCAGTGCAGCAAGGAGGGTGGACTGAATTTTGTGTCAAGTGTCTTGACTAAGTCCCTGAGAGCTGTCAGTGGGCAATAAGGAGTCAGCTGGCGTTTTTTCCTCAGACATTCCAGAGGCAGCAAGCGGTGCCCCTGCAGTTCCCATGGACGCTTTGTCAGCAGTCCTGGAGTCATTTGTTGCCAGGGTAGAAGCGGCGTGCGAGCGTAAAGGGGATACTAAGCGCCCCTTCCCCCCACCATCGCCTGGGGAATATTCTGGCTCAGACTCGGGCCTGGCTGCCACTCAGGAACCTGGTTCTGGTCTATCAGAAGAGGCGGACTAGGATTTTCCCTGTGAGGAAGACCCCTCGTCCGGGTCAGCTCAAGACAGGGCACTTGTAAGTGCACTTATCGATGCTGTGAGGGACACTCTCAAGCTGGAAGATACAGCTGGGACTTCCACAGCAGGGTCTGTCCCTTTTGGGTCGCACAAACCGACACGCTCTGTTAAGGTTTTTCCTTATGTTGATTTCTTTGACAAGTTCATAGATAAGGAATGGGAACGGCCGCAGAGGCCCTTTGCGGTCCCTCAGTGCATGGCAGTCCGTTACCCGTTTGAAGAGAGCCTTTTGAAAAAATGGGCTTCTCCTCCGGTCGTTGATCTCCCGGTCTCTCGGTTAAATAAAGTAACCACTATCCCGGTGGAGTGGTCCCCTGCTTTAAAGGACCCTTCTGATAGGAGGTCCGAAGCGGTGAGCCGCTCCATGTTCACCATGCTGGGGTCAGCATTGCGGCCTATATTGGCTGCTATCTTGGTCCCAGATACTCACGGAGTGGGCAAAAATATTGCACCAGACTGTGGAGGAGCATAAGCTCCCTCCAGCATGCGTGTCACTGGCCGAACAGTTGGTACAGGGACTCGTGTATGTCTGTGATGCAACCCTGGATGCAGTCCCCTTGATCTCCAGGACCTCCGCATCTGCGGTGGTATTGCGCTGCCTAATATGGTTGAAATGCTGGTCCGCTGACCAAGCTTCTAAGAAGACTCTGGCAGATTTGCCTTTCAAGGGTGGGAAGCTTTTTGGTGCCTCACTGGATGACATCATTAAGGATGTCACTGGAGGTAAGAGCACATGTCTCCCTCAGTCCACTAAGCGGAAGGAGCCGCGCCGTAAGCCAGGGCCCTCCTTTCCCACACAGAAGCGGTATTTTCGTCAGTCAGGACCTGCCGGAAGACCCTCCCAAGTGGACAAAGGTCCAGCTGGGGGACAGAAGTGTCCCTGGGTGCGCAAGCCCACCAAGCCAGCAAACAAGCCTCCTACCCATGAAGTTTTGCCCCCGCCTGACTCCAGGATGGGGGGACGGTTTTGCAGGTTTGCAGCTCGGTGGACCTCCCTGCTCTCTGACCAGTGGGTCTGCGAGGTGGTCACCTCTGGGTACAAGATAGTTCCTTTTCTTGTCCACCAAACAGATTTTTCTCTTCCGTTCATGGACGGACACAGCAGCATCTTGACATATGTGTATTATCCTCCTGTTAGAAGATTGACTAGGCAGAAAAACAGCATGTTAAGTGTTAAAACACATCACACAGTACCGTACCGCCCCTCTCCCTGCATCTTGCAGCTCAGTTTTTTTCTGCCTAGCATAGGAGAAGGACTTGGCTCCCTGAGGGCCAATGGGTCCTGGGAAATTTTTTCATTTTTTTTTCTACTTTTTTGATCCTGAGATCTATCAACTGCCGACTGGGTGACGGGCTGGATCCTCGATCCTTGTAGTCCACCCAGTTTCAGCCAGCGAGCGTGTGCCGACCTTTTAGCTACGCGCTGGGTCGTCCACAACATGCCCATCGCTCCACGTGTGGCCGGTGAGATATATGCTCCAGGGCACACATATGACCGGGCTCTGTCTGTGTCACAGTGTGCCCGGCCGACAGCCATGCCGTAACCACGCGGACGTTGGGTCTGTCTGGAATGCCTTCAGCGGGTCCTCGCAGGATGGGTAAGTAGTAGTCCCCGTGCTCCGGCAGGGTGGTACGGCTGGGCATTCCCGGAGAGGTCAATAGAGGGTTCCACCCTTCCTTTCTCCGTTCCTCCCCTCCTCCCTAGGCTCTGGGGAGCTAGGATGGCTGCTATTCGGGGGTCCACCTGAGGGGCTCCATCCTGTGGTTGGGGGCTGCACAACGGGTCCGCTCTCCGGGGGGTGCTGTCTGGTGGCAGGTGTGGGGGGGGACCTCCTTAGGGGGCCCCGGGTGTTCGCTGCCGTGTGTACTGTGTGTTAGTTTTTTCCCTCAGACGGACGGCCGCCATTTTGGCTGTGCCCAGCGCTGTTTTACACAGGCATCGACGGCCATTTTCTTGCAGTCCGCGGCGGCCATCTTGGGAGGTGTTTAACGGCTCCAGCACACTTTACTGTGGACGGTACGAGGAGAGAGCACCTTAGGAGGCTGAGGCGGATGGCGGCTGTGCAGTACCTGGTCCGGGTGGTGAGTCCTCTGGAGGGTCCCTCGTCTCTGTGGCAGCTAGGAGGGTCGTCTGTGCATTTTGCCTTGCGTCCCTAGGGGTGTCAGGCAGGTGGGTCAGTATGGCGTCAGAAGCGGGCGCCTCGTCCCCAGACATACCTGAATTGGCAACTGGTGCCCCTGCACCTGTTATTTCTGTGGACACTATGTCGGCAGAAGTGGCGTGTGGGGAAAAAAGGGGGTAAAAAGCGCCCCCTCCCCCCGCCATCTTCCGGGGACAACTGTGACGCAGAATCGGGTCCAGCTACTGCTCCCGACCCTGGTTCTGATGTGTCCGAGGATGCGGACCTTGACCTTATGGACAGTGAGGATGATTCTGGATCAGGGTCAGCGCATGATGGGGCGCTTGTAGGAGCACTTATCACCGCGGTGCGGGATAACTCTAAGAATGGAGGATACGGCGGAGGCGACAGATGTCGGTCCCCTTTGGATTCCGTATGCCGACCCGCACTGCCAAGGTGTTTCCTTGTGTACCTTCTCTGGATAAGCTCTTGTACAAGGAATGGGATCGGCCGCAAAAGTTTTTTTCCGCCCCAAAAATGTTTTTAGCGGTCCGTTACCCCTTTTGAGGAGAATTTCCTGAAACAATGGACTTCTCCCCCCACAGTGGACTCCCCTGTGTCCAGACTGAACAAGGTGACCACGATACCAGTGGAAGGGCTCCTGCCTTCAAGGACCCCGCAGACAGGAGGGCTGAGGCTTTGGCCCGCTCCCTGTTAACGGTGGTGGGGTCAGCTGTGCGACCAGTCGTGGCCAGGGCGCTAGTGTCTCAGACACTTACCGACTGGGCAAAAATGTTACGCCAGGGGTTAGAGGAGCATCATGCTCCCTCGGACTGTGTGGCACTGGCCGACCAGTTGGTACAGGGTCTTAAATTTGTCTGCGAGTCAGCCCTGGATACGATTCCTGTGCTCTCCAGAGCCTCGGTCTATGCGGTGGTGCTACGCTGCCTGGTCTGACTGAAGTGTTGGTCCCCGGACCAGTCTTCTAAGAAGGCTCTGGTGGATTTACCCTTTAAGGGTGAAAGGCTTTTTGGGGCCTCTCTGGATAACATTATAAAAGATGTCACTGGAGGTAAGAGCACTTTGCTCCCGCAATCCATTAAGGGTAAAGAGCCTTGCCATAGGCAAGGGCCCTCCTTTACCGCTCATAAGCGTTTTTGTTTTTTTTCGTCCGCCCAGTGCTGCAGGTAAGCGTTCCCAGGCCGCTAAAGCGCCCCTGGTTCCGCAAGCCCAACAAGCCTGCGGAAAAATCTGCGTCCGCATGAAGGCCTGCCTCCGCCCAACACTCGGGTGGGGGGCCGACTTTGCGGCTCGGTGGACGTCTCTACTCTCTGACCGGTGGGTTTGCGAAGTAGTTTCCTCGGGGTACAAGATGGAGTTTCTCTCTTGCCCAACGAACAGATTTTTTTCCTCCAACCTCCAGCTTCCTCCGAGTCGTCGGGAGGCCCTGTTTGGGGCAGTTCAGGATCTGCTGGTGTGTGGGGTGATCGTACCTGTACCATTGAAGGAACGGTTTGAGGGGTTTTACTCAAATCTGTAGTCCCAAAGGAGGACGGGGTCCGTCCAATCCTGGATCCCAAGGCCCTCAATTGCTTTGTGAAAGTGCAAAGGTTCAGGATGGAATCAGTTCGCTCTGTTGTCGCTGCTCTCCATCCGGGGGATTTTCTGGCGTCTTTGGACATCAAGGACGCATACTTGCATGTCCCCATATGCTCCAGGCATCAGAGATTTCTGCGCTTTGCGGTTGGGGAAGACCACTATCAATTTGTGGCTCTCCCCTTTGGTCTGGCATCGGCGCCGAGGGTAATCACCAAGGTGCTCGCCCCGATTCTGGCCTTGATGAGACATCGTTATTGTGGGCTACCTGGACGATCTTTTTCTGAGCGCCTCTTCAAGCTCAGAATTAGAGGAGGATGTGTCTATAACCTGTCAGACCCTCCGAGAATTTGGCTGGGTGCTGAACATTCAGAAGTCGGTGTTGGTGCCGTCCCAACGCCTAGTATACCTGGGGTTGGTTCTGGACTCCTCAAAGACGAGAGTCTTCCTCCCTGTGGAGAAGCTGCAGACTCTGCGGGCTGCGGTGCAGCAGTTTACATCCCAAAAAAGGTCGTCGCTCTGCTTTTGCATGCGAGTCCTGGGTCTCATGGTAGCCTCCTTTGAGGTGGTACCATATGCTCAATTCCACACTCGAGTGTTGCAGAGGAAAATTCTGTCACGTTGGGACAAATGCCCATCGTCACCTGGTCAGGACCTCCCTGGTGTGGTGGCTGACTTCCCCGACCCTTCGGACCGGGAAGTCGTTCCTTTCACTGGACGGTGATCACGACGGACGCCAGCCTTACCGGATGGGGGGGGGAGGGAGAGTCTGGGGGGTTCAGTCGGCCCATGGTCGCTGGACCCAGGAAGAATCCCGCCTGCCGATCGATGTCCTGGAACTTTGGGGGCGATCAGGCTGTGCCTCTCCGAGTGGTCTCGGAGGCTGCAAGGGCGTCCGGTCAGGATCCAGTCCGACAATGCCACGGCTGTGGCATATATCCACCATCAAGGAGGAACGAGAAGCGGGGCTGCGGCAGCGGAGGTCGCTCACATCCTGAGGTGGGCAGAACGGACTGTGCCGGCTCTATCGGCCGTGTACATTCCGGGCGTAGAAAACTGGCAAGCGGACTACCTAAGTCGCCAGGCGCTGGACCAAGGAGAATGGTCTCTACACCCGGCGGTGTTTTTCAGCTCCTGTGTCTGAAATGGGGCACGCCAGACGTGGATCTTCTGGCGTCGCGACTCAATCGGAAAGTATTGAGGTTCGTGGCCAGGTCAAAAGACCCATGGACGGACGGGCGTTGGTGGCACTGTGGGGTCAGTTTCGGCTACTTAACGTCTTCCCTCCTCTAAAGCTTCTTCCACATCTGCTTCGCAGAGTGGAGGCCGAATGGATTCTAACGATCCTGATTGCTCCAGATTGGCCTTGGCGCCCCTGGTACGCCGACCTAGTGCGTCTGGTGGCAGATGTTCCTTGGCGTCTGCCAACGCAAAAGGACCTTCTCTCGCAAGGTCCCATACTTCATCCTGCTTTACAGTCGCTGGCTTTAACGGCATGGCTATTGAAAGCCCGGTTCTAAGGAACCGAGGCCTGTCGGATTTGGTGATCTCTACCATGCTGAGGGCACAGAAGTCAGCCTCTGGGATGATTTACCATCATACGTGGGAGGCTTACATCTCTGTGTGTGAAGAGATGAAGTGGCATTCACGTGCATTTGCGGTTTCCAGGGTCCTGCTTGTTTCTACAGCGTGGGGTGGACCAGAAACTTGACTTTAATATGATAAGGGGCAGATTTCAGCCTTGGCTGTCTTCTTTCAACTGCCCTTGGCGGCTCACTCTCTGGTGAGTGTTTTGTGCCGGGGGTTCGACATGTGGCCCCTCTGGTACGTCCTCCACTGCCTCAGTGGGACTTGAATCTTGTCCTCTCAGTACTTCAACGACCGCCGTTTGAGAACATTAGGGAGATTCCCTTACTGACTTTCTCCCAGAAGGTGGCCTTTTTGGTGGCTATTACATAAGTCAGACGGGTTTCTGAACTGGTGGCCTTGTCTTGCAAGGCTCCCTATTTGATCTTTCACAAGGATAAGGTGGTGCTGCGTCCGCAGCCTTCATTTCTTCCTAAGGTCGTTTCGGCTTTTCACCTCAATGAGGACATTGTACTTCCGTCTTTGTCCTTGTCCGTCGCATCCCAAAGAGGATGCGTTGCATTCCTTGGACGTTGTCCGAGCTCTGCGGGTGTACCTGTCTGCTACTGCTCTGTTCCGGAGGTCGGACTCACTGTTTGTTTCGGTGGTTGGTCCTAAGAAGGGTCTGGCGGTCTCGTCGGCCGCCATCTCTAGGTGGATCAGACAGAAAGTGATCCAGGCCTATGCCTTAAAAGGGTGGGTGCCTCCCTTATGGCGCATTCGACCAGGGCAATAGGTGCCTCTTGGGCTTTCCGACATCAAACGTCTCTCACAGGTGTGTAAGGCGGCGATTTGGTCGTCCGTTCACATTTCCTCAAAATTTTACAAGGTTGATGTGAGTGCGTCTTCGGATGCTTCCTTCGGCCGCAAGGTTTTACAGGCGGCTGTTTAAGGTTGCAACTCCTCCGTTGAGGAGCTCTGGTTTGTTTGGGGTGAAGTTTGTTGATGCTGTTTTTCCACCCCTCGTTTTTGACACTGCTTGGGGACGTCCCATATGTCAAGATGCTGCTGTGTCCGTCCATGAATGGAAGAGAAAATAGGATTTTTGTACTCGCCGTAAAATCCATTTCTCTGAGTTCATGGACGGACACAGCACCCGCCCCTCCTTTTTTATGTTTGTACTGCTTTTTTACGAACTGAGCTGCAAGATGCAGGGAGAGGGGATGTACCCAGGGGGACCGCCCCCTGGGCGGTACTGTACTGTGTGATGTGTTTTAACACTTAACATGCTGTTTTTCTGCCTAGTCAATCTCCTAACAGGAGGATAATACCCATATGTCAAGATGCTGCTGCGTCTGTCCATGAACTCCGAGAAATTGATTTTACGCTGAGTACAAAAATCCTATTTTTCCCTCAAATCTGCCTCTCCTTCCGGCTCGTCGGACTGCCCTCCAGGGGGCAGTGCAGGACTTGTTGAGGTGCGGGGTGATCATACCCGTACCACCACGGGACAGGTTTCAGGGTTTCTACTCAAATCGGTTTGTGGTCCCAAAGAACGACAGAGTCCGTCCAATCTTGGATCTCAAGGCCCTCAATGCCTTCAAAAGTTCAGGATGGAATCGATTCATTCGGTGGTTGCTGCGCTCCATCCAGGGAACTTCCTGGCGTCCTTGGATATCAAGGATGCATACTTGCATGTCCCCATCTGCGTCAGGCATCAGAGGTTCCCGCGCTTTGCGATCGGCAAAGACCACTATCAATTTGTGGCTCTTCCCTTTGGCCTAGCATCGACACCAAAAGTTTTCACCAAGGTGCTCGCCCTGATTCTAGCTTTGCTGAGACAGCGCGGCATTGCTCTCGTAGGCTACTTGGACAATCTTCTTCTGAGAGCTGCTTCAAGCTCAGAATTGGAGGACGACGTGTCTTTTGCCAGTCAGACCCTTCGGGAGTTTGGTTGAATACTGAACCTCCAGAAGTCTGTGTTTGTACCGTCCCAGCGCCTAGAGTACCTGGGGTTGATTCTGGACTCCTCGGAGGCCAGAGTATTTCTTCCCTTGCAGAAGTTGCAGACACTCCAGTCTGTGGTGAGGGTGTTGACATTCTGCAAATGGTCGTCTCTCCGTTTTTGCATGCGAGTCCTGGGCCTCGTGGTATCCTCTTTCGAAGCAGTCCCATATGCCCAATTTCACACTCGGGTCTTGCAGAAGGAGATTCTTTCCAAATGGAACGAATCTCTGTTGTCTCTGGATCGTCAGATTCAGATAAGTCATCTTGTCAGGTCCTCTCTGAGTTGGTGGCAGAGATCCCCGGCTCTTCGGTCCGGGAAGTCTTACCTCCCCTTTCATTGGACTGTGATCACGACGGACGCCAGCCTGACTGGTTGGGGGGCAAGTATGGGGGGGTTCAGGCGGCCCAGGGCCGCTAGACTCCGACAGAATCCCAGCTACCAATCGATGTTCTGGAACTCCGGGCGATCAGGCTGTGTCTCTCCAAGTGGTCTCAGAGACTCAAGGGGCGTCCAGTCAGGATCCAGTCAGACAACGCCACGGCTGTGGCATACGTCAACCATCAAGGAGGAACAAGAAGCTCGGCTGCAGCATTGGAGGTCGCTCACATCCTACGGTGGGTGGAAAGGAGCGTGCGGGCCCTATCGGCAGTTTACATTCCGAGCGTGGAAAACTGGTAGGCGGACTATCTGAGTCGCCAGATGCTGGACCACGGGGAATGGTCGTTTCATCCGGAGGTTTTTCAACTCCTTTGGCGGAGATGGGGCCATGCTAGACGTGGATCTCCTGGCTTCTTGACTCGATCGCAAGGTGTCGTGGCCAGGTCCAGAGATCCCTGGGCAGATGCGTTGGTGGCCCGTGGGGTCAGTATCGGCTAATGTATGCCTTTCCCCCACTAAAGTTACTTCCTCGTCTACTCCGCAGAGTAGAGACCAAGGGAATTCCGGTGATTCCAATCGCCCCAGATTGGCCCAGGCGTCCCTGGTACGCCGACCTCTTGCGGCTGGTGGCGGATGTGCCCTGGCGACTACCAATGAGGGAGGACCTTCTCGCGTAAGGTCCCATTCTTTATCCTGCTTTACAGTCGCTGGCTTTAACGGCATGGCTATTGAAAGCCTGGTACTAAGGGACCGAGGCCTGTCGGATTCGGTCATTTCAACCATGTTGAGGGCACGGAAATCTTCTTCTAGGAAGATCTATCATCGCACATGGAGACCCTACATCTCTATGTGTGAGGAGATAGAATGGCGTCCACGGACTTATTCGGTTTCCAGGATCCTGCTGTTTTTACAGTGCGGAGTAGATCAGAAACTTGCCTTAAGCACCATTAAGGGCCAGATTTCAGCCTTGGCTGTTTTCTTTCAGCGACCCCTGGTGGCTCATTCACTGGTAAGTACGTTTGTGCAAGGGGTCCGACATGTGGCTCCTCCGGTGCGACCACCACTACCTCTATGGGATTTGAATCTGGTGCTCTCGGCGCTTCAGAAACCTCCTTTTGAAAACCTCCAGGGAAATTCCTCTTTTGACGCTCTCTCAGAAGGTGGCCTTCCTGGTAGCCATCACATCAGTCAGGAGGGTTTCTGACTTGGCAGCCTTGTCTTGCAAGTCCCCATATTTGGTCCTCCATAAGGACAAATCGGTGCTACACCCGCAGCCTTCTTTTCTTCCGAAGGTGGTTTCGGCCTTTCACCTGAATGAGGACATTGTACTTCCATCCTTGTGTCCTCGGCCATCGCATTCCAAGGAGGTTGCGCTACATTCTTTAGACGTGGTACGTGCCTTGTGGGTCAACCTGTCGGCTACGGCTCCGTTCCGGAGGTCTGACTCACTGTTTGTGTCGGTGTCTGGTCCGCAGAAGGGCCTGGCGGTCTCGTCGGCCACCATTTCTCGGTGGATCAGGCAGACCGTCATCCAGGCCTATGCCCTTAAGGGGCGGGCGCCTCCCTTTCCTGTCACGGCGCATTCGACCAGGGCTATTGGTGCCTCTTGGGCTTTCCGACATCAAGCGTCTGTATCACAGGTGTGTAAGGCGGCGACCTGGTCGTCCGTTCACACTTTTTCAAAGTTTTACAAGGTTGATGTGAGTGCATCTTCGGCCGCAAAGTTTTTTGCAGGAGGCTGTTTGAGGTTACAACTCCTCCTCCGTTGAGGAGCGCTGCTTTTTTGGGGTGAAAATGGGTTTTTGATTGCTGTGCCCACCCCTCGTTTTTTTGACACTGCTTTGGGACGTCCCAATGGTCAAGATTTAAGGAGCTGTGTCCGTCCATGGACGAAAAGAGAAAATAGGATTTTTTTGTACTCGCCATAAAATCCTTTTCTCTGTCGTCCATGGACGGACACAGCACCCACCCCTCCTTTTTCGTTTGTACGGCTTTTCTACGAACTGAGGCTGCTGACTGCAGGGTGGAGGGTTAGATACGGAGGGGCCGCCCTCTGGGCGGGGCTGTTCAACTCTGTTAAAGTAACATGTATTAAATATCTAACATGTTCTGCCTAGTCCTCTCCTATAGAACAGGAACATAACCCAATGGTCAAGATTTAAGGAGCTGTGTCCATCCATGGACGACAGAGAGGGATTTTACTGCGAGTACAAAAAAATCCTATTTCTCTTACTGTCCATGGACAGCAGAGGAGAGAACGTGGCTCTCTTCGGAGCCTGTCTCCTGAAGAAATTTTCATTTCTTTTGGAATTTTATTTTTGAGATCTTCTATCAACTGTCGGCTGGGCAACAGGTTGGGTACAAGATATCCTCGTAGTCTTCCCTGTCTGACCATTGAGCGTGCTGATCCTCGCTTCGACGTGAGACTTCGTTCACGACATGCCCCATGACTCCAGGGGTGGCCGGTGGGCTTTTATGCTCTGCGGTCCGCATAAGATTGAACAGTCCTGCTGTATCTTTTGCGGTGGACCGGGCCGACAGCTACTCAGTACCGAACTGTGATAGGTCTGTCAGGGACACATCAGTGGGTCCTTCTGGGACGGGTAAGTAGTATCTCCTGCCTCCGCAGGTGAGTACATGCTGTGTGTTCCTCCTGTATGGGGGATTTTCCCTGTCTCCCCCTTGTTGTTTGCTCTCTGTCACCTTGCTTTGGCGCTGTGCTGTCTGGGGGTCGCTCTGTCCCAGGGAGGGGGGGTCATGGGTGTCCTTATGGAGCTGGGGATGTTTTTCTGTGTTTTGGGCCTGTGCTCCATTTGGTGCCATGTTTTTTTTGTCACTTTATATGTTTTTTACATTGGTGCGCATGGCGGCCATCTTGCCGTGGATTCTATGGCGCAGTTGCGATGCGGCGGCCATTTTCTTTGAGCCGCGCACGCTTTTGTATACTGTTTGGCCTCTATCGCTGCTGGAACTGCGCGATTCTCCTCACTGCTCACTCGCTCTGTATAGCACAGACAGCGGAACCGAGCGGTCCTAACCGGGTTGGTGAGTCCCCTGGGTAACCCCCCGCAGCCAGAGGGTGGGCCTTTCCTTTATTGCAAGTCCCAGAGAGTGGCAAGTTATGGAGTCTGGTTCACCTGCTTCCCCATTCATGTCAGAGGCAACAGGCAGTGCTCAAGCACCTGCGGTCCCCATGGACCAGTTGTCGGCAGTCCTGGAATCATTTCTTGTCAGGATGGAAGCGATGTGTGAGCGCAAGGGAGCTATAAAGCGCCCTCTCCCCACACAAAATCCAGTAGGGGTGTGCGCTGATTCAGATATGGGCCTGGCTGCCGCTCAGGACCCTTGCTCTAAATTTTTTGATGTTTTTGAACAGGACATTCCTTGTGAGGAAGACTCCTGCTCTGAGTCAGTAAATGACAGGGCGCTTGTAAGTTAACTCATTTGATACTGTGAGGGACACTCTCAAGCTGGATGCTGAGGAACCTCAGGTGGAAGCTGTCTCCTTTGGTTCTTTTAAAGCCAAGCCTTCTAAAAAAGTTTTTCCTTACATGCCTTTCTTTGTCGATTCAGGTTTGGGAAAAGCCGCAGAAGACTTTTGCGCTCACGCAGCGTCTGTCTATTAGATACCCCTTTGATGAGGCCCTGGTTAAAAAATGGGCCTCTCCTCTGGTGGTCGACCCCCCCCCCCCCCCCCGGTCACCCGTTTGAATAAAGCCACAACTCTCCTGATGGAGGGGACTCCTGCCTTTAAGGACCCCACTGACAGGAGGTCAGAAGTGGTGAGCAGAGCTATGTTCGCCTTGCTGGGATCTGCCTTACGTCCTATTGTAGCGGCGACCCTAGTGTCTCAGACACTCACGGAATGGGCAAAGATTTTGCACCAGACCATGCAGGAGCATAATCTTCCTCCAGAAACCATTGCACTAGCCCACCAAATGGTGCAGGGTCTAGTGTATGTGTGCAATGCCACTTTGGACGCTGCACCCTTAATTTCTAGGGTCTCGGTGTCTGCAGTGGTGTTGCGTCGTCTTATCTGGTTAAAATGCTGGTCTGCTGACCTGGCCTCTAAGAAGCTCCTGACTGATTTGCCCTTTAAGGGCGGTAGGCTGTTTGGTGCTGCCCTGGATGACATTATTAAGGATGTCACAGGGGGTAAGAGCACCCTCCTTCCTCAGACTACTAAGGGTAAGGAGCCCCGCCGTAAGACGGGCCCCTTTTTTCCAGCACAAATATTTTTTCGTCAGTCTGAGCCCTCAGGTAAAACCTCCCAGACTGACGAGAATGCGGCTGTTGGACAGAAGCGTCCCTGGGTGCGTAAGCCGAACAAGCCGGCTACCAAGCCTGCCCCCGCCCGACTCGGGGGTGGGGGGACGTCTTCGCAGGTTCACGGATCGGTGGACCTCCCGGATCTTCCGACCGGTGGGTGTGCGAGGTGGTCACCTCGGGGTACAGGATAGAGTTCCGTTCCTGGCCTCCAAATAGATTTTTTCCCTCCAATCTCCCTCTCCTTCCAGCGTGTCGGGCGGCCCTCTTAGGGGCAGTGCAGGACCTGTTTAGGTTAATCAGAGTAATTGTGCCGGTACCGTCACCGGAGAGGTTTCAGGGTTTTTATTTGAATTGGTTTGTGGTCCCAAAGGACGAAGTCCGTCCAATCCTGGACCTCAAGGCCTTAAATGCCTTTGTGAAGGTTAAAAATTCCGCATGGAATCCATTCGCACAGTGATTGCTGCGCTCCATCCTGGGGACTTTCTGGCGTCCTTGGACATCAAGGACGCCTACTTGCATGTTCCAGTCTGCGCAAGTCGCTAGAAGTTCCTGCGTTTTGCGATCGGCGAAGTACACTATCAATTTGTGGCCCTTCCCTTCGGCTTGGCGTCGGCACCACGGGTGTTCACCCAGGTGCTTGCCCCGATTCTGGCTTTGCTGAGACAGCGAGGCATTGCTATTGTGGGCTATTGTGGGCTATCTGGACGATCTTCTGAGAGCAAACACTTGCTCAGAATTAGAAGAAAATGTGACGATAGTCAGTCAGACCCTCCGGGACTTCGGTTGGCTACTGAACACTCAGCAGTCGGTCCTGGTTCCGACTCAGCGTCTGGAGTATCTAGGTATGATCCTGGACTCCTCGGCAGCGAAGGTATTCCTTCCCTTGGAGAATTTACAGACTCTTCAATCTGCGGTTCGGGTTCTGACGTCCCGAAAATGGTCGTCAATCCGTTTCTGCATGAGGGTCCTGGGTCTCATGGTGGCCTCCTTCGAGGCCGTTCCGTATGCCCAATCACACACTCGGGCCTTACAGAAGGAGATCCTGTCCACCGGGACAAGTCCCCGTTGTCACTGGATCATCAGATCCAGGTGAGCCACCAGGTCAAGGCGTCCCTGACATGGTGGTTGAGATCACTGGCACTTTGGTCCGGGAAGTCGTTTCTTGCTATCCAGTGGATGGTGATCACGACGGACGCCAGCCTTACGGGCTGGGGTGGAGTTTGGGGAGTCCTGTCAGCCCAAGGTCTTTGGTCTCCGGCTGAATCCCGTCTACCGATCAATGTTCTGGAACTCCGAGCAATCAGACTGTCTCTCCTCGTGGTCGGAGAGGCTACAGGGCCGCTCAGTCAGGATCCAGTTGGACAACACCACAGTGGTGGCTTATGTCAACCATCAGAGGGGAACTCGGAGCTCAGCTGCGGTGTCCGAGGTCGCTCAAATCCTAAGGTGGACGGAAAGAAGCGTGCCTGCTCTGTCGGCCGTTTACATTCCAGGAATAGACAACTGGCAGGCGGACTATCTGAGCCGCCAGACGTTGGACCAGGGAGAAGGGTCCTTACATCTGGAGGTGTTTCAACTCCTTTGCCAGCAATGGGCCACGCCGGATGTGGACCTGTTGGCCTCTCGACTCAATCGCAAGGTGTCAAGGTTTGTGGCCAGGTCCAGGGTACACTGGGCAGATGCCTCAGACGCGTTGGTTGCCCTGTGGGGTCAGTATCGCTTGATGTATGCTTACTCTCCGCTACAGTTGCTTCCTCGCCTGCTTCACAGGGTGGAGGCCGAGGGGATTCTGGTGATCCTCATCGCTCCGGATTGGCCACGGCGTCATTGGTACGCCGATCTTGTGCGCCTCGTCACGGACGTTCCTTGGCGACTGCCAATGAGGGAGGGCCTTTTGTCTCAAGGTCCCATACTTCATCCTGCTTTACAGTCGCTGGCTTTAACGGCATGGCTATTGAAAGCCAGGTGCTGAGGGACAGAGGTCTCTCTGATTCGGTCATCTCGACCATCCTGAGGGCACAGAAGTCTTCCTCCAGAAAGATGCATCACTGTACCTGGAGGGATTACATCGCTCTGTGCAAGGAGCTGGATTGGCGTTCACGAACATATTCCGTTCCCAGGATTCTGCTGTTCTTACAGCGTGGTGTGACCCAAAAGCTGGCTGTAAGTACCATCACGGGTCAGATTTCGGCCTTGGCTGTCTTCTTTCAATGACCACTAGCGGGCCATTCCTTGATTGGCACCTTTGTGCAGGGGGTTCGCCATGTGCTCCCCCCTGTCAAACCTCCTCTCCCTCCTTGGGACCTGAATTTGGTGCTCTCGGTTCTTCAAGAACCTCCCTTTGCAAACATCAGAGATATTCCTCTCTTAACCTTGTCTCAGAAGGTGGCTTTCCTGGTAGCCATTACTTCTGACAGATGGGTGTCTGAGTTGGCGGCATTGTCTTGCAAACCGCCTTACTTGGTCATCCATAAGGATAAGGCTGTGTTGCGTCCGCGACCTTCTTTTCTCCCGAAGGTGGTCTCGGCCTTTCACCTTAATGAGGACATTGTTCTTCCGTCCTTGTGTCCTCATCCTTCGCATCCCAGAGAGTTTGCGCTTCACACGCTAGACGTGGTGCGTGCCTTGCGGGTGTACCTATCAGTTACTGCTCCCATTCAGAAGTCTGACTCACTGTTTTTGTCTGTGTCTGGTCCACAACAGGGCCAAGCGGTGTTGCCTGCCACCATTTCTAGATTGATCAGGCAGACCGTCATACAGGCCTATGCCCTTAAGGGCGCCTCCCTTTCCGATTACGGCGCATTCCACCAGGTCAATTGGTGCTTCCTGGGCTTTCCGACATCAAGCGTCGGTTGCACAAGTGTGCAAGGCGGCGACCTGGTCGTCCGCACATACCTTTTCTACGTTTTTACAAGGTTGATGTAGCTGCATCTTCTGATGCTTCCTTCGGCCGCAAGGTGTTGCAGGCGGCTGTTAAAAGTTGCAACTCCTCCGTTTAGTTTTTCCTTAATACTGCTCCCACCCCTCTTCTTTGACACTGCTTTGGGATGTCCCACTTGTCAAGTATGAAGAGGCTGTGTCAGTCCATGGACGGTAAGAGAAAATAGGATTTTTGTACTCACCGTAAAATCCGTCTCTCTGACGTCCATGGACTAACACAGCACCCACCCTTCCTTTTAAGGTTTGTACTGCTTTGTTGCGAATTGAAGGCTGCTGGCTGCAGGTAGGAGGGTTATGTCCGGAGGGACCGCCCCCTGGGCGGGGTTGTTGAGCTCTGGTTTTGGAATGTATGTTGTAACATCTAACATTCTGCCTAGTCTTCTCCTATGAGCAGGGACATAAACCCACTTGTCAAGTATGAAGAGGCTGTGTCAGTCCATGGACGTCAGAGAAACTGATTTTACGGTGAGTACAAAAATCCTATTTTTCTGTGTCACTGAATGGACGAGAAACCAACACTATTTTTACATGATTATCCCGGGTAGTGTAAAACAAAACTTTATTTTACACAGGTGACTGTAATTTTCAAATCTCATTGCACTCAGATGACAATGGCACTTTTTTTTTAATGAAGAGCGTTACTCCCAATGGATAATAAAGAGTGAAAAAACAAAGCAGATCCTGCTCCTAAATAACAGAGGGCAAAGATCCCTTTGCTAATGACATGGCATAGATAGAGAGTAGGAGAGCTGGAACTGTTTGCTTGCTCTAGCTTCCTCTGCCCCTAACAACCACCCTCATTACCTCTTCCCACCTACACCCGCTAAGCTGAAAGTTTTCCCTGGTGAACTGCCGAACATATAGGCAGGGTAAGGTGCAGAACCTGCACTAGTTTCTAGAAATGGTGTGGGGTAGCAGCTATCTGCTTTGTGAATGTGGTGGCCATCACTCACACCAGTTTCCCCTGTGCCATTAACCGCACTATACGTTTTAATTCCCCCAATTGTGTTTAAAATAATAGCAGTGTAGTCTGTTGTACATTTGTTGTTTTATGCCCCATTTTTTGTAGTTTAACCATGTTTCTCTGTCTTCTCCTTAGGTGTGTTGTTTGCTCAACCTCCTACCTCAACGTCTGGAATCAGCAAAGGGTGTGTCACCAGGACTGCCAGTATGGGAGGGGCCAGTAGCACATCAGTGGTACCACTTTCTGGTCCCCCAGCTCCCTCTTCCAACAGCTCTTCACCCTGACAGTACCGCCAAATCTCAATACAGCTGACGCCAAAAACAAAAAGAGAAAACTAAAACAAAACACAAAAACAGGAATTTGCTCTGTGTTTCACACTCAGGTTTATTGCTTCTTGTCAGTGGGAAACCCCTGGAATGCATAGTAGGGTTGCGAGGGAGTTTGGGCTGAGCCAGTATGGGGTCTGAAGTGTCAGCCCCTGTCCTTTGTGAAAACTCATATACCTCACTTCTTGCACTGCAAAAAAATATGATCGAATAAAAAAAAATATATATATGTATAATATATATACTTTTTTTAATTTATTATTGTAATACCTCCATACACAAAAACACTGCCCACTTCCTCACCCTAACTTTGCTGTCAGGATCCTACTTACATGCAATTTTATTAATTATTTTAAACTTTTAGTACCGACAAAGGAAGAGAGATTTTAAGAGATTTTTGTGTAAATGGCTTTTATTCTTAAACGAAGGAGAAAAAAAATATATATATATATATTGCTGTATCCCCGGCGCTGGACTTCTAAGGGGCACAGAATATCTGTATGATGAGATGTGCCTGCTGCTCTACAAAAGGCTTGTTTTTCTGGCCATTCCTGCCCTCACAGACTCTAGAATGTAATCGTGGAGAGCAGGGAATGTAGACCACTGAATGTTTGGCTTTTTTTTAAATATATATTCCTGTGGTTGCCTGAAGTTTTGGGGTTCAGGTAGCATCTAAACCTCAAGTAGCCTCCACCATTCCAGTGATTCCTTCCCCAATGCAACTTTTTTTATACGGGTCATATCATTTGGCAAGAGTTATTTTGCCGCAATGCAGGTTATTCCTGTTTTAAAAAAATTTGACCATTATCTAAAATGTTTTCTGTAATCAGCTGGCTAAAAAATTGCAATACATTGCTCTATGAACTTGAAAACAGGTGGCTGGGATGGAAAGTGAAGCACACTGAACAATATATGGAGTTCCGGTTTTTCTGGAACATTAACTGAGAACAGATAATGGTCGATTTTGTCCATGCCCAACCAAATAACCCGTGCGGGTCGATAAGTAGTGCTTTTTGAAGTTTTACACCATGCCCAACTACTGTTGTCTTGATTGCTCAAATAGTAGTCTAAAATGGATAATAGAAGGCTATTTGGATGGCTGACCAGAAGATGTAAGCAGTATAATGGAGAAACCGCATCTGTTAAATTATGGACACTTATGCCTCTTATATTTATGCACGTTCCAAAGTAACCTTCCATATTGAAGTGACATTTTTTTTCTTTCTCAGGCTCAACAGACATAAAATATTTTGTTAACTAGATAGGGCTCAGGGGCTTCTGCATCTTCTAGTACACCTGGGACCTAGTATGCATAATGCTGTGCAACTTGGCTTGCTTTATTCTGCTGCCTCCCATCTCTCTGAATATTATTTTAGCTTAAGATTGTGTCCCCTTTTGAACCATCATTATGCTCGTAAACAAAGTTTTATATGTAAAGTTCCACCATTAAGTCTTTTCTGCTTGCTAGAAGCTTAAATGCAGCTTTAGTCAGTTGTATCAAGATAGAGAAAAAAAAAGAATTTGTAGGTACTTTCAGAAAGTCCTGCTGCTCTTAATTTCCTGGCAAGTGAAAATGGCAAGGCCCCATAAATGGGAGAAAGTTTTATATTGCAAGGTAAAATATTATCCCAGATGAGTGATGTTTCATATATAGGTTAAGTCTGCTGGACTAAATACCCTGCTGGCATCTTATTGCGCTCTTGAGGACTCCATCAAAAAGGTCACCCAGCTACTGTTCCCCCCATCTTGGAGTCTCGCTCTTCCTCCACCTGTTGCATTCTTTATATTTCATACAAAAAAAAACTGTCAGGGAGAGATGGAGCCCCTCACAATTGCTCACGGAAGTAACGGGTAGAATTAGTAGCTCAAACACAGTGAACTTATCACTGAAGTCCCTAAGGGGCCACTGGGTGGTCTAACTTTCCAGTGTTTACCTAAAACTAAAATGGCAGTTTGTGTCCCAATGACCCATTAATATGACCTGTTTTTTGGTATGTCTAGTAGTACCCTATAGAACCTTGCATACTGCACATTCTGGATGATGCACAGCCAATAAATTTTGGCAACATTTTATTTTATATATAAAAGGTCCTCATAGTAATATTGATTTTGAGCCTGTGTCTTGTGGTAGATTCCTTTACCCATTCCCTGTAGCCTTTTACTCCCAAAGACCACTTAGTGCAGTCCTTTTAACTGCACCGAAAACATAAATGTAGTGTGAGATGTCAAAGAGCGGCCTTATTTGGGGGTGGTCATCCCCGTGAGTCATGATGACCAGAAAATACAGTCTAAAAGTAGTTTATTAATGTTTAAAAAAAAAAAATACTCTTAAGGATAGAGTGTGTGCTGGGCAGGGTATAGTAAGACTCAGGGTGTGTGTTTTTCCGCCACCTCCTCTCATCCTCTCGCTGCTTTTCCCTTCATGCCCTAATAATTGGGCTGGGATAGATAGTTTAATGAAATATTCTCTAATATATATATAGTGTGTGTGTGTGTGTGTGTGTGTGTGTGTGTGTGTGTGTATTTACATGAGTTGCTCCATGTGAATCTGAGACAGAGCTAGATTTAAACTCAGGGGATATATTGATTTCTGTGGCTCTGTCTCCTATGCCTGGGGGTTAAGCGGGTAGTTTTGACTTTTGACTTTTTCTTTTTGTGACTTTTTATCCTTTGTCCCCACACATGGTTTTGGAGGCAGAGTGCTGTACTATAGTGTAGACTGCCTCAGGGAAAAGACCTGTATGGGGTGTTTGTGTGGTATTCCATATGGATTCTGGGACATGCTCTATCTAGAAATTGCTTTTATTTTTGGTATTCCCATTACCTACAGATACAAACTGGAGATAGTGTATGAATGTGAGAACAGGTTGTCTTTGCATGTGGATATACTGCATTGTATCACCTACATTGTGCGATACAGGTACATTAGATTAACTAGTAGCTACACTGCTCATCTACGTATTTTTGTTTTCACAGTAGAAGGCCAAACCTTATAAATCATAGTACTTATTATTTTACATGGATCCTAGACACAGTATATTTTTAAAGGTTGCTCTAGATGTTCTTGATATGTAATGGTATTTTGAATCCATTAATAAAATCAGATGTCTGCTTTGTCTGAAAGTCTACTTTTCCAGTAGTTCTAATAGTATTGTTAGTCTTACACTGAGCTGACCTAGTGCATTGCCCCTACCTTCCTCAGGGATCATTTGCATCACCTTAATACACAATTTTATTTAAGCCTTTGCTCATAATGCAGCTCTCATAATTTTTTCCAGATGCACTAAATGCCTTCTATTTACATCATGCTAAAGTGCAGAGGTAATGTCCAGTGGCTTTGTTTTTATGCTGGGGGCGGTGGGACACCCCAGAACTGTCAAATGGCATGGGACACATTTTTTCTTTCGGTCTTGGCTTTGTTTGTATTTTAGGGGTTAGATTATTTAGCAATGTTTGTGAAATATCATTTTTTGTTTCTTGCTTTTATGGGACTTTTTTTTTTCTCTCTACTCTGGTCAATACCATTTCACCACATTTGTCCTGTAGCCCTGTGGGGTTTCTGCTAAGCCTAAAAAAAATGGTGAAGGGAGGCATTGGTGAAGAAATAGGCAGTATCCCCTTAATCTGGGTAAAGCAGGGCTATATAGCATTTGGTGGTGAAAACAAAACATTGCAGATTTATATGGACTCTGTTTATACTAGAGCAGCCTGTGTCTCCTTGTCAGTCAATGTGTGCTGCAAGCCCTTCTGGTGTAAATGGAGTTAAACTCAGGAATGTCACTTCTCTACCTCAAAACTCTGTGGGTATAATTGCTCACATTGCTGGAAACATATTTCACAGGTTTTTTATTTTTATTATTTTCCCCTCTAATTCTACAGGTATAAGCCTTGTGATTATAAATAGTCTAATGAATAAAAAAAAAAAAGTAAAAAAAAACCTGAAAGTTTACATTTTATATAACATATGCAGATTGTATTTAAACTTCAGAATATTTAAAGAAAAAAACAGTTGTAACTCTTGAGCTTGATGAAATATTAAAAAAAAAAATCTTTTAAAATATTGTGTTGCATTTATTGTGTGTTTTTATGATTTGTTTATAGGCAAAGTATGCGTACGCATACTCCCACTATTACTTTTCCATTTTATTCCTCCCTTTGGAGCTACACACACAAGGATTCCACCTCCTCTCTTGCTCTTGGTAACGTCGCCCCTCACGTTCACTTGAAATCATTCTTGATGTACAGGCATACCCCTCCCCCTTTCCTACAACAATTCCTTTTTTTTGGCTTGCATTGATTTCATTTCTAATATATTTTCCTTTAGGTTTATATGTCTAAGAGAAGCTTAGGGTTGACTCCTGGCATAAAGCTTTAGGTTGGCATTGTATCTTAACAGAGGTGTACAGGCAAAGTTAGGTTTGGCTACGTTGCACTGAATTCCCTAAAAAAATTACAAATCCTAAAAAAGTCCCCACCTGAATATAGACCTTTCAATATGATCTGCTACCTTTTTATCTTTGGTCACTGCTACGGCCTTTCTCACTAGGGTATGCCTTCCTCTCCCTCGATCCATCCTTCTCTAGAGGAAGAGGGGCTGCCTGTGATTCGTTCACAGTGATCACGCGGTACTAAGCCACTCGGATTAGGTCTTTTCATGTTGCCTGTTTTCTACTCTAATAACAGCACAATCGGAGATTGCGTACAAGCATATGCTCTACAGCCAAGGGTGTTTTTAACCACTTGCCGCCCGCCCTATTGCAAAAAGACGGCGGCAAAGTGGTTTCAATATCCTGACTGGACGTCACATGACATCTTCAGGATATTGAGCTGCTGCGCGCCCCCTGGGGCGCGCATCGCGGCGATCGTTGTTGGGAGATGTCAGTCTGACACCCCGTGACACCGATCTAGTTAGAGTCTCCAACAGAGACTCTTTACCACGTGATCAGCCGTGTCCAATCACGGCTGATCACGATGTAAACAGGAAAAGCCGGTGATTCGGCTTTTCCTCACTCGCGTGTCTCAGACGCGAGTAGAGGAAAGCCGATTGGCTGCTCCTCTGACGGGGGGTTTGTGCTGATCGATTATCAGCGCAGCCCCCCCCCCCCCGAGGATGCCCACACTGGACCACTCGGGATGCCACCAGACCACCAGGGATGCCCACCATAAGGTATGCCACCCTAGACCACTAGGGATGCCAATTAGAAATGCCTAATGGATGCCAATCAGTGCCCATAATGGATGTTAATCAGTGCCCACAATGGGCACCACTGATTGGCAAGCATTATTGTTTGGCACTGATTGGCATCCATTAGTACAACACATTACAGTACAATGCCACCTATCAGTGCACATCCGTGCCACCTATCAGTGCCGCCTCTCGGTGCCCATCCGTGCCGCCTCTCGGTGCCCATCCGTGCCGCCTCTCGGTGCCCGTCAGTGCAGCCCCATCAGTGAAGGAGAAAACTTACTTATTTACAAAGTTTTGTAGCAAAAAAATAAACTTTTTTTTTCAAAATTTTCTGTCTTTTTTTTTAATTTTTTTTGCAGAAAATAAAAATCGCAGAGGTGATCAAATACCACCAAAAGAAAGCTCTATTTGTGGGGAAAAAAATGATAAAAATGTAGTTTGGGTACCGTGTAGCATGACCGCGCAATTGTCATTTAAAGTGCAACAGCGCAGAAAGCTGAAAATTGGTCTGGGCAGGAAGGTGTATAAGTGCCCTGTATGGAAGTGGTTAAACATCCATTTTGAAGAACAGCTGCCCCAACTGGCTTTTAAACTGTAAGGGTGAGTTGAGGGGTGATTAACCTGCTAGTGTACATGGTGGGGGGGAGAATGCAGTACATCTCTGCAATACATGCGCATTTATCCCTTTAAATAGGAGCAATCCCCCCGAATTTTTTTTTTTTTTAAGGTCAGCAGCTAAAAATACTGTAGCTGCTGACATTTAATATAAGAAAACGTATCTGTCCAAGGATCCAGTGTTTCTTCAATTGGCTTTGGGTGCAGACATCAGCATCTTAGGTAAGGGAAACCTGCAGTGAAGTCTTCCGGCTTCACAGCCAGTTTCCTACTGCGCGTACGTGAGCCACGCTGCCCTTTTGTGAATGGTCCTATAGTGGGTGGGTTGGAAGGAGGAGGGGGCTGAACTTCTGGCTCAGAACACCCCAAAAAGTGCCAAATATGGAAGTGGAGAGTGTAAACAAGCCAAACTTCCCCTTTTGGATGAAGTTTCACTTTAATGACCCTGCAAGAATAGGAAAATACCTTGAATCTTTCAGAAATGCATTTAGCCTCCTAAGTCTTGTTGTGGGTTGACCACAGAAAGCGCTTTTGTGGATTTGGGTAGTGACAGTCCTGTCAAGTTTAAATTTGCTACTCAACCCCTCCTACGCTCCTCATTTCCCCAACATAGACACTTATAATGGTTTAGTCTAGAACCGTGTTTCTCAACCCTTTTGCAGTTGGGGCACCTTTGAAAAGTATTTTCTACTCTCTAGGCGCCCCAGTCTTTCTCGGTTCACATTACTGTGTGTTGGAGAACGTGTGCAAAATGATGCGTGTTCCTGACATGCAGACAAATGCACTGCTCTTTACTAGACACACAGGGGTGCCATTTTTTAATGGCAAATGCGTCTTCTGTGCAGCGGGATTTAAAAAAAACGGTCAGGGACTTCTTTCCCTGTGTTTGAGCAGGTAGGGCAGCCCATTAAATTGAATAGGCTCCCCTGCATGCTTAACACAGCTGTACAGAACCAAGGGTTTATTCACGTCTGAGGTTTGGGGGGCAGTAAAACCACCCACAGCTGTTCTCCCTTTTGCTGCAGAGGCAGTAGGCAAGGTCATACACATGCTGTGGCTGCAGCTGGAAATCTAACTTCAAGTGAATGGGGTCACGCTGTAACCACCCTGCAAACAAATGCATTTGGGGCTTGATGATGCTGCATTTGAGGGTTTAAAACCGACTTTAGGCAGGTGAGAAATCACCTTTTCACTGCCTTTCATATGCCTCTAAAAAGCAATCCAAGCACGGATTGCCTTTCAGAGGAGTGGCCGTCCTTACCACTATTATGAACAAGCCTTAAAAAAGCAGTGCCGATGTTCAGCTGAAGAGTTGGAGCTCGGTTTCCTCTGAGTGCCTTTCTCTACCAGAATGCCGTGGCACCCTGGTTGAGAAAGGTTGGTCTAAAATAAGAGCTAGGAGGCTATTAAAACTTCTTGAGAGAACACAGGAAGTGTTACAGCTTTTTTGGGGTTCTCATACCTGGAAACTCCAGCACTGAAAACCACTACTTGGTTTTGTTTTGAGGGGGCTGGGAGCTGTTTGCGATAATTTATTCTGTCTGTACTGTGCTGGAAGATCTGTCATTTTTAAATTGTAGCTCAGTCTGTACTAACAGGATTAAAGATTTAGAAACCAAGCTTTTCCAATCTGAGAGGTTAGCTGAGCCTGTCCTTAACCTTTTTCCTGGGACAGACACCTTCTAAGAAACATCTAAAAGGTAAGAAATATTTAGAGGAATGCTGTGTGGAGGGGAACAGACACATGGGGGGGGGGGGGGGTTCTCAAATTTGACTGCAAAAGTGGAAATACATGTTAAAGGTTGATCTACCAGTGCAGGGGCGGATTCCCTGGGCAGTACAATTTGCTGGAGGAAGGGGAGCGCACTCACAGGTGTCACTCTATACACACTAGCTAGCGCCGCTGCCTGTACCTATAAAAAAAAAGTCTGCAAGTGTGCCGAGTGCGCTCCTGCACCCGGCACAAAAAGTCATTCACCTCCCTTCCTTGTCAGCGCGCTGTGCTTCACTGTGCACTCGCCTACAGGGCGCCTCATTGGTCCCGGCGGCGTGACGTCTCCCACGGCTGGAGGCAGGTGGGAGGACTCAGGGGCACAGAGAGCTGCGGTGGCGCTGCGACCTAGAGGAGCTCTAGCAAGTACCCAGTCGTTGGGCACACATTGTATAACATAGCTGGATTGAATGGAGCTATGGGTATATGTGTAATTCTACTGCAGGAACATAGACGCGTAGTTGATACATTGCCACACCTGCAGAGAGCAATAGGTAACATGACTTTTAGCTTTGCAGGGACACTGATCTGGTCAGGTGGGCATGGGCCCCCTGGGACATTTGGGCACTGGTGGCTGCCCCATCCACTCATCAAGTACTGTATTTATCAGGGGAAAATCGTGGGTGCGTGTTATACGCCGATACCCACCTATCCCCCGTCGATCTCCGCTGACTGTGAGCGGAGGGGGGGGGTGGCCGCCGAGATACACATAGCCGAGTGTACACGGCTCTACTCAGCTTTTCTCGGCTCCGCTCACAGTCCCGCCATTGGACCTGTGTTATGGCCATCATAGGGCGGGGCCGAGTACACTCAGCAATGTGTATCTCGGCGGCGTTCGTGCCGCTCCACGCAGTCTCGGCGGCGCCAATTTTAAATTGGCAAGGCTGCAATAAACACTGGGGGCAAGGCGACACTGTGGCAAGGCTGCAATGGACGCTGTGACAAGGCTGCAATGGACGCTGTGACAAGGCTGCAATGGACGCTGGGGCAAGGCTGCACTGAGACAAGGCTGCAATGGACACTGATAAGGCTGCATTTAAATGGAAGTTATTTTTCCTTAAACTTCCCTCCTAAAAGTTTTTTTCCCTAAAATTCCCTCCTAAACTTGGTGCGTGTTATACGCCGATAAATACGGTAATCTGCCACCGGATACATGTACACAACTGTTTTATTAAAAAAAGAACGACGACTGCTTAGCAGTTCATTCGTGCCCCCACAGCTTTCTACTTCTATAACTATCTTGTTGGACTATCCATCTAATTCTATAGCTCATTTCATAAAGGCTTCCTTGGTACTCAATCAGCATCCTTTGGAAGGGAACAATATAATGTGTTGACAATCATATTTTTAAGGTTTGATACGGAGACCTGCAGGGATAAATATCTGAGTTGTGTTGGACAATGGATAGATTAAATCATATTTAGGGTTGAATATATTTTATTGGTAGCATAGACAGAACATTAGAAACACATTTGACACATTGTTCACAGAAAAGCGGCATCGAGCGTGCCAAATGGCTATCGCCTACAGCTGCGCTCGCGCCTAGGATGTTGCATACAATCACATAGTCAATTTGTGTCCAACAGTAAAATAACATAAGGGAGAGAAAAAAAGTAGGAAAGAAGAGAGAGCAGAAGGGATCAGAGGAGGGGGAAACGGGGAAGGGAGAGGGTCCGCTGGGAGAGACAGGGCAGGAGAGGCGTGTATTTGGCGAATGAGGAACCACCAATGAGTTGAGGCAGAGATCAGGGTCTGGGTGAGGACGAGCTCGGGGAGGCAGGGAGCATGCCAAGCAGAGTATCCGAGGAGGAGAAGTGGCGCCAGATAGACCAGAGTCTGATATTTGTCATATGTGTTATCAAGCGCCAGCATCTCCTCCATTTGCATGATGTCATTCATAGTAGAGACCCAAAGACATAGCGGAGGAGTTGGTTGTTTTCCAAAAAAGGGGAATGAGTTGTCGAGCCGCTGATAGAAAAAAAAAGTGTAGTAGACACTTTTTTTGAGAGGCTATCGATCCCGGGAGCATGGAGAGAAGAGCTATCTCAGGAGTCTGTTGCAAAGATTCTTCATACATATTATATACCTGAAATACCTGATTCCAGAAGGGTTGAATCCGGTCACACTCCCACCAGACATGAAGGTAAGTGCCTGTGGCTGCATTGCATCGCCAGCAAGAGGCCTGAGGTAGCTGGAAATATCTTATGTAGCGTGGCAGGATCCCTGTACCACCTGGACATGATCTTGAAGTTCTTCTCCTGTGAGTAACAGGAGACGGAGGACTTGTGTGTGAAGTGGAACGCAACCTGCCATTCCGCTCTGGATAGGGTCTGTCCCAGGTCTGCCGACCACATCCTGGTGTAAGTGGGTAGGTAATTTTGGGTGAGGGCTTGACTCAAGCTATAAATGTTGGAGAGTAAGTGTCTGGGTAGTTCCTGAAGGGAACTTAGATGTTCGAATTCAGAATATGCGCGGTGGATCTGCGTTGAGAGGAATAAATGTTTTGTGAAGGTTGTTGGATGTAGGGCAGTGAGCCAGTCCCGACTTTCCTCTGACTGGGGTCCCATTACCCGAGTGGATGAATGTGTGTGCTTGCGGCCAGGAGGAGCGGTGAAAGGAACAAAGAGTGCGGGCCCCTATGCCCTGCGGGAAGGCCGGATTGTCAAATAGAGGGGATGGGTCTGAGGAGAGAATCTCGCATAATCCTCTCCTGTACCAGAGCACAAGGACAGCTATGGTCAGAGGTGAGGTGGATGATAGGTCAGGGAAGTTGCCCTTGTAGCCCCAGAGGAGAGCCCGTAGATCGACGGGACAGATCTTGTTCGACCATCACAGAGGCTTTCTGGAAAGGCCGTGGGAACCATTCCAGGGCACGGCAATGAGAGTGGCTTTGTAATAAAGCTCAAAGACTGGTAAGCCTGTGCCACCATGTAGTTTCGGGCGTGTGAGCAGCTTGTATTTAACCCTGGAGAGTCCCTTATTCCATATAAAACAGAAAGGGAGCGTAAGGCAGAGAAGAAAGAAGGTTTTGGGGATGGTTTGGAAAAGATACAATAACTTGGTTAGGGTGTCCATCTTAAGGGTGTTAATGCGGCCAAACCAGGGTAAAGCCGAACCCCCCCCCCCCCCCCCTCAGGTGGCCAGATCCTTCCGGAGGCGGGAGAGGAGGGGGATATAATTTAATGTGAAGACATTAGAGAGATTTACGGGGATCGTTACTCCTAAGTAGGAGATGCATCTGGTCTGCCATTTGAAAGGAATAGTTGGAACGCAGCGAGGACATGGTGGATGTGGATAAGGAGATGTTGAGGGCCTTGGTCTTGGAGATGTTGAGTTTAAAGTTGCTCAGTAGGCCAAAGCGTTTAAATTCCGAGAAGAGTGAGGGGAGAGTTATGTGGGGCTGTCGGGCATAGATTATTTAAATCATCAGCGTAGAGAGATAGTTTATGGTGTTCGGAGGGTGTTTGGATACCGTGTATTGACTCGTTTTGGCGTATGGCACAAGCCAGGTGCTCGATGACGATAACAAACAGGAGCGGGGAGAGGGGGCATCCTTGGCAGGTGCCATTAGATATGTCGAACACTTCCGATGATGTGCCGTTCACCAAAACCGACGCGGAGGGGTGTGAGTAAAGGGACATGATTTTGGAGATGGAGGAGGATCCGAGACCTATTTGTTCCAGGGAAAGTCGCAGGAAGCACCAGTTGACCCGGTCAAATGCCTTTTCCGCGTCAAAAGAGCCCGGACATTTGCCCAGTTTCAGTCCCTTGATGGCACCTAGAAATTCCGGGTTCCGCCAAGAGTCTATCAAGTTCCGAGGATTCTTGTGGATCGATCGTGGGGAGAGCTGTTTCCGTGATGGGGGGAATAATCGATCAGCACAAACCCCCCCCCCCCCTGTCAGAGGAGCAGCCGATCGGCTCTCCTCTACTCGCGTCTGACAGACGCGAGTGAGGAAAAGCCGATGACCGGCTTTTCCTGTTTACACTGTGATCAGCCGTGATTGGACACGGCTGATCACGTGGTAAAGAGTCTCCGTCGGAGACTCTTTACCTAGATCGGTGTTGCGGGGTGTCAGACTGACACCCCGCAGCAACGATCGCCGCGATGCGCGCCCCCGGGGGCGCGCAGCGGCTCAAAATCCTGAGGACGTCATATGACGTCCTGTCAGGATTCTGCAACCACTTTGCCGCCGTCAATCCTCTATAGGGCGGGCGGCAAGTGGTTACATATGCAGTCACCTACCTGACATTACACTCACCTACCTGACATTATACTCACCTACATTACACATGCAGTCACCTACCTGACATTACACTCACCTACCTGACATTACACTCACCTACCTGACATTACACTCACCTACCTGACATTACACTCACCTACATTACATATGCAGTCACCTACCTGACATTACACTCACCTACCTGACATTATACTCCTACCTGCCACATGCACTCACCTACATGACATTGCACTCACCTACATGACATTGCACTCACCTACATTACACATGTAGTCACCTGCCTGACATTACACTCACCTACCTGACATTACACTCACCTACCTGACATTACACTCGCCTACATTACACATGCAGTCACCTACCTGACATTACACTCACCTACATTACACATGCAGTCACCTACCTGACATTACACTCACCTGCCTGACATTATACTCATCTACCTGCCACATGCACTCACCTACATGACATTACACTCACCTACCTGACATTACACTCACCTACATTACATATGCAGTCACCTACCTGACATTACACTCACCTACCTGACATTATACTCCTCTACCTGCCACATGCACTCACCTACATGACATTGCACTCACCTACATTACACATGTAGTCACCTGCCTGACATTACACTCACCTACCTGACATTACACTCACCTACCTGCCACATGCACTCACCTACCTGACATTACACTCACCTACCGGACATTACACTCACCTACCTGACATTACACTCACCTGCCTGACATTATACTCCTCTACCTGCCACATGCACTCACCTACATGACATTGCACTCACCTACCTGACATTGCACTCACCTACCTGACATTGCACTCACCTACCTGACATTGCACTCACCTACCTGACATTGCACTCACCTGCATGACATTGCACTCACCTGCATGACATTGCACTCACCTGCCTGACATTGCACTCACCTGCCTGACATTACACTCACCTGCCTGACATTACACTCACCTGCCTGACATTACACTCACCTGCCTGCCACATGCACTCACCTGCCTGCCACATGCACTCACCTGCCTGCCACATGCACTCACCTGCCTGCCACATGCACTCACCTGCCTGCCATTGCACTCACCTACATGACACATGTTTCCTGACTACTCACATCCCCATCCCCCCACACACAGTACAATGTAGATCGGAGGAGGCATCCTTCCTCTTACCTTTCCATGGCCTCATCGTTCAGCTCTCACCGGGCAGTATTGTAGGAATCCCCGCCATCCAGCTTCCCCTCGATATCCCGCCATCCAGCTTCCCCTCGATATCCCGCCATCCAGCTGCCCCTCGATATCCAGCTGCCCCTCGATATCCCGCCATCCAGCTGCCCCTCGATATCCCGCCATCCAGCTTCCCCTCGATATCCCTGCCCATCGGAGGTCAGCTAGCAATCACTGCACCTCTCCTCATGGATGACCTGCTCCAAGCACCGCCCCTCCCCCTCCTCTTAGGACAGACTGAACCAAAGTCATCCTGGAGCAGGGGGAGCTGCCGACGTCACTGGCACTGATACAAGGAAGGGAGCCGGCTCCTCCATGCCGTACGTCAGTGCAAGTGACTGTCTGGCTGAGAGATTCCCCTGGCATGCCGACAGAGATGGCTTGGCGTGCCAGCTGTGCCACGCGTTCGCCATCACTGGCATAGGGGAACAAAGACGCAGTATGCTCTTGCCAGGAGGGTATTCATGAATCATAAACAAGTGTGTGTGTGTCCCTGGGGATCAAATGTGAGAGTCCAGTGTGCAAAACAATAAGTTATAATGAACGGGTTCGCAGGGGAACAGGTAAAGAACAAAAACAAGGGGGTGGTTGCAGGGGTCCGGACCGTTGAACAGAAGTAAGTCCGCATCTGTATTGTGAGTCAGTCGTCCCAGTCCTGTCTTCCATTGAACAGACCCAACGTGAGTATGTGGTGATGTCCACCCGTAGAAGAAATAACCGCTAACAATAGTAACCTTTTGGAAGGTATTCAATAAAGAGAAGAACAGCAGTTGAAACATAGGAGAGTCAGACTCCGTGAACCTGGGGTGGTGGGTGAGAAGGGCCAATCCGGGATAGAGACATGAGACAAGTCCAGGGTGCTGAGAAACGTGGGGAGCTCTCCAAGAGTACGGAAAATGGCTGTCTTGCCATCATGGTGGACCCGCAGCTGGAAGGGAAAGTGCCATTGATACTTTAACTATCGAGATTGCAACAGTTGCGTAAGGGGCTTCAGAGCTTTCCGCATGGTCAGGGTTTGGCGGGAGAGATAAGGTAGAAGGATCATGGGGATGTAGTTGAAGAGAATAGAGTCTTGAGTGCTGGCAGCCCGTATAGTGGATTCCTTGATATTATAAAAATGCACTCTGCACAGTGTCGCGCACAAACGAGGGGTCAGCTTTCCTGGCGCCATAGGTCCTGTGGACCCAATCAAGTTCAAGGGGGTTATCTTTAGGTAATTGCAGCAACTGATTGAAAATGGACGTTACTGACGCCTTTAAATCTTTGGGGTCCAGGGATTCCGCGTATGCTGATATTATTCCGTCTGTTCCTATTTTCAATGTCATCTTGTTGGTACGCCAGGTGCTGCAGCATGACGGTGTGGGTATTAAGTATTTCCTCATGGGATTGCACAGTGGTATGAAGGCCTTCAGTAGTGTTTTCTATGTCCTCAAAACGGACCCTGATGTCTTTTTTTTAAGCTCAGTGATCTCTTGCCTGTATGCTTTTTCAATACGGTTAACACATTGTTCAAAATTAGCCTTAGTGGGGAGAGAGCACATGTAGCTGCTCATGGATCTCATTTGGGATTCTATGTCCCATCCGTCTTCTGAGCCCAGGGATGTGGTAGAGTGGCTCCTGGGTCATCTAGAGGGGCAATCCTGTGTGTCAGGGGAGGGATGGCTTGCTTGGGAGACAGCAAGGGAGTCCAGGGCTGACTCAGAGCGGGCCGGGAAAGGAGGCGCCGTTGCCATCTTGGAGATTAAATCATATTTAGCTGAGATGCTCTGTCTAGCAGTCAGGTGTAACAATGTCCTATTTAAAAATGTAATGATTGCACTGTACTAAACTGTACTGACACATCAATTTTGAGGCAGTGCCATGTTAGATGACAGGGTAGGCAGGAGGGGCAGCTGTCCTGGGCACTGAGATGATATGTGAGGTGGGGGCCACAAGGAGATAGGAGGGGATGAGATCTTTGGGGGGCAACAGGGGGTATGCTAGGAGGGGAAATTTGGGGGGTAGGGGAGCTAAGAGTAACGATTTAGGGAGATTTGTGTGGGGGGGAAGATTTGTGCTAGGACGGGGGATTTGGGTGAAATTTGTGCTGGGAGGGGGAGATTTTAAGTACTAGGAGTAGACATTTTAGGGGTAAAGAATTTGCATTGGGGGGTGACTTTTGTTTTGGGGGTGCATTTGAGCTGGGGGGATTTGGGGGATGGGAGTGCAACGATTTGTGCTGAAGGGGGATTTCAGCAGGGGGGTGGATTTATACAGAGAGAGGAGGGGGGAATATAAGCATGCAGATTAATGCTCAGTTTTTGTGCTCATACATCTTGGGTGGGAGGGGCGCAGTTTGGCATGTTCGCCCTGGGCTCTAGATGACCTTGTCCCGGCACTGTACCAGTGCAGCTGGCAAACACTATAAGCCAGACCACTGTTTACAATTGCGGTTTCCTTTTTTCACTTGCCTGCTAAATGGGCCTTGGATAAGAATCCTCGCAATGGGGAAGTCTCCTCTGCATTGCTTATTTTTTTTTGTAAGTTGCCTAAATACCTCCCCCTCCAGCCAGATGGCATATTAGGTTGCTAGCATTGTGTGATGCAACATAATTCAACTGGATTATAGTGCATAGCCTTCCGCTCACTCTGAATAATGCTGGAAAGTAAAAGCATAATGGGCTAGTATGCATTGCATACTAGCCCATTATGTTGCACTAACCTGCAAACGAAGCCCGCGATGTCCCCGCTGGTTGTTGCGTCCATCTTCAACCCTCTTTTCCTCCGTGGCCTCCGGTGTTCTGCCGAGAAAGGTCCTCCCGGCGGATTATGCCCCCCCCCCCCCTGTACTGCCCAGGCGCGGCCCTTGGCGCGCAGTACGAACCTGAATGAGCCTCTGAAAATAGCTCAACAGATGTAGAGCTGAGAGTCAACTCTAGACAGCGCCTGCGTGAACCTCGCTGTAAGTGGCCAGTCGGCTTCACGTCCTCGCTTCGCTCGCTCAGCCTCCTGGCTCTTTTTTTAACATCCTCTATGTCCACGGGGATGGTAAGGAAAGAGCCTGGATGTCAGAAGCGTAGCACAATTTGGTGTGCGCAGGCGCCATCTAGAGCTGATTCTCAGCTCTACATGTTCGGTTATTTTTGGAGGCAAGCGCCGCGCCTGCGCAGTACAGGGGGGGGCATAATCCGCAGGGGGACCTTTCTCGGCAAGACACCGGCTCTGTAACTGGCCGGAGTCACGCGACGTCACTCCCATGCATGCGCACGGGAGCCGACGGTCACAGCATGGGCCCTATTGAAGTGGCACGGTCGTGCCCTTTCTTTAGTACGAATGCGCCGATGACATTGGCTTAACCTCCCTAGCGGTAATCCCGAGCGTGACTCGGGGTTGTTTTTTTATGCTAGGATCGGTAACCCCGAGTCACGCTCGGGGTAGGCATTGCAGAGCTTGCAGCGGAGTTTCCCTACCTTCTCCTGGCGATCCAGCGATGATGTCCTCTGCTGTGATCGCCAGCGAGATCTCCGGCGAGTGTCGGCACTTTGGACCCCATCTGACTTCCTAGTTCCGTTCCCTGCGAGCCGCAGCGGCGCATGGGAGCGGAGCTGGGCGGCAAATTCAAAAAGGTAAACACATAGTATACATACAGTATACTGTAATCTTACAGATTACAGTACTGTATGTAATAATTACACACCCCCTTGGTCCCTAGTGGTCTGCCCAGTGTCCTGCATGCACTTTTATATAATAAAAATCGTTCTTTCTGCCTGTAAACTGGGGATTGTCCATAGCAACTAAAAAGTGTCCCTTTATGTCAAGTGGTTTTAGACCAACTAGAAAGCAGCGATAATAAATTAGAATCACTTGCAGAATTGAGCGATAGCGATTTGTGGGGAAATTCGTCATCAAACACTAAATCTAATGACAGCGACAATTCTGCAACTGAGCAAATTTCTGTGTTTTTGATTTGATTACATTATTGAATAATTTTTATTATAATTAGATTACTATTTTTTATAATTATTTATAGTTATTTATTATATTATAATTTATAATTTTGTGTTTCATATTTATCATACCCGGGATGTTTACTAGACTCTGGTTTGCTTAGGTTTAAGTAAGTAATTACTAAGAATCGCAGGCCTATAATACATAACACCAAATTTTCATGCAAAATAATTGTACCGCTTTTGGTACATAATTCCAGAAAGAATCATACCGCCAGGGAGGTTAAGCGTATATGATAAATATCTCCTAAACCGTACAGGTTTAGGAAATTTTTCCAGAACCTACAGGTAAGCCGCCTTATAGGATTACCTGTAGGTAAAAGTGGTGTGTAAGGGTTTACAACCACTTTAAATGTGATCAGTTTTCATTACAAATCCAAAATCTAAAAAATAAAAATGAAATCACTAAAATCATAGAAATGTATTCCTTACACATTAAGAACAGATTATCTTGTAATGGTTTTGTGGGGGGTGTGTGTTTTTTTTTTTTTTTTTTATTATATGTAGCGGGGTCTCCTTTAAGGCCCCGGGACTACGTTACCCAGAACCCCGTTCGGCACCCAGAGTGCAGTTAGCCATCGCAGAGACTCATGGGAGGGGTATTTAAGGAGGAGGCGAGGCGGAGCTCGGTCTCCTTGGACACCGCGCTGCAAGCAAGAGTTTTCTTCCTGTGCGGATCTGCTGCAGTGCAAGGCCTGAAGCCTAGGCCTTGCGCAACTTCCAAAGAGCCTTCCACCCCACTGCGGAGCCTGGGTGGCATCTGACTTGTCGAGTGAGGACATCAGTTGGATCGGGGACCCGATCGTTGCAGATGCTGTGTGCGGATACACAGCAGGGTGGACGTTCCGGACTGGGATCGCGTCCGGAGTGGTGAGCGGGCACCTGCCCAAACCAATAGACTGTGCCATGCTCAGGCCTATAGACCAGTGTTTCTCAACTCCAGTCCTCAAGGTGCACCAACAGGTCATGTTTTCAGGATTTCCCTCAGATGAAACACCTGTGGTAATTACTAAGGCAGTGAAACTGATTACATCCCCTGTGCAAAATAATGGAAAGCCTGAAAACATGACCTGTTGGGGCGCCTTGAGGACTGGAGTTGAGAAACCCTGCTATAGACTGCATAGGCCCACAGTTTCGTTTATCTGCTGTTCCCCGGGGAGGACCGGTAGCAGGACAGAGTTGAAGTGTCGTCTTCGTCCCCCCGTCCCCCCCAGTATAGTGTTCCAAGTTATTGCCTGGTTGTGGATTACAAAGTACTATTCATCAAGTGCACCACCGAAAGCTGGCATGCGAAGAAATCCCTATAGGAGGTGACTGAGATTTACTCCATGTCAGGCCTGACGGGGTGGGGAGTTAAGATATTGTTTAGTGCGCCATAGGGCGCGCATACCATAATAGCTACGCGTGGTGAATTACCGCGCAGCGCCATTATTGTGTGCTGTATTGATTTCTGCAGGGCTCTGCAAGCCAATTGCATATGTTGTGTTCTGCCTATGCTACCTTTAATATAAGAGTAAACTGTTATATTTAACCTCTTGCCTCAGTGTGTTGTCTTACTGCTAAGAGATTACCCCTTGCAATACTATTGAATGTGATATAAATATAACCCCTAGACTAGCTGTGCCAGAGTGGGTCGAGCAGATTGCCCGGGGTTGGTGGTGCTGTACACAGGGCCCGAAAACAAATCCAGCGGCTCTCTAAACTGGGGGTAGCGCTACATATAGCTTATTATAATATTTTTATATAAAATTGAATGTACAAATATGATAAAATCAAGTCCAGGTATCTTCAAGCTGGTCACATGATATTTAGACCCCTTTCACACTGGGTCGCTTTGCAGGCGCTATTGCGCTAAAAATAGCACCTGCAAACCGACCCTAAACAGCGGCTGCTGTTTCTCCAGTGTGAAAGCCCGAGGGCTTTCACACTGGAGCGGTGCGCTAGCAGGACCGCTCCAAAAGTCCTGCTAGCCGCATGTTTGGAGCGGTATGTTTACCGCTCCTTCCCATTGAAAGCAATAGGACACCGCGGCTATACCGCCGGCAATGCGCCTCTGCAGAGGCGCGTTGCCGGCGGTATTAACCCTTTTTCACCCTAGCGCCCGAATACTGCGGCGAAATTTGCGGTAAAAATAGCGGCGCTTTACCGCTACCGCCCCAGTGTGAAAGGGGCCTTCCTCTTCGGATCTTCTCCCAGTGGTGAGCAGTATTTTTCTGATGCTGCAAGTGCATGAGACCCTGCATTTACAATATGTAGAATGCCGTACACTTGGTGTCATTCAGCCTGAATAAGGACCATTCAGAAGTGGAAAGAAATTACTGTAGGAAACGGCTTCGGCGAAAGTTGAGCATTTTAGCCACTTTCAGGCCACTTAATAAGAGGCTGCACCCATTACACTCTTGTGACACTTACCTGTGCCTTGATCCAGCTCCGGGTTTTTCCCTATGTATGAGCTTTCAGCCAGTAGTAGGTTGCATGCCCTACAGCCAATCCAGTCTATTCCCAAAAGCACCAGCGTTGTCGTATAACTGGTGTGGCAGTGATCAGGGACACATTTTTAATTTTTTTCCCGATTAACACACTTTGACCAGAGCAATATAATGTTACCATAGTAACGTTGTACTACTCTGGGAAAGTAATTTGTATTTTTTTTTTTTTTATATTAGGTTTGCAGTGCCAGCGCAGGTACAGTAGTGCAATTTTTAAAAAGGGTGTGTGTATATGCATGTGTGCTTATATGTATGTTATTTTATTCCTGTACAATCAGAATTGCTTTTTGAGGGCTTGTTCATAATAGCGACAGGGGCTGCTGATCCCCTGAAAAGCAATCTGTTTGGATAGCTTTTCAGAGGCATTTGACAGGCGGTGAAGAGGCGCTATGTCGTCTCCTCAACTTTTCCTTTTAACCTCTAAATGCAGAATCACTGTGCCGCAACCGCGTGCATTGCATGCAGTTGCGAGGCGTTTGCAGTGAAGCCCCATTCATCTGGGGGTATACTTTCAGCCATGGCCATAGAATGTGTATGACCCTTACTGCTGCTTCTACATCTAAAGGGGGTGGTAAAAACTCAGCTCAGCTGTGTGGTTTTACCGTCTCCCCAAACCTTGCATGTGAATGAGCCTTTGGTTCACATCTGTGCGGCTGCATACTGTGTAATGGGCTACCCTTAGAGTTGCCACCTCATCCCTTTAAACCCGAACACATATGAATTACACAGGTTCTGTGGCTGATTAAGGTGGTAATTAAACTCACTTGGTGCCTTATCTGCATTAAATTAGCCACAGAACCTGTGTAATTCAGATGTGTTCGGGTTTAAAGGGATGAGGTGGCAACCCTAGCTACCCTACATGCAGAAAGGCAGAGAAAAGTCCCAGACTCGCACAGATAATGCACCGTGTTTGCCAATGCTTGAGAATACCATTAAGCATTAATGACACTTCTGCTTGTCTGCTAACCAGCAGGGCGATTGCGTGCTGGGAATGTGCAATTTTGCACATGTTCCCCACACTGTTTTTGAGCGGGTTGAATGAAAAGAAAACTGACAGATCCCCACATCAACATTGCTTTCCCACTGAAATAATCACCAGAATGCACCATTGGCTGCGAGCGCTGATCCAATGCTGGTTTTCCGGCATCCTGCTGATGTTTGGATTTTTGGCTTGTGTGTACCAGGCTTTAACTGGTGTGCCTCGAGACTGGAAATACTTTTCAAGGGTGCCCTGACTGGGAAAAAAGGCTAAGAAACATTGTCCGAACGAAAAAATTTTTTTTTTTTTTTTTTTTAGGGAATACTTTTACTTGTCTTGTGATTCTGTTTTATACTTTGGATCTGTGTTTTTTGCACACGTGTGTATTCATTTTATTACGAATAACTAGTACTGTGACCTCAGGTTTACTGAGTTGTTTTGAAGCAAACATCACAGAATTTCACACCCTGGAATCTGGTATCCTTGTATTACAGGTTTAAGCATCTTGCACATCTGTCATCCCAACCCCCATACCTCCCTTTGTAAACTTGTGTTTGAAGAGGTGGAGGACGCCTTTGGTGTCATAATCAAAGTCATTTACTGTTTAATTAGTATTGTCCTTTATCAGATGGCAGGAAGGGACTATGGTGTGCACAGGATGTACTTCTATTGAAAAGAGGGAAAGAAGTAACTTAAAACCTATTAAAAGGACTTTTTTCAGGCACCAAACCTGCTAATATATGGTTAATTCTGAAAAGCTAAATCCTGTCCTCTTGGCAGTCATTATGTATTGATAAGCCAATGACTGCTTCATATAGATGAACATGGTCTGGCGATTCAGCTTGGCAAGAGTTATAACTATGCATATGGGGACGTTGTCAAATGCTGGCCGTACACTTTATCCCAGCTAAAAATGATCACTTGTCTGAAGATCACTCCCCCAGTAAGCAGGCAGCTGGCAGGGGTCTTTGGGGAACAAGAATAGGTCTGACCTGATCTGGTCCAAAGCCACCATTTTGGTTCATCTGTGAAAGTATATATGAGCCCATAGTAATGCCCTGTACACACGAGTGGAATTTCCGTCGGAAAAAAGTTGCATGGTTTTTCCGACGGAATTCCACTCAAGCTTGGCTTGCATACACATGGTCACATAAAAGTCCTCTGAACTTTCAAGCGTTAAGAACGCGGTGACGTAAAACACTACGACGAGGTGAGAAAAAGAAGTTCAATGCTTTCGCGCATGCGTGTTTTTTTTCCCCGTCGGAATTGCATACAGACGATCAGAATTTCTGAAAGGAACTTTTTCCGTCGGAAAAATAGAGAACCTGCTCTCAATCTTTTGCTGGCGGAAATTCCATCAAAAAAGGTCTGATGGAGTATACATAGGGTCGGAATTTCCGAACAAAAGCTCACATCAGACTTTTGCTGGCGGAAATTCCGCTCGTGTGTATGGGGCATAAGGCTTAAGTAATAATTGGTGTGACTAGGGATACCAGTTACCACTGTTATTAGTATGAAAGAGATGTAGTTGCAAGTATTTTTTTCCATAAAAGGTGGCAACCTTAGGTGGGACTGGTGCCTGCTATGATAAGCATATGAAGCTGTATTTAATCAAATAGCTGAAATGAATGCAGGCTCCAGTCTCAGACAATACAGACATTTTTTTTTTTTCTCTAAATGGCTTCTCTGAGCAGGTGTCCTGGAGGGTGTTGCTAGCACCTTCAGCTCTTGCTTTTTCATAGCCTAATCAGTTGATTCGGACTGGTATTTGAGGGCCAATAAATGGAGCAAAGCTCCTGTTGTGGTCAACTTGCAAGTTTCTGATGTCTGTGAACTAACTGGTGGACTTATACGCGGTTACCCCTTGTAAAAAGGCCCGGATCAAAGAGTGTGAAGCAAGTGACCTTGAAAACACTGACAAGGTCGAGATTCGACTCTTGATGGAACTTGAGGCTAGCTCCATCCCTTTCCCTAGTGTAGAAAGGTAAGAATTCTACCTGTGACATACTTCCGAGGGTGCCATCCCTTGGTTTCACACCAGGAATATGGGTCTTCCAGATCCTATAATACATGGTCCTGGAGGCCCGCTCTCCTGTATAAATCGGGGTAATCGTCCCTGATTCTGAAGCTGCGATCTTCAAGGATGCGGTGTAAACCATTAATTCCCATGTTTGCAAAACAGGATGGAATACCAGCCCTCGAAGTAGGTCTGGACACGATGTAAGGGACCCTGGGTCCTCTACTACCACCCTTGCAATCCCTGCACAGTAAGGTCATCTGGGTCATGCCTGAATTATTAGGCCGGCTTCCATTCCCCTCTGATGTAGCATAGAGGCCGTGGTAGTCGCAGCACTGGGGGAAGATAATGCATAAACCAGTGACAACTGGTCCCACGGGGTTACTAATGCATCTTGTCTCCTATGCGACTGGATCCTTTTGTCCTACATAAAGCTGTCCAACTTCTTGTTGAAAATGGATGCCCATAAATCTTTTGCCTGGGGTACCCCTTCTCTGGCTTCTGATCAGAAAAAAGATCGGGGGAATAGAGGCCATACACTGGGAATAATTGTTGACGGTTCCAGAAAATGGCCTGCCAATTCTCCATTTCATGAAATGAAGACTAACGACAGGCAAGGCGCAAGCGCCTCTGCCCAAGCCAGAACATGGCTTACTTCTTTCAGGCTGCTTGACTTCTAGTATCACTTTAGTAAACAAAGTCAACCGCTGATGTGGCATTGTCAGATTGTACTCTGACAAAACAAACCTGCAACCTAAACGCCCAGGCGATTTAAGATGGACGAGCGAACCGAAGCTTTCGACCCTAAACGGCTAAAAAGTTGACGGACAAGGCTCTCTTGGAAGTAGACCACCTCCCTGGGCAGTGGTCTCTTCCAGGACTGGTCTCCATCCCTATAGGCCAGCCTTCGTAGCCACTACCTCTCAGTTGGTAATTCTTAACCATAAGGTTTGGCAGAAAGGAAGATCCCTCATGCCAGCTACCTGAGATTCCAGTGTATCCGTGGGATCAGACCCTTTGGATAATGCCAGGTTAGGATCAAGCAGCCTTGAAACTGAGCATAGGGAAACTCTTTGAATGAAGCCACCATCCCTAGCACCTTAAGCAAAAGGTGAAAGTAAGGAACTCTTCCTTGCCTTGACCACATAGACCAGCTCTCTTATAGCGCTGACTTTGAAGCAAGGAAAAAATCCTTTCTTTGGGCTGTGTCCCAAACGCTCCAAGCTCCTTATCGAACGTACGAATGTACCCTTAGACTGGGATCCTAACCCAGGAGTTCCAGATGCTTGACCATGCTGGACACACTGATCTATCAGCAGCAGATTGCCTCGGTATGCCATTACTGCTGTATCCTGGGCCTTTAGTCCTGCTAGGGGCGGATTGTAAACCTGGGCACGTTGGCTAACCCAAAGAGCGAATCCACCAAACGGAAGAGGTGCTGTCCCCCTGCGAAACACAGACAACCTCCTGCAGTCCCATGTAAATAAACACAAATGGCTCCCCATATGTGTAAGTGGCAAGAGTTGAAGCTAAATGCTACCATGGAAGCATGCATTCATGGAAGCATGAACATGTACAAGTATGTTTTAAGCAAAAAACAGTGTGTACTGTATATACGCATAATAAATATATATATATATATATATATATATATATATATATATATATATATATATATATAAGCACGTGTGCTATGGAACGGGCATCTTGCGAGCAAGCATGCGTTTATGAATGTGTTTATGCAACATCACACAAGATGTATCCATGCAGACACGTATTCTTATGTGAACATAAGGAATCCTGTATAATTTAGGGAATACTTAAATTATCATGCCTTATTATGCAACCATGCAAAAATCTATGCAACTTATATGTGATTCAGCATCCATGTAATCAAGCATTTTTATGCGATTTTAGGCATCTTTGTGAAAACAAGCCTCTCCGTGTGATCAAGTATCCTTGAGTAATCAAGGACTCTTGTGCGACCAAGCATGTTTATGCAGTCAAGCATCTTTATGTGACTAAGCACTTAAATGTGACCAAGCATCCTCATGCGACTATGTAAAAACCATGAATATCCAAGCAAAAAACATGTATCTTTATGTGATTAATCCTAAACGTGTTCTGTTACTTGTTTTTACCCCACATGCATCTTTGTGCGATTAAGTACTCTTGGGTAACCAAGGACTTTGTGAGATCAAGCACCTTTGTGCGACCCCGCATCTTTATGCAAACAAGCATCTTTATGCGATTTTAGGCAAGACATGTCAATCCATCAAACAAAAAACATGTATCTTATGCAAACGTGGGCTGGTAAAAGAGTAAGTTATCCTCCGCAAACGTGCTTTCCGCAATCATGCGATTTTAACTTTTGTGCGTTAGCAAGAATGTGCACCAACAACTGTGCACCCCAGCAGTTTGTGCGTTTGGCTAGCCTGAGGCCAGCACCAGTATGAGGCTCCTGTGGATGTTTTCTAGGAACCTATACTCCTCGGCTAAAGTTTTTAGGAGGAGAAAAAACAGTTTATGCGGATGTCCAACCAGCAGAAATAAACAGTTGCAGTAATGGATGGAGTGGGAAGGTACAAACAACCTATGGGACTTTTTTTTTTTTTTTAAACCCAGGGAGGAGACAGGCTTCGGCCGTCTAGGCTGAGGGTAAGTTATAGGCAACATGAATCTCTGTAAAAAACTGCAGCTGCAACTTTCAGAGCTTGTGAGGCTTCTGGTACCTCCGCCTCGTCAGATTGCACCTGTTCCTTGTCCTCTGATGGTGAAGTTTCATCCTCAGGACTTTAATCCTCTTGCTTGAGGATTTAGAGCAGAGGAAGCTTGCTTGAGGATTTAGAGCAGGGGAAGGGGCACACTCCGCTTTCTGCTCTTTTTGTGAGGATGCTGCGATTATAGCAGTTAACCTCTCTTATAAACCAACAAATGCAAAAAAAAAACGTCCAAAATGACATGTGCTGCAATGTTGGGGGAGGCTGCAATGCCTGAAAGGGCCTCTCTTCCCTGCCCCTGCATTCTTCCTATGGGAAGACATAGTCCTAAGCCACAAAAGTAGAGGTACTAGCACAGGTGCATCCACTACTGTGCTTGGTTTAGCAAATATAAATAATATGCAACTAATCCGCACAGTCTGATGCGGAGTAGGTGTCTAGGGTACCTGAATCCAACACACATAGTGTAAGCTTACGTGCCCAAACAGCTGCTTTGTCCTTCGCATATGCAGAGCTCTTAGGCGGCTGTTTTTTTTAAATTTCCACTCTGCGCCTGCGCAGTAGAGAGCCGTGCACGCCACACGTGCCTGCTCGCGAACCACGCTCCCCCCCACCTTCCATTCCTGCCAGAAACCTTAAATGCGCGCAGAGGAGATGGTGGCAGCAGGGTCGAGAAGGGGGAGAGAGAGAGCCCCCACCAACGAGCACCGTGGACCCTGGACTCTGAGAGCTTTTCTCCGTTAGACATGTCAGAGCATGCAGCGGAGGAAGTGAGGCGCTCAAAAGACCGGCTGACACTGAGCTTTCGTTTCCTGCAGGCATCTGTAAGTAGAACACCAGGTATGCACTAGTTATCACTGCCGCTTACCAGAACGAATGATCCGTTCACAGATCAATACAAAACAGATAGCTATTCCCCTGCCAGGGTCTCTTTATCACTATCTGTTTGTATTGATCCGTGAACGGATCATTCGTTCTGGTAAGCGGCAGTGATAACTAGTGGTGGTGGAACCTTTCTCTATTGAATACCTGGCACTTTTCCAAGGGTGTTTTGTGTTTGAAGTCACCAGTGGTTGAATGAGAAGATTTGTATCTGCACCATATGGTCACCTTGGCTTTTCAGGATTTTTTCAGCTCTATATGCATCTTTTATTATTCACTTACAGGACTGTGCTCTCTTTTTCATTTTCAAGTTTTATGTTAGACTGTCTGGTAACAGTCCGGACTTTTAAATCTAGTTGTCAACTCTAAACATTACAGACTGCATCCTGTTACACCATTTGTTTGTACACATATTGGTGATATTCACTCAAGTGTTGCGCAGCTTTATTATTTGTACTAATATTCATTACCTGCTTATACTCCATCAGGTGAATGGACAATGGTAGACCAAGGTCTTTAGACAGGAAGTGATCCCCTATATAACCCCTCCCATACAGGAAGTTACTTCAGTTTTTTACCAGTGTCTACATGGTGGATGGCACGTTTGTTTGAGCTCGCTGAGCTCCAGTTCTCTAGTCCCACAAACTGTTCTTAAATGAATCAAGGGATTGACCGATCGGATCCATTTGATACAGGCTTCATAGCTTAGATAAATGGTACCCGAGCCTCGCAAAGAAGACTCGTGATCCTGCAAGGTTTTGCCTGTAAGCTGCCTCCGGGTGCTGGAACCCTGCGAAGTGGAATCCTCGACACTACACCGCTAAGGCATTCCTGCAGGGGGCTGTACAGGTCCAAGGGAGTGGACCCTAAACATGAAAAGGGTACCCAGTCCTTGAAGGTCCTCAAGTGACAGGAATCTGCCGTGATGGGTGAAGATTGGGCTCTTAGTTTCTAAGTGCCCTGCGCCTGGACGGGTAAGCGAAACCCCTTTTTATATTTATTATGTGGTGTCCCAGTGATCGTATTGGTCCAAGCTAGCTAGAGGCTGGACACCTGTGTGCGGTGACCATATGGGGGAGTTTTTGGGTTAGCTGTGGGTGTTTGCAAAGTGTACCTTGTTGCTTGTGTCTGGCTGTTACCTGATGATGGCGCACAACGCCTTGGTTTTACCAGGGCGCACATGCATTTACAGAAGCCATCATGGCGCAAGTGCAATCGCAAAGGCGCTGCTAAAACTTAACAGTTTATTTGTTTGACAACCAGGGCTCATGTGCATTCGCAGGAGTGCTGCTATACTCACTAAATGTTGTCTGGCAGCCATGGCGCACGTGCATTCGCAAGCGTACCACTATACTCACTAGTGTGTGTTTGCTGGCAGCCACGGCGCACGCGGCTTCGCCGCACTGGTGCATTAGCCTTCATCATGCACGAATGCGGCCACGCCCGTTTGCTGGCACCACGCACGTGCGTGCACATGCAGGCGCAGATCGTCCCGGAACACAGCCAGCTTATTTAAGCTGTGTATGCCAAACATGCGGTGTCTTCCGGAGACAGCTGTGGGACACAGAGCAGGCTCTAAACCAGACACTTGCAGCGGTTCATTTCTCATTACCCGGGTCACGTGAGTCACCAAGTGTTGCTTGGCAGGCTAAAGGCTTAGTAGGATTGTTACATAGGGGCTTGGTGAGCCCTATTAAAGGGTCTCCCTTCTGAGGTGTTTTTAAATACTACACCCAAGTACTCCCTTTTTGTGGCTAGTAAATGTCTTCAAAAAAGAGGAGCGGGACTAACACTACGGGGAAGGGCACACCTATGTCATTAGTAGTTCCTGGTGAACCTAGTCATATCCCTGGTGTTGTATCCCTTGAAAGACCATAGGCTTCCGGGCAATCTGAGCCACTGCGCCTATTTGGTGTTGTGCCTACAGTCAACGCTGCTGCCTCACCCTTTATCACTAAGGATGAACTGTCCTCAGCCCTAGGCAGCTTAGAGCACAGAATTGGTGGCAAGAAGCGTGACAGATCCCCTTCCCCAGAGCCTACATGTCTGGAGCAGGAATGGGTTGAAGATGGGGAAGAGCTTAAGGCTCGGTTCACACTAGTGCGACACGACATCTGTTCTACTTTGGATCCGACTTTGCCCTGCGACATGAAGCTGACATGTCCGACTTTCAATGAACGGGGATCCGACTTGGATCCCCGCCAATAGCAGGCAGTGTGTTTGGTATGAATCTTGAGGAGGAACTCCAGGCCAAATTTTAAATAAAAAACCGGCATGGGTTCCCCCTCCAGAGGCATACCAGGCCCTTGGGTCTGGTCTGGATTTGAACGGGCGCCCCTACGCCGAAAAAACGGCATGGGGGTCCCCTCAAAATCCAAACCAGACCCTTATCCGAGCACGCAACCTGGCAGGCCGCAGGGGAAGAGGGGGGGGACGAGAGAGCGGCCCCCCCTCCCTCCTGAACCGTACCAGGCCGCATGCCCTCAACATGGGGGGTTTGGTGCTCTGGGGCAGGGGGGCGACCTGCGGCCCCCCCACCCCAGAGCACCCTGCCCCCATGTTGATGAGGACAGGGCCTCTTCCCGACAACCCTGGCCGTTGGTTGTCGGGGTCTGCGGGCGGGGGGCTTATCGGAATCCGAGAGCCCCCTTCAATAAGGGGGCCCCCGGATCCCGGCCCCCCACCCTATGTGAATGAGTATGGGGTACATCTTACCCCTACCCATTCACCTGGTGGAAAAAAATTGCAATAAAAAAACCACACAGCTTTTTAAAGTAATTTTTTGCACAGCTCCGGGGGTCTTCTTCCGACTTCGGGGGTCTCCGGTGTCGTCGCCGTGCTCTCCGGTTCTTTCTTCTGCCGGGCCTCCGCTAACTTCTTTTTAGCTCTTTTGCTAGCGGAGGCCCGGTCTTCTCCGTCGTCTCGTCCGGCTCTCCGTTGTCCTTCTGCCGGCCCCTCCACTAACTTCTTTAGCTCTTTTGCTAGTGGAGGAGCCGGTCTTCCCGTCGTCGCCTTCTTCCCTCTTCTCCTTCTCGATGTTGACGCGTAGCTTCCTCCCGCTGTAATACTGGCTCTCCGCTCCGCATTAATATAGGCTTCTCATGACGTCACAGTCACATGTTCCGGGGCACATGGCCCCGGAGCATGTGACTGTGACGTCATGGGAACATGTGACTGTGACGTCATGAGAAGCCTATATTAATGCGGAGCGGAGAGCCAGTATTACAGCGAGAGGAAGCGACGCGTCAACATCGAGAAGGAGAAGAGGGAAGAAGACGCCGACGGCGACAACGGGAAGACCGGCTCCTCCACTAGCAAAAGAGCTAAAGAAGTTAGTGGAGGGGCCGGCAGAAGGACAACGGAGAGCCGGACGAGACGACGGAGAAGACCGGGCCTCCGCTAGCAAAAGAGCTAAAAAGAAGTTAGCGGAGGCCCGGAAGAAAGAACCGGAGAGCGCGGCGACGACACCGGAGACCCCGGAAGTCAGAAGAAGACCCCCGGAGCTGTGCAATAAAATACTTTAAAAAGCTGTGTGGTTTTTTTATTGCAATTTTTTTCCACCAGGTGAATGGGTAGGGGTACGATGTACCCCATACTCATTCACATAGGGTGGGGGGGCCGGGATCCGGGGGCCCCCTTATTGAAGGGGGCTCCCGGATTCCGATAAGCCCCCCGCCCGCAGACCCCGACAACCAACGGCCAGGGTTGTCGGGAAGAGGCCCTGTCCTCATCAACATGGGGGCAGGGTGCTCTGGGGTGGGGGGGGCCGCAGGTCGCCCCCTGCCCCAGAGCACCAAACCCCCCATGTTGAGGGCATGCGGCCTGGTACGGTTCAGGAGGGAGGGGGGGCCGCTCTCTCGTCCCCCCTCTTCCCCTGCGGCCTGCCAGGTTGCGTGCTCGGATAAGGGTCTGGTTTGGATTTTGAGGGGACCCCCACGCCGTTTTTTCGGCGTAGGGGCGCCCCTTCAAATCCAGACCGGACCTAAGGGCCTGGTATGCTCCTGGAGGGGGAACCCATGCCGGTTTTTTATTTAAAATTTGGCCTGGAGTTCCCCCTCAAGAGCAGTACAGCACAAGTCGCATGCCAAAGTCGGATCATGCAAGACTGCGGTCCGACTTTGATCCGACTTCAATGATAGTCAATGGGCTGAAGTCGCATCAAAGTCGGACCAAAGTAGTACAGGGAGCATTCTCAAAGTCGGACCGACATGTGTCGGACCAGTTAAGACGGCTCCCATAGGGAAACATTGATTTTCACACGTCATGCGACATGAGCTCCCAATGTCGGAGCGTTTGTCGCCCCAGTGTGAACCAGGCCTAAAGCTCAGGATTCTGTGGATGGCCTGGCAGATGAGTCTGCTTCTGAGCAATCTGGACAAGAAGCTATCCAGCTGGTATCTGCCTTTCAATCAGAGGCTCTTGATCCTGACTCTTACTGAAATGGTTCGCTCTGCCTCTTACAGAGGTCACTGAGCCTCCCTGAACCTCTTTGGGATCCCCAAGTCCTCTTCAGGCCACACAGGCTTTCCCCCTACACTCCCTGTTGGAAGAGGCGGTGTATGCTGATTGGGAACATGCTGACAGGATTTTTTTTCCTCCTAAGAGGGTTTTCCCTTTTATATTCCATGGATGAAAAGTTCACTAGGAAATGGAGCATGCCAGCCATAGATGCAGCAGTCTCTTCCTTAAACAAGAACTTTACTTTTCCGGTGGATAATGCACAGGGCTTGAAACTCCCTGTTGATAAGAAATTGGAGTCATTATTAAAAGCTTCTTTTTTCTTTGGCTAATTCAGCTATTCAGCCAGCTGTTGCAGCAATTGGTATCTGCCAATCCGTAAAGTCTCATACACCTGACAGGCCTAACCAGGAGGATGATCAGCCTGAAAATAAGGCAGATATTCCTCGAACGCTGTGTTTTGCTGTTGACGCCTTAAAAGATTCAGTACAGCAGGTTTCTCGTTTGGCTCTGTCTGTACATATGCGCAGACTTTTGTGGCTTAAGAACTGGTCAGCCAAGCTTCCTTGTAGGAAGTTACTGGCAGGTTTCCCCTTTCATGGGGAACGTTTATTTGGTGATCATTTGGACAAATATATCCAAAAGATTTCTGGAGGGAAGAGTTCTACTTCCTGTGAAGAAAAGCACCAAACATCCCTCGTTTAAAATTTCAGGGACTGCTTCCTCAAATGTCTCAGCACCAGGGCGGTTCCGCTGTCAACAGAGCGCTAGAGCCAGAGGCAAGCCGCAAGGCCTGGGCCAGAATAAGCCCTGGGTCCAAAACTCTTCTAAACCCAGAACCAAGCCCTCCTTTTGAGGTGACGCCCCCACTCCATCAGGTGGGGGGGAGGCTGCTGCACTTTGCGGACATTTGGAGAACAATAGTTAAGGTCGAGTGGGTCACCACAACTATATCCCACGGTTACAAGCTGGAGTTGTGGCGGTGTTCCCCCCTCAGAGGTTTTTAAGATCCAACACTTCTTCGGATCCTCCAAAAAGAGACTTATTACTTCAGGCACTATATCATTTAGTGCCCCAAGGAGTGATTGTAGAGGTTTCCTGTACCGGAAAGGGGCACAGGGTTTTTTTCGAACCCTTTTACGGTTCAAAAACCAAAAGGGGACACAAGGCCCATCTCGGACCTAAGATCCCTGAACCAATATCTACTGATCAAGTCCTTTCGGATGGAGTCTGTCCGCTCAGTAGTAGCCTCACTCAGTGGCATTGCTAACGGGGGGTGGAGGCCGCACCCGGGTGACACCCGCCAGATGGGTGATACCAAGAGCAGGACAAGGAGGGGGGGGGGGCAGCGTGAAGTGATGTTTGCAGGCGGTGCCGGCTAAAGTCTGCTCGATGGCGTTTTAACATCATGTACATCGGTACATACACAAATCACTGCTGAAGTCAGACCCTGCATGGTGCCCTTGCAGAGCTGCAGCGGGGTGCCAAGTGCAGGAACACTCCCTGTGTGCCTCCTGCACTCAGCACTAGTAGTAATCCATTTCTCTATCAGGAGTGAACTCCGCCGGACAGATAATTTCTAGTCCCCGCCTCTGTCATGATGTCATTCAGAGGCTGGGACAGGAAGAGAGAGGCACCACGAGGGAGCGTGCATGTTGCTGGGATTAGTAAGTGAGCAGTGACAGACAGAGGAGACTATATATTGTATGTGTAATGTTGCAGTGACTTTAACAGTGCACGGACTGGACTGGTTGGTTGTCTTGAGAACTGTGGTGGGTTTTGTCAGTGGGGTTTAATTAACTAACACTGCCATCAGCCAATAATGTGTAGCATGAAGGGGTTAATGTACTGACACTGGCCACTAATTCTGCACAAGGCATTAATGAACACTGCCATTGATCTCTAATGCATTAGTGACCAGTAGCAGTTAATTAACCCCTTTGTGCTGCATTATTGGCCAGGTTAATTAACCCATTCATGCTATAATACAAAGTGGTTAATGCTGACCACTAATACAGCACAAAGGGGTTAATTAACACTGGCCACCACTGCATTAATGATGGCAGTGTTAAATAACCCCCTTGTGCTGAATTAGTGGCCAGTGTTAATTGGCCCCTTCATGCAGGATTTAAAATAGCCTAATGCCACTGACCATCTATGCTGGGGACTATTATTGCAGCTACTGCACCAATACTGGGGATCATTGCAGATACTGGCACCAATGCTGGCAGTTATTATTGTGGAAACTGACATCAATGCTGGGGATCATTGCACAAACTGGCACAAATGCTGTTGGGTTATTGCGGAAACTGACATCAATGCTGGGGTCAAGAGTGGCGGTGCGTCGATTAAGGGCACACGAGTGCCGCCCCCTCTCTCCAGCCACTCCCTCTATGTAGAATGGATAGATGCATGCATTGCATGAATCTATCTATCTATGGCAACCGCCACCCCCTATTCAGGCGTCCGACCCCTATTAGGACGCCAGGCACCTGAATTACAGCGGCGGGAGTGTTCTTTTGAAGCACCTGATTACAAGGCTTCAAAAAAGGTGCACTCGGAGCGCAGAGCATTGCGCTCGGAGTCCACCCAAGTGTGTTAGAAAAGCAAAATAATATTTCCTTTTCTAACACTGAACCGCCTCTCCGCCAATCAGGTACTGCTTGTCTGATATCCGTCACCTGATTAGCTAAAAGGACAGGCACTGCTATTGGACGCCTAGCAGGAAGACAAGACACACGGAGGACACAGCTCGCCGCTGTCTGACCTGCCACCAAGATGGGGTAAGTGCCGGTCAGACAGCGGGTGGGGGGGTCACAGTGGTGCCATTTGGTGGGCGCAGTGGCGGCATTTGATGAGCACCAGCTGCCACTGCTGGGGGATTATTATTGCTGAAACTGACAGTAATGCTGGAGATTCTTATTGCAGATACTGTCACTGATCCTGGGGGTTGTTATTTCCTGGGGGAATTTATATTTTTTTCATATCATATCATATCATATTATTAAAATCTGCTAGTTTCTTTATAGTTAACAGCACTACTATTGCCATTATATGCAGTGTTATATGGGAAAAAAATATTGGGGGGGGGGGGTGACACCATGTTTTACCGCACCAGGTGACACCAACCCTAGTGACGCCACTGGCCTCACTCCAGGTGGGAGACTTTCTAGCCTCCATCGATATAAAGGACGCATATCTACACGTACCTATCTTTCAACCTCATCAGAGGTTCCTGTGGTTTGCAGTAGAGGAACGTCACTTTCAGTTTGTGGCTCCACCCTTCGTGTTTGCTCAGCTCCCCGGGTGTTCACAAAGGTCCTAGCACCAGTTCTGGGTCTTTTAAGGGCCCAAGGGATTCTGGTGCTCGGGTATCTGGATGACCTCCTGCTCAGAGATCACTCACTACAAGCTCTAGAACAGAGCATAAAATGCACAGTGCAGTATTTGGAAAGCTTAGGCTGGATCATAAATACCAAAAAGTCAAACTTGAGACCAGCTTAAAGTCTAAAGTATCTAGGTCCGATCCTAGATACAGTCTAGGCAAGAGTATTCTTGCTATCCGCAAGGATCTGTGCCCTGAAGACTCAGGTGCATCAGATAAGGGACACCAGACAACCCTCCATTTGACTCTGTATGAGTCTTCTAGGGAGGATGGTATCCTCATTCGAGGCGGTGTCCTATGCCCCGTTCCATTCCAGGTCGCCACAACAAGACATCTTGTTGGCTTGGAACAGGTGAGGAAAAGCCCTGGATTATCCAATGTTATCTCCTCGGGCACGCGGAAGCCTACGCTGGTGGTTGCAGGATCAGAACCTGCAAAAGGGAAGATCCTTCCTTCCGGTAACTTGGAGAGTACTGACTACATATGCCAGTCTCTCAGGCTGGGGAGCGACCCTAGAGGGGCTCACAGCTCAAGGAAAATGGTCAGGGACAGAGTCGTTCAGCTCTGAAGGAGGTGAACCACATACTAGCCTGGGCAGAGGGACATGTGCCAATTTTATATCGGCAGTCCATATCCCGGGCATAGAGAACTGGAAGGCAGATTATCTCAGACACCAGCAGATCTGCCTGGGGGAATTGTCCCTACACCCAGGGGTGTTTCAGGAAATTTGCCAATGTTAGGGATGGCCAGAGGTCGACCTACTGGCATCCAGGTTCAACAACGAGCTACAGCAGTTTGTGTCCCGAACAAGGGATCCTCTGGCAATCGGAGCAGATGCTCTGATAGTTCCATGGAGCCAACACTCCCTGGTTTATGCTTTCCCTCCGATCCCTCTCCTTCCACATTTGTTGCGCAGGATTCGGAAAGAGGGAGTTCCAGTCATTTTGGTGGCACCAGCCTGGACCAGAAGGCCCTAGTTCCTGGAGATTGTGAGACTAACAATGGACGGGCCATGGACGCTTCCACAGCACCCCGATCTACTGTCTCAGGGTCCTATATTCCACCCAATTTACAGTCTCTAAATTTAACGGCATGGCTATTGAAGCCAGGGTATTAAAGGACCACGGCATCTCGGGACCAGTAGTGTCTACCCTAGTAAATGCTAGAAAAGCTGTCACTAGGAGGATCTATCAGAAGGTCTGGAAGACTTATATTGCTTGGTGTGAAGCCAAAAAATGGCATCCTCGGAAATACGTGATTGGGAAAAATCTCTTTTCTACAGTCAGATGTAGAAATCAAATTTGGCTTTGAGTACAATCAGAGGTCATGTTTCGGCCCTATCGGTATTCTTCCAAAGGCCTTTAGCCTCCCATTCACTAATCCCAACCTTTATGCAGGGGGCAACTCACTTGCTTCCCCCCATTAGGTCACCTATGTGTCCTTGGAACTTGAACTTGGTATTGTCTGTATTACAAAAACAACCATTTGAACCTATCAAGGAAATTCCATTAGACTTGCTGTCACGCAAGCTAGCCTTCCTGATGGCTATTTCCTTGGCTAGGAGGGTGTTGGAGTTGGCGGCCCTGTCATGCAGGGAACCATATTTAATCCTTCACCACGGCAGGGTCGTGTTACGAACTGTTGCATCCTTTTTGACAAAAGTAGTGTTAGCCTTTCATTTAAATCAGGACATTATTTTATTGCCTTTTTTCTCTCAGCCTCGCTCAGCAGAAGAGAGGCGACTGCATTCTTTGGACGTTGACCGGGCAGTCAAAGTTTATTTGTCTAGATCTGCGGAGATCCGAGGATCAGACTTTTTTTGTTTTACCAAATGGACCCAATGCCAATTGTGTCCGTCAATTTGTCATTCATGCCTACGGTCTTTTCCCTGGAAATTAAAAATTATGTAACTTTTTCCTTTGTAAAAAACGTAATATAATATACAATTATTAAAAAAAAACATAAAGCGCCTCCCTTTAGGGTGAGAGCTCATTCTTCCAGGGGTGTAGGAACCTCCTGGGCTTTTCGCCATCATTGATCTGTGGCTCAGATTTGTAAGGCTGCTACCTAGTCTTCAGTGCATACGTTCACAAAATTTTATCAAGTGGATGTTCGAACGGCTGAGGATACGGCTTTCGGCCGCAGTGTTCTGTGGGCTGCTGTATAAAAACTGATGGCTACTGTTTGGCAGGGTGTCTCCCTCCCCTCAAGGCTATTGCTCTGGGATGTCCCAGCAGGTATTGAATATTGGCGTGACTCTGTGTCCCATGATGTATGAAAAAGAAAATTAGGATTTTTTGGTCATACTTGCCTGTAAAATCCTTTTCTTTAAGTACATCATGGGACAGAGAGGTCCCTCTCCCCTTTTTGAGGATTCGGTGCTTCCTACAAAACTGAAGTAACTTCCTGTATGGGAGGGGTTATATAGGGGATCACTTCCTGTCTAAAGTCCTTGGTCTACCAGTGTCCATTCACCTGATGGCGTTGTAACCCAGCAGGTAATGAATATTAGCCTGGACTCTGTGTCCCATGATGTACTTAAAGAAAAGGATTTTACAGGTATGACGAAAAAAAATTTTTTTTTTGGCATGATCGGTAATTTTTTCAATATTAATGCTAAAATGTCACAATTTCCGACGATATGCAAACTTTTGAGCACGACTATGTGAAATAAAGAGATGCATCCCTACAGTTTGCGCCCATTGGGATATTCAGAGGTGCTGATGTGTTAGCCTCTGTTCACTATACTGGTGAAGGGGTGAAATATGCTCACAAAAATGTTTCTCAACATATATTTATGTTTACTAAAAGTCTTTTGCTAATTGTGTCTACCATAATCATAAACAAGCATATAAAAGAGATTCTAATTCTGAGGGGAGGGCACTTAAAGCATAAGTTACACTTAAAGCCCTCTGAAGTGGAAGTTCATATTTAGAACATCTTTTTTGGGGGTGGGAGGCAGAAGCGAGTATCTATTTTAGACAGGTGCCCACTTCTGCTCGGATTGCCCTAGGGCATAGGTGCTCAACATGTGCCCCCCCTGCTGTTGCGGAACTACAAGCAAAAGTTCTCCTCCCTTTCCTGCCTGCAACCTTCTGGGACAGGTCGCAGGTCCCAGAAGGCTGTGGGACCATTCACAAAGCACAATGGGCAGCTGGCTGTGAAGCTGCAAGGTTATACAGCTGGCTGCCCACAGTTCACATGACTGCGCCGTGGACCCGAAGAAGAACCGGTTCTGGTGAGTATAAAGCAGGATCCTTGGGCAAGTGTATCTATTTATTTAAAGTCAGCAGCAACAGTTTTTGTATCTGCTGGCATTTAATTTTTGTAGAATTGACTGTACAGGTGATGTTTGGTGGGAATTGAACCTGGGACCCCAGAGTTGTAGGGTGACCATGCAATCCACTTTGATTGTGTTCATCTATGTGCATAAGCCTGATTACACCAATTGCTTACAGAGTGAGTTTGTTGAGACTGATATCCATAATCATAAATACAGTAATAAACAATACTTCTGCTTTAACCATGGTCATACCTTTGTCCTATACACAAAACAGGTCTTACAAGTAAGGTCTTACATTTCCCAGTACGCGTGCGTTTATGGAAATGAACATTCCTTTGTGACAGGTTTGTATGTTATGCCTAAAACAGTAAATACAGTATCTCACAAAAGTGAGTACACCCCTCACATATTTGTAAATATTTCATTATATCTTTTTATGGGACAACACTGAAGAAATGACAATGTAAAGTAGTGCGTGTACAGCTTGTATAATGGTGTAAATTTGCTGTCCCCTCAAAATAACTCAACACACAGCCATTAACCACTTGCCTACCAGACCAATTTTGACATTTCTCTCCTACATGTAAAAATCATAATTACTCTTTCGTCCATGGACCGACACAGCCTCTCTATTGACAAAGTGGGTATTATCCGTTAATTAGGAGTGACTAGGCAGAAAAACTTGTAAAAAGTGTTGCATCACACCTTCTACAGTCCCGCCCAGGGGGCGGACCCCCCGGGTATATCCTCTCAGTCTGCATATCGCAGATCAATTTTTTTCTGTCTAGCGATGAGTAGGACATGGCTCCCTTCGGGCCCATTGGTCCGGGGGAAAAAAGATATATATATATATATATATATATATATATATATATATATATTTATTTATTTATTTATGCTACATTTGTTGTTTCCTGCGATCTTCGATCAACTGCCGACTGGGTGACAGGCTGGATCCTCGATCCTTGTAGTCTCCCCAGTTTTGGCCATCGAGCGTGTGCCGACCCTAGCTACGTGCTGGGTTTTCCACGACATGCCCGTCGCTCCACGGGTGGCCGGTGAGCCTACGCTCCAGGGCCTGCATCGGACCGCTCAGCTTCGGCTGACCTTACGGCCGAGTCGCAGCAGCCTGGCCGGTGAGCTTACGCTCCAAGGCTTGCATCGGACCGCTCGGCTTCAGCTGACCTTACGGCCGAGTCGCAGCAGCCTGGCCGGTGAGCTTACGCTCCAAGGCTTGCATCGGACCGCTCAGCTTCGGCTGACCTTACGGCCGAGTCGCAGCAGCCTGTCCGGTGAGTGTCACGCTCCAGGGCATACATATGATCGTCCCTTTTGGGTCCAATCACAGCATGCCTGGCCAACAGTCACCTTCCGTGCGCGGACGATGATCTGTTTGGAATGTCTTCCAGCATAATACATGCAGGATAGGTAAGTAAACTCCCCTGCCTCGGCTGGGTGATTTAGCTGGACATTCCTGGAGAGATCAAGTAAGTGGTTGTGGCCCCTTTCTCCCCTCTCTCCCTGCCTTTCCCTCCTCCCTGGGCTTCTAGCTAAATGTCGCTGGGTGCTGGGGGTCACCTAAGGGGTTCCACTGGAGCGGGGCTGGCTGTAACTAACATTTAAAAGAAATGTCATTTCTGCTTACCTGTATGTGCTTCCTCCTCCATGCTGTCGGCGGCCATTTTGAGGTGGTCCATGCTGAGTTCGGCCTCTTGTGACTGCCCGGCGGCCATCTTCCTGTGGTTCGGCCACACCCACTGGCCCCTATCAGCTGATCGGCGGCCATGTTTGTCCACCCTGTATGTATATATTGCCGTTCGGCGGCCATCTTTTTGTGGGCTACGGCTGCTTGACCTCTATCTTCGGTCGGCGGCCATTTTCTTAGAGCCCACATTATCTTCTATGCAGACGTTTTTGGCAACCATTTTGCGAGAGCCTCCGGCCTCTAGGGTGCATTACACTGGCGTGAAAATTCACACAGGAAGTGCTGATAAAAGAAGCAGACTGACACAGCAGCAGTGGGACAGCATCACAGGCGCAGCACACGGCAGCATAGCAGTACCGGTCCAGGGTGGTGAGTCCTCTGGGTAACCCAGCATCTCTGCAGCGCAGGAGGGTGGCCTATTGATATCTTGCCTGGAGCCCTGTGAGTGTCAGCGTGTGGTCAGCATGGCATCTGAGCCAGATGTCTTCTCCCCTGAAACACCAGATTTAGCAGCTGGTGCCCCTGAGGTGTCTATGAACGCTATGACGGCAATCCTAGAGGCGTTTGCTGCCAGGGTGGAAGCAGCACACGGGAATACAGGGGGTAGTAAACACCCCGTCCCCTGCAAGCTTCTGGGGATAATTCTGATGCAGAACCAGGTCCAGCTATGGCTCGGGGCCCAGATTCTGACGCATCAGAGACTGCAGACCGTGACCGGACAGTGAGGATGACTCCAAGTCCAGGTCAGTACGCGAGACGGCTTGGTATCTGACCTTATTACTGCAGTGCGGGATACGCTAAAGTTGGAAAATACTGCAGAAGCAGCAGAGACTCCGGTCCACTTGGGTTTCATAGACCTGCCCGCACTGCTAAGGTGTTCCCTTGTGTGTCTTTTGATAAACTCTTATACAAGGAATGGGAGAACCCACTGAGGGTCTTTACAGCCCCAAAGAGGTTTGCGGTACGGTACCCCTTTGAGGAGAGTTTTCTGAAGAGATGGACCTCTCCCCCTATAGTGGACCCTCCGGTGTCCAGACTTAATAGAGCCACCACAATTCCGGTAGAAGGGGCTCCTGTTTTCAAGGACCCTGTGGATAAGAAGGCTGAAGCACTCGCTTGCTACCTATACTCAGTGGTAGGCTCGGCAGTACGCCCGGCATTGGCGGGGGCCCTAGTGTCTCACACACTTACTGAATGGGCAAGATTGCTACTCCAGGGGTTAAGGAGCGAGATGCTCCTCCTGATGAGATAACATTGGCCGACCAGTTGGTCCAGGGCCCTAGGTTTGTCTGCGAGTCAGACATGGATACTATTCCCCTGCTGTCTAAAGCTTCGGTTTATGCAGTAGCAATACGCCGTCTGATCTGCGGACCAGACCTCCAAGAAAGCCCTGTTGGATCTGCCTTTTAAGGGCGACAGACTTTTTGGGGCCTCTATGGATGACATCATCAAGGATGCCACAGGAGGTAAAAGCACTTTGCTTCCTCAAACTAGCAAGGGTAGGGGCCACGCCAAGGGCAAGGGCCCTCCTTTACTGCACGCAAGCATTTTTTTCGTCCCCCTAGGGCGACAGGGAAAAGACCCCAGACGGATAAGGCGCCTGCCCAAGGACAAAAGCGTCCTTGGTCCCGCAGACCCAACAAGCCTGCGGACTAATCTGTGTCCGCATGAAGGTCCGCCCCCACCCAGCTCTCGGGTGGGGGGGACGTCTTTGCAAATTCGCGACTCAGTGGACAGCTCTAGTCTCCGACAGGTGGGTTTGCGAAGTAATCTCCTCAGGCTACAAGATAGAATTTCTCTCTTGTCCACCGGACAGATTCATCACCTCCAATCTCCAGCTACTACCGACCCGTCGGGAGGCCCTGTATGGGGCGGCCCAGGGTCTACTGGAACGCGAGGTAGTTATTCCAGTTCCAGAACAGGAACGGGGTCAGGGTTTTTACTCAAATCTGTTCATTGTGCCGAAGAAGGATGGGGTTCATCCAGTCTTGGATCTCAGAGCCCTCAATTGCTTTGTGAAGGTACAAAGATTTCGGATGGAGTCGGTTCGATCTGTAGTCACAGCTCTCCATCTGGGGGACTTTCTGGCCTCCTTGGACATCAAGGACGCATACCTGCATGTCCCCATATACTCCAGACACCAGAAGCCTCTGTGATTTGCTGTCGGGAAGAACCACTACCAGTTTGTGGCCCTCCCGTTTGGCCTTGCCTCAGCACCCAGGACGTTCACCAAGGTGCTCGCTCCGATTCTTTTTTTTTTTTGTATAATCTGTATTTATTGAGAAAAAACATATACACATAAACAAAAGTGCAACTTATGGCATACATGGTCCACATCAAGCATACAATCCTGTACGGTGCAAAAGGTATAACTCGGCATCAAAAGAGACAGGTACCATTTTCCAGACAATGTAATGAAACCATCGGGGGGAGCCTCACCCCCGTAACTTGCTTACCAGTCCGCTAACAATTACCGGGGTCATGGACTGAGCTTATCAAGGGGATCCCACATCCCCGTGCCCCATATGGGGAGAGGGGGCCCAAGTAGCCTCCATCAAACCCTCCCCGGGCCAAAACCGGCCCTTGGACACAAAGAAGTGGGGGAACCCTGCTCGTCTAGGAGCCTCCCCTCCCAAGCAGAAGGAGAGGAGACTCCCCCTGCTTAATAAGAGTTGACCCGAGCATGGGGCTGACCCCTGCAGCCAGTAAACAACCTGAGCTGAACAAATAAGTGAGGATCCACATATTGAGTTAATAATAAAAATAAAAATAAAAGCACAGACAAGACAAACAAACATAAACAGGAAACAGCAGGGTAAGAAAGCCAGAAAAGGGGAATAGAAGAGAGAAGTATAGGGAAATAGGACCTCTTCCATCAGACATGCTCCCCCTGCGTCATGTGACTCCGCCAGCCCAGAAAAGGCTGGCAGTGCTTATCCCACTAGCCGGGCTCCCACATCATCAGACTCCGTCTCCGGGGCCCGCGCCACTACAACCCTACGTCCCCGAAGGGAGGGCTCTGCAAGTTCCAACAGGGCAGTATCCAGATTAGATGGAACCCACTCCTCACCTGAAGTGTGCTGCAACCAGGCAGCCCAGATGACCTGAAAGCGCTCACTCTTGCTACTACAGTTCGCCACCCATTCTTCAGCTTCCTTAATTTCCCGTACCCTCTTGGACCAATCCTCGAGCCCCGGAACATGAGCCCACTTCCAGTAAATAGGGATCAAACGCCTAGCGGCGTTCAGGAGATGTGGCAGTACACATCCCCTGTAACTACTGGTCGACACAGACGGCACATGGAGAAGTAAATGTATGGGCAAAAGTGGGACATCTATATCCAGTATGGCCTTGATTTGTTGCTGAATTGTTTCCCAAAAGGGCTGAATTTTCGGGCATTCCCACCATATATGAATCAAAGTGCCACGGAGGCCACAGCCTCTCCAGCATTGATCAGATACAGTGGGGTATATGCGTGAGAGCACAGCAGGCACCCTGTACCACCTTGTCAGTAACTTGTAATTTGTTTCTTGCGTTCTAGACTCTATGGAGCTAATGTCCTGGTTGGCCCTCACCCTGCGCAACAGAGGCTCCAGGGTAAGGGCAAACAGGAGGGGCGAGAGGGGGCAGCCCTGTCTCGTACCATTTTTAATCGGAAACCGCGAGGAGAGGATGCCATTCACCCTGACTTGGGCGCTTGGGGTAGCGTAAAAGGCCATGATCCAAGTCAACATGAATGGGCCCAGACCCACAGACTCCAGGACCGCACGCAGAAAGGACCAGTCAACCCGGTCAAAAGCCTTCTCCGCATCCGTTGAGAGGACCAGGTATGGGGACTGTTTTGGATTAGAGCGCGCCCAATGAATCAGGTGTATAGCTCGCAGCGAGTTGTCTCGGGCCTCGCGCCCCGTGACAAACCCTGTTTGGTCTGGGTGTACTAAATTTGGAACTAGATGTTTAAGGCGATTAGCCAATATTTTAGCAAGGATTTTAACATCCAGGTTCAGTAGCGATATTGGTCTATAACTCTGTGCCAGAGAAGGGTCCTTGCCCTCTTTGGGGAGAACCGATATATGAGCCAGCAAGGCCTCAGGAGGGATCGGGTCTCCCCCTGCAATCGAGTTAAAATATCTACACATGGGGCCGACTAAAATCGGGAGAAATGTACTGTAGTACGCCTTTGAGTATCCATCTGGCCCCGGGCTTTTCCCATTCGGCAAGGATTTAACAATCGCCTCGATGTCGGAGGGCTGCACAGGGGACTCCAATTCCGCCTGCTGTACCTCCGACAAGGAGGGGAGCCCCGAAGTTACCAAATATTCCTTAACAGCACTGTATCTAGAGGCCGCGGTGTAGCATCCGAATCCAAAGAGTAGAGCTTCGCATAGTAGTCCCGGAACAGAGAGGCAATCTTGGAGGATTGACAAACAACTCCACCTGAAGCGGATTGAAGTCTGTGGATATAAGTCTGGGCCCTGCGTTTTCTGAGGACCCTAGCAAGCATCCTACTGCATTTGTTACCATGCTCATAATACTTACGAGAAAGGTAACTGAGCTGTCTGCAAGCCCTACGGTCCAAGTATTGAGAAAAAAGTCCCCGAAGCTCCAGCAGTCTCTCCAAAGCCTCCGGGTCCCCATAACGCTTATGACGAAGCTCTGCCTGTTGGAGATTGGTCAAGATCCTCTGAAAATCTGCTTGTCGCGTCCTCTTGCATCTAGCCCCTTGTGAAATCAGCTCCCCCCTCATGACAGCTTTGTGGCCCTCCCAGACCATCCCCTCACGTACACCATCCGTAGTGTTTTCCTGAAAATAGTGCGACATGACTTCCGAGACCTCCGCCACTACTACAGTGTCATCCAATAGATTCTCGTTCAGGCGCCATGACCATGGGCGCTGCGCGCCCTGAGACACCTCAAAGGTGATTGTGATCGCAGCATGGTCAGAAATAGTTATGTTCTCTATGGATGCCGCCTGCAGTAGCTCGAGGGTGTGCTGATCCACAAAAATGAGGTCTATACGAGTGTACACGTCATGCACACTAGAATAATAGCTATAATCTCTCGCTGAAGGGTGGAGCACCCGCCAGCTATCGAACAGGAAATGGGATTGTATAGTTTTCTTAAACCTTTTTAGGAACGCATGAGAATGAGCTGAGCGACTATGAGAAGTGTCGAATAAAGGATCTGGGCTGATATTAAAGTCCCCCCCAAGATCAGACGGCCCTCCCGGAAATCAGTAAGGCGATCCAGTACGGCATCCACAAAGGCCAACTGGTTGGCGTTAGGGGCATATACGTTAGCAAAGGTGTAAAGAGTCCCAGCTATCTCCCCTTTCAAAAGGATGAACCTACCCATAGGATCAGAGAAATGTGCTTTAAGGCGGAAGGGGCAGGACTTGTGGACGGCTATGGCCGTTCCCTTGGCCTTAGGAACCGTGGACGCGCTAAGGAACCATTGGTTGAATAAATGAGTCGGGAGTTTCGGGGTGGATTGGACTGTAAAGTGGGTCTCCTGCAGAAATACTATCTGCGCCCCTAAGCGTTTCAATTCCAGCCACAGCCTGCCCCTTTTGTGTGGAGAGCAAAGACCCCGAACATTATAAGACACTACCTTAACAGAAGCCATGGGGACCGAGGATGTCCGCTAGAGCCAAGGAATAGCCGTTGAACCCAACAGGAGCAGATCCGCGGAAGGAGTACCTGAGAGAACTTCAGACGAAAAGAAAGGAGGAAGTGGGAAGAAGAGAGGAAAAGATTAGGGCAGGTAGGGGAGACAACACAAAGACACACAATAAGCAACAACTTGAGAGCAAAAAAAAGAACATTGTTAAGCGGGTCAGGAGGCATAGCCCGTCTAAGCGAGCCATGTCTAGCCAACCCATCCAAGAAAGACACTCGAAGCGAACCCGACCAGGTGTGCCCTCCCACCACAAGGAAGGCCCCTGGCCGCAGCCCACCAACCCTTAAAGGGAAAACACCCACTGTGGGTAGGCCTACTGGGGGAACATAGACCAACATGAGGGAGATAAGAACCTCACTCCCCCCACGCCGCCTCATATGAAGCAGCAAATTACTATCCGGGGGCACTCTCAGTGCATGTCCCAAGCCAAATCTCCTAGACAGGAAGAGGTGATACTGCAGATGACAGGGGGCTACAAAGCACCAAACAAAACCCCACCCCCAACCCCCCTTAAAAAAAAAAAAAAAGGGAGTCCGACAGCCCACGGTGCAGTCTATGGAGGCCAGGACCACCCAAAACCAAACGAGACAAAAAGTTCCTGTAATGGAAACAAAACTATCCCAGGGTCCGTCGACCCCAATTAAGGAAGAAGGTGCAGATGGATCATCTAATATAGAAGAGCAAGGGGCAAAGACACCTCAGTCTCTGGGGGATGCAGGGCCAGAAGAGGTGCTGACATTGCGGCGCCTGTTATTCCTCCTGCGTCCCCGACCTGGTGCAGTTTGCCAGGGCTGCGAGGGAGGGATAGCCGTTGAGACTGGAGCTCCTCTCCAATCCGGAAAGTCCACATCCCCGAGGTGCAGGGCCCTGAGGAAGTGTGGCAGATCATCTTTAGTACGCAGCGTCTCCTGACGCCCCTCATGCATTACTTGTAGACTAAAGGGAAAACCCCAACGGTAGGAGAGGCCTGCAGTCTGAAGAGCTGACAACAGGGGTCGCAGAGCCCTGCGTTGCATAAGAGTGCGCCGGGAGAGATCTTGGTAGAAGAAAAGTTTAGCTCCATCAAAGTCAAAATAAGGCTTGTTCCTCATTTTCTGCATTATGCGATCCTTTAAAGTGTACTTATGAAGTTTACAAATAATGTCCCGTGGGGATTCAGGGTCCTGGGAAGGTGGCTTCAGAGCTCTGTGAGCCCGATCAATCTCTATCGGAGTGGTGGCTGGAAGTCCCAGTATTTCCCTGAACACCCCCTCCAAAGAAGGGATTATATCCCGCGGCCCAGTGGCTTCCGGCATACCTCTGATGCGTATGTTAGCTCGCCTGCTGCGGTTCTCAAAATCATCCAATTGGGATATTAAGGTCTCCATCTTGTGGCTCTGTGCATTACAGGTTTCTTGCAGTAAGGCTATGCTAGGGAGAGAGTCCTCAAAGCGCTGCTCTAAAGTCTCCAGCCTGCCTCCCAAGTGTGCAGTGTCAGTCTTAAGCTGGGCTATGTCCTGGGTGAAAGCCTTCTCAATCCTGGCAGTGAAACGCTCCAGGTCCTCCCTGGTAGGGAGAGACCATATGTGTCTCTTCAGGTTTTCATCACCCAGCAAGTCCATAGGATCCGGGCCTGATCCCTGCGGGGAAGGGGAGCCTGGGGATGCGGGGGGGGGGCTGTGTCACTCACCAGCTGAGCAGATGGAGTAAGAGAGGCCGCCGAGCCAGAAGCTGCATCCTCATGCTGTTTGGGGCCTTTCCTCTCCGTCGCCATCTTGGAGTCTGTTCTCCCGGTCCGCCGCGGCTCCGTGCAGAACGAATCCATCGTTCCCTGTGCCGCCCGGTCTGCCTTCGGAGGCTGGGAGGACGCCCTTGTTCGCTGGGACATGCTCTGGTAAGTTTCCCGTCGAATATCCCCCGGGGAAAGCTGAAGAATGCTGCGGCGTGAGCGGAGCTGAGAGCACACACGTCCTCACTCCACCATAGCTTGGCCACGCCCCGCTCGCTCCGATTCTGGCACTTCTAAGACAACGGGGTATCGCTATCATGGGCTACTTGGACGACCTTCTACACTGAAGGCGCCTTCAAGCTCAGACTTTAGAGGTAAGCGTGTTCATTACCTGTCAGACTCTTCGAGACTAAACACGCAAAGGTCAGTATGGTGCCCACTCAACGCCTAGTGTACCTGGGGTTGATTCTGGATTCCTCAGAGGCAAAGGTATTCCTCCCTGTGGAGAAGTTGCAGACCCTTCGGGGCTGCAGTACGGCAGCTGACTTCCAGGAATTGGTCGTCGCTCCGTTTTTGGCATGCGAGTGTTGGGCCTCATGGTAGCCTCCTTCGAGGCGGTCCCATATGCTCAATACCACACTCGAGTGTTACAGAAGGAAGTTCTGTCCAGATGGAACAGATGCCCTTCATCTCTGGATTATCAAATCCGAGTGAGCCACCTAGTCAGGAGATCCTTGGTATGGTGGCTGACAGCACCGGCTCTAATGGCCGGGAAGTCATTTCTTCCGGTTTACTGGATAGTGATCACGACGGACGCCAGCCTTACAGGTTGGGGGGGAGTCTGGGGTGTTCAGTCGGCGCAAGGTCGCTGGACCCCAGAGGAAGCCCTCCTCCTGATCAATGTCCTGGAAATCCGGGCGATCAGGCTGTGCCTCTTCAAATGGTCTCAGAGGCTGTAAGGGCGTCCAGTCAGGATCCAGTCAGACAACCCCACAGCGGTGGCATATGTCAATCATCAAGGAGGAACAAGAAGCTCAGCTGCAGCATCGGAGGTTGCTCGCATCCTGAAGTGGGCAGAGAAGAGCGTACCGACACTGTCGGCCGTGTACATTCCGGGTGTGGAAAACTGGCAGGCGGACTACCTGAGCCGCCAGATGCAGGACCAGGGAGAATGGTCCTTACACCCGGAGGTGTTCCAACTCCTCTGCCAAAGATGGGGCACACCAGACGTAGATCTTCTGGCTTCCCGACTCAATCGGAAGGTATTGAGGTTTGTGGCCCGGTCAAGAGACCCATGGGCAGACGCAATGGACGCGTTGGTAGCATCGTGGGGTCAGTATCGGCTAATCTATGCCTTCCCTCCCTTAAGGCTTCTTCCTCTTCTGCTCCGCAGAGTGGAGGCAGAGGGAATTCCAATGATCCTAATCGCTCCAGATTGGCCTCAGCGTCCTTGGTACGCCGATCTAGTACGTCTGGTAGCAGACGTCCCCTGGCGCCTACCACTACGGAAGGACCTGCTATCGCAAGGTCCCATACTCCAGAATCCTGCTGTTTTTACAGCATGGGGTGGACCAAAGGCTTGCCTTAAGTACGATTAAGGGACAGATATCTGCCCTGGCTGTCTTTTTTTCAGCGACCCCTGGCGGCTCACTCTCTCGTGAGTACATTTGTGCAGGGGGTTCAACATATGGCCCCTCCGGTCCGTCCCCCGCTACCTTAGTGGGACTTGAACCTGGTCCTCTCGGTGCTTCAGAAGGCACCGTTTAAGAATATTAGAGATATTCCCCTGTTGACACTTTCTCAGAAGGTGGTCCTTTTGGTGGCTGTTACGTCAGTTAGACGAGTCTCTGAGCTGGCAGCCTTGTCCTGCAAGGCTCCCTATTTGGTTTTCCACAAGGATAAGGTGGTGCTGCGGCCGCAGCCTTCCTTTCAAAAGTCGTTGCGGCTTTTCATTTCAATGAAGACATTGTACTTCTATCCTTGTGTCCTCATCCGTCGAATCCTAAGGAGTCGGCGTTGCATTCCTTGGACGTTGTCCGAGCTTTGAGAGTATACCTATCTGCTACTTCCCTGTTCCGGAAGTCAGACTCACTGTTTGTTTCGGTGGCTGGTCCCAAGAAGGGCCAAGCAGTCTCGTCGGCCACCATCTCTAGGTGGATCCGACAGATAGTAATCCAGGCTTATGCCTTAAAGGGTCAAGCGCCCCCCTTTCCGGTCACGGCGCATTCGACCAGGGCAAGAGGTGCCTCTTGGGCTTTCCGACATCAAGCGTCTGTTTCCCAATTATGTAAAGCGGCGACTTGGTCGTCCGCTCACACTTTCACAAAATTCTACAAAGTTGATGTAGGAGCATCTTCGGATGCCTCTTTTCGGCCGCAAGGTTTTACAAGCGGCTGTTTAGAGTTGCAGCTCCTCCGTTGGAGGAGTGCTGTTTTGTGTTTTGGGGTGAAGTTTATTTTATGCTGTTACCACCCCTCGTTTTTTCTCTGACGCTGCTTTGGGACGTCCCACTTTGTCAATAGAGAGGCTGTGTCGGTCCATGGACGAAAGAGTAAATAGGATTTTTTACTCACCGTAAAATCCTTTTCTCTGAGTCCATGGACCGACACAGCACCCACCCCTCCTTTTAAGTTTGTACTGCTTTGGACGAACTGATCTGCGATACGCAGACTGAGAGGATCTACCCGGGGGGTCCGCCCCCTGGGCGGGACTGTAGAAGGTGTGATGCAACAAGTTTTTCTGCCTAGTCACTCCTAATTAACGGATAATACCCACTTTGTCAATAGAGAGGCTGTGTCGGTCCATGGACTCCGAGAAAAGGATTTTACGGTGAGTAAAAAATCCTATGTTTTTTGCTAGAAAGTTACACAGAACTCCCAAACATTATATGTTTTTTTTTTTTCTTTAGCAGAGACCCTAGAGAATAAAATGGCGGTTGTTGCAACTTTTTATCTAACACGGTATTTGCGCAGCAATTTTTCAAACGTGTTTTTGTTTGGGGGAAAAAAAACGCTTTAATGCCGTTAAAAAAAAAACAACTTTTAACTTGGCCCAATTTTTTTGCATAATGTGAAAGATATTACGCAGAGTAAATGGATACCTAACATGTCGCGCTTCAAAATTTTACACGCTCATGGAATGGCGCCAAACTTTGGTACTTCAAAATCCCCATAGGCGACGCTTTTTACAGGTTACATGTTTTGAGTTACAGAGGAGATCTTGAGCTAGAATTATTACTCTCGCTCGATCGTTCGCGGCGATGCCTCACATGCGTGGTTTCAACGCCGTTTACATATGTGAGCACGTCTTGCGTATGCGTTCACTTCTTCGAGCATGCGGGGACACAAAATATTGACTTAAGCCCAATTTGGACATTTTATCTTAGGGGTGTGCTCACTTTTGTTGACAGCGGTTTAGACTTTAATGGCTGTGTGTTGAGTTATTTTGAGGGGACGGCAAATTGACACGGTTATACAAGCTTCTTTACATTGTAGCAAAGTGTAATTTCTTCGGTGTTGTCACATGAAAAGATATAATAAAATATTTACAAACATGTGAGGGGTGTACTTACTTTTGTGAGATCCTGTATATCTACATAACTTTGCTACTATGCATTCAAATTAAATTGCTGAGCATTTGAACAGTTTACATTTCCTTGTGTATGTGTGCTTATACTGTGTGTGTGTGTGTGTGTGTGTGTGTGTGTATATGTATATGTATATATATATATATATATATATATATATATATAATGAGAGAATGTTGGTTTTATTTTTCTCAAATGTTTGAAATTCTGACATATTTTACTTGGAATATTGCAAGAGCGTGATGTAGGAAAGTTGGAGTTGCAGCATCTGGCATACTTGCCCCAGATCTAAAGGGAACTGAAAGTATCTGTATAATACTGCCATCCAGACATACTTTGTTTCCACTTCTACTTTTTGTTCTTTAATATAATGGATACATTTTATTCACTATTGTATTTTATTGTTGTTCATAGCCCTGAATTACTGTACCCATTGAATAATCAAATGTCTTGTCTATGTAATTGTAAATCATACTGCATCAAGATCTTTCTCGTTCAATGGCTCTTATTAGGTACAGGAGAGAGATTTTGGAAAAATGGCAATGTATAAGGCATGAATACATTTTAATAAATAGACATAAGGCACCTCTTACCAGAAACTTGATGTGTATAGGTAGCTCATGACACCTAAAAGAATCTGTGTTGCTGGGACTAACAGCCAGAGGGGGATTATGGGCGTGGCAGGCAATGACCTCAAAAGAACAATCTTGTGAAACTAGGGAAGGGAAGATAGTAAGGTGGGTGGGAGGAATCCCAGGGAAGCGGCTATGTATTATAAGGGAGATTCGCAATTTAGGAATCTTACAGAAAAGGGTTCCAGGAGGGTCAAAGCCTGGAGGTAGAAAGCGGGTTATCCATGGGCGCTATATTTTAGAGTATTTCTTTCGGTTTTCTATCCTGTAGTGTTGCCACTATTTTCACATGCATCATGGCCTGTGTTATCCTATTTTTTTTGTCTCCGCTAGACAGAGCATCGGAATGTTCCAGGCCTTTGTGACTGTTTGCATAGCAGCCATGGTACTCTGCAAGAGTAACTTAAATTGCGACTTTGTACGGTTTGATGTTTTTTTTGTTGAGGAGAGCAATAGTAGGATCAGGAGAAAGGGCGGTCTCAAACAGTGTCGCCAGCATCCCAAATACTTCCGCCCTGTATGTTTTAATTAAAGAGCAGGGCCCACAGTCCACGGTGGAACCAATAGTAACGGCACAATTTGCCACTTTCTGGCTGGTTAATGTGGACGCTTCCACCCTCCAAATAGTGTGGGACTCGTTTAAGGTGGTTATCAGGGGACAACATATTTCAGCCATAAAGGCTGCCAGAATGTCTCAAAATAGTGACACTCAAAGGTTGCAGGATGTGGAGATGGCTTGCGCCACTGAGCATTAGAACGCGCCTACCCGTGAAACCTAGCCAGTCCCTTAAACCGGCAAGAAGAGAGTTGAACCTTCATTATTGCAACCTAACTCAATGTACGGCCCGTAAACGGGCTGAAAACCTATTTTCTGCTGGTGACAAAAATGGCAAATTACTTGCTATGCTGACTGCCGACACCTATATGCCAACTGTTATGCTGTGTGTTTATGGTTCAGATGGGGTTCTCCGGTCCACGGGAGGGGGAAGTGCTTCAGACTTTTGTTGACTTTTTTATTGGTCATTATACTTGCCCATACCGGAATATGATACCACTGTATTGGTTGCTTTTTCAAAAGGGCTAAATCTACATACCTTACCTGATGAGGCTGGGCTTTTGATTGATGCACCTTTCACTGAGGAGAAGGTTTTCTTTTCCAAGTAATAAGTCCCCTGGCCCAGACGGACTTCCTGTGGAATGGTATCAGTATTATGCGGAGCAACTTTCGCCACATCTGCTTAACCTGTATACCGAATGTCTCAGCATAAATTCCTTTCCTTCATCCTTTTATAATGCTAATATTGTACTGTAGGCTAAGCCGGACAAGGATCCCCTGCAATGTGCTTCATATAAGCCCATTGCTTTATGGAATATGGGTTTAAAAATCCTTGCTAAAATGTTGGCCTCCAGGCTCACTAATGTACTCCATTATCTAGTCTCCCCCTATCAAACTGGTTTCATGCCCTAGAAAGCCACAGATTAAGTTACAGAGAGGGGGGCGTGGCCAACGACCGGGATGTGAGGACGTGCTTAGCCTGAGGCTCCGTCCATGCCGCACACATCCTGACTCAATCCTACTGACCTGTTCGCCATCCAGGGATCCTGTTTGTCCCCACAGCATCCAGGGAACCTGTTTGTCCCCACAGCATCCAGGGAACCTTGTGCCCACCGGGAGATGGTCAAATACGGCCCACCGATGGAGGAAGCCTCAGGATCCGTCCCGCCACCCCCGCCATGCAAACAGAGGCAAGATGGCGCCGGTCACCATGCTGCAGACACACGCAGCCAGCCATCCTCATACTCCTCAGCGCTGAAACCAAAGCATGCAGGGAAGGGTGAGTCACACTGTTCCCCCCCTGTTCTAAGCCCGGAAGATCCTTTCCTACTCTCTCCGGCTGAGGACATTGCTCCTAATACCCCCAGCGAGGACACTGCTGATGCAGGCCATGCGGAGCCATCCCTGTCCCAGATTATGGAGGCCATCCAGCACAGCCATGCTTCTCTGACCACCCAAATGGACTCCATAAAAACTGTCTTATCCTTCCGAAAACACGATGTCCATAACCTCCGCCACAGGGTGTCTAATGCTGAGCAGCGCATTGGCACGCTGGAGGATGAGACCCGTCCATTACAGGGCTCTGTTAGGAAGCTACGCCAGGCCCAAGATTACACAGCAGATAAGCTCACTGAAATGGAGGACCGTTTACAGAGGAGCAATTTACGTTTCCTGGGGTTCCCAGAGGGGGCTGAAGGTAGAACCCCGGAGGTTTTTGTGGAAAGATGGCTAATCGCCACATTCGGCGCTTCAACCTTTTCACCGTTATTCGCCATTGAACGGGCACATAGGGTCCCCATGCGCCCCCTCCCACCTGGGGCCCAGCCACGTGCCATGATTATCAAACTGCTTCACTTCAGGGACAGGGAGGCAATTCTTGGTGCTGCCAGAGAAAAGGGAATGGTGTCCTTTAATGGGAGTGGAATTACTATTTTCCCTGACTTCTCTGTAGCTACACAATGTATGTGTGTTGTTGTGTTACACTATGTGATTATTCTTGCTCTGTGTCTTTAAGATCTGTCCCCTTCTTTCTAGCTGAACTCTCTCTCTCACCGTAGTTCTTTATATATCTCCTCCACTTCCTGATTCTGGTCATTACTCCTGTATATCTTCCATGCTAAACATCTTACATGTGGCTTACAACTGCAACGTTTTTCTACCTATGAATATCCATCATTAAACGGAACATTCGAAAGGATTCATCGTCTGTCGTCCTAACTGTGAGTTTATTGAGTTAAACTGCCTGTATCGATGCAAGGGATGAATATCAAACCAGCTTGAGTAAGGCCTACTTAAACCTGGAGATTAACTTTATCGCTTTGTAGTTGAGACAGAACAGTAGAAAAACGGAGTTTCACAGCCTAATTACAAGATTTCTGCATGTCAGTACTGAAACAGACAAGATTTACTGCCCTCATAGCAAGACAGAAGGGACAGAGCAGCACATGGCAGCCTTATAGCCTGAGACAATCTGCACAGTGTCATATTTCAGCACACAGATCCTGCCTGCTTTCACAGTCAGTCTGCTATCATGAGTGACCAAGCTTCTGCATGTGAACTCACATCTACCTCCCCACAAGTTCCTGAAGAAACTGAGTTACCCAAACGCTCAGTTAAACCCACTTGGAAAGTAATGGAGAATTATGAAGCTTCAAGGACTGAATTGTCAAATAGCTTGGAATTAGTCTGGGAGAAAATCCTTGCTGAAGCCAATACAGTGTCTGTTGAACGTGAACTACTGACACTAGAGGGCGCCATTAAACAACTTTCTGCCTCATATGAGCTTTATCAGCTTACCAGCATCAAATTCACTAATGTCTTACAAAACATGAAGTCAGAAAGTGTGATGATGCAATTAAAGCGCGTCAATGCTCTCAATATTGAAAGAGACAGTTTTATCCAGCAAACCAGATTAAAGGCAGAAGCAAAAATAAAGCTGTTACAGGACACTGCATCTCACAGATCTGTTTCCACCAGACGTTCTAAAAACTCGTCAAGATCCCATAGTTCAAGATACTCAACACTTAGTGAGCGACTTATTAATGCCCGCGCTGAAGTGGAAGCCAGCAAAGTGCAGGTGGCATATGCAGAAAAAAGAGCAGAGTTGGAAGCGCAGTCAACACGTCAGAGAGCAGAGTCGGAAGCGCAGTCAGCACGACAAAGAGCAACAATGGAAACCTTAAATGAACAGTGTAAACATGACGCAGCTATGGCAAAGCTAAGGGTCCTACACAGTGTTGCCAACCGTACGTAGATTTACGTACAGTCCGCGAATTTAACCCCTTTTTCGGGGTGTACGTTAAAGTCTGTTATGGGCACCGGCGCCCATAAAAAAGATGGCCGCGAGCCGGTCATACAACTGCGCATGCGCCGTTCCGAAAGCCGGCCGAGCTCAGGGAAACTTGTTCACGCTCGGCCGGGCGGCGCACGCGCGGTAACGTGCTGGCGCCATTTTTGAAAAGGTCACAGCGGCTGGCGCGACACCTGTAGTGAGTGCATGCATGCCATGCACTCATCATAGGTGGAGGAGGACTCGGAGCGAGCAGACTCGGAGGCTCGGAGCACTGACAGGGCCCAGGCCCCAGGGCCCAGGGGTGAAGAGGACGGACTCAACTCAAGTTTTAAGGTCAGTGAAACTGGGGGGGATACAAGTGAGTGAGAGCCTGGCGTCCTGAGAGCCTGAAGCCGTGCCATGCAGGGGAGAGACTGATGTGCTCTGTCCACCACCATATTACTTCTCAAAATCATCAGTGTGTGCTGTGTCCTCCTCTGGTTCCTGTGCCCCTTTCACCTCTCCACAGGTCAGGGCAGCACAGTGCAGCACTGACCTGTGGAATGGTGAAAGGGGCACAGGAGGAGGACACAGCACACTGATGATGTGAAGAAGTAATATGGTGGTGGACAGAGGAGGAGGCTACTGTGAGGGGGTGAGGAGGGCACCATCATGTCCGCAGAGTGTCTCCACCGGCACCTCCTGTAGTATGTCCGCAGCCTCTGTCCCCCCTCCTGTAGTATGTCCGCAGCCTCTGTCCCCCTCCTGTAGTATGTCCGCAGCCTCTGTCCCCCCTCCTGTAGTATGTCCGCAGCCTCTGTCCCCCTCCTGTAGTATGTCCGCAGCCTCTGTCCCCCTCCTGTAGTATGTCCGCAGCCTCTGTCCCCCTCCTGTAGTATGTCCGCAGCCTCTGTCCCCCTCCTGTAGTATGTCCGCAGCCTCTGTCCACCTCCTGTAGTATGTCCGCAGCCTCTGTCCACCTCCTGTAGTATGTCTGCAGCCTCTGTCCCCCTCCTGTAGTGTGTCCGCAGCCTCTGTCCACCTCCTGTAGTGGGTCCGTAGCCTCTGTCCCCCTCCTGTAGTATGTCCGCAGCCTCTGTCCCCCTCCTGTAGTGTGTCCGCAGCCTCTGTCCACCTCCTGTAGTGGGTCCGTAGCCTCTGTCCCCCTCCTGTAGTGTGTCCGCAGCCTCTGTCCCCCTCCTGTAGTGTGTCCGCAGCCTCTGTCCACCTCCTGTAGTGGGTCCATAGCCTCTGTCCCCCTCCTGTAGTATGTCCGCAGTCTCTGTCCAGTGTCCACCTCCTGTAGTATGTCCGCAGCCTCTGACCATCTCTTGTCTTTTATCATGTCTACAGTCTCTGAGGGGATCCTAGAAAGGAGTCAAGAGTGGAAGTGCTGCCGGGATGGGGGTTACGGCCCGGGAAGAAACAGACGTGTGGACTGGGGAGAGGAGATCAGAGCCACCAAGCTGGAGCCGTCTGACTGAGCCCCACACTGTGCACCTGAGAGGAGGTAAGTGACAGTGCCGCCAGGCCATTCTAAGGGGGGGGGGTCACTGATGTAAGGAGGTGAATGAATACAATAATGTAAGGGGGCACTGATATAAAGGTTTCCCCCTTATATTAATACCCCCCCCCTTACCTTAGTGAATTCACTCTGCGGAAGGTGAATACACTAAGGTAAGAGCCCCCCTCCACATCAGGGTTCCCCCTTACATCATGATCTGCAGCGTTCCCCTTTACATAAGAGTTCCCTTGCACTGTAAGGGGGCATCCTGCAGACTCTGATGTAAGAGGGAACTCTGTGCTGGCCGGGTTATAGTAACCTGACCTTCATGTAAATTGAGAAAAATGTTTTTTTACTTTTGTTTAACTTAAACACATTGATAAATAGCATTAGCTGTGTGTTTATAGTTCAAATATTGATTTCTTTTTCGTACATCACGGGACACAGAGCGACTTAGTCATTACTAATGGGTTATATAGTTTACCTTCAGGTGTTGGCACTGGCCAATTCCAAACCGGAAGTACCCTCCCCTATATAAGCCCCTCCCACCCGGGAGCACCTCAGTTTTTTGCCAGTGTCTAAGGTGTTGGCCAAAGAGTAACATGTGTTTTCACTGGGCTTGCGTACAGGTTCTTTTGGGCCTTAGTAAGCTGTTCCGGATCCCACCAAAAAAGCTTCATAGCTAAACGGTCGGTACCCGGGCCTTGCAGCAGAAGAGCAAGGTTTTGCCTGTAATGCTTCTCTTAGGAGGGCTGGACCCTGGGATCCAGAGCTCTGGTCATACCCACGACCAAGACGCTGTCTGTGCAGGGTGCTATACAGGTCCAGGGGAGTGGAATCCTTGGGAACCCGGTCCCTGAAGGTTTAATTACAATGCCTGCCGTGATAGGTGAAGTTTGGACTTTTGTGGACCAAACAAAGTCCTGCGGCGGGGATCAGGTAAGTGGGGGCCCCCAGGAACTTGGTTCTATTGGGGGACCCCCAAGCCTAATTTGTCTTTCTGTCTGTTACCTAACGGTATTCCCGCTAAATATCTGTGTATGCCTGTAACTACTGAAAATGTAAAATTTTAATAGTAGTCAAGAAAAAAAAAAAAAAAACAGGGACCGCGGTACCTGTGTTAAACCACTAGAGGCCGCTGTAGTCCATTTTTCTTGTAATGTGGATCTTTGGTTTTCTCAACTCAAATGATCCAGGCAGCTGGTAAGTTTCTCTGAGGGAATCCACTTCCTCTGCCCTGTTGCTGCGTTCATCCACCGCACAGGCCCTCCGGCAAAAAGGGCCCTGGCTCCTAGTCCTCTGTTGGTTTTCGAAAAGGGCGCCATTGGCGCACGGGCGCGCGCGCGGGCGCGTGCACGCGCCTCCTATGAAAAAAAAGGGGCGGGGCGGGTGGATGACGCTCGATGCGCGCCGCGGCGCTTCTGCGCATGTGCGGGCGTCCCAGCATGGTTAAAAGACACAGTACAAGTGTCAGCTGCATGCAAACAGAGCTAGCAACAAACAGTGGCACACAGAGGCGGTTGATGCAGGCATCCCCATAGAAAGGCACTTTAGTGGACACCAGCTGGTATATAGCAGCACCTGTGTTAGACTATTACCAGCAAAAATTGGTGTATGACGACGGGAATACCTCAGCTTTGTGCTTAAAGGATATGTCGTCCAGACGCTCCGGAAATAGATCTTCCAGGAAGCCAAAGGGGTCTCCATCGGGCTCTGAGGATATTGGGCATGCTTGCACTGCACCAATCTCCCCTGAGAATGCAGAGGTCAGTAGCCGTAGAAACCCCGCAGGAATGCCTGGTGCTGCGGCTGTCCCCAGTCCACCTGCTCCTGTATATATAACAGAGGAGGTTTTATCCTCAACTCTGGGAGGATTAGAAGAGAGATTAACAGCATTGATCGCTGCTTCCCTATCTCAGGGAAAGCGCGTCCGATCTCCGTCTCCTCCTTCAGAGTGCCTGTTAGTGGAGGAACAGCCCCACACAGAGATCGACCTACCTGAAGGGGATCAGGATGAGGTTGATTCAGTTATGGAGGAATCAACAGTGGAAGAACCTTTCTCAGCTTCTCAGGCTGAAAGATTATGGGTTCAGTCTCTGACTAACATGGTCCGATCAGCATTTAAAATGCCTCTGGCGGAACCACCATCCACTACGGTTTCCTCGCTGGGGTCGCTAAAAGCTCCCCAGGCGGTCTGTTCCTTCCCAATCCACCCTTTATTAGAAGGGCTTATTTACCAGGATTGGGAGCATCCTGATAAAATATTTGCTCCCCCCAAGAGATTTCCGGTGATCTATCCCATGGAGGATAAGTTCATAAGAAAATGGAGGGTCCCTATAGTGGACGCAGCCATCTCTTCTGTTAACAAATCACTGACATGTCCAGTAGATAATGTTCCAATGTTCAAAGACCCAATAGATAAAAAATTGGAGTCTTTACTAAAATCTGCTTTCTCTACAGCAAGTATGGTGACACAACCTGCGGTAGCAGCGATTGGAGTCTGCCAAGCAGTGAAAGATCAGTTGAAACAAGTCTTAAGGGACTTACCAGATCAGCAGGCTCATGCCCTAGCTGACCTGCCTAGAGCCTTGTGTTTTGCGGTGGACGCCATAAAGGATACAATCCAACAGGCCTCCCGCTTTACGCTGTCTATAGTACATATGCGTAGGCTTCTGTGGCTCAAAAACTGGTCTGCTGAAGCTCCCTGTAAAAAACTGCTGGTTAGCTTCCCATTTCATGGAGAACGCTTATTTGGAGAAGATCTGGACAAATATATCCAGAAAATTTCTGCCGGTAAAAGTTCACTCTTACCGGTTAAGAACAAGGGTAGAAGTCCTTCTTTTAAGAGGCCTACCTCTCCAGTCCCGGGCACATCGGCTGTGAAGCAGTTCCGACGGCCTCCGCGGTCAAATTCAGGGGGCAGAAATCAGGGACAATCACAGGGTAACAAGAAGCCCTGGATCAAGAGAGGTACAAAACCTCCCCCTAAGGCATGAAGTATTGCCCCCGCTCAATCGGGTGGGGGGAAGACTTCAGTTGTTCACAGAGACCTGGCGGGACACCATCAGAGACAGATGGGTGCTCTCCGCAGTAAGTCTGGGATACAAGCTGGAGTTAAAAGGCACTCCTCCTGCCCAATTTATGAGGTCAAACGTGCCAAGAGATCCCCAAAAGAGAGGATCCCTCCTTCTGGCACTAGAACAACTATTGCTCCAAGGGGTAATCATGAAGGTTCCCCTGGAAGAAAGCGGATTCGGGTTTTACTCGAACCTTTTCACAGTCCCCAAACCAAATGGGGACGTGAGGCCCATATTAAATCTAAAAGGGCTAAACAAGTTCCTAAATATCAGGACTTTTCGGATGGAGTCGATCCGATCAGTGGCCACCGCCCTACAAGGGCAGGAATGGCTAGCCTCGATCGACATAAGGGATGCTTATCTGCATATTCCCATCTTTCCGGCCCATCAGAAATTTCTACGCTTTGCAGTAGAAGGGCGCCATTTTCAGTTCAGAGCCTTACCTTTCGGTCTGGCCACAGCACCACGAGTGTTCACAAAAATTCTGGCCCCATTATTGGCCAATCTAAGAACACAGGGTGTAACGATAATGGCATATCTAGACGACCTGCTACTAATAGACCACTCAGTGGAAAAGCTGGAAGTAGCTATTCACAAGACAATCGAGTATCTGGAATATCACGGTTGGATTATCAACCGGGACAAGTCAGCTCTAAGACCAGTCAAAAGTCTGGAATACTTAGGGCTAAGGCTGGATTCAAATCAGAGAAAGATTTTCTTACCTCCAGAGAAGGTGTCGTCTTTAAGAAATTTGACCCACTTAGTGGGTACAAAAAGAAAACCATCCATACGTCTCTGCATGAGGCTGCTGGGAAAGATGGTGGCTTCATTCGAAGCGGTACCCTACGGTCAATTCCATTCAAGGAATTTGCAAAGGGCCATACTGTCAGCCTGGAACAAAAAAGTTCAGGCTTTAGACTTACCAATGTCCCTGTCCCCTTCCGTTCGCAAGAGCCTCCATTGGTGGTTGGTGCCCCAGAATCTGGAAAGAGGGAAACCCTTCAGTCCGGTTTCTTGGAAGGTGGTCACTACAGATGCCAGCCTCATCGGCTGGGGGGCAGTGCTGGAGCAATGGTCTCTCCAGGGCAGGTGGTCAGAAGCAGAAAAGGCCCTGCCCATCAATCTCTTAGAGATACGAGCAGCCCGGTATGCCCTAGTAGCATGGACATCCAAACTCCAGGGGTCCCCTGTCAGAATTCAATCAGACAATGCCACGGCAGTGGCATATATCAATCATCAGGGTGGCACCAAAAGTCGTGCAGCCCAGAAGGAAGCAAATTGCATCCTGGAGTGGGCAGAAAGATATGTCCCAGCCATATCCGCGGTTTTCATCCCAGGAGTGGAAAATTGGAGAGCGGACTTTCTAAGTCGCCAACAATTATGCCCGGGGGAATGGTCTCTTCACCCCGAGGTTTTCCAGGCAATATGCCAGCGGTGGGGAACACCGGATGTAGATCTGCTAGCATCCAGATTCAACGCAAAGGTGGACAGGTTTGTGTCTCGCACAAGGGATCCCCTAGCTTGCGGCTCGGATGCCCTAGTGTTCCCTTGGGATCGGTTCAAGCTGATATATGCATTCCCACCGCCACAATTGTTACCGCGATTACTCCGCAGAATCAGGGTAGAAAAGAAACCAGTGATTCTGGTGGCTCCAGCGTGGCCCCGAAGGGCATGGTACGCGGAGATTGTAAAAATGTCAGTGAGGAGTCCGTGGACCCTCCCACTTCGTCCGGACCTGCTGTCGCAAGGACCGATATACCACCCTTCCTTACCAGCCCTAGGTTTGACGGCCTGGCTATTGAAGCCCACATTCTGAAAAAGAGAGGGCTCTCTAATTCTGTGGTATCTACCATGATCAATGCCAGGAAACCGGTATCCAGGCAGATCTATTATAGGATCTGGAAAGCGTACATTACGTGGTGTGAGACCAAGAAATGGCATCCACGTAAGTACATGATAGGGAGGATTCTGGACTTCCTACAGTGGGCTGTAGATAGGAAGCTGGCCTTGAGTACTATCAAGGGTCAGATTTCGGCCTTGTCAATATTTTTTCAAAGGCCCTTGGCTTCGCATTCACTAGTCAAAGCCTTTATACAAGGAGTGATGCGTATTAGCCCTCCGGTTAGTATTCCCATATGTCCTTGGGACTTAAACCTGGTTCTGTCGGTTCTACAGAAACAACCGTTTGAACCATTACAACACATTTCCTTGGTTCTTCTCACCAGGAAATTGGTTTTCTTAGTAGCCATTTGTTCGGCTAAAAGAGTGTCGGAATTAGCAGCTATGTCCTGTAAGGAGCCATATCTGGTTGTCCATAAGGACAGAGTAGTATTACGTCCTCATCCAGCCTTTCTTCCTAAGGTGATATCGAGGTTTCATTTGAACCAAGATGTGGTTCTTCCTTCTTTTTTCCCCAAACCTAGCTCAGTAGAGGAAAAGTTATTACATTCTTTGGATGTGGTAAGGGCAGTTAAAGCTTATCTAAAAGCCACTGCTCAGATTCGCAGAACGGATTCTTTGTTTGTTCTGCCGGAAGGCCCCAGAAGGGGTCAGGCAGCATCAAAATCTACTTTAGCCAAGTGGATTCGACAGGTCATAATACAAGCCTATGGCTTGAGAAAGAGACCGCCTCCGTTCAAAGTTAGGGCGCACTCCACAAGAGCGGTTGGAACTTCATGGGCAGTGCATCACCAGGCCTCCCTGGCTCAAGTATGTAAGGCCGCAACATGGTCTTCGGTACACACGTTTACTAGGTTCTACCAGGTAGACGTTAGAAGTCAGGAGGATGTCGTCTTTGGGCGCAGTGTGTTGCAGGCCGCAAAAGATCCTCATGCCTGATGGCGCCCAGCTTATGTACCCCCCCCCCCCTCATTTGGCATTGCTTTGGGACGTCCCATTAGTAATGACTAAGTCGCTCTGTGTCCCGTGATGTACGAAAAAGAAAAAGGGATTTTTATAACAGCTTACCTGTAAAATCCTTTTCTTGGAGTACATCACGGGACACAGAGCTCCCACCCCTCTTTTTGGGACACTTATTGCTTGGCTACAAAACTGAGGTGCTCCCGGGTGGGAGGGGCTTATATAGGGGAGGGTACTTCCGGTTTGGAATTGGCCAGTGCCAACACCTGAAGGTAAACTATATAACCCATTAGTAATGACTAAGTCGCTCTGTGTCCCGTGATGTACTCCAAGAAAAGGATTTTACAGGTAAGCTGTTATAAAAATCCCTTTATTTGCACTGTTTAGCACTAAAAACAGTGATTGTAGGTACTTTTTTGCAGCGTCAGTAAAAAATGCGGCTCTGCCAGCAATTTTCATGATTTTTGCCAGTAAGAAATTGGTGCCGTACAGAAATTTTGGCATCCTTGCCAGTAAATTTCACTTCAGGGGGTTGGCAACACTGGTCCTACAGCAAGCTATCAGTGCAGACGAAGGTGCAAGTGAGAAAGACAGCATTAACCTAAACATAGCAGATATGGAAGACCCCCTCAAACGCACTAAAGACTGTCCTAAGCCACTGCAGTGCACACTCCATTGTCTCCAATGCTCCCGACTACATAGAGACTCCTTTACAGCTTCAAGTTAAAGAGGTTCCAGCAACTTCCTGCACTCAAAATCACTCCACTGCATTTCCTACCTGTCTACCTTGCCTGCCTTCATACGTCACAGAGCATCAGCGCAAGCTTCAGGCAAGTCATCAATCTCCAGTCATCGGTACAGCCTTGAATCAACGTACCATTGGAACAACTGACTTCAAGCAAGCAACTCACCTGGATGCATCTGCTGCACCATATTTCCCTGTGTCCTTTAACAACAATGTCAAAGATAACGCAATCAGCACCATACAGCCAACAGCATCTCACATAAAGGCGGAGACAACTGAGACAGAAGAGTTTGTGAGGTACATGCTTCGCAGAGAGCTCACAAAGACTGGTCTTACAAGTTTTGATGACCAACCTGAGAACTACAGAAGTTGGAAATGTGCCTTCAGAACTACAATCAGCAATATTGGCATTACAGCTGATCAAGAATTGAATCTGCTGATCAAATGGCTTGGTCCTCTATCTGCTGCACGTGTTAAGCCATTAAGATCGGTTTTCATGGACAATCCTACTGCAGGCCTCACAGCTGCATGGGAGCGACTAGAGCAAAGTTATGGCAGTCCAGAAGCTATAGAAAATGCTTTGTTCATGCGTCTGGAAACTTTCCCAAAGATATCCGGTAAGGACAACAAGGAGTTCCAGAGACTGAGTGACCTTCTCCTTGAGCTTCAGCTCGCCAAGACAGACCCAAAACTACCTGGACTCAGTTACCTTGACACTCCAAGAGGGGTAAACCCAATTGTCTCCAAGCTCCCGTATGGTTTGCAAGAGAAATGGACTGCACTAGGGTCATCATACGTGTAGCGGCCTCACCCTCTCTTCTTCTTTATCGGTTTTACACACCAACTCATGTCTAGGGGTTGTGAGAGTGAGATGTGCCACGGCCCATGTCCTCCCCATTGTAGTAGGGAGGTGAAGGCCACTTCCTGATGTTTCCTCGGGCCGGTGTGTTCTGTGAATGCACTGAGTCTGTAACCACAAGCTCACCCGCCTCCCCTTTGCTTCCAGTAACTGGAGTTCACACACCGAAGAAAGGTCCAACACTTGTTTATTTGGCACTCCAATAGCAAAGCACGATAAACAGTTCTTATTGCAGCAGACTGGTTGGGACCTATAACCTTTCCAACGGTGGGATGAGCAGATCGAGGCACTTCCTAAAGTTTAAGTTCTAAAAATAGGGTCTCTTCTAGCAACCCCTATGAACAGCAATGGAGCCCTCTTCGATACGCTGTGGCCCCTATCAGGGGATGTGTCCTCCCAAGAGAGTTCCCAGAGGCCCACCGTCACCGGGTTGGTGCTGCTCCGGGTCTTCAGTGGGTAACCTCCCCGGCCTCCTCACCTCAGGTACGAGTCCCTCCGCTCAGGGACCATCGGACAGTCCACCCTAGCGGGACCCAGTCGAAGGTACTGGGCCCCAGGCCTCCTCGATAGTACCTCACCCCAGGCTAAAGGTGCCTGGGATGGACGCCAACATGACTCCGGACCAGGCCATGGGCACCTGGACCAGACTCCTAGATCTCCCGCACCCAGGCCTAAGGGCCCTGGGTGCGGACCGCAGCCCTCCTCCTCCGAAGACCTCCTTCTCCGCCAGACGACGACGACCGCGTGGTAAGGGCGTCTCCCCCTTTTATCTCCTCCCTTCAACGGCCCGGCGGGTTCCCCGCCCCAGCCATACCATCTCCGAGAAGGGACAAAACAGGGAGCACTGCGAAGATGATTCTACCTGAAGCCTGTGGGTACCCCGCCACCCACAGGCAAAGGAGAATATTACATCCTCCAATCCTCCACGAGATAAAAAGGGGTCTGAATCCTAACACAATTATACACCTGGGTCACACTATTGCCCAGGTGTATCCCATCTATTTGAGGACCCCGCTACATACAAAAGAGAGAACAAGGTTTCCTTCCCTCCATTCTTTCTTCTGTGAATTCATCAGGAGAATTGCAGAGACCAAGAACGATCCAAGTTTTTCCTACGGTGAGTACAGCCTCTTCTCACCCTTTCCTAAGAGTACCAGTCTTCAGGGCAACTATAGAAACCATAGAGGCCCAGTGTCCGTGAAAAAGACTGACATCCTTCCCACTCCTACCACAGTTCTGGCCACGAACAAACAGAGTAGGAAGATTGAAAACCCTAACAGAGAGTGTCCCATACACAAGAAGCCACACCCCCTCAATAAATGTATCGGCTTTAGAAAAAAGCCTCTGGAAGAGCACAAGGAGCTTTTAAAGACATTTAGGGTATGTTTCAGGTGCTGTGCTTCTACAGAACATTTTGCAAGGGACTGTAATGTGTCCATCAAGTGCATAGAGTGTGGCTCTGAAGAAGAACATGTGCAAGCCCTCCATCCTCTTGAGCCCAGCTCTGCACAACCTGCCAACACTCCTCCCAGGTTAACGCATGGCGGGGAGAATACAGACCAAGTGCCTAATTCTACCATCATTTCTTCGTCCTGCACTGAAGTTTGTGGAGAAGACCGCTGTGGTAAGTCCTGTGCTAAGATATGCTTGGTGAACATATACCACAAGGATCAACCAGAAAAGTCTCTAAATGCATATGCTATCTTAGACGATCAGAGCAATTGATCACTTGCAAAATCTGAATTGTTCAATCTATTTGAAATAAAAGGCGAAGCTCATTCTTACACCTTGGGTACCTGTAGTGGAACTATAGAGGTTTCTGGAAGAAGGGCTCATGGACTCATGGTATCTTCTCTAAAAGGTAACTTGCAATTACCCTTACCTACACTTGTTGAGTGCAATCAGATACCTGCTAGCAGGGAAGAAATCCCTACTCCAGCTGCTGCTTTCCATCACCCTCACCTCAAGGTAATAGCAAATGAGATACCGCCGCTTGACAAAGATGCTCAGATCCTTCTTCTGTTAGGAAGAGACATTCTAAGAGTTCACAAGG